>CM053623.1:234348555-234411014 GCA_028646595.1 Phalanger gymnotis
TAGAAGTGAGTGAGAGAAGAGGGATGAAGTGCTTGGTGTAGATGACTTTCTCAGGGAGTTTAACCATGAAAGGGAGAAAAGAGGAGTGACTGTAGCTAGTGGGGATGGTCATAGCAAGTGAGGGGGTTTTAAGGATAAAGAAGAAATGGCTGTAAGCAATAGAGAGGGAGAGATTGTGAGATACTGGGCATGATAGGGGGAGCAGTCTGCTGGAGAAGACAGGACACAGTGGAATCGAAGGTGCATGGAGAGGGGAAGGTCACCTCTGATAGTGGAGAAAACATCTGAGTGATGTGAGACCAGAATGGGAGAAGAGGGGAGCCTCAGTGGCGTATGCAGCAGGGACTTCTTCTGGGAAGGGCTGCCATTGGAGCTTTCAGACATAGAAAAGCTGGCAACAGCTGATATAGGTGGGATGGGGAATTGATAAAAGGATTGCCATGTGTGGTGAGGGCCCACAACAATCAGGCAATCAGTGCCTTGGATGAGGGGGTGGAGAGGTGATTGAGTTCAGCTGGTTCACTGAGCAGTCAAGTCTAGGAGAAGGCATAGCCAGGGTAGGGGAGTTTCCTGGGAAAGAACTGAAGGCGGGAGGGATTAGAGATTGGAGCTGATGACTATGGAAGTGTATGGAAGACAAGCTCTCAGCTTTGTTGGATGCCCTCCTCCTCACCATTCCGGGTAGTAGTTTCCATAATTGGACGTTGTCTTGTAGCTTCATTAGTGTTGAGGTCTCTTGGTTTGGAGAGTCACTCAGTTTACTTCTTTTTACTCTGAAAATATTTAACTCTGTAATTCATGTTTGAAATTTGATGAAATTTTTACAATTGCTTAAATCTCCTGTCTTTTTTAAGTTCACACATTTTTATTGTCTCACAAGTTTCTTTTCTTTTTTTAAAACCTCATTGTGTATGGAGAACTTTCAAGGTTCATTTGTTTAAATGCGTAAATTCACTGCTTACTTTAACTTTTTCTTTTGTTTGTCATCTCTTTCCACCTTGTTATAATTATAGAGAAAACATTTGCATCTTCAAATAGCCCACAAGGAGCTTTCTGAGTAACAGAAGGTGATGGCTGATGCCATAGGCCCCTTCGTATTACCTTGCACTTCATATTGTGCTGGGCTGGCATAGGTTAGTAGGGTTCAGAGAAGCTCACCTTGGGCTTAAGAAGAGTGCCTTGGCCTGGGAGCATGGAGCAAGGCATGCGGGCAACCCAAGGCAGAGCTCTGGACATGGGGCCTCTGCTTCCCGAGTCACTGGATGTTGTGCTCTGCTGTGGGCTGTGTCCCACCCCAGCTCTATCCTGTCTGCCCATCTCTTGGTTCATTTTGTCCTGTAGAGTTAGCTGCTTACTCCTCTAGGCCTAAAGCAGCTGTCCATGAAGGCTGAGGCGACCATTAAAAGACAGGACCAGACTACATCCCAACTGTATTAGCTTTGTGCTATCCGTGCATTTTAACATGTGGGTTAAAACTATTATATATTTAACTGGAAAACCTTGTTCACCTCCCTCTCCAAAAAAGAGCAGTAGAGAGAGTACCCCTGGAAAGTAATGTTGATTGGTGGTGGTGGAATGTTTGTTAGGCAGTGAAAATGTGCGAAAACAGGACAGCTCGTTTTTTAAAAAGGAAGGTCAGATACCTTTTTATAAACATGGTTTGTTAGGCCCTGTGATTGAAAAGCTCCACATTTTGTATTCTTGGTTTGTAACTTCATTCTCACAGGCTGTGTGACCAGCCCCCATCAGGGCCCTTGTTCGAGGTTATTGAGTACATCATTCTCAATTTTACAAATTTTACATAGAAAATCCTGAGGCCCAGAGAGTTCAAGGGTTTTGGCAGGACCACACTGCTTGCTAGTGACAGAGTTCAGATTTGAACCCAGACCTTTACCCTCCTGATCTAGGACTCTTGGAGAATGTTCCCAAAGAGGTGATTTGTAGGCCTCTCAAGAAGAGGTCTCCACAACAGTGCAGAAAGTAGAGTGCTTACCCTGGCCCTTTCCAGTCATCTGAAATTGTTCACGTCATGCCAAAATTGGTTAATAATACATAATGGTTGGAAATTCCCCTACCCTTGAATATGGGTTCACATTTTCAAGAAAGTTTCCACAGCAACCACTAGCCCTGTGGGCCTGGGAATGGTCATTGTGATTTGTGTTAGAACAGCACCCCTAAATTCAGGTGAGCTCCAGCAGGGTTGAGGGGCAGTTGCTGTGGTGTGTGAGAAAGTGGTGGAACAGCCCTGGGGGTCAGCCCAGGGTGCATTCTCTGTGATAAGGCCGTGTGGGAGACCTCCCATGATGCCAGGGGCTTTTTAGGTGCTGTGACAGAGTTCATTTCCTCTTATGAACTTTTCAGAAAGCTTTTTTAATTTTTCGTTTTTCTGAATTTGACAAACACCAATTAACACTAATCTTTCTGCAAACAGAAGAGAAAAAGAGGATTGTGTAGCAAACTGCCCATCTCTGTTATGAACAGAACACCTCACAGTTCTAAGATTCTCATGTGTTTTTTAAAAGCATGTAACAAGTACAACATGTTCATTGCAAATCTGCTCTGCCTTGTCTGCCTTCTCCTGACCTGCCTTCCGTTCTCTGCTCCAATGTCTTTGATGCTTGTGTGACCCTCTTCTTTTTGTTGGGGTGGGGGGCATCGCTACCACTTTCTCCTCCTATTTAAAAAGAAAAACCTTCCCATGTAAGAGAGAAGGGAATTCAAGCAAAAGCCATAAGCCTCTGGCCATGCTGCAGATGTGGCCCCCCTCCCCCCATTTGACCTCTCAGGGTCAGAGATGCATTGAATCATGGGAGTTTTCACACCTTTCAGAGTTGCTGATTCTTAGTCTTGGCCATTTTCACTTCACCCTGCAGGAGTGTATCTGAGGCTCTTGTCTCCATCCTTTTCATTGTTTCTTACCCTTCACCAGGATTCCATTTTATTCACGTATTTGTTCAGCCTTTCCCTAGTTGATGGTCCCCCCCTCACTTATTTTCCAGTTCTTTACTGCAACATAAAGTTCCATCCTCACTATTTTTGTACAAATGAGGCCTTTATCGTTGTCTTTGATATCTTTGGAATGTAGGCCTAGCTGTGATGGCGATTGGCTGTTTAGAGTGTCTGATTCCAGTTTGCTTTTCAGAGTGGCAGCTCCACCAATGATGTATTAGTGTGTTTGTCCTCCCACTTACCCTCAACCTCCTTTTTTGTTACCTCTGTCTTTTGGATATAAGATGGAACCTCAGAGTTGTTCTAATTTGCCTCTATTAGTGTTGGGAGCATTTTTTATGTAACTTTCTCAGAGAGGAAGATAAATAGGTGCAGGGAATAGAAAGAGTATTGACTTTGGCATCAAGAGAGCAGGACTTTCATCTTATATTTGCTATTTAACACTTCTGGGTCCTTGGCTAAGTCATTCTGGGCCTCCCTTTCCGTCAGTACAGAGAGAGGAGGTTGGACCAGATGTTTTCTGAGGCCCTTCCAGCTCTGAATCTTGTTCGTCCTTCTACGTGGTCCTGTTTCATTTGGCACCAAGGCTGGATTGAAAGGACTTTACTTAGGGCTCCGGACTTTCTTTTTCCTTAGTCCTTGGCAGCCCTAATCATACAGCAAGGTCATGTCAGGGCTCATTGGTCTGAGGAATGCCTGCTTTGTTCCATGCCCTCCCATTGGTTCCCATCTGGGAGATAAGAGCAATCACATGCTTATCTGTATCTTTGCACCATAAACTGCTCTGTGCCCCAAGATCTTTGATTGTCATTTAGGAAATTTGTTTCCAGGTAAAGGTCACTGCTTTCTCTCACATTTTTACTGTTCATTCTCTAGGTTGTCATTCTCTAGGCCATTTGTTCCCCCTGACCTTGGAGGGTTCAGAGAATGCCTATGGTGATCAGTCTCTCTCTGTAACCCCTTAATGTCTGGGTCTTCCTGTCCCACTCTGAGCAAAGCTGCTGACACCCTTATTATCAGCTTTTCTCTGGGTGTATGTGAGGCTTTAAACTGTGCTAACCTCCTCCTTCTTTGGATTATTCTTGCTTTCCCTAGTTTCTGAGACACTGCTAGCTTCTGATTCTCCTTTCACTTGGGTCATTGCTGTTGTTGGTTCTGCCTCCTCTTCTTCTTCTCCTTAAGGTTGGGCATCCTTTGGCTTGGGTTCCCTTTTGTTCTCTGGGCTTTCACCCTTGGGCACACAGCTCTAGCCATCACCCCTGTAAGAATCTTCAGCACTGCTCCAGTCCCACATTTCTAACAGCCTGCAGCACACTTCATGTGGCATCTCCATCCCTCCCTCAAACTAGGTAGATGGTGGTCAAAGGCCTGCACTGTCGTCCGAAGCCTTCCCTTCCTTCCAGCTGCGTTATTTCTGCAGGCTTCCACCCAGGGGAGGAGACCGTGGGATTGGTTTTTACAGTCTTTCATCGGCTCCATTGGCCACCCAGTTCTAGATCTCTTACTTCCACATATTCTGTGTCCCGTCCTGGCCCCCCCCCCTTTTTTCTTTGTCCAGGGCTGCCCTTCCCACATAGGCCTCATTAACTCTTCTCTCAGCTGGTACTGTCATTTCCTAATTGTTCTTCGTGTTTTCATTCTCTTATCCCTCCAACCTGCTGCCGGTGCAGTCCTCCTATTGGGCAGGTCTCAGCAGGCCATTCCTGTTAAAGAACAAATCTCCCAGTTTCCTCCATTTCCTCTGTGACAAAGAGTGGGTCTCCTGGTATTCTGGCATGTCTGGGTGCCCCCAGTCTGATTGTTTCAGTCTCCACTTTCCAAGTCTATTCACCACTGCCTCTGTTCATGAAGTAGTTCTTCTGGCCAGACTGTGCTGCCAGCCCTCCCCTAGGCTTGATCTGCCCTTCCCACCTCTGTGCTCTTGGAGACAGCCTTTGGGGCAAGAGTGGGCTTCTTCTGCATCTCTGCCTGGCCTTCAAGGCCCAGCTCAGTCACCATGTACTTATATGAAGCCTCCCCTCATCTCTGCACCCCAAAGCTTGGTGCTTGTCTCACATTTTACCAGAACCTTTGGCGTTCTCCCTTGCCCACATCAGATTATACCTTGTATCCTGTTCTTTGCCCAAGTCTTACCCCCCTCGCTAGATTGTGAGCTCCTTGGAGTCAAGGTCTATATTGTTTTTCAGTCTTTATGTCTTCCTAGTCTCCAGTGCCTAGGACAGGACCTATGAATAATAAAATTTGATCCAATGAATATTGACCAACTTGTCCTGACCACCAGATCCAGCTTGTTTAGAGGCCTGTGAGGAGAGCATCTCAGAGGGCATTACCAATCGTCATTCAGCCCTTGCTGTCAGAAATTGTCTTGTTTTTAAAGGGAAAATCCACTGTTTTTATGTGATGCAAGTGGTCCCTGATTTTCCTTCTCCTCTGGTTTCCCTTAGGGTCCTGAGGTCCTGCATGTACCAGCTGCCTCAGTCTGGTGAATGAATGAATGAGGGCATGAGAGGCTTAGTATGAAAGGCTGATGATGTCACAATTACCACTCCTTTCTTGGTTTCAAGCATTGATGAAGACCAGACTCCAACTAGTGAGAGGCAGGGAAGGCACCTGCCTAGAGGACAGTAATGGATGCTTATTGAATGGGACTTTGGATGGGGAGGGATTCTTTAATTCAGGAAATCAGTGCAAGGATTGGGTCTTAAGTTGGTGATGGCAGATTGTGTCTGCTCAGAGTGGAGGGAGGTTCAAAGCCTTTGGTTAGACAATTGCACAGGAAAAGCAGGAAGTTTTTCAAACTCTGCCTGGGCCATACAGATGGCCATTTTATTTACCTGGGAAAGCAGTCTGATCAGGAAAGTGATTGCCTTCCTGACTGTCCTTGGCCTGTGCTGACCCGACACCTTCCCCACAGGCAGGAAACATGACTGCACAGTGGTTGCATGGTGGTAGGGACTGCATTTCCAGCCTCTTGGATTGAGGCAGCTGAGAGAGGCAGGGGCTTGGAATGGGAGGAATCAGGATCAGGTCCTGGTTCTTTTAATTTTTCTGACCACAATGTCCTCAGGGCTGCCATGTCTAGTGACTAGTGGAGTCGATGAGGAGTCAAGAGAACTGGGTGCTAGTTTTCGCTCTACCATTTAAATCACCACATGACCTTGGACCAGTTATTTGTCCTTGTTTATAACTTGAGGGAATTAGACTAGATAATCTCAAAGGCCCCTTTTGGCTCTAACATCATATCCTGTTATGTGGATATTTATCCCTCATATCCCACAAGCTCAAGTGTGCTAGGGTGTAGTGGTTAGCCATCGTACTGTACTGAGTCATTAAACCAAGACAAATAATCTGCCTTCAGAGAACTAATCTAATGGCTCGTAGTGGAAAGGAACAATTCCTTCACGTTTTCTGTGGTAATCACCTTGTGCCCTGAGCCCACGCACCAAGTGTGTTGGCTTGTATAGATGGACTAAGCTGGAGATTGCCTTTGCTTCCAGTCCCTTGCACCAACAAGCTCTTTATCACTCACTTAACTGTCTCCAGCTCCACCTTGAACATAAGTACATGAAGGATGGCCTGACTTAAAGGTGTCATCTTCAGGACTGTTATTGAGATAAATCTGTCCCACGTCAAACATGGAGAGAACCGCACAATTGGGAGGGGCTTCAGACACCATCCAGACAAACTGTCTCTGAGAGCGAATGGTTACCTAGCCTCTATTTGAAGACCATTAGTGACAGGTGGCTTCTCCCTCCGGCAGCCTTGTCTACTGTGGCCATGCCCTGGAAACAGGTTTCCCTTTATTCCTAAGGAAACGAGGGCTGTACCTCCCGACAGAGACATAGGCGATTGACCAGCCTGTAGGTAGAGAGGTATTTGGGGGCATGACCAAAAGAGCATTGGCCTTGCTTGAAAAAAAAAAATCCTATCCAGGAAAAAGCTTTTCCTTTCTCAAGGTCTGATTCATTCTGCGTTATTGCAGCTGCAGCCAGTTGCTTGGGCTTCTGCCCTCTGGGGCCAAGTGGAGGAACAAAGCTCCTCCCTCTTGTTCACGGTGAGGGGAGCCAGGCCAAGAATAGCAGGGTCATCTGGACACTGTTTTGTGAAGGTGACTGAAGATTGAGGTAGCTTTGGGGGTTACCATGTCACTGTTGAGTACTCAGAGCAAGCTCATGGCCAACTAAAACCCCCACATGGCAGCAGGACCTTCCTGGACGGCCTCCCACTTTGTGTTCTTTCAGAGTTCATTGTCTCCATTGCTAACTGCTAGGATTTCTTTGGCCCCTGTGTTGTCCTTCGTTTTCGCTATGGTGATTTCCAGCTTTGAGCTAGATCTCTGTATTTCTGTATCTCTCTACCTGTCATCTCCCTAGCCATCTATCTACCTACCTATTTGTCTGTATCTTACTTTAAAAATCTTCAAGTACTTTACATCTCTCATGGTTGTGTGACGTTTGAAAATTCAACAGACATGCCACTTTCGAGGTCATTGATAAAAATGACAAGCAGCATAGAACTGAGGACCAGTTGTTGGATACACCTCCTAGAGACATTGCCACATTGACGTCGGTCCGTTAATCACTCCTTTTTGGCGCTGGCTGAATGACAGCTGACTTCTCTTTCCTCCAAGTCTGGTGCCTTTGCCAGTGATCCAGTAGCTGCCCAGTTGTTACCTCCCTCATTCCGGTGTGCCGTGTGTGTGTATGTGGCCAGACTAATGCTGTGTGCATGTGGCCAAGCTCATCTTCAGAAACACAGCTTTAGTCCTAGCACTTCTTGATGAAACATTTTTTTCACTTCTTCCTCCTTGCTTATAGTGTAAAGCCCTGAATGCCATTCCAGGCCCAGTTCTGGCTCATTGCTCCTCTCTCATTTGCCATTTCAGCTCAGTTGCATGAACTCTTTGCTGTATCTAAAAATCTGCTTGGTACTTTACTCCCTCCATGCCTTTGCTTAAACGATCCTTTCTGCTAGGCCATCCTTCCAAAGTCTCCTCTGCCAAGGGCTCACTAAGAAGCTAGCACGTTCTTGAAGTCTCCCTTACCTTTCCTTACCATGAGAGAACATGATTTCCTCCTCTTCCTCTGGGTTCTCATGGCACTTTGTGCCTTTCTTGTGATGCAGAGGACTTGACCTCAGCCCTCAGAGGAATCTAGCTTTTGAATCTGACTCGGACCCTGAGGCTTTCTTGTAGCCTCAGCTGTATATTCTGGATGGAGTCCGATGCTTTGGTGGTATTCTCTCACCGTCTATTCAGTGTCTCCTTATTTCAGGCACCACACGAGGTCCTGGGGATTGAAGATGTACAAATGGCAGATGCTTCTATCGAGTAGTGGGAAGTGTGACACATACACAGAGAAATGTGATGGAAAGTAGAATGGACCAGTGGGGGATGGGGAGAAGGGAAGAAGTCATCTTCCACTGGGAGGATGATCCAGGAAGCCTTCATGGAAGAAACGGCACCTGATCTGGGGCTAGAAAGAGGTACAGAGATACAACAAGCACAGATTTGGAAGACAAAAAAAGTATCTCTGGCAAGGGACACTGTCTTCTGCAAGTACATGGGGGTGGGAGAGGGCAGGCCAGGTCCAGAGAACAGTCATCTCAGTAATCTGGCCAAATGCAGAGGACATGGATGAGAGTCGTGGGAAATTTGGGGTTGGAAATAGGTTGGGAAATAGCTGGGCTGGGAAGGGCCTGAAATGTGGATCAAAGGAATGGAGAGCCTCTGCCGTTCTGGGAGTAGATTTGTGGCATGATTGGACCTGTAGATGTCATAAATGTTTAATGATAACTGAGTTATTCTGAAAGTTCATGAAATCAGGTCTGGGTGAAGCCATCATTAAGAGCATTTATGCTTCTCGTGCCAAGGAAAAGTACTTTCCTGCTTTTAGCTTGTGTCATTCAGCTTTTATGACTAATCTGAGAGAGACACTGATCCACATCTTTTGGAATGGAGGATGTTGGTTCTTGGAGAAGAACTTTTACGTTAGTCTCAGGTTTTTGAGATTGAGTCCATGACCCCCCAAAAGACCCTTCAGTGCGATGCCCCTTCAGTAGGCAGCAGGAGCCTGGCATTGACTGCCTGGCCCCAGGTATCTGCATGGGACAGCCAGCTAAGGTGCCCTACCCCCATGGAAAGCTTTCTGAATCCCAGTTTTTAGAGATGTCTGTATCTCCATCAGAAAACTTGACATGCTTGTTCATTTTCTATCCCAAATAAGTATTGTAAAATTAACCAGAGAAATGTTGATTATGCTTTGAAATCTTCAGAAGAAAAACATATTCAACTCCCAGTTATACAAAGTGATGGGAGAAAACTGTCATTTTTAACCCTTCATTACAATAATTAGGTTATTTTAAGCGGAAGAGTAATAATATGGACCCTCTGACCCTTTCCCTCTCCTCCCCTCCACCATCAAGCAGACCAGGCTGCTCTATGGGCTTTGATGAACTTCTGGCTAATATTCCACATACTTCCTTTTGTCTTTATTTCACAAAGACTCAGATTATGAAACCATCAAGACATTGGTGTTTGTGTTAAGAGCGGTTGCCATTAGGAAGCAATGCGTTTCTTGTAACCATGCAACTGTAGCTATTTATATCTTCTGTGAATGTAGAAAGAGCTCAGTTTTCAAAAGCCCACTGGACTGATCCTTCTCAGTCTCCATCACAGTATGAGAATGAAGGCCCTGGCCCAGGCCTCTCACCTTCTCTCCCCACACTGGCCCTCATCCTGAATCATCTCTCTTAGCAGAGACCCAGGATTCAGCTTCTAAATGCTTGCCTCCTCCTGCCTTCCTCTGTTGACACACAACCTCCAATACTGAGCCGTCCTCCCTCTTCAGAGCTCCAGGGCCACATCTCAGGCTTCCTGCCATACATTTCCACCTGCGTGGCTTTTAGGCAACTCAGACTATTGGGTCTAAAGTAGTACTGAATGGCTTTCCCTGAAGGCTGCCCCTCCTCCTAACTGCCCTGTTGCTGTTGAAGACCCAAGATTCCAACCTGCCATGCTCTGCTCTTCAGTCACCGCCCCCTGGGAGCCAGGCAGTTCCATGTCCCTCTCTTCCTCACCCAACAGCCGTCCCTGGCCAGGCATATATCAACCCTGTCCTGGTCTATCACAGTTGCCTCCTTTCTGACACACACCTGCCAAATTGAGGTTCCCTCTGCATCTGTCTGATGATGTCACTCTCCTCCTCAAGAAACTTCAGAGGCTCCTCATTGCTTCTGTCATAAAATAAAAACCCCTCTGGCATTTCAGGCCCATCAGGATGGAGATTCTGCTACAGAGGAGGCCTATACATGGGCTTGCCCCCATCCCTGGAATGAGCTTCCAGTATCTGGCTGTATTGGGGGATCTGTGAACCTGTCACATTCTCCCTATGGAATTTAAATTTCCTGAGGTCAGAGACTACTTCTCTTTGGAATTTCTGTCTTCAAGCAATTAAGAAATGCTTGTGGATTGATGAATCATAGAGTAGGCTTTCTATTATTAAGTGGTGTCATTCAGTCCGTAAGCATTTCTTAAGCCAAGCACTTACTAGGGATCCAAAGAAGACAGGTCTGGTCCTTGCTCCCTGGGAGCTGCAGGTAAACAAAGATGTAAGTACAAGACATATACAACGTAGACAAAAGGTCATGTCAAAGGGAAGGCCTTGGCAGCTGAGGGATTGGGATGGGCTCATGCGGAAGCTAAGATTTGAAATTGAATCTTGAAGCTTGGGAGGTGGGAGGGGAGAGAACATTCCAGGCCCCAAAGTGGGAGATGGTGTTGAGTTAGGGTCCTTCCTCCAGAGTATTTCAAATACAGCAACACGGGTCACCCTTTCTTAATCTTACGGTCCTAAGATGGCCAGTTAAATGCCGTGGCCCCTCCATGGTTGGGTCCTTTCCTTTGGCAGCCTGGCAGCCTCTGCTTCCAGAGCTTCCCAGGTGGCATGGACACATAACTGGCAAAGACTTTTTCCAAACCTCATGGATTTGATGGGCTTCATCTATATGTACTTCATAGAGGGAAAAAAAAAACCATTTCTTTAACTTCTTTATATTCAAAAACTCTTCCCTAGGTTTTAAAATCTAAATCAGTAGGTTTGTTTCCGGACCGTCACTCCACTACATAGTTGTTCATTGATTCCTTTTTATTTTCTGTACCAATCCTGCTTGGAGAGAAAATTGGAGACTTGTGTGGGTGATGTTGCCATGGGCATCTGTGCATAGCTGGGTCTAGCTTGGCCAGGGCTTCCCCTGACCCTGATGCGCTAACTCAAAAACATGTGCAGCCTGAAGGTGGAGGCCCCTCAGAATCAGAGCATCAGCTGAAGGTGGCACCTTTAGAGTCTCGTCTCCCTTGGCACCAGTGGACAGGCAGGGACAGAGGAGCCACCGTGGCCTGGGAAAGAGACCTTGGCCATGACTCTGTTTTCCTTGGGGCCCCACGTGAACCTCTCTTGTTTTAAGAGTTCTTCCATTCTCTCTCCATGAAGTAGATCCAAGTGCCTTAGCTCTTCAGAAGGTCCTTGGCATTTCCCAGGAAAATATGGAACAGTCAGTTTACATTCCAGTCTCTATTGCCCATAGGTCAATTGTGCTATTTATGAACCTTTTGTCACCTCTCCTCTCCCCTCCCCCCAAGAGAATGGAGAAGGAAGCCTAGGCTAGGAGATGGAAATTATTTGTGAAGTGGGATTTTCTTTTCTTCTTTAAGAGTTAAAAACAGACAGACACAAAACAAACTCATCAGCTTTTTTTCTTTTTCTTTTTCTTTTTCTTTTTTTTTTTTGTAGAGTTGAACTCCTGGCGCCCGTGATTCTAAGCCTCAGCCTTTGGGGGTTCTTCCTCAGTTTTCGAAGACATGTCTGTCACGTATGATGATTCTGTTGGCCTGGAAGTTTCCAGTGATAGCTTCTGGGAGGTGAGTCTTGTCTTGTTCCCTCTGATGTGGCCTAGAGGCCCCTGGATTCTTTTCCTTATATGTGGTTGGTTGAGTATATTCCGAATTATACCAATAGAGACCGCTCATGGTTTTCGTCCTGATTCTGGATGGCATCACTGTTCCCAAGGGTGACATTTTTGATTTCCAGAGCCCCACAGTAAGTGCATAATCAAAGCCGTGTAGGAAGAGAAAGGATGTAAATGAGAAAACTGGGCGGTCTCTGTGGGCAAAATCTTGTGGCTTTTGAGCTTGCTGGACACTGGCCTCTGCCTCAGCTTGTGGCTTGCTCACTACACCCCTGGGCAGCCGTTGAACAAAAGACTTCGTTCACAGTGGTCTGGTGAAGTAGGTAGCATGGGTCTGTGCTACAGAAGAGAAAACGGGCACTCTGTCTCCCCATTCTGGTGGCCTTTGACAGATGTCCTTGTCCAGGATTATATCAATCCATAGAATGCCATCCTGGGCCTGCTTTCCTGGGGTTGTCCTAGGAGTGCCAAGACAAAGCCCATATTGTCCAGGCAGGCCAGGGTTCCTCTGGGCAGCCTTGCCAGCCCTCAGCAAATACAGCCAGCTCAGCTGCACTCCTGGACTAGTTCGGGCTGTTTGCTTCAGCATGAAGAGGACGTTGCTTAATTTTACCTCTTGAGAAGCTTGGACTACAAAGGAAACAGTTTCACTCGCGTGTAGCAGTCTTTAGCATATTTTAGTCCCTCAGAACCCTGGTCAGGCTGTTCTTATAGAGAAAGGTCTTTATTGAAGTGTGGGTTGGATCCTCTGAGCTTTGAGCCTGTGATTCTGAGAAGTGCTAAACCATGGCAAGTATAGATTCTAGGGCAAAATGGGGGTTCAGGAGAAGGAACCTTGAGCAGGGCCTGCAACTGTCAGCTCCCACTGGGGTTCAGACCCAAGCCTTCTGACCGCCCTCCATTGCTCAGTCTGCCTCAGGTAGAGAAGGTGGCAGGAAGAGGGGGGGGTGCAGCAGCAATGGGAATGGAGCTGACATTGGAAGGTCAGGAAGGGAGCAAGGGGGAGGCTTCTTCCTCTGTATTTGGGAGAGCAGCAGGAGCAAAAGTTAGGTGGTAGAAGTTTGTGAGGAAGGAATGCGTGAGAAAGATTGACCTGCTGAGATGAGAGCCTTTGAGGTGGCAGGAAATGAGGTGGTTTGTTTGGTCGGTCAGTGGGTAAGGCTGGATTATATAGCAGGCCTTGAAGCCGGTCTGACCCAGGAGCTAGGAAATGCACCATCCGCTTCCTGTCTGCTTATCTTCATAGGATCATGTGGTTTGGTTGGCATGTATGTGAGTATGTACATGTGTGTGTGCACATCAAGAGAACTTGGGAGCCAGGGTATATCTGTTTACATGTGACAGGCTTGTTTCTTAGCAGAAGACCCCACCCTCCGCCCCCACCCCCCACCGAGCCCCACAAACTCAGTAGCCACTTAGCCGTCAGCACTTACTGATTGCACTGCGCCCTCCCTGGGCAGGTTGATTCTCACAGGAGCCAGTGTAGACAGCTGTTGGCAGGTACATTATTTGTGATGTCTTGATGGTCTGTGGTCTCTTGATTGGAGTTGATTTTCCCAGTGTCTCTGAATAAGTGTACAGGGTCGAAGAATGCCTAACCTACCTATTTAGACACCTAGGCCTACGTATAGACGAGAAACTCTTTTTCTCTGGTTAGATGCCCAACTAAATGACTGAATAGTGTGTGTGTGTGTGTGAGTGTGAGAGAAGACCATCCATTTGCTCTGAGGCTTTTAGCAGCATTTCTGACTTGTATTACTCTCTCACCTGAGGGCATCCATCCCTTTGGATATTATGGATGGAGATGTTGTGTTGGTCAGTGAAGTGCAGGACCAGCAACCTAAAGAGGACAGCTGGCCTGCAGGAGGCCAACCCAGTTTGTAACATTTGCCTTGTTGTTGAAGAGGGAACCTGCGCCTGGTTAAGGAGGGTTGTTTGTTCATAGCCGGTTCTGAGAGCCGCCAGTTCCCAGAGATTCTGACTTAGCCACAGCCGAGCACCCAGAACAGCTGGTTCCCAGAATGGCCCTGGATGCGGCTTCACAGGGGCCTAGTTCAGACTATCGGGTGTCTGGCCTGAAGAGGAGCAGAGCTGGGTGCCTTTGTCTTAGTGTTGATTGAACAATGCACTGTTTTCTAAAGTCCTTAGACCGCATGCATTAGTGCTGCCCCCATCCCCAGTGGGGATGGAACTTCAGGAAGCAGAGATCAAATTCTGCTTCCTGAAGCCCGATTTTTATTTTTATTGTAACGGCCCGAGCTATTTCTGCATTTAGAAAGGATGAAAGCCTTGGGTTCCTCGGTCTTTTTGCCAAGGCCCAAGTATAGGAGGCATATTCATTTCTTATTGAAGTCAGACCCAACACTGCTGTCCAAATTCAATGATACACCTTCTTTTTGAAGAACGATTATTTCCTTCATTTCCTCAGGATTTTCCTGAGCTTCTCTGTGGTGGGCCCTATGCCCTTTGCCAGGTTCTGGGAGCACAAAGGCAACAGTGAATCTGTCCCTGCCCTCAACAAGCATACAGTCTGTGGGGCAGCCACAGATGTGGAGCTAGAGTACCTATTAAGAAATGGCTCCTGATACTCATTTGAGTTAGGGATTCTCAGATATGGCAGTTAAAGAACATTTCTGGCCTGGAGTTCAGCCTGGGCAAAGGCTGAGAGATGTGAAATGGAATACTGAGGACTGAGAACAGCAAGGCAGACTATTCAGCTGGAACAAGAGTGCATGAGGGAGACAGATTGGAAACCAGCCTGGGAAGAGATGTTGGTGCCAGAGGATAAGGCTTTAAATGCCGAACAGAGAAGGCAGTTGGGAGCCCAGGAAGCTTCTTGAATAAGGGAGCAATGTGGTCAGCCCTGTGCTGGAGGAATATTCAGCTGTGGGGATACTAGATGCAGGGAAACTGAGTCAGAAGCTCTTGAAGCAGTCCAGGTGAGAGGGAACATTGGTCTGGACTGGGGGCAGGGTGGGGTGAGTTAGATTGAGAGCAGGGGATGGCTGTGCAAGGTATTGTCCAACACAGAATTTTTTTTCCAATGAACAAGTATTGATTTTCTTTCCTTCTGTCACTCCGCACTCCCTCACTGGAAAAAAGGAATTGTAACAAATAGGCCTAGTCCAGCAAAACAAACGCCCACTTTGGTCATGTCCATACACATAGATCTCATTTGGCATCTTTCAAGAGGAAGACAGGAGGCGTCATGGAGGTCCTCTTGGCGTCATGGCGGCCCTCTTGGCCTCGTGGCGGCCCTCTTGGCGTCATGGCAGTCCTCTCGATTCCTGGCTAGTCATTGCATTGATTAGGATTCCTTAGGCTTCCAGAGTTGTTTGTCTTTACAATACTGTTGTTATTATTAAATTGTTCCGGTTCAGCTCCCTTCTCCCTGCATCAGCTCAGACAAGTCCCACTGGGTTTCATCATTTCTCATGGCTCAGTAGTATTCCATTACTTTTATATACCAACATTTGTTCAGCTCTTCTCCAGTTGATGCCCCCCCGCCAAGTTTCCAGTGCTTTGTCAGTACAAAATATCTGCTGTGAATATTTGTGTACCTATGGGAACATCTGTTTCTTCTTTCCTAGATCTCTTTGGGATATAGGCCAGATAGTGGTATCACTGAGGCAAAGGATATGTACCATTTAATGGCTTGGGGCCATGGGTCCAGATGGCTGGACCAAGTCACAGCCCCATCAGTAGAGTGGGAATGTGCCTGTGTTCCATTTGTCATTGGGGTCACCTTTGCCAGTCGGATGTGGGCGAGGTGTGGAATTTGAGAGTGGCTTTAATCTGCATTTGTCTAAGTATCAGTGATATTTGTAGGTTGTTTTCATGTGGCTCTTGATAGCTTGTGTTGCTTCCTTTGAAAATTGCCTGTTTGAGGGTGGATCAAGATGGCAGAGTAACAAGAAGGAGGAAAGTAAGCTCCCCCCTGACACACACACATACATACACACACACACAAACACACACACACACACATACGGGATCCTTTAACTTGTTTGGAGGAAAGTGACTCATCTACTGCAGCTGGTATGGCACAGAGGTGGAGGCTGTGCTTGGGTCCGCCACTCCATGCCGAGCCAAGTCAGTGCAACTTTCCCAAGGCACATCTTTGAGGACGTTAGTCCTCAGTGAAGGCTCCAGGCAGAGCCTTGATGACCACAGGCCAGCAAGGTCTTTGGAGAGATTCTTGTTCTTTTATGGGTTGGAGAAGAAGACCTTGAAGGTGCTACTAAATCCTAGGAAAGGAGATAAAACAGAAATAATTCTCTAGTAACCTAGCTTATAAAAGTACAAGAAAAGGGACTTGGAGCAGAGAGAGCTCTTCCACGGCCACATTGGGACAGATGAGCTGGGGGGAGGTTTGGCAGTTCCCGCAGGCTCCTGGATGGCTTTTCCGCAGATGCTATTTGTTCTGAAGGGCAGCCCCGTGTCCCTGAGGGCCCAGCCGTAGAGCCAGACAACTGCTACGCCTTGGGCCAAGAACCCTGCTCTACTCACTCAGCATCCAAGAAATCTATAAATTCTGTGGCAGATGGTGCATCCTGTGGATTTCTGACTGTCTTTGATCGTCATCTCTCTCCTGGGATGTGCAGAAGGAAGGCATTGGGGACTTCCCTGAAGAGTCTGGGTGATCTTTGGGGACAAGAGGCTGGGCATGGGGGAGAGGCTGCAGGCTTTTTTTTAAACTGGTTAACTTAACTGGTTTACCTGGTAGAGGACAGCATTTTCCAGGATCATTGCAATGAAAAGTCCTTGATTTCTGGGCTTGGCTCACATGTGATCCCAGCATCCTAGGAGTTGAGGTGCTTCTCCTTTGCTCTGCATGTTTCTTATGATCAGACTGGTTTTTAGTCCTGGCTTGGCCTTAACAACTACATCCAAGTTGGGGTTCTGTATGTGATTCTCAGTCTTTACCTGGAAAGGGCAAAGTGCTCACTAGAAGTCCTTCAGTTAGAATCAGGTCAGGTAGGCAGCTGCCTGATGCCCAGGCCTGCGGCATCGAGGAAGACATCTTTGGATTTACTGCTCCCTTCCTGGCCTTCCCTGTGGCATGGAGATGACTCACTGGTGGAAGATGGCATCAGAACAGTGCTGGCTTTGACAGGGCTTCAAGTCTGGGGGTGGTCCCCAAGGACCAGCCTCCCAACATCTAGAAAGTCATCTGGAGGTTGTAAACCAGATGACTGACTTTTTTGACCATAGTGACCTTAAACACATATTCTGAATGCTAAAAAAAAAAAATCCATTCTCCATGGAACACAGCTTTGGTCCTGCATCTGTTAGAATGAAGACTTGGAACCTCTCCATCTGGGCCTAAAGGCAGATGTGGGTTTAATGTGAGAAAGAGCAGGCTGTCCATCTCAGTGTGGAAGGGGCTGCTGCTGGAGTGGGTGAGGCTTTTGCACCCATCCATACATACAGTCTTAGCTGATCATACCCATCCCACTTCTTTCGTGAGACAGAACGACTGGCCGTGGTTGTGGAGTTAGTGTGAGAGAGATTATTGGGGCCCTAACTGGCCCATGCTAGGCCTATGGTAGGATCGACCCCATATATTTACTGAAACTTGTTAACTGGCCAAGACCAAGCTCCAAACTAGACTCCTTATCACGTAGTATGAGAGGACGTGCTGCTGGTGCAGCTGAGGTTGTTAGGACTCTCCAATCACTTGGCCCTGCTCAGAGCGGCCCGCTGCTTCTCCATTCTCTCAGAATGTGTTTAAAATGTAGGAGATCCCCTTCAGAGGTGGCAGGGCCATTGCCAGGAACCTTCCATCTAGTTTCAGGTTTTTTTCCATGTGTCACTCATTTTTGCTAATTTTTAAAAAAACTCTGCTTTTTTTTTCTTTGTAACATATTCTTTGTTACATGATGTGATTTTTTTGGAAGTGGAATGGGGGGAGGATATAGGGGAAACTTGGATGAATAAAAACAAAAGATAGCAATAAAAATATTCTGAAAAATCATCACAGAGCTCAAGGGGAGAGAGTACAGGAAGAAGGAAGTAGCCAAGGCTTAAGGACTGTTGATGGATTTGGCTGTAGGGAGGAGTCCAAATGCAGAGAGGGCTGGAGGAGGATAGTTAAGAAATGACTATTGAGTCGCAGGCCTTTGGAGAGAGGAGTCTGAGGAAAAGTCAGAGTGGAAGGCAGATGGCAGGCAAATCATGGGAGGGGCCTGCATCAGCTGGTATTCTTCTTGGCGGGTCAAGTGAAGAGCCCAAGGAGGGGTAAGGCTGGCTATGGATGTAACAAGTGAAGGTCCAGCCAGACTCGGTGGTCCAGAGAGGGTTTTTACAGGTCTGATCCAGTTTGGAAAACTATTTGCAAGGTCATTTCAATGGTTTATCATTGACTCTACTCCAAACATGCCTTCCTGACCAGTTTTTGGGTTACCCAAATCTATCTTAACAACAAAGGAATAATTACAATAAATATTGATATGACTAAAAAGAAATGCTTACATAAATATTGTTGGCCCAGTCCCCCGGGCTTTTAGACAAAATGGGATCTCTATGAGGAAAAGGAATCCTCTGGGGGCAAGGGCTAGGGCTGGTGGATGCGTGGGCATGAATAACCAGCCCTCATCGCTGACCTCAGGGTACTCCAAGCCATGGTGCGCTGTGAATGGAACTAGATGAGAGGTGGCGATCCAGTAGTTAGAAAGTTGTTTCTGTTGTTTTAATTCAAATAAATCTTCATTGAAAGCAGGCCTTGTTTGATCTGTGTGGTTTTGCAGGCAGTCCAGGAGTTACTCTGTCTCTCCGCCTGCCCCTTGGGTTCCCCTTGACCTTTAGGCCCAATGATAATGCCTCCCCCCTGCCCACTGCATGGAGCCTTCCTGGCCAACAAACCAGCTTCTTCTTTGGTCTTGGTTAGATTCCTTTCTGATGTACTTGGTGTGGAAGATATCCTTCTACTTGCCAGTGTTGGGGTTACTTGTCTGCTCTCCAGCTCCTTGAGGACAAGCCCCACAGGGTCATAAATCTGCAGTTGAAGGTGACCTTGGAGGGGACCATCTAGTCTAATCTCCTCCTTTTATAGGTGAGGAAACCGAGACTCAGGGAACTTGCTAATTTGCCCAAGGCCTTCCTAAGTACCCAGAGCGGGACTGGAACCCAGGCCTTGTGCCTGCAGGGCCAGGTGCTCTTTCCTTGGCATCCTCCGGCCCCATGGCATCTGCTGCACACCGGGCATTTGGAAGAAATTGTAGCCCTGTGTTTGGGGTAAGAAAGGAGCCGAATGGGGCAGAAAGGGGCTCGCTTTGAATTTGGTTGGAGGTCAGCCTCTCACTTTTTATTAAGACACATTGCCATGAAAGTGAGGGGATGGGTCAGTAAACCTTTGAAAAATGTCTTGTTGGGAATTGGTCCCTCATAATCATTTTGTTTTGTCTTTTTCTAAACCCCCACATCTGGAGGTTAGTCCCAATAAAAAGAGTTATAATGTCCTGTTTCATCCTAGTTCTTTGACAGTTATAACCAGGAGTTCAATGAAAGCGCTTTGTTCTATGTGTATAAAAACCAAGCAAACAAGCAGCCAGCTCCTTCCCTTTTCCATAGACAGATGTGCACAGCACTGATTTGGAAGAAAGAGATCTGGGTTTGAATTCCAGCTTTGTCACTTACATGTAAACTGGGCAGTTTGAGGCAGAATGACTTTGGGCCTGGATTTTCTGTAGAATGAGCATTTGGGATCAGCTGCTTCCTAAGGTCTCTGGGAATCTCCTATCCAGTGAGTTCACCAAGTAGTGTTCCCTTTGGGGCAGCCAGGCCTCTGCCCCTGATGCAGAGTATCTCTGGAGGACTTGACCTGGAGAGGGGCCTTCTTTCTCTCATGCTGCACATCAGAGAGCCATTGAGATGGGGCTGGAGGGGCCTTTGAAATCAGCTAAATTGCTTCCCTTTTATCTGTGTGGGAACTGAGGCCTGAGAAATGGCTTGAAATGACTGGCCCACAGATGTCAAGTGAATTTGTGATTGAACAGGGACTAAAATCCTAGCTTGCTCCCTTCCAGACCTCTTTCCTGTGGTTATTACTGTGCTTGCTTTGAATAGAAGGTGCCCAAGGTACTCAAGTCCTGGAGGAGAGAAAACCAGTTGGGCAGGATTGTTTTACAGCTCTGAAGGTGTCCTTGCCTCCATCACTATTGCTGGGAAAGATCCTCCCCCTTGATAGTGTGAGTGTGGGGGGATAGGGGATGACAGGGTGGCCTCCCAAGGAGAGGCTTGCAGGGCACACTCCCCTGGAATGCTTCAGAATGTCAGTAACTATGGCTGATGTCCATGCCCTCCTCCCCAGGAGAGCCCCTCCCCATCCCAGGGCCTCTGCATTCTGTGGGTAGCAGGGATCCACCATCCACCTCTTGAATATTCTTACACCATTGCCCTGGAGGAGGCAAAGCACCACCCTTGGAACTCTGAGATTTAGGGAATAGGCAGATGTTTGCAGATGAGCAAATTGAGGCTTGAGTAACTTACCTCTGGCCACACAGCTAGCAAAGTCAAAGCTAGGATTCCTCTGGCCTCTGTTGTTGTCTGGCCTGGGCTGCATGGCCTCTCACTTGCCTCGTTTGGTTCATGGGGGGAGTTAGACCAGGTGACCTTTAGAATCCTGTAATTCTATAAAATAGTCCTGGGTTCCAGGCAATGAGCATGTTTGGAAAGAGGCAGCAGTAAGAGTACTGGACGGGGAGCCCAGAGAGGGCCAGAATGGCCAGAGTCTCGGCTCTGATGCTAGCAGCGTGCCCTGGGCCTCCCTGGGCCTGCTTCCCCATTTGTGAGATGGGGCTGATACCTGAACCCCTGAGCTTCCAGGGACGGATGTTGGGAAACACACAGGAGACAGCGCAGGCAAACTTCCTTACTAACGCTAAGGCACTTTGCCACGGAGGCACCTGCTAAACATTAGCTTCGGGCAGAGCCCTGTGCTGAGGGCTGGAGAAACTCAGGTGCCCCGTGACGTCGGCGCCCCACTCATTCTGGCTCTGCCGGTGTTGATGGGCTTTGTCTCGAGGCCCAAGTCATGTGAATCCTGTAGGTACAGGCTTACCCTGAGGGAAACTGTTTCTTCCAAGGATTCCACAATTTTAGCGAGTAATTTTCAAAACCCTGCCACAGTCTTGTGCAAAGGGAGCCGTGAGGGACCAGGCTTGTCTGCCAACACCCCCAGCGTGCCAGCTTCCAAGAACTGGTGTCACTATTTCAGTCACAGCAGAATTAATTCGTAATCGAATAAGGTGGCACATAAAGCTCGTGTGGAGATGTATGTTGTGTTCCTGTAGCCGTATGTGTGAGGGAGGAATTGCTCAGTGTAAGTGACTCCCTGCAGCATTGCATAATATGTGCTCTGCAAAAACCTCCATGCTGGCAATTCCTTAAGATATTAAATGTGAAAGAATGTAGTGGGATATGGTTTAGGCTATCAGTGCCTAAGGCAGCAGGGCAGTACGGTGGATAGAGTGCCAGACCAGGAGTTGGAAAGACCTGAGTTCAAATCCATCCTCAAACACTTACCAGCAGTGTGACCCTGGGCAAGTCTCTTAACCTCACTCTGCCTCAGTTTCCTCATCTGTAGAATAGAGACTCTAATGGTACCCGTATCTTGGGGTTGTTGTGAAGGTAAAATGAGATCAGCTTTGCCAAGTGCTTAAAGCACCACTTAAATGCCAGCTGTTATGATTTCTGTTATTAATGGGAAGAGCACCACATCCTGGCTCCAGTGTTGGTTTGGTTCTGTATCTGTAAAGTGAGGCCATATTTGCCTCACACAGCTTGGGGGACAAAGTGCTTTACAGACATGCTGAGGCTGTGGGTGTGAGGTACAGGAAACCGCTCCCCGTACTGATTTGTTCCCATGGAAATGACCTGGATTTGCCTGCGTTGTATCCTTAGCCCCCTCAGGAGGAATTTGGCCCCAGACTCTCCAGAACAGCCTTCGTGGGTTGTAGATGGAGGTTATCTCCTGTCCCAAAGTGTTCAGTAGGTAAAGCTTAGGAAGCAACAGTGGAGGGCCAGTGGAAGTCCTGGGTGGGCGGACAGAAGGAGGAACTGACTTCGCCGGGTATTAAGTGATAATCCTCAGGGATCCCACAGTTCCCATTTAAGTAACTCCTGCCAGATTGAGTCAAGAGGGAGCAGTGTCTGGGGAGCATCAGAATCCCTGGGCTCAGCGTGCTTCAGAGACTCCACAGGTTAAGAACTGAGTGCAGGAAGGACTCGGGGTTTTCTGTGGGCCTGAGCATTAGGTCACACAGGGATCATGGCCGCTTCTTCTGGGGGGTCATAACCTTCGTGGTCACCCTAGAAGGCATCTGGGGCCTCTTCCACGCATCCCGACAGGTGGAGCAGCCTGTAGTGGGAAGGCCAAGGAACGGTAGGATTCTAATCTGCCGGGAGCTTGCTCTGTGACCTTGGGAAGACCCTTGCCTTCTCTGGGCCTGTTAAAACAGGAGGGTGGTAACCCTTTCGTAATTCTAAAATGCTGGTTTGGGCTGACCTGCCTCTAATGGGCCAGCCTGAGGAGTCACCTGTCTCTGCCAAGTGCTCTGAAGTCCTCCTTGACTTTTAAGCTAGTCAAGCAATCCCTGAAGTCATGGGCCTCTTGGAGAATGAAAGACAAATACAAGTCAAGCAGTCACGGCCCGTCCTTCTTTGAGGGTTCAGAATAGCCACTGATCCCAGTGGGAACCCCTCCTACAAGTGACCCTGATGGATCATCCCCAGGACTCCCCTCCCAGGCCTTGAGAGGGTCTAGTGGGCCCAGGGTCAGGAAGACCTGAGTTCAAATCTTGCCTTAGACGTTTCCTAGCTGTGGGACCCTGGCCAAGTCACTGCACTGTTTGCCTCAGTTTATTTATTTGTGAAATGAGGATAATAATAGCACTGCCTCCCAGGATTGTGTTGAGGCCCAAATGAGATAATATTTGTCAAGGGCTTACCAAGTTCCTGGCAGGCCAGAGGTGCTTAATAAATATTTGTTTGCTCCTTCTTCCCTCCAGTTTTTTTTGTTTGTTTTTCTTTCCTTTTTTTTTTTTTTGGAGGGGGAAAGGCAAGGCAATTGGGGTTACTTGTCCAAGGTCACAGCTAGTAAGTGTCAGGCATTTGAGGCTGGATTTGAACTCAGGTCCTTTTGACTCCAGGGCTAGTGCTCTATCCACAGTTCCACTTAGCTGCCCCTTCCCTCCAGTTTTGAACTTCTTGGCATCAGCAAAGCAGACCCAGAACTTGACTTTAGCGTCTAACAGAACTTACCAGTTGGTATTGAGCTGGTTAGAAGCTCGCTCGCCTCCCCGACAGGTGCTATTACCTAATTCTCCAAGGACCCTGGAAGCAATCCCGAGGTTATCCTGACCTTTCCAGTGCTCACTGTCTGAATCACGGACGTTCTCAATGTGGAAAACGTGTTTTGTATGCATCAGGGGCTGATAAAAAATTCCTACTAGTGACCGAGGCTCTGTCTTTTGGTCAAATGTGGTGTAGTAGCACGTGGAAGTGCTGCTCACAAATGACTATGGTAGGATTCTGTTTTTCATTGGTCTATTATAAAATTGGCAAAAAAAAAAAGGGGGGCGGGGCAGGATAGAGCGCTGGGCCTGGAGTCGGGAAGACTCATCTTCCTGAGTTCAAATATGGCTTCAGACACTTACTAGCTGTGTGACCCTGGGCAAGTCACTTCATCCTGTTTGCCGCAGTTTCCTCATTTGTCAAATGAGCTGGAGAAGGCAATGGCAAATCACTCCAGTATCTTTGCCAAGAAAACCCCAAATGGGGGCATGGAAGAGTCTGAAACAACTGAACAACACCTAGGGTGGTGAAGTGGGGTTCACAACTTATTTTCTTAAAACGTTGATCACTGTATTTCACTCAAAGGGATTTCGTTTTGTCATTCTATGGATTTTAGGCATTTAAAAACATGATTCTGGGAAAACACCTGTGAGTTTCACCACTAGACTGCCATAGGGGGTTGGGGTGGGGTGGCAGGTGTAGGCAATGAAGCCTGGAATGCCAACCCCACTCCCTCCTCTTACAGAATCTGAGACATATGCTTCAGGCTCTTGAAAGAGAAGAGAAGCCTCCTTCCTTCTGTTCCTCTCTTCCATCCCCACCATGCTGCCTCAGCTCAGCTTCATTATTTTGTGAACTCACAGGGGCTTAGGAAGTTGAATTGGGTTTCACGCCTTAGCACACCAAGCTTGCCTTTGAAACTTATCTATAACAAACACAGTGAGCAGCTCAGTTCTTGGGTTTCTGCCATCACTGGGAAAAATCCACCCTTTAAAGGTCCTTAGGATGTTGGTCCTAGGAGGTTGGATGTTGGTCAAGGTCAGCTTCAGTGAGAAGCTTGGAAAACAGTTTGTTTATGTTAGCCCATCTTTATTTTTCAAGTTCGGGACCACTGAAAAGTATCTTACTCAGAGTTGTGGGTGTCCCAGAGAACTCCTGGGTTTACAGTGCATCACATTGTCTCAGAGTTGAGCTTAAATCGGTTTTTCAGAGGATCCCTCAAAGTGAGAGAAATGAACTGCAGACCCCTTGAAGCTGACTCGGGGTCTTCTTTGGACTCCTGCAGAACGTATACAGCGTGATTTGGGCTTTGATGGTGCGTTCATTCCTTTAATGAGCTCTTATTAAGTGCCTACTCTGGCCTAGCAAGGAGGCTGATGCACAGTTGAAATATAACACAACTCTTGCCCTCATGCTCAGCCAGACAAGGCTTTCTTGAGCACTAATCATGGGCTGGGGACTGCGTGCAGTTCAAAGAAATACCCCCATGGTGACTTACCTTCAAGTAACTTTCAGCTTGGGTGGTGAGACAGATGGGGGATGGATGTAAGGGCCAAGTTGTGAGGTCTGGCCTGAGTGTAGTGAAGGGTTAGAGTCTCCTGACCTTTGTGAGAAGAGGGTTCAAGCTAGAGGCTGAGAGGAGAGAAGGAAGGAATGAGAGGTCACATGGTGGTGGCAGCAGCAGCAGCATTGTCTTTGGGGAACAAGGGCAAAAGGCCACCCCAGTACTTCCCTATTCTGCTTTCACCTTGGGCTTTTCCCTCTCCAGTCCATCCATCACAAAACTGCCAGATTAACCATCTCAGAAACATAGAAAGCCTTTCGGTTTCTCCCATTGTCTACAGCAGTGGTGTCAAAGCCACATTATACAGACTTAGAAAACCACAAATTAACATTATCTACGTTGTATTGTATTTGTATTTATTTTCTTAGACATTTTGCAGTTGCATTTGCAAGTTTGACACCTGGTCTACAGAGCAAAAAAACTCCATAATAGGCATTTCATGCTCTCCTGCCTGGCTACAACCCACCTTTTTTCCAGGTTCTTTTCATGTTAGTTCTCTCCTCCAGGTAAAGTTACTGCCAATTTTGACTTCATGCTCTGACCCTGTTTTACCCACATAGGAGTTTCTAATGTCTGTGAAATCTGTATCTCCCGCCACCCACAAACACACACACCCCCCCACCCCTACCAAAGTCTAATTTAATAATATATGTCCAGCCTACAGAGCTGAGGTGTGAGACTGTGCTACCCAATAAATGGATTGCTATGCAGAAATTCTGTAAGTTAAAAACCTGGGTTTTATTATGCTTAAGTGCAGGTTAAGAATTCAGAAAAATAAATCTGAACCCCAATTGGGGTTCAGACCAAGTTTTTTATAGGGAAAAAGTTACATCAGAACATGGGGAGAGTGGTGAGTGGGTCCCACATGTGTTGAGAGGGCTCATCTTGTGTGCCTCAAAGCAAAGCAGAATAGACATCTCCGACCTCTTCTCCCACCCCTCCCCCATTCTCCAAAGGAGACTTTCATTCCTGCCAAGAGGGGAGGCAAGAGGTTGGAGCCAGAAGCTGTGATTACGCATTCTTCAGAGAGAGGTGGTATCAGGCTAAAATTATATCTATCTGGTCCCTTAAAGATTGTTCAGTTAGAGGATGTGGTTGGATTCCATCTAACTTCTGATTGCTTTGTTATTTGTAGGGGGGGAGTTGGGGATTCCAAACTCCATATCCAAGGCTTAGCCCCTTTCTCACCCAATGCCAGGTTTACAGTGAATACCTGTAGTGAAAAGCAAAGAAAATCTATTTATCCAAATTGCTGCAAAACAGAAAATCATAGAAGGTGTACATGTGATGATCCATAAATAATGATGGTGCTCTTCATGGGGACCAAGATAGCTCAGCTAAGAGAGAGAGACCAGGGTCCCACTGGAAGGGAATCTCCCCAGTTCTCCAGAGCAGCACACTGGGTGTATGGACAGGAGATGTGTGCACGTGTTGGTGACTGCTCTCTCCTCTCATGGCTTCCCAGAAGTGGTGTTGGCCACCTCCATCTTGTTGGTCAAAGCTGGAAGCGATTTGACCCTAGAAAAAGGCCTGAAACTTGAAGTGTCTCCCAAGGGAGCCTGGCCAAGGCTGGAGCTCTTCCCTCTGCTCTCACTCCATCTCCGCCCTGCCTGGCCCTTGTGCTGGGCAGAGCTTTCACCTCCACCACTAGGGAGAGTCCAATACCAATGGGCTTTGGGACAGAGGCTGCCAGAGAGACAGAAATCATTGTTAACATGTAATAGTCTTTATGACCTCTTAGACAGATTGATCATCTCTCACTTCCTTGGATGTTCTTAAGGTTAAACAGAGTTACCAAGTGAGTCTGTAAAACTGACCCTTTACTGCTACTGTTAAAGAATTCACACTGGGCCGGTTGAGAGGAGGTTTACATGTCACAAAGCTGCCCCAGGGTTTCCGAGCTGAGGAATCCTTTCATAAGTAGTTGCCGAATCACTTTGGAAAGTGCAAACTCCCTTTTGGTTTATCAGGAGTGCCAAAGTCTTCTCTGAGTCAGGTTCTAGCCAGGTGAGGTTAATATGAACAGGCTTCCATTGGCCAAACAGCCCCAAGGAACGGCATAATAAAATGTAATAGAGGGAAAATGAAAAATTCTCTTAACATTCCCATGACATCCCGTATGCCGCAATGCTTTGTGGAGCTGGGTAGCTGGAAATAGTGACAAGAAAGTGAATAAATATTTGTAGAGGAAGACTGACTTAGTGAGTCCCTAAGACTGGCTGCTCTAAAGCTCCTTCTGCTGGCAAATAATGACCATAGCAGGGAGGAGAGCCTATACTTTGTGTTTTAGGCACAAGTCTTCCACAAACATTTTACTTATTCTGATCAAATTCATTCTAAACCTTTCTGCTGTCCCAGTGGGCTCCACCAGTGGGCAATCGCCTTGTTCTGCTGTCAGTTTCTCTAACACAGCTGTGGAGAACCTGTAGCCTTGAGGCCACATGTGGCCCTCTAGGTCAGGTGGGGTCCTTTGATGGAGTCCACATGTGGCCCTCTAGGTCCTTGAATGTGGCCCTTTGATGGAATCCACCTGTGGCCCTCTAGGTCCTCGAGTATGGCCCTTGGACAGAATCCAACTGAAATTTAGGTTTGGTCAGAGGGCTGTACTTGAGGACCTAGAGGGCTACATGTGGCCTCGAGGCCCCAGGTTCCCCACCCCTGCTCTAACACAAGCCACTTGGTAGTTCTTAGCTAGACATTCTCAAAGAGCAGACAAAATCCAGCAGTCAGGATTGAGCAGCAGGGCGGAGTTGAGAGAGCAGGTTGAGAACAGTCGTCACTTAAAATGTGGGCACACCCTAGGCAGTTGTGTTCCTAAAACCTCTCGGTTCCTCTTTGATCACTGCCCCAAATGATTCTCCTACCTGATCAGAGGGGAACTCAAAAGATGTTTAATTTAACGGCTAATTACCTGATCTTTCTTCTTAGTCCCTTAAACTGCTGGCATCTGGGTACAGTTGGGCCTGGAGTCTCAGAGACCTGAGTTCAAATCCAACTTCAGACGCTGTCTAGCTGTGTGATTCTGGGCAAGTCACTGACCTTTGCTTAAGTTTCCTCGCCTGTAAAAAGGGGATAATAATAGCATCTACTTCCCAGAGTCACTGTGGGGATCTAGTCAGATAATGACCTTAAAGTGCTTAGTACAGTGCCACACATAGTAGGCACACTGTGGGGATCTAATCAGATAGGGATTGTAAAGTGCTTAGTACAGTGCCACACGTAGTAGGCACTATATACAGGTCAGCTGCTATTTTTATTGTTTCATCATTGTAGTTGTTGTTGAAGGGGTAAGGTAGGAAGAGGCCAATGAGTTCCTCCTGATGCCCTCAAGGTCTCCATTAGTGTTCAGTGTAGGTGCTGTTATAAGACTCCTAGGCATGCAGTGGATAGAGCTCTAGGCCTGGAACCAAGAAGACTCAACTTCCTGAGTTCAAAATCTGGCCCAGACACTTATTATTCTTGTGACTCTAGGGAAGTCACTTCACTCTGTTTGCCTCAGTTTCCTCATCTGTAAGATGAACTGGAGAAGGAGATGGCAAACCGCTCCAGTATCTTTGCCAAGAAAACCCCAAATGGGATCACAGGAGTCAGACATGACTGAACAACAACATGTCGATGTGGCTGCCCAAGAGCCTGGAGGTAATAGGGTTTGTAACTTCAAGCTCATTATGTCAGACTTGAACCCAGGCCCTCTGACTCCAAGTATAGTCTTCACATTGAACCACATTTGTGTTTATGGTGTCAGTCACCATGCTAAGTAGTAGCAGGTTCCCAGACAGAGCCTGGGTAGGGCTTTGGAGAAATTATCTTAGGAACCGGTTACCTCCATTTTATAGATGAGCAAATTGAGACAACTTGGTCAGGGTCATGTCATTAAAGCCAGGATTGGACTCCAGGTCCTGTGTCTCCAAGCCTTGTACTCTTTCTCCTTTCCCATTTTTTTGTTTTTACTAGACCGGAAAATCAGAGGGGTCACTGTGGGTAAGTTTTTAATGAAACGTTTAACAAAATCTTTCTTGCTATTCTAGAAAAGACAGATGTCAGCTAGACAAGAGGACCGTTAGGTGGATTTGGGCCTAGTTAAAAAACATAACTCAAAGAGTAGTGAGTTACTAATGGGGTTTCCTGAAGTGGTGGCCCAGCTCTCAAGGAAGCTTATCCAATTAGCAGGTGACAGCTGGGAGGGATGGGGCCTTTACAGGCCAGAAATATTGGACTGAATGGAGTAGGGTGAAATCCAGCAGGGATAAATGTCAGATCTTAGACAGGAGAGTGGGAAATAGCCATTCCACCCTCTTTGGTCCATCTTGACCTCTTGCCTGGGTGAGCTCATTCAGTGCTACACTGTTCTCTTTTGAATCCCTTATAAGCGCCCCCTTATCTTACCATCACTCGTGCCCTGCCAAGCCCTGTATCGCTCCCACCCTGGTGCCTGCACGGGTACTGGTAAACAAAGGTAGAGAAATCGCACAGCTGTTGTGACGGTCTGCTACAGATTTGTTCCACAGCCACACCTGGGCCCTCACTGCTGTCCGGCAGCCCTCCTGGACTTCCTTCATTAACTCATGCTCTTTCCACAAGGGCTTTTCTAAACCTTCTCAAACCTTCCATGGTCCGGTCCCCCTTCCTCATGCCCCAGATGAGAACCTTGAGAGCCTCCTATCTTACTGAAAAAATGGAGGCCATTGGCCGTAAGCTCCCTCATCCTCCTCTCCCACCCCTCGAGCACTTTCTGCTGCTCTTTCTTCTTTCACCAGAGTTTCTCATGAAGCATCTGCCTTACTCTATACCAAGCCCAGCCCCTCCCCCTGCATGAGCAGTCCCCTCGGGCAGACTGCTCCTTCCTTCATTTTCCATCTCTCGCTGTCTGCTGGCTACAAACACACCTGTCTCCCCTATCCTCAAAACCCCCTCACTTGAGCCCCCACCAACATCTCCTATCTCCTCTGCCCGTTGTAGCTAAGTCCTCGAAAGGGCAGTGGTGCCTCCACAGTCCTGCCTCTCACTTCTTAACCCTTTGCAGTCTGGCTTCTGACCTCATCACGCCCCAGAACTGCCCTCCACAGTGCCCAGTGACCTCTTAGTTGCCAAATCCAATCCTCAATCTTGACCTCTTTGCAGCCTTTGACACTGATTGCCCTCTCCTCCCAGTGGGATACCCCTCCCCTGGTTCTCCTACCTATCAAACCAGTCTTCCTCTCATCTCCTTTGCTGGATCCTCCTCCAGATTACGCCTTCTGACCACAGTGGGCCCCCTTCTCTTCTCCCTCTGGACTACTTCACTAGGTGACTCCTCAACTCCCATGGATGTAATGACCGTCCCTAAGACAACAGTCCTCATGTCTCTTTATGCTGTCTTCCTAACCTCTCTGCTGACCACCAGTCCTCATTAGGATGTTTAAATGCATAAAATGATACGTGAAATTACAAAGGAAACCAGTTATATTGAAGTGCAATTTGTGTGTGTGTGTGTGTATGTGTGTAACAAATTCATGAGCTCCAGGTTCATAACTACTGGCCAAAGACTCTTATAGTACCAACACTTATGGCACACTCTTGGAATGGATAAGAATGAGGCAACTTTGTAAATTGACCTGTAGGGCCTGTGGGCAGTTTGGCAGCTCTGGGAGGGAGCATAATTGGCAAAACCAGGAGAGGGATGGTTTAAAGCCCCCACCCAGTGTCTGGGGCTCAGAATAGACTAGAAGGACGAGCTTAGAGGCCAGGAGGGCAGCTAATTAATAATGTTCTTAGAGCCTGTAATGAGACATGGGAGGCTGACGGGGAGCCGCCTCTAAGTACAAGACAATGAGAGGCAGGCTCAGATTGCACGCCAAGGTTTCACTTGGCTCTTCCGAGGGATTTCGTGACTGGGGAGATTGTGAGGAGCTGGAGCAGTTTCCCGAGACAGCAGCATCTCTGGAGAGTTGGAAGAAAGGCCTTAGACCATTATCTCTCTGGGGTGGTTAAGATGAGGACTGGCCCGGAACAGGGAGGGAGACCTTGTCGTCCTGGGATTCCTCTGGTTCTGTGGCTCCCTTGATTCTTTTCTAGTTAAAATGCCGCTGCCCTGATCTCTGGCCCAGCCTGTCACACATTGTCTGATCAGCCTCTGAGAGAAGGACACCTGTGTCGAGGCCTAAGGAAGCCTCAGGCTGCCAAGGCCTGCTGTGGAGCCCAAGCTTCCATCACTCTTCAGGATGCAGTGACCAGTGAGGCCACACTGTTCTTGAACAAGGTCAAGGCAAAACCTGCCCCCAGAGAGCTTTGCTGGGGTGTGACTACAGGCTACAGGAACAGAGGGGTGCAGGATTCAGTTAGATTGTTTGTTTTTTAAAATAAAATTCAACAGCAAAATAAATACCATTGGTTTTTACATCACCTACACATCCGGATGTATCTCTTCTTTCCTCTCCCTCCCAGAGAACCTAGACCTTATAACAAGAAAAACCATTCCAACAGAATTAACTAAAATATTGAGAAATTCTGACATTCTCTGCAGTGTTCCACACCCCTGGTGCCCCACCTCTGGAAGTACCTGCTCCTAGCTCTTCCTTGGGACCGAGCTCAGGGCTTGTAATTCCACGTCATTCAGTTTTCATCATCATATCGTCGTTCCGTCCACATCCGTCGTTGTGCTCGCCACGTACATCGTCCTGGCTCTGCATCGGTTCCCATAAGGCTGTCTTGGCTGCTCTGCGTTCACCATATTCATCGTTCAAGTCAGAGAAACAACAGTTTTGTAAAGGACATTATTGAAGAGACAAAGGGCAGAAGGAAGGAAAAGAGAGGGGAGGGAGGAAAGAAGAAAGGAAATTGGCCTCATTCTATTTAATAACTAAACCAGAGAAGGAGAAAGCCAAGGAAGAGGATTCAAGATTCAAGATTAATGAATGTTAAGAATTTTTCAGGAAATCTTGGCAGCTCATCCCCGAAATGGTTCAGTATGAGGAAGCTGGCTTTGTGCCAGGAACGTGAGAATGAGAATGAGTCAACATCAAGAAAGCCATCTACGCAATCATATTAAAAACAGAAATGTCCTCAGCCACACGCTCATATCAATAGATGAGGGGAAACCTTGACAGAATTCCATTCTACGAGAACATTGTCTCTTAGAGAGATGATGTTGGCTCCTTCTCAGTCGGGACTGGCACAAATGACCGCATCCAGGCAGCCTTCTTCCCAGCTCTGGCTTGAGAGGGCAGCTTTGCCCGTGGTCACCGAAGTCAGTGTTTTCTTTGAAAGGGAAGCCATCCCTGTGGGCCTGCCGAAGACTTGGTATGTTGTGAATGAGATGGATTCCAAATAAATTCTGGAGGAAAGCCTGTGGTGTTTCTCAGATCATACCAGCCGCTTTGAACAAGCTGATATTGGAAAAGTGAGGGAGGTAAACTGTAAAACTAATAAACTGAGATAGTGAACTGTGAGTAAAAAGGCACATTATAAAGTTGTCAGAGATGTGGGGACGAGTACTCTCTTCCTTTTTAGGTTGGATGCATTTTGGAGCTGTCTCCAGTGGCATTTCCCTTCCTGGTATTTGCTCCCGCATCTTGTCGCTGCCGTGCAGAGAAATCCTGATCGTTTTTTGTGGTTTGACTTGTCATGTGGCCTTGTACTGAACAGAAGCTCTGGGATCACTTTGTTGTCTGCTGCTCTGGGATTTTCTAGGCAAACCATCACATTGTCTTCAGATATGGTTATTTGTGCCAGCTCCTTGCTAGGGAATGTGCCTTGAGTGGCCTTTATTTGGTTTCCTGCTCCATCAGATAATAGTGGGCAAAGGATGTCCACCACTGTACAAAGAACCCTCTCATGTTGGGCTTCAGGCTTGTTCTCCCAGATGAATAGAGAAATCACTATGTACTTACTTTGAGTAAAAGCTCGACTAGACATGGGGAGGGTGGTTTTTAAAGGTAACATGCAGCATACTGAATACATGTTCCTAAGTTTGGCTCTGGGCAGCCCACCTCTACCTGTGCTATCCTGGAAAAATTGGCTCACATGTGCCCTTCAAGAAACCTCTTGTGATTCCCCCGCTTCATGTCCCACACCTGACAAACATTAGTTATTGGGCCCAGTCCTACTCTAAGGACACAGTCCTTAGGAGAGCTTCACCTTCCCAGACGAAGACTGAAGACATCATTATGTAGCATCAGCTTGAGAGCCGGAAGGGAGCCTCCCCCAGAGTCCCAGGGAGGGGAAGGGGATGGAAGAGATGGAGGCGGGGTTTGAAGGCAGCTTTTCCACCTGTAAATGCGAGGTACCAGTTGTGTCTTGGCATTGGTTCTCTTTGGATCCTGCAGCACCAGTCTGCATGCAGAGTTCATGGTGGTCGAGTTGTCGTTGCTGCTTGGGTGTTTGATCCTCCCTCTCAGGAGACGGTTGAACGAAGGCCAGATAACCAACGACCCGGTGGGCTGAATTCAGTGAATTCAGTGGGGAGCGGTGAATGGAGTGGGTCACCTGAGGTCTTCCAGCCTGACCAGGTCCTGCTGGACGTGGCAGGATCTTTGTGGCCTCAGCCAGATTTGAAAGGAGGTTCCTTGTGGTCGCTAGAGGCTGCCTGCTGTGAGTCCCCAGAATCCTCGTCCTACTGCTCTCTGGTTTGGTCAGGCATGGAGCTTCCCATGTGCCAGGCACTGTGCTCAGTGCTGGGGACACAGAGACCAAGAAACCCCATCCCTGCCTCCCAGAGTGGTGTTCTAACAGGGAGCAGCAATATGTGAATAACTAGGCACCGTCGGGATGGACCCAGAGGAGAAGGAACTGTGGCCCCAGATGCCTCCTCCTTTTAGTGCTTCTTCTTAAACTTTGTGCTTCCTGGAAACTCTGGTTCCCACATTCCTGTTTGAGCATTTATGTGAATAGATGGAGCCTCCTGCATGGAACCTGATTCAGATCAGAAGGGGTAGTCGAGGAAGGCCGCCATGCTCCAGAGTTGGGCCAGCTGGGCTGGGTCAGGACAGGGTGCGAGAGACTGTGGCAGTTAGGAGAAGCTAAGGGTTGGTTTGCTCTGCCCCTGCACTCCCCAAGGAAGATGTTGTTTATCATCAAGTGCCACCCACCTGTCCTGTGCCTGCCACGCGTGCTCACATCATTCTGGTTCAGATCTTTGTCACCTCTCCCCTAGACCACTGTCAGAGCCTCCTAACTAGGTCTCTGGCCTCTACTCTCTCTTCTCTCTGGCTCATCTCTTCCATAGCTGCCAGAATAGCCTTCCTACATGCCCAGGTCTGATGAACCCTGGGCCTCTCCAGCTCACGACTTCTGCGAGCTCCCTAGTCCAAATGGGAAGAGATGCATGTGTCTTCCTGGCCCTTTGGGCCCTCCCCAGACTGGCCACAGCCTCCACCCCAGGCTTGTTTCCCTTCTCTCCGCTTTATGCTGTGCTCTGGCGAAGCTGGACTGCTTGCTGACCTCTGACTTGACCAGCGTGTGAGGCTTGTTTCTGTGCATCTCCCAAAGCTGCCCCACTATGTCCCAGGGCCCCCCACTCTCACCCCCAGAACAACCTGTCTTTCAGACTCTCCCTCACCCTTCACATCCAGTCACTTCCCAGAACTTGTCAGTTCTGCTTCCATGGCCTCCTGGAATCTGTCCCCTGCCATAGTCCCCCACCTTGTTCTATCCTTGACCACCTTAGAGCAGGCTCCTACCTGCTTTTCTGGCTTCCGTGGGCTCCTTCCTCCAATCTGTTTTCCACCCAGTTATAGAAATAATATTCCAGAAGCACAGGCCTGGCCATGTTAGTCTCGTGCTCAGTACCCTCCTCTGGCTCCCCATTGCTCACTCACCCTGTCCATAGCACTGTCATCCTGCCTTGTCAGGGCCCCTGGGCTCCCTGACCACTTGGCTCTCCCCCTACTATCCTCCAGTGATGCACAAGTCTTGCCTTGTTCTCTAGGTTGGAAACTACAAGCGAACAGTCAAGAGAATCGATGATGGCCACCGACTCTGCAATGACCTCATGAACTGTATCCACGAGCGGGCACGCATCGAGAAGGCCTATGCACAGCAGCTCACAGAGTGGGCCAAGCGGTGGAAGCAGCTCGTGGAAAAAGGTAAGACCTCACTTTGCCTGAAGCCTGGGCCTTGGCTCCATCGAGGGAGTTCAGACATGAGGGACCAGCTTGTCCAGTCCCTGACCACGTGCCTCTGGGAGGGCTGCCTAAGCCTTGGCTCCATCGAGGGGGTTTGGCCATGGGGGCCCAGCTTGTCCAGTCCCTGACCACATGCTACTTCTGGGATGGCCTGGACCTTGGCTCCATCAAGGGAGTTTGGCCATGGGGGCCCAGCTTGTCCTGTCCCTGACCACGTGCTGCTGGGGGGCTGCCTGGGCCTCTGTCAGCTCTCAGCTCCTTGGCCTCTCTCCCAGAGCCAGGAAGGCTGGGAATGTTAGCGAGGCTGCCACAAGTCAGAGGTCTCCAAGCTCCTGACTCTGCCACTCACTGGCCAGGCTCCAGTCCCTTCCCTTTCCTCGTCTATAAAATGAGCAACTGGATTAGATCACCTCTATGGTCATTTTCCTTTTTAAAAACTTCTTTTAATGAATATCTTAAGCTTTTACATCCCTATAGATGTAAAAGCTCCCCCTCCCTCCTGAGTGACTCTGTAAATCAGCAGCTTCCAGAATGAGCCTGACAGCCTAGGGCGCGGGCCTCTAAGGTGCAGGCCTCTAATGAGCAGGCCTGTAGTGTGCAGGCCTCTAGCACACGGGCCTCTAGGGCACTGTTTGGGGCCAGAGTCAGAAATGATAATAGGGAGTTTCCTCAAAGGAAATGCCCTACACCAATGAAAGCACACGTCCAGGCTTTCTGCCTTTTTTTCCCAAGTTCCTTCCAGCTCTTAAAAACTGGGGGTCACATGCAGGATCTTGGGGGAGAGGGGGATTTCAGGTCCTCTTGTCCAACCCTTTTTACTGATGCGGAGGATGAGGCCCAAAGATCAGAAGCATCCAGCACCACGACATCACAGTCACAAAGTGTCAGACCACCGAGGCGAGGCCCTCTGACTCTCCATCTCTGATCCCTTCCAGGAGGGTCCCCACAGCCTCAGGGTCTGTCCTGCCCAGTCTCAGAGCCAAGAAGGTCATGATCAAGATGCAACTGGAGCTCAGCTCCCCTCACTCCTCCAAGTCAGGTGTTCCCATGATATACTCAGGGCAGCCCTGGGGTCCAGGACTCCTGGAGCCTCGTGGAAACAAGCATGATCTCTGGAGGAGCCAGATGGTGTGGGTGCAGGCCTGGCCCAGGGCCCAGTCCTAAGAACCTCTGTGGCTCCTGTCCCACGCACTGAGGCTGACTCCCAATAGCACAGGAAAGCTGTGGGGTTCCTTCTCCCAAAACCACATTTCTGTGGGCCCAGGCTAGAGCCACTCACTGGTGTAGAACGTTTGTTGCAGATAAGTGGTCAAGAGCCTCCATTCACAGGTATTTGTAAAGCTGGCTCCGCCACATCCCAGGGAAGTCTAGATGGGCATCTCCAGCCTGCTGTCTGTCGCCTTCTCACTTGGGGAATGTGATGGCTGTGGCAACAGGCCTTCATTATGTAGGCACTGGCTGCCATGATTGGGGCCAGCCTATTCACATTTAATGTAAAGACCCAGCTTTGTGACCCTGGGCACAGCTGGCCCCTCCTTGGGCTTCGGCCAGGCATGTTCTAAGTTCCCTGACATTCTAACGGGCTCTTCCTCAGTGCTCCTGGAATCAGGGCAGAGTCTGTTCCGAGGGGCCTGGAGCATCTCTAGTCTGTGCCTGCTGCTGGGCAGAGGCAGCTGCCAAGCTTTGGAAGGAGGGGGCCCAGCCTACATTTTTCTTTCCTTTTCTTATGAGTCAGCTTAGTCCCAGAGAAGTGAAACGACACAATTTGTAACCAGAAGGTCCTCTGAGCCTGTCCGCCAAGAGGAAGGGTCTGGCTGGCCGCTCTGCTGGTAAGGAATAGTGCCAAGACTTGAACCCAGTTCTTCTGTCTCTAAACCCTGTGTTCTCATATAACCAAGGGTCCCCTTGGAGAGAAGGCCCTGAAGGCAAGATAAAAGATGGCCAGAGCCTTGCAGAAAAGGGTAGAAGGATCTCTACCACAGCATGGCACCCTGCCAGGTCTGGAGGGAGGAGCAAGCAGGGCGTGTGCAGGAGAGAGGCCCAATGAGAAGGGAGCCAAGGTCTGCTCTAGAGCAGCCCTGGCCACCATCAGGGAGGAGCGCTCACTTTGTGCAGAGCATTGCTCTGAGGGGTGCAAGTGACCAGGCCTTGGCCTGCTGGAAGTTAGCCATTGACCAGGTGGGAGAGGGCGAGCCCAAGAAGGGGCTCCAGGAAGGGAAGAGGGAGTCAGAACCAGGCCAGAGGAGGGACGAGCACTCAAAGGAACTGAGAATGTACCTGCAGAAGAAGGAAGAGGAAAACCTTGTCCCTTGGCTGCTGACGCCTTAAGGGCTGTCCTGGGGAATGGAGGTCCGGGAGGCAGATTTCAGCTGGGCCTGAGAAGGATGGGCCTAATTCAGCTCCTGGGATCTCCCACCTTGAAATGGGCCCTGCATTCAGGAGGTGCAGACAGGTGCCTGTGGAGGCAGAATGCGGTAGGCCCTTGGAGGCCATGCTTTGAGGGGAGCCCTTCCTGAATGTTTTCTCTCTCTTCCAGTCATCTTGTGGTAACTTCAGTCTGTAAATACCATGTTCTCCATCCCACCCCAGTGGACTGGAAGCCCCCCGAGGTCAGGGCCTGGTGTGTACTGAGTGAACATTAAGAAAAATTTGTGGAAATGAATTAAGAAGAGCCCACACACTGACGCATTTTGCTGTTTCTAACAAGGAAAACTGTCCAGATAGGCAAAGAAATAATGAAGGGAGGTTCTTTGTAATGGATGTGCTCCTCCCTCAGTTTTAGCCTCATGCCTCCAGCCTTCTCCCTCCCCCCTTGGGAAAAATTGTCTCCTTTACTGTGTCTGTTAAAGCTTAACTTTAAACTTAAGAGTCAGCCAGCATTTATTAAGCAGGTGCTGGGCTAAAGACTGAGGGTACAGAGAAACATGAAAGACACTGCCCTCTAGGAACTAACAATCAAGATAGAAATAGGAGCTGATCACCAGAGGGCAGGCCTGGTCATCGAGGGGTTCAAGAAAGGCTTCTTGTAGAAGATGGGTTTCAGCTGGAACTTGAAGGGAGCCAGGGAGACCAGGAGGGAGGGCATTCCAGGCAGGGGGCACAGCCAGAGGAAATACCCAGAGTTGGGAGATAGAGCGTCTTGTGTAAAGAGTGGCCAGGGTCACAGGATTGAAGAACTGGAAGGGGGGGGGGGGGGTAGGGGGGAGGGTATGGAGGGCGTGGAATGCCAAACAGCATTTTGTATTTGATCCTAGAGGCAACAGGAAGTGAGTGGGGTTTCCTGAGTAGGGAGAGGTGTGACACAGTCAGATGCAGACACAGGGGAAGATCGGTTTGGCGACTCACGTGAAAGATAGACTGCAGCGGGGAGAGACCTCGGGCAGGCAGGCCCCCAGCGAGCCATCACGGTGGTCCGGGCTGGCGAGGTGATGAGGCTTGGGCTGGGATGGGGGCAGCTCTGGGAGGGGATAGCAATGACGGAGTCTTGGCCAGCGATGAGAGGCAGTGAGGATAGCCCCTCAGCTGGGGGCCTCTTCCCGGCGCAGGGCTTGGGAGGAAGGAGAGTGAGCATCATAGGTTTGGACACGTTGAGTTTCATATTTCTACGTAACGTCCCCTTCAGGGTGTCTGAAAAGCAATTAGAGGTGGAGACTAGTAGAGGTCTTGGGCTGCAAAGTGGAACAGAGTCATCTGCATGGAGATGATCATCAGAACCATGGGAATCGATGACATCACTGAGAGAAATAGTCTCGAGCGAGAAGTGAAGAGGGCCCAGGACTGAACCTGGGGTCCATGTGGCTACCAAAGCCCATGGGATCTGGCTGAAGGTCCAGCAGAGGAGACAGGAGTGGTCAGAGAGGCCAGGGAACTGGGCAGGAGCTGGGAGGAGAGAGGAGACAGTATCAAAGAGGAGACCAATGACCGGCATCAAAGGCTGCGGAACCAGCCAGGAGGACAAGGACAGAGAAACGGCCATTGGATTGGCAGCTAACACATCGTTGCTGCCTGGAGAGAGCGTATTTGATAAGGCGGGGAACCGGGCTGTAGAGGTAAGAAGGTGGAGTGCCCTCTGGTCGCAGCCCGCCACAGGACATTTTATTGGACCGTGACTGCCATCGCCCATCTGGATCCATTTTGTTTGCAGCCATAAAGGAGGTGTTCTTCTGGTTCCCACAGTGGGCCGGGTCACTTTCACTTCTTAAGAGATTCCTCTTCCAGGAGGGAGCAGGGGAAGAAGGCAGCCACCGGTGCAGGGAGCTTGGCCTCTAGCAGCAGTGTGGATAGCAGCTTTGGAATCAGGAAAAAGCTTCCCCGAGGGATTGAGAGTTGAACTGCATAGAGGAAAAGGCCTGGGCAGTCTTAGTCAGTGGTCTGCAGAGTGGCGACTTGACTCAGAAAGCAGCGGCAGGAGCACCGGAGTACCAGCAGATTGTAGGCACTTAAGAAATATCCACTGACTGACTGACAAGAAGAAGAGAGTGAGTGGAAGGGAAGGAGAGGCACACACTGCAGATGGAGCCACTTCCCCAGAATCCATCTCCAGAAGGAGAGTGGAGAGATGGGACAGCAGCTGGTGGGAGGTGTGTTTCTGTTGTGCGTGGGCACTCTTATAAGCAGGAGGGAAGGAGCCAGTAGAGCGGGAGTGACAGGAGGTAAGAGAGAGTAGGAGGGGCGCAGAGAGCAGCCACCTGAAGGAGGAGGTCACCTCCTGGTGTGAGGAGGAGGCAGGAGCAGAGCCCCCAGGGGCTGTGACATGGGGAGCCCTCGGGTGTGGCCTGGATCACTGAAATGTGGAGAGGGGACAGCAGGGAGCGTCCTGGGAGGTTTGAGGAAGGTTGAAATGGTTCTGAAGAACCGCTGTGTGGAGGGCAGGGAGAGGGAGTCGTGAAGGGGGGAGGTGCAGGAGGATTGCCCAGCAGCAGTGAGAGCCCAGGTGAGGTTGGCAGCAATCTGGTAGTGGACCCACATAGGTTTCCTGATTTTCTCTGCTTTTGGTCAGCAACACCTATGTGGGAGTGAAGATAGTGGATGGTGGGAAGGATCCAACGCTAAAGTTTTTCAGGACAAGGTCTTTGATGTAGCTGGCGGCACTGCATTGCCCAGTCAGGAAGACCTGAGCTCACATGCCACCTCAGACACTTAGTAGCTGGTGACCCTGGGCAAGTCACTTCACTTCTGCTTGCCTCAGTTTCCTCATCTGTAAAATAGGGATAATAGTACCTTGTTCCAAGGCTTGTCATGAGGATCTAATGAAATTATAACTGTGATGCACTTAGCACAGTGCCTGGTACATAGAAAATGCTGCATAAATGTAAGCTTTTACTGTCATTAATGGATTATGGGGCAAGAGAGAAGAGGCTGAATTGAGCTGCTTCCCAAGGGGATGAAGCTGAGGAAGGGAGGAGACGGCGGCCAGTGCGAGGGCTGATGGGCTGGGAGAGAACAGAGGGCTGGGGGGAGGGTGGCAGGGGGAAGGCTGGGAGTGCTGGGAAGAGGGCTGGGGAGGACCAGGAGAAGGGCTGGGAGGTCACAGCGAGGAAGAACCACAGGGTTAGGGATTGTCAGCAGAGGGAAGGGTGCAACGACATGGGGGTCATTGGAGTAGGGAATTTCGGAGCTCACAGACATGGATGTGCCGCGTTGGTGGTTGATGCCAAGGGCAGCCGGTTAGAATTCTGCCACTTTGATCATCTGTAAGAACTTTGGGAACAGTGCTAGTTGTTGTGAGCTGAAATGTGGCACCCCATCACATCGACAGTTTTCAAGCCAATTTACTTTTTTTTTTTCCAAAGTGGGGAAATAGGGCCTGGCTATTTTGCCTTCTTGCTCTCCAACAATCCTGTCACAAGAGGGGCCGGTGGGAGGCGTTGAAATTTGATTCCTTCCGCCTCTCCAGTTACACCCCCTCCCCCCAAAAAACCTCAACTCCATCAAAAATATATGTGGACAAAATTAATAAGGTAAAACATTTGGGAAAAGCAGACTCAAAGCCATCTTATGACTTCGCCTAGACTCCAAAGCGAAGACTGACTACTGAGCGGTGTTGGGCATGGGGCAGTGGTAGATCTGTCATGAAAATGGAAATGCATCATCGGCCTCCATCAGCCAAGGTCCTGCCGCTCAGTCCCAAACGCCCCCTCTGTCGTGTCTAGGTCCACAATATGGGACCGTCGAAAAGGCCTGGAACGCCGTCATGTCGGAGGCGGAGAAGGTGAGCGAGCTGCACCTCGAGGTGAAGGCCTCCCTGATGAACGAGGACTTCGAGAAGATCAAGAACTGGCAGAAGGAGGCCTTTCATAAGCAGATGATGGGGGGCTTCAAGGAGACCCGAGAGGCAGAGGACGGATTCAGGAAGGCCCAGAAGCCCTGGGCAAAGAAGCTCAAGGAGGTACCTGGCTAAGTATGGCTCTGTCCTCCCCATGGGGGCTTCCTCACGGGAGGGCTGGTTCTGGAATGAGATGGTCCCACTCTGGCTGATACTCCATACTGTGCTTATTAGTCTTGGGTCAGGTCACCTACTCTAGAGTAGGTCGGCCCTATCTACATGACCCCTGCTGCTAAAATGGCGCCACCTGGTTCTCTTAAGCTGGCTTCCCTTGTGCATCTTTGGGCCTTCCTCCTCTTCAGACACCCTTGTGGACCCCATCTTGCGATGGGATGTCTGGCTTTCCTCTCTTCTCTTCTGGCTCCAGGCCTGTGTGTCTTTCTCTCCCACCTCTTCCCTCATCGCAGACATTTTCCTGTGGAAGAAGGTCCTTTGGTTTGGGGTCTCCATGTGCACAATCGAAACATTCTTGCTTCCTCCTGAAACTACATCTTGTCCCTGTAGTTCAAATCTTAGGTCACCTTGGCAGGCAGCTTCTAAGTCCCAGAAATATAACACTGAGAAATGTTCCCTCTAGGTGGAGGCATCCAAGAAAGCGTACCACGCCGCCTGCAAAGAAGAGAAGCTGGCTGTGTCCCGGGAGACCAACAGCAAAGCAGACCCTGCCCTCAACCCGGAGCAGCTCAAGAAACTCCAGGACAAAGTGGAGAAATGCAAGCAAGACGTGCTGAAGGTACATTCACGTGCACATGGTAGCGCCTATCAGGCAGCAGGCACTTGTAAAGGCCTTTTTATTCGGGTACTTGGCAGTCCTCACCACTGTCACCCTCTCAATAGACAAAGGGCTGAAAGAGAAGGTTGTGAGCAAGTGGTGAGCATGTCTTGTACAGGCTGGGCCCTTCTCGCTCATCCTTCCTTCTCTTCTGCCTGTCTTCTTATGTGTTTCAGTCACATGCATGTGTACAGATGTGTGCTCGCACACACACACACACACACACACACACTCATACTCAAGCACTCACACTCAACAGGCATTCATAAGGCTCTTTATTTGTGCTGGGAGTTCTGCCAGGCACTGGGGTTGGAAAGACAAAGGTGAACGGGTCTCTGCCCTCAAGGAGCTTCCATTCCATCAGGTGATGCAGCATGGACACACGGAAGCCTGGATAGCGTATGTACAGAGTCAGCCCAGCATAGTTGGGGGTGGGGGCAAGGAAGGCTGCCCGGAGGAGGCTTTGTTTAAGCTGAGCTCAGATGGAAACCCAGGCTTCCAAGAGGCAGAGTTTGTGACAAAGGAGGCTGTTGCAGGTGTGTGTGGTGGTGGTGGGGGGGGTGTCACTGGGCCTTTCCCCGGCTCTCCCCCTTGTCTATATACTGTTTCACATCTTCTTTTTAGTCTCCTCGGCTTCCCTCGAGTCCCAGCTTCTGTGAGAGTCCTGTTCCCCCTGGCCTATTTCCTCTGAGATCATCTCCCACTTACACCACGTGTATATTGTATGTGTGCGATGTTTACATGTCTCCCCCATTAGATCTTTCTCCTTTTATTTGTATAGTGCTTGGCACATAATAGGCACCTCATAAGTGCTCGTTCACTGGCTGTGCAAAGGTGTGGGGACATGTTTGGGTGTCATGTCCAAGAATCCCCCAGTAGGCCAGTGCAGTTGGCCCATAGAATGCATAAATGTGAGTACCATGTTCGATGACTAAGAAACATGGCCAGAGGCCACTTGGGAAGGGTTTTCGATGCCAAGGAGAAGAGTTTGAGGTTTCTCTTGTAGGATAGGAGCCCCCAGAGTTTATCGAGCCAGGGCCTGATATGGTCTGCCCTGTGCTTTAGAAATGCTACTTTGGGAGTTGGGTGGAAGATAGGCGCAGGGAGCCCGAGGAGGAGGAAGCTGCAGTGTCCTGTTCCAGACCTGGATGATAGTGATGGGCGTGTAAGTAGAGAGAAGGGGCCAGGTGAGAGGGAATTGTGAAGATGGACGTCACCAGACGTGGCCACGATTTTGTGTGTGGCATTCAGGAGAGTGAGGAGTTGAATATGCATCCTGGGCTGTGAACCTGCAGACCAGGATGGGAGCAGAGGGGGAGATCTGGAGACGTTGAGAAGGGATGAGCAAGAAACCAAGTTCTATTTTAGCCGTATTGAGTGTGAGATGCCAAAGGGATACCCAGGTTGGAATTGTCCATTAGGCAAGCCGTGGTGCAGGTCTGGAGGTCAGCAGGGAGGCTGGGGCTAGCTCGATGGATCTGGGAGTAATCTGCGGGAAGATGCTAGGAATTCTTGGGAGCTGACGGGGTCACTGGGTGAGAGAGTGTAGAAAGAGCCGAGCCTCAAGGAGCCCTCCTAGTTAGGGGAAGAGGAAGGAGCAGCAAAGGAGACTGGGAGAGGAGACCCAGGAGAGAAGATCCTGGAGGTGGGGGAGTCAGCACAGAGGTCAAGGAGGCCAAGGATCTGCCCAAGGAGAGTCTAGGGTCCAGGGGCACGGCTGACACGTGAGGGGAACACGCACACACGCACACATGCACCCAGACACATGCACATACACATACATGCGCGCGCATGCGCACACACACATTCTCTCTCTCTCTCTCTCTCTCTCTCTCTCTATCTCTCTCTCTCTCTCTATCTCTATCTCTATCTGTCTCTCTCAAATGTGAAAACGGAAGGAAGAGAGAAGTAGAGGGAGGTGAGGTCCTAGGAGGGACTAGTCACTGAGACGGGCAGGGCCGAGTAGAACTTTGCACATGAGGGATCCTTGGTAACTATTGGCCAGATTTAATATATCTATAAATGCTATTTCTCTGCTTGGCTATAAACTCCTTGAAGGGAAGACATTTTATTTTTGTCTTCTGAATTCTGCTGCCTGGCCTAGTGCCTCGCACACAGCAGGCGCTTATTCAATGCTCCACGAAGTCCTGGTGGAATGGGAGAGAATGAACAGCCTCAGGCGCCGCCACACCCTCCTCCCCTTCTCTCACAGTGAGATGGTGTTTGTGAAGCATTTTGCCTCCAGCAGAAGCCAGGGAGGAGGAAGAGGAGGAATCCGGGGGCTCCTTATGAATTAATCTGAACCTTCTTGGGGGGGGCGGTGTGGGGCCTCACCCAAGGCACAGCTGGGAGGCTACTGGGGGAAATGGCAAGTTCTGCTTCACAGTGTGACCAGGCAGGTGGCTCTTTTCTAGACCAAAGAGAAGTATGAGAAATCCCTGAAGGAACTGGACCAAGCGACCCCCCAGTACATGGAGAACATGGAACAAGTGTTTGAACAGTGTCAGCAGTTTGAGGAAAAACGCCTGCGTTTCTTCCGGGAGGTGTTGCTGGAGGTTCAGAAGCATCTCGACCTGTCTAACATTCCCAGGTAAAGGGGGGAAGCCCAGAGCCTTTGCTAGCCAAGGATCCTAAAGTGAGATTTATCCTTTAAAAACAAACCATCTCACGTCTCCTGGTGTGCCTTCTTATAGGATAATCTACATGTACAGTCAGCAAGCACTCATTAAGCACCTACTGTGTGCTGGTCTTTGTGCTAAGCACCAGGGATAGAAAGAAAGGTAAAAACCCTTGTCCCTGCCCTCAGGGAGCTCCGGTTTCCGTGACTTGGGCAGTGCCCAGTCCCACGTGTAGCCTGCTGCAGTTGCCCACATCGCCACCATAATGGCATGCTTGTATGTGGAGAATTGCCATATCTGAATGTGAATCTTAAGACAATCGGGCCTGCTCATAAGCTGGTCACAGGGTATAGAGGCAGTGAGCTCAGAAGGAAATGGCGCATACAAGGCAGCGTTGATCATGGCCTCGAGCCCCCAGGGCTGCAGTCCTCTGCCCTATGGGGGCCTGGGCCCCGTGTAGGGCCCCACCTCTCAGAAGAGAGACTTCATACTGGGCGTATGGGGGGGTGCCCACAGGACAGGGAGGTGCTGTTAAAGCCCCTGGTAATGGGACCCTGGAGGGGAGGACTTGAGACAAGTGCCCTTGTTCTCTTGGGCTCCAGGGAGATGTATGTCAGCCAATAATTGGCTGTGTCTGAAAACTGGACTAGCTGTCCCAGAGAGGAGAGATGTCTTTGGACACAATGCATGACTCCTTGTCTAGGATTGTAAGTTCCTGGCAGGCAGAATCTGTGTATTGTCCAGCCATGTGCAGTCTTACAGGTAGCAGGTGCCTAACAGGGGTTTGACATTCTGCTACACTGATGTGGATGAGAACCACGTGGGCTCGGTGGTGCCCAGGGTGCAGGCCCACTGCAAACCCCCTGACACTGCCATTTTGTGATCCCTGATTTGAGAAGGCTTCCCCAGAGCCAACCGCTGTCCAAGCTGGACATTTTGTTATCCTAGTCTGATTCAGCTGAAGCTCTGGTCTTTGGACTGCCATCCCACTTAAGAATGAATAATGCCGAAGTGCTGGGTTTGAATCCTGGTTCTGCCTCTCTGGGACTCTGGCAAGTGACCCTTGATTCATCTTTATTTTTTTTATTGGTTAATTTATTCATTTTTAGTTTTCAACATTTACTTCCATAAGTTTTAAATTTTCTCCCCCTCCCTTCCCAAGATGGCCTGCAATCTGATACAGGCACTACATATACATTCCTGTTAAACATATTTTCACATTAGTCATGTTGTATAGAAGAATTAGAATGAATGGGAGGAAACATGAGAAAGAAGAAACAAAACAAAAAAAAGAAAACAGTCTGCTTCGCTCTGCATTCAGACTCCGTGTTTCTTTCTCTGCATGTGGATGGCATCTTCCATCGTGAGTCTTTTGGAATTGTTTTGAGTCCTTGCATAACTGAGAAGGACTAAGTCTGTCAAAGTCAGTCATCACACACTGTGACTGTCACTGTGTACAATGTTCTCCTGGTTTTGCTCACTTCACTCTGCTTCAGTTCATATAAGTCTTTCCAGATTTTTCTGAAGTCTGCCTGCTCATCATTTCTTATAGGACAGTAGTATTTCATTACATCCATAGACCACACCTTGTTCAGCCATTCCCCAGTTGATGGGTAACCCCTCAATTTCCAATTCTTGGCCACCACAAAAAGAGCTGCTATAAATATTTTTGTGCATGTGGGTCCTTTTCCCATTTTCATGATCTCTGGGGTACAGGCCTAGTAGTGGTATTGCTGGGGCAAAGGGTATGTACATTTTTATGGCCCTTTGGGCATAGTTCCAAATTGCTCTCCAGAATGCCTGAATCAGCTCACAGCTCTACAAACAACACGTTAGTGTTTGAACTTTTCCACATCTTCTCTAACATTTATCATTTTCCTATTTTCTCGTGTTAGCTAATCTGATAGATGTGAGGTGGTATCTCAGAGGTCATTTTGGGTCCTTTCTAAGGCTGCTCTGACCCCTTCTGTCACCCTTGGAGTTAGAAGGCATCACTCCTGAGGGTGCTCCCAGCAGGGAGCTTTGCGTCCTCAGCCTGTCACTTCCTGGCTCTGTGACTCTTGGCCAGTGACATCTCTCCTCCAGGCCTGTTTCTTATGGGCTTTTTACTTACAGCACCTCTTCCACAGGGCCATTGTAAGGTCTTTGAAAGAAGCTGTTAGCACAGCTTCTGCTCTCTTCTCTCCTCATTGTCATGAGAAGGGCTTGTGCCGCTGATTTAGTTCCCTAGCTGGATGGACCTTGAGGGCAGGGACCGAGCACAGCAGGGAGGTCTATATCTACCCATGCCTAGCACAGGCCGAGCTTCTGAGAGGCCTGCAGATTGTTGCCTGACCCACGGGAGGCAGCCATCCACCTTGGAGGTAAATGGAAAGGGGCCTAGTAGCGATGCCCACAGGCTCCAAAGAGGGGGCTTCTTCCCCCAAGTGAGTCTCATGGTGACGATGCTGCCTGTTTTCTCCCGGCCTAGCTACAAGAACATCTACAGAGAGCTTGAGCAGAGCATCCAGGCAGCAGATGCCGTGGAGGACCTGCGGTGGTTCCGAGCCAACCACGGGCCGGGCATGTCCATGAATTGGCCCCAGTTTGAGGTAGGAGGCGAGCCCTTCCTGGGGTTTTTTCTATCATCCTTGTTCTGGGAAGGAATGGGCAGCGAGAATCGAGCCAATGCCCTGTATTTCAGAGATGGCCTTTTACCCAGAGCTGCCCTGGAGCAGTCAGTGACGACTGATGGGGAACGTGAGTCAGCTCTAGAATCACAAGGCCCCTAGCAGTCAGCAGAGCTGTACGTTGGGCTGAGGCAGTAGGTCCAGGGCCAGGCTGGATGGGCTGGGACTCCACAGCATGCACAGCTGAAGAAACTGTGAACGTTTATCCTGGAAGAGAGGAGACCCTGGGGACATGGTGGGGTGGATGGATGTACTGCCTTGTGGAAGAGGAGTGTTCCTCTTGGTCCCAGCAGTCAGAACTAGAACATGTGGGTAGGAGTCAGAGGGGCCAGGGCTGGGACCTGCCACCCACTAGAACTGTCCAGCATGGCAGCTTGAAGCTGTGGGGAGCTAAGGAGGGCCAGGCGGGGACTCGGTTATTGGCTAGGCCTTAGCTCCTGCTCTGGAATTATGCTGTGACTAACATCGAGGAAGATGCCAGGAGAGGTTGGTTGGCTTAGGCAGGGTGTGGTAGCAAAAGTGCGTTGGCTCTCTGCAGTCCTGGGGGACATGCAGTCACAGGTCCTGGGTTCCAGGGCCTTTTCTGACGCTGCCCATGTGACTTAGTCTCCTGAAGGTTTTCCTTCTCTGTAACATGGGGGCCTGTCTGTGCTCTGCTCTGGGATCCTAATTAGTGAAAGTGCTGTGGGCCTAGCCCTGAGCTCCACGGTCCCATCTGAGCAGCCTCCCAGGTTTGCCCCAACTGTGCCTGGGAAGGGGAGGCGGGGACGGGGGGACTTGGAGCTTGAGTCACCATTTCTCCCCCCACTTAACAGTTCCCTTAAAGATCTGGGGGTTTTCTTGTTGAGTGACAATGACCAGTCGCTTCCATCTGTGCCTTGAATCTCAGGATGGAGCCTGGCAAATATTTGTCTTCAGCAGTTTTGGGCTTGTTAGTTGTTTTCTGTTTTTACTGACAAAGACAAAGTTTCCCAGGAATAACTCCACTTTGAGAAGATGCCCTGCTCACCCTGGCAGACTCTCTGTACTTTGGAGCCCCATAACCTTGCTTGGCTGGATCCAGCCACACTGGATATAACCATAGCCGGGTGTCTTCTTACTGGGTGCCCAGGGGACAGGTGGAGCATCCATAAATTCACCCGGCCCTCCCAGCTCTATCCCCAGTAGAGATTCCTCTTCCTGCCCACCTGCTGCATTGTAATGATGCTCCAGGGAAATGGGTACGAGAAACCATTTCTGCTGCCATCAGCCCTCCTGGGAAGGCTGCTGAGTTAGGAATCTCCTGGGGGTGGCCATCCTTGGAATGGGGTCCGTGTCCATGCCTGCCCATACCTGCCATAAACACCTGGTGCTCCCAGCAGAAACTTCCTGGGCAACCAGGCCCTACCCACTCTCTGGGTGTTCAGGGAGCCAGGGCTATGACACTGCTTGGGTGAGGCCACCACTGCAGCACCCAGAGGGCAACCCTTGGCACTCCTGGAACCGCAAGGCGTCAGCTGATGGTCCACCAAGACCTCGGGGCCTGGGGAGGCTGGGCTGGGGGGAGTGGCGCCTGCCACGCTGGGCTCTCTGAGCGGGCTCCATTCAGGCTTCAGTCCTGTCTAACCAAACAATATTGTTTTTTATGCTTTCCATGCCCTAAGGATGAAGTAAGTTCTGCTTTGTTGTTCCTCCCGTGCCTTGTGTGAGCAGGGTAGCTCCTGTTCTTGTTTCCCAAATCCCAGGATGCACCTTGGCTCTCAGTCTGCTTCTCTGAGTCAAGGTCAGTGGACAGATGGATCTGAGCAGACAGAAGCCTGCCAGGAGGCACCAAGAGAATGTTGGAGAAAGTAAAATTCCTGAAAAACACCTTTTTTCCCCCCGAATGAAGTCCTAGCTGCCTCCTTCATGTCTCCAGCAGTGGGCTGATACTTCCCCTCACCTCCCCTACACACACACACACACACACACACACACACACGCACAGTAAAGAGTAAACCAAGGTGCAGAGACACAAGCTGCAGAGCCCAGCTTGATCCAGATGAGAAACCAGCCCTTCCCAGGGCTGGTGGAAAAAGCAGAGAGGGGAAGGCCATGCCTCAGTGGTCAGAAGCTCACCATTCCTGCCTCCTCAGTGAGCTGCTCAGTTCCTGTCTCGGTTGGCAGCTCTCGCAGAGCTTGGGATGGTGAGCCAGACTGCCATCAGACCAGCTTCCTTGTGACCCTTTTGAACATCTAGTTTTAAGTCCTTTGAAATTGTAGCTGGCCCTGCTTTGAAGTAGAGACCTGGCCTGGCCTTTCTCAAAGGAAGACCTGGGTCCCGCAATCCTCGGGGCAGTCTCTCAAACTTCTCCCTTAGGTCTGCGGAGGCCTGGGCCCTTCCTGAGCAGCTCTGAAGCTCGGACTGAGCTCCAGGCTTTTGATGCTTCTGTCAGCCAGGGACCCCTTGCCAGTTGGGGGAAGCCCAGGACCCCTTCCCAAAATGGCATTTGTAAAGAATGGGAGAGAATGCTCAATTTCACTTAGAAGTTAGCGGAGATAGAGACATCCTCTCTTTCCCATCGATGTTCGTGCATGTCCACTCAGAAGTCCATGAGGCCCAGGTGAAGAGCCCCTATTCTGGGGTATCTCCAGGTCCCTCTTATTGCTGACCCTGTGGGTATCTATGCATGTGACTGTCCATCTTCCACATTCCCCTCGCGTCTGCTGTGCTTCCCTCTTGTCTGTACCTCTGAACGTGCATGCTGTCTCTCGAATGGAAGCTGTTCACTTGTGCCAGGCTTGCTCAGCTCCTGGCCAGGCGCCTGGCACATAATAGGTGCTTAACAGAGGCCTCTTGCTTGGTTGCTGTGTATGTGAAAGTGTGGGTCAGGTGTGGGAGATGGTGTAGTCATCATACCAAAGGGGAAGATATGTGTTGCCTCAGGCTTGGGTGCTCCATCCCCACAGGGTTCACTTGCATGTACGGGGTGGCCCTTTGGCCTGGCAGGGGTTCGTTCTTGTTATTTAGAAGGAAGCTTTGATTCATTTGAAGAGCACGACCAGAACCAGGCAGTCCAGTCTCCATCCTCTTTTCGGGGGTTCCCACTATCAGCTACATGCTTTGTAAACCTGGAGGCCTCAGGAAAAGATGAGCTGTTGGTTGGGCTAAAGGAGGGGGCCAGACCTGTCTTCCCATCCTGTAGAAACTCCCTCCCCAGGCTGGGAGTAAACTCGTCTGCATGGAGCGTCTGGAAGCTGCCAGTGGGGGGAACCAGTGGGACTTGAACCCAGGACTTGCAGCTGCCAAGTCCATGTCTCTGTCTCATCGCCTGTCCATAAGTTGTTATCAATAGTGATGGTAACACTAGGCCAAAGGATAAGAAGGAGAAAATGATTGTTCTGTGACGGAGGGAGGGTGTGGGTCCTGAGTCCTGGCGGGGATTTCTTGTCCCCTGGGACACACCCTGCATCTCCAGATGGGAATCTAGTCCGCAGAAGCTGTGTGCTGTCTGTGCTGCGGGCTCTGGCCTGAGGCTCACACATGAGCTCTCATTTAGAGGCTGACCATCCCCAGGATGGCACCTGGCTGCCTATCAGAAGATGGCTTATATGTAAAAGGGATGTCAGACCGTCAGGTCCCCAGGAGATGCCAAGGTTAGTTGACATCCTGTTGCACCCAGAGTTGGGGGCAAATCTGAGCCCGACTCTGAGACTTGTTTTCCTTCTCTGTAGAATGGGCCCTGCTTGGCTGGCATGTCCGTGCTGGCAGAGCACTCTTGGTAAGCCCTGAGGTGCCACAGAGTGACAGTTGTTCTGTGGTGTTAAGGGAGAGAAGGGAAGCTGAAGACCAGGAGTGGGGGCAGACGTCAGGTATCTCTTCTTTACAAAACCTTCCCCTTTCCCCCTGCTCTGCTTGTTGTCCAGGAATGGTCTGCAGATCTGAATCGGACGCTGAGTAGGCGTGAGAAGAAGAAGGCAGATGGCGTGACTCTGACAGGCATTAGCCAGACAGGCGACCAGGCCCTGCCCAACAAGCACAGCAGGTAGGTGCTGGGCTGTGACATGGGGCTCTGAGTGTTGACATTCCAGGAGAGGAGGCAAGAGGGGGAACAGTTTTGCTTTCCTTCCATGGAGCCTAATGGTCTTTGGGCATCCTCAAGTGGTCACTGGGGTTCTGGAAGTATGCCAAGGTGGCCTTCAGAACTCCAGACCTGTCTTGAAAGAGCCAGATCCTAAAAGGGCCCTTGTTGTGAACCTGCTGCCCCTTCCCCCAGTGGGAAGGAAGGAGTGGGAGAGATCAAATACCACTAAGTGATGCAGGAGGGGGCAGGGCCACTGCTTCCTCTGGGGTGTTACTAGGCCCTTGTGAGTCTCATTGGTCTCCGATGATGACAGCATTTGCCTACAGTTTCACTAGCTTCCCTACTGCTACCTCTGAACATTCCTAACTTCTGAAATGAGGCAGTGACTAAGTGGGGGTAGGAAGTTGGCCTTACCTAGTGTCCAACCTTGAGCTGCCCTCTTGCCCAGAGCTGCCTAAGGATGGCTGACTGTCCCAAAGCATGATGTACCCTGAGATTAATGGAGCTGGGGGCGGTCACCCCTCCCGTGCCTCCCCCCAAGCCGAGGCCCATTGGGCCTTGGGGAGCCCCTGGAGAAGCCCCTTTAGCCCCTGCTGGCAGGTGGCACTGAGGATGACTGCCAGCCACCATTAGCTTTCCCTGTCCACTTTTGCACCTTTCAGTTCATATTAGGTACAAGACCTTAGAGATGTGGGGACTCCCCTGCCCGTGAGGGGCTCCCAGTGTAAGGGAGGAAGGGGATGTGATGGGAGACAGCTGGAAGGAGCAATCCCGAGGGAAGAAGATCCATTCCTGCAGATGTAGGTGTCACCAAGGCTGGAGCTTAGGGGCTCTCCCAAGAAATCTGGCTGCAGTCAACTTCTCAGCTCCTAGAAGCATCTGGTGATAAGCTGCCCCTAGCCCGGGGTGGCACTTGGCTACTGGAGCTGGGCCTCGGGCATTTAGTGACAGTCCCTTAGCTCCTCTTCCCCTCAGTTTCTTCATCTCTAAAATGGGAATAAAACCTATCCCTTGCCTCACAAAGTGCTTGTGAAGCTTCTGTAAGCTCGTGTAATTCTGAGGCCCAGCTAGGCTAGGCTCTCCCTGTTTCCCCACCCCCTTTGAGCAGTTCCATTGATAGAAGGCCCTCAGGTCAAGTCTCCAGGAGACTTGGGCTTGTTTTCCCAGGCTCTCTTTCTGGCAAATATAATATATAGTGCCTGGGTTTGCATACCTCAGTGGGAGGGCAGCCCCGGCCCAGGACATTCAGGAGAGCATGAGGTCACTGAGGTCTGAGCTGCTTGGGACCCTGTGGTCACTCAGTGGGAAGGGCTGGGCATTGGCTTCCAAAGGTTTGACAAGAGCTGCTTCTGCTTGGTTCCTCCAGACAGACTTAGGAGCAGCTAGGGAGCAGGCCCACATCCAGTCTGAATAGCCATCCCCAAGCAAGAAGGGCTTCCAGCAAAGGGCTAGATAAGGCCCTCTGCTAAGGCACAGCTGACCCTCGGAGGGAGGCCCTGCCTGGCCAGCCAAAGGTCTGCCACACTCGGATGCCCCACATAGTGCTGGTTGGCTTAGTCACTCAACAAAGTTAGCCTTCATCACATCTACAGCTGGAGGGAAAGAAAGCCAGCCCTCCACCCCCCTCCCCCAACCCGATGAGGCCAGGTATCTTCCTCTTGTTCCCCATCATGTCCCCAGCCTCTGGGATGGAAGAGTCACCTTCAGTGATGCCGAGACCTGGCCATCTGGGGGACTGTGCCCAGGGATCTGTTGCAGCCCAAGCGGGGTGGGGGTGGGGGGGCGGCAGGGAGGGGATGGATGGGATGCTGCCAAGGGCAGCTCTGGCCTTATGCCCGCTCTAGGGTGGCCTCTGCATCTGCTGTGGGAACATGTAGACTGGCTGGTCTCCTTCTGTGGGATGGAGGGAATCAGGAGCCCCGAGGATGAAGCTGGAGTGTGGCCAAGGGCCTTCCTGGGGCAGGGCTGGCCGGCCCGGGCCCCCTCCCCCCTCCGGTGGGGTCACCCTGCTGCTTTTTCTTTCCCAAATAGTAACCTTAGTGTCCAGAGTGACACAGTGCAGTCAGTACAATCCCAGTCAAGTTACAACCCCTTTGAGGATGAGGACGACACGGAGAGCACTGTCAGTGACAAGGAGGACAATAAGCGGAAAAAGTTGGTGAAAGAAAGTCTGCCGTTCTGTCTTCCTCCTCCTCCGTGCGCTCTCTGCGCTCTCTCCACTCAGGGCTCCCCAGGGTGGGGGCGTGGCGTCACTCTACTGCATGAAGACCCCAAACCTCGCGCTCACTCGCACACCTAACATGTCTCTCTTCCTCTTTGTTCTCGGTCGGCCCCTGGGCTCCTTGGGCCGGCGCTGGCTAACATCGTCACTGGGTGCTTCATCTCTGTCCTCCCATTAACCGCGGGTTAAACGCTGGGCCCACCCGGCCCAGGGAGGGGACCACTGTGTTGGCAGTGTCTGCTGCAGCTTGGCTTTCCCAGTGGTCTCTGCTGAGAGAGGGACCCGAAGGCACTCTCAGGCCCTCACTCTGTCCCTGGCATATTTTCTTGGCTCCGATTGTGAATGTAGCTTGGATGTTCACCTCAAGTCTGGCATTTCCTCCCTTCTTGCTTTCTCTCCCAGGCTACCATGAGGGCTGTAGAAGGCACAACCCCCACCCCACCCCCAAGGTCTGGGTCTGCCCTGGTAGTGGGCGGGGGCACCAGTCACTCATCATAGGTCTGCTCACCCCATATCCGCCAGCTCTGGAATGAGAAGAAGTAATTGCACATTTCTTTTCAGTGTCAGCAGTTATGAGAAAACCCAGAGTTACCCTACTGAGTGGTCTGATGAGGAGGCCAATAATCCATTCTCCTCCACGGATGCGAATGGGGACTCCAATCCATTCGATGAAGATGCCACCTCTGCAGCCGAGGTGCGGGTACGAGCCCTCTATGACTACGAAGGCCAGGAACATGACGAGCTCAGCTTCAAGGCCGGTATGTCAACTTCTGTCTCCTTGGTCAAGCACATGTCAAGGCCGTGCCAACCACATGGCACGATCGAGACAGAGCTAAAGTGGTGCGGAGTTGCCTTGTAAAACAGGCTCAGAGAGTTTATTGTTCATTTGGAAAATCTTTCTTTTCCTTAACTCCGGGATCCTTTGGCTGTCTCTTGGAGTGACTCTCAGTCTTCTAGACTTGCATCATTGCCCTGCGTATATGCCCGATATCAGGTTTTATCAGTTATTTGATGCAAAGATTTTTTTTCCAATTTTAGTTTTCCTCCCTTTCCTGCATCTGGTGGTTCAGTGGTTAGAGTTCAGGAAAACACCTGAATTCAAATCCAGCCTTAAACCTGAGCTGTAAAATGGGGATCCTAGCAGCATTAGACTCCCTCCCATTGTCATAGAGATTAAATGAGACAATAATTGTAAAGTGCTGAGCCCAGTGTGGGGCACACAGTAGGTGTTCTAGAAATGCTTGTTCTGTCCCCTTTACCTTGTAGAGTTCTGTCACTTCTCCCTCTGGTTCAGGATCACCCACGTACCTTTCATCGTTAATGATGCGACTCTGTTTTAACTTAAGCCGTGTGTCCATTTGGAACTAAGGGGTGACACTCTGACTTTGTGACAGCCGGGAGTAGAGAGCCCAGACTGGGGCAAAGTGCCCACAAGCCACAGGCCTTGAGGTTTTCTTCCCTTGCCTCCGAGTGCGCTGAGCAAAGTTCTTTCTTTGGCTGCTCACCTCCAGTCTTTCTTTGCCTTGTTTCTCCCAGGAGACGAGCTGACCAAAATCGAGGATGAAGACGAACAAGGCTGGTGCAAAGGACGTTTGGACAACGGCCAAGTGGGCCTGTACCCAGCTAATTACGTGGAAGCTATTCAGTGAGCCTGGAGGAAGCCGCCCCCCGACATGCTGCATTCACTGTGGGCCCTTGGACAGATGTGTGTGTGTGTGTGTGTGTGTGTGTGTGTGCGCGTGCGTGCACCGGCGCCAACAGACACACACGTGGTGTCGAGAATGTACATAATCCTTTTCCTGTCCAGGATGATGGGCTTCAGGGGCATGTGCCCTTGGAGACAGATGAGTTGGTCATGTCACTTGGGGTTTGTGACACCCTCTTCCTAATGCAGATCTGGAGGTCTGAGTGTGAAAGGCAGTACAACTAAAAAATACCCAGAGTCCTTTTCTCCCTGGCTAGCTTTCTTATCATGGATCTGAGTAACCCTTCCCACATCTTTCTCTTTTCTTCCTCCAATTAAATGGTGGGTTCAGCTGATTTTTTTTTGTTTAATTATTTTCCAGTGTCATCTGCATCTCAAATTAAAAACCTACAGTTCATTTTCTTAGTGACACTTTTGAGATTTGTCTTATTTCCAGGCTCTATACAGTCAGTCTTTTTTATACACCTTTTGTTCTCCCGTTCACTTCTCCTTAAATTATGGCGCCAGTCTCTGCACGCTGATCTCAAGCCGATGGGGGCTGCCTCTGTGCGTGTTGTGCTGCTTCACAGCGGCTGCAGGTGTGCTGACATCTGTTGTGATGGATCATGGGAGGATCGGAAAATAGTCCATTTGCCTCTCTATCATGAATGCCCTTGATACGTTTTTGGCATTTAAGTGTGAGTTTCCAAAATAGTCTTAAGTAGCACTCAAAAATTCAGAATACTTCAGAGCTATTTCCTCTATAGGATTGCTTCAGACTCCACTCTTTGCAAGTTGATCAACACTTTTGTCAGTGATTTGGAAGCTTAAAAGGATGAAGACTAACTTTTCCAGGAAATATACTTGTAAAATCACTTAGGAAGCTTTTTATTAGCCTCTCTGTCATGCCTCAATGTATATGTGTATATATAATTTGATATTCAGAGAATCTAAAGAGCATGTCTACTGTTTTAAAATTAGCCAAAAGACTTTTGTGGATCTGATTTTGAGACTGCTTGATGACTATTAAATTAAGGCATATTTAAATCTGCTTGGTGGATCCCTAAGCATTACATCCTACTGTAGTGGACATTGCTTCTAAGCACACCCCCAAAAGGAGGGAGCAGTGGAATCCAGGAATCAGTTGGGGTTTCCACTGTAGATTAGCAACAGTCCCTCTGTGGGTTCTCGTAGCAGAACACTGTAAAAACTTGCTCCATCTTGTTAATGGTTACAGAGTACACTTGTATGTAATGTTGTACCAAATTGTCCATTTGTGATCAATGGAAAACTAGGTCTTCCCCATAGCCAAGGAGTCAGTCATTGTCAGGTAAGTTGCCGTGTTCCTGTGTAGGAAGCTGCGCTGGCATTACTTTCGGGGGGTGGGGGTGGGGAGAGAAAGTCTTTATTTTGTGTAACTAAAATACTGTAGGCATTGCTTAGTTATACTCTTTGCTTTAGGAGATCACAGGTTATATATTCATGGAGCATTTCCCATGAGTCTAAGTTTGCTTGGAGTGGATGTGTCTGTCATGGAAACTCACCATCATAATTATTCATCTGCAAGCTAAAGATTTGCCAAAAAATTGTCAAAGCCTCAGTTTTGGAGTCTCTTTGAAATGCATATTTTAGAAAACCAATAAACTATTAATCTCAAGAGTGTGAGAGTCCCCTTTTCTTGCGCCTTGGATTTGAACTTAACCTAGTTGGTTTATACCTTCACCTCGCTGGTGAGAAATAGAGGGGAATCTCCCCACTGTAGACCACCTGCCAGTAGAGGCGAGGCTTGTTGGGGTAGGTGTGCAATGGGGTTGGCCGAGGGGCCACATGTTCCTGAGAGTGGGGCCGTCCTGAGGGAGGCCATGGGCTTACTGTTCTCTGGCCGGGGCCAGTTATATCTACAAAAGGGCACTGGAAAGGCCTTGACCAGTCTCGTTCGGAATATCTCCCTACATCCAACCTTGAGGAGACTGGATCTAGAATTGTATGTTTGGGTATCAGTTGCGTAGAGATGAAAGTTAAGCCCATAGAATCTGCTGAGGTCGCCAAGGGGAGAGTTGAAATGAGAGAAAGGATCCCAGCCTTGAAGAACTCTGACTCTGAAGGGGAATGTCAACAAAATGACAAGCCCACCCAAAGGCTTGAGAGGGAGGGAGCAGAAACCAGGAGAGACTGGAGTCATGGAACCTCGAGGGGTGGGAAGGACAGTCTCAGAGGGCAGGGCGGCCTAGAGGCAAGTAAGGATGTGAACTGAGAAAAGGCTGCCACGTTGGACAACTGGGAGATCACCAGTAACTGGAGAGACCACTTTGAGTTAAGTAATGAGGCTGGAAGTGAGATTGCAGAGGAATTGAGAAGTGAGCGAGAGCGTGCAGGGGGAATGGGTATGGATGGCTTTTTATGGGATTTTGTCTGAGAAAGAGGGACAAGAAATGGGATGACAGGCTGAGGGGATGGTAAACAGCAAAGGGGACGTTTGGGCGTGTTTGAAGGCAGGGGAGGCATCAATAGGCAGGATTGGAAGGTGAGAGCGAGGGGCCATCTGATGATCAGAGCATAGAGTAAAGAAGGAGAGTGTGAGGGATGATGTCAGGGGGGTTTGAAATGAAGAGGTGGATGGAAGAGGCATTTCCCTTTTCTCTCTACAGAAAGAGGGCTGGTCCTCAGGGAAGGGGAGAAGAGAGAAGAACAGCTTATTACTCTGTCTAACCCGAATGTCAAGTGTGCCCAGGCAGCCGGGCTCTGCGGCATGCCAACGATCAGATGGCAGGGGAATTCTGGGCCCAGGTTTGGCAAGAGGCGAGACAAGGGGGCAAGGCCACCAAGAGGAAGGGACGGTAGAGAGTGTGAGAGTCAGAGAGAGAGGGTAGGTAGGGAAGTCAGAGCCAGGGGAGTGGCCTGAAAAAAGTACCATGGAGCGGAAGGATGGCAGGTTAGCAGGAGGGTTTGGGAAAGGTCAGGCAGGGGAAGAGACCCAACGGTAAGAGGAGGCGGTCTGTTGGAGAGGTGTCAGGGTGGACATGGTTGATAACAGCATGCGTTTGTAAAACCTTTTAATGTCTGCAGAGTGCCACATCAATATTAAAGTATGGCGTCCTCACAGCCCTGGAGTGCTGTTATCCCCATTTCACAGATGGAAATGGAGGCCAGCAGCCGTTAAATGACGTGCTCCGCGTCACACAAGTCAGTAAGTGTCGGTGTGTGTCTTCCACTTTACGACCTGTTAAGCTCCATTAGAAAAGTTAAGTCCTTGCAGATAATGGTGAGATCCAGCCCATGACTGTCCCCTGTGGGTAACTGAAGGAATAGGTGACGGGATTTAAGATGAGGACTTGGGAGGCAGTTGTTTCAGTCATGTCCACTCTCCCTGGCTCCATTGGGGGTTTTCTTGGCAGAGATACCAGGGTGTTTGCCATTTTCTTCTCCAGCTTGTTTTGCAGATGAGGAAACGGAGGCAAGCAGGGTTAAGTGACTGGGCCAGGGTCACACAGCTACTGAGTGAGGCTGGATTTGAACTCGGGAAAATGAGTCTTCCGGACTCGAGGCACGGCGCTCTGTGCACTGTGGCGCCCCCGGCTGCCATTTGGGAGTTGGAGTAAGCACCAGAATGATATCAGTGTTCCCTAGTATTCAGGCCAGAGGAGAGGAGGAGGGAGACAGTGCCTGAGGCCAGCAGACAACAGCCGCCATGGCACCGTGAGCTTCTGAGGAGGAGGGTTTGCTGCCTGGTGGCAGCCACAACAGTCTGGATGTGGCACGGGGGAACAAGACATCACCAGGACCCCCTCCAAGAACGCTGGGGACCCAGCCAGTGACGAAGAGCAACTGCCCAGGCTTCAGCAGCCTTAGGGGAGCCGGGTCTCAGTGCTGGCCAGTGGATGGACAGAGCATGAGAACAAGGAGAAGGGAGGGATGAAGATGGATGAAGCCTCCCAGAGGCCACCACAGAAGGGGCAGGCGAGGCAGGAGCAGGAGGGTGGATGAGAGGCCTGGAGGCTTGGGGATGGTTGCTCCTGGGTAGATGGTGTGAGATGAGTAAGAGTGTTCACAGCAGGAAACTAATTAAAACGCTTATCATTTCTGGGAGTTACAGTTGCCAGGCAGAATCCCGGGGAGGGGGTGTTGCCCTGAGTGGCTCCTACGGGTACATTCGGGCCCCCCTACCCCACATATCCAGACACGGGCCCAGTCTTGCCTTTCTTCCTCCAGAAGCCCCTCTATGTGACCAACAGGCTCCATCCTCTGGCTTCCTTGTCGGCCTCCGTGCCTCCAGCCTCTCCCTTTTCCAGTGCATCCTCCACACAACCGTCAAAGTGACTCTCCTTAGGTGCATGTCAGACCTTGTCACTGCCCTCTTCAGGCTACTCCGGTGGCAGTTGTCTCTGGGATACAATGTCAATTCACCTGCTTAGTTTTTTCAGTCCCTTTACTCCAGCCTCATCGTACGTGACATTGTACAACCTTACAGTCTGGACCGGTCGACTTCTTCCTCACCCACAGAACTCCATCTGCTGGGTGTGGTCCTTTTCACTGCCAGCTCTGCCTGGAATGCCCTCCCCCCTTGCCTCCACCCAAAAGAATCCCTCCCTGCCCTCATCCCCCAGAGGCCCTCCCAAGGCACCTTGTATTCATTCTCTTCACTTTGAATGTACTTCTGTCAGTACCTGGAGTTTCTTGAGAGTAGAGGTGTATCCCCAGGGCTTGGCACAGTGCTAGGCCCAAAGAGGTGTCTAATGATAGATGCTCGTTGATGGATCTCCATCCAGGCCAGGCCACTAGGACAATAAAAGGGTTAAGGAACTGGTCAGACAAAATGGAGGCGAATGCGCCAAAGGAGTCTCACCCAACGACGGGAGACTTGGGGCAGGGATGTGGAAGCGGCCAAGAGATCGAGCCGACTGTGCTTGGGCTGCAAAGGTCAGAAAAATGGGTTGAAATCCCTGTGGACTGGATTTCAGCTTGTTGTTAGGCAAGGTTCTAAATAAGAGCCATTTGAAAGCAGAGCGGGCAGCCCTTGGTCACGGGAGAATGACCACTTGGGCATTTTGTTAGAAGGGCTTCCTATCCAGGCAGCCAGAGTTGGGGCCTTTGGGTCCACTTCAGGTTCCAACCAGACCTGTTGCTTGAGCCTACATAGGAACCAAGAGCTCCCCCGATATCTAGGGTTTTCTTCCTGGAGCGGCCTTTGAGGGCTCAAGCGGGAAGACCATACTTAAAGGAGTCTTTGTTCCCTGGGGCTCTAGTCATCCCCTACCTCTTGAGACCTGCAGGTGTGGTTTCCAGCAGATGTTGAGGAAAGATTAGACACAGACCAGCCTTCCTTGGCTTGGAATAGCAAAGAAACAATGAGGCAGGAGGAAGAAAGCAGTGCTTGTTGATTAAAAACATAAAATGAACAAAAGATTCTAGGCCTTTGGCTGTGAAGCTGGATGGGACTTTGGAGGCCATCAAAGCAAAGCCTCTCATTTTACAGGCCCAGAGTTTGACTTGGCCAAGGTCACCCAGGTCTTTGGACTCCAAATCCAGTGGTGTCTTTATTACGTTACACCATATTGCCCCAGGACTCGGGGCCAAAGCCTTGGCCACAAGACTCTTGGAACAATTTCTCCAGAGCTGATTGTCCAATTCTGCCAATCCAATTCCACAAACATTGTTAAACCATGACATAACAAGGCCCTGTGCCAGGCCTTTTCACCCTTTCCATGATCACACTTATGTGAGTTGCTGTGGGCTCATTCGTTTCAGAGTTAACGTCAAGGAAGAGAAGACTGGCTTCCCTGCCGGAGATCCATTCCAAGGACCAGCACTCCCCCAAGCAGCCTCCGTCTGGACTCTGACCTTCCCTTCCCAGACTAGGGGGTAGGTCCAGCCATCCACAGAATGGTAGAGCAAAGCCAGAGCCCAGCAGCTCAGAGCAGCCCAGCCACCATTAGCCAGGTGACAGCCTCAAGTATGCATCTTCATCCAGGACAGAGGCTTCCCCTCTGCTCTCAGAGTCCCACACCTCTGCCGGGGGCTTCTGAGCGTGCCAAGTAAGAGGGTGGCCGAAAAGGCCATTGACCCTGGAGTCAGAGCCTGCCTCTGATACTTTCCCTGAGCTTGAAAAAGAACGTTGGTGGTCTTGCCCAGCTTGAGGCCTCCAGTGTGGAGGGTGGCAGAGACTTCCATCACCTCCACTGTTTACTCCCTTATCGTCTGATAGGCGAGGCAGTACAAAGGAGAGGGCACTGGCTTCTGGGTTAAAAGCCTGGCTTGGGTACTTTGCTGTAAGCTGGCCCTGTTAGGCTCTCTGCCTTCAGTGTCCTTGTCTGTAAAAAGATCCTTTCAATCAAGAGTTCTTAACATGGGATACATGAATTTGTGTCTATACATGTGTGTATGTGCATTTTGATGGGTGTATTTTAATATAATTGTTTTTTATGCATTTCAAAACATGGTCTCAAGGAATCTCCTAAAAGAGACTTAGGGAGATTGTGAACTTGGAGGGGGAGAAATGACATCTTTGTTTTCCCAAGCCTTTGGGGTCCTATGTGACTCTCTGTCTTTTCTTATCTGCATTTACAAACATGATTCCATGGGCTTCCTGAGCCTAGCTGAGGTTTGTGGTCCCTGGGACAAACCCCTGCCACCCAGCACCAGGAAAGGAAAGTCACTGGCCTGGGGGTCCAGTGTGGCTCTTCTGCTTATGAGCTGTGTGACTTTGAACCAGCCACGTGCCCTCTCTGGGCCTCAGTTCCCTCTCCTGAAAATGGCTGAGCCAGACTGTCCAGTTCTGACTTTTTGCAGGGTGGCTCTGAATAGAAAAACTTTTTGCCTATATTTTCTCTTGCCAACAGTACCTGGAAAGCCTGTCCAGGTGCCCAGGAGAGAGGCTCCATGAGGCCCCCTGGTGGCTGATTGGTGTTGAGGTTAGATCAATGTTTCAACAATCCAGCTAGCAGCTGTTGTGGGGGTAAAAGACCAACCCAAGCCCACCAACAAGCACACTACCAGCACACTGCAAAAGCCCAGATTCTTTTGATCTGCTTTAGTGAGGAAAGCTACGTTATGGGGTTGACAAGCTTACTTTAATTCAGCACACAAATATCACTCACTTAGTTCAGAGGAAAAAGCCAGCACCCTGAACTTCAGAACAAAATGCAAACAAAGTACAAACATCGACAGACAGACTAAATACAGATTCATGGTTACCAACATCTATTCAGCCCAGGAGCTCATAACGTGGGCTGGCCCAGAGTCGCTCGTGCCACCACTG
>CM053623.1:234411114-234488522 GCA_028646595.1 Phalanger gymnotis
TGAATTACTCAAAGGAAACAAAAGCCAACTAAGTGCTAAGAGCCCATTTTGCTTACCAAAACAAATCAATTCAGCCTGTAATCAAGTGCCTATGAGGATGCTGGGGGACAGAGACAAAACATGGGGCCTGCCCTCCAGGAGGTTACACTCTAGTAGGGAGGCACCCCGCCCCACATCTGGGACTGGTGGTCAGGAAGGGACCTTGATACGAGAGCGCCCGGGATGGAGCCAGAGCTGAGTCCAGTGATGGGGGCAGGGGAGGGAGGGCTCTGTTGCTTGGGTCTGGGGAGATGGCCAGGTGCCCGTGCCTGGCCTGGAGGTTTGGGACCAGCTAGATATGGAGAGAGGCCTGGAGTGAGGATCAACTCAATCACCCTGGAATCCAAGGCAGCTCAGCCCACAGCGGAAAGGCAGAAGGAGCCGTGCTGCAGAACATGAGGTGGCAGGGACCTCAGGACATTCAATGTCAGATCTAGGAAGTAAGGGGGGTACCCCATGTGACAGACAAGGAAACAGAGGCCTGAGGGGGAAGGATGTGACCCAATCAACGAGCACACAGGCAGCATGGCTGTGATTGGAATCCAGGTGCTGCAAGTCCAGTGGGCTGCAGACTGGCCCAGAGCCAGACTCCTGAGGGCACCCTGGGTTCTGGAGTACAGCCTCTAAGCAGCCACTTAGGAAGGACCAAGGCAGACAGGGCCCATCCCGCTCCTACGCCCAACCACATCTCCCCACTGAGTCTCTGTCTCCAAAAGATCCCTGTGAATGGGCCATACCTGGGAGGTGTGCAGCCCAGGGAGGGAGCCCTAGGGTGGGCGGGATTATCAGCAGGACACTTGCTGTACAGAGTCCTAGGTCCAGGGCCAGAAGGGACCACCAGGGCCATGGACCCTCATCTGACAGAAGAGATACTGAGTCACAGAGAGATGTGACATTGGACATCACCCAGGGTCACACAGCCAATCATTGCCATGGCTGGAGCTGGACCCCAGGTCATCTGCTGTCCCCACCCTGATCCCCAGACAGAGTCCAAGCAGCCTGTGACCCCTGGGTAAAGAGCTGGCCAGGGCACGTCCAGTGTCTTTCCCCCAGCACAACTCCCATAGAATCGTTATGAGAGCCTCCCAGTGTGGGACCAGGGAGGTAGGAAAGGCCAGAATGTAAACAGGCAGTGTCGGGCCCTGGCTAAGAGGAGAGGCCACACATACACCCCACTATCTGCTGCCCAGCAGTGCCAGCATCTGAGGAGACAACAGGCAGGACCCCCTGGGAGGTATCTGGGCAAAGCAGACAAGAATGGGATATGTGCATGCTTCTGCCCATCTCTTCTTGTCCTGGAGTCTGGCACCCTGGGAGCAGCCTGGGGTTTGGATGTAGAGGTCTGGGGGTCAAGGCCTGGCTGAGGGGTCACCTCCTCATCTGTAAAGGCTGAACTTGATGGCCCCTATTCTCTATTCTTGCGCTGCTCCCCCCCACCTGGGTCTGCCTGTCCTCGTCACCACCCTCACCGTCCCCCCACCACACACATACATGTATACAATTACACTGACCTCCTTCCTGTCAGGCCATCTTTATACCACCTTCAGTACAATCCCAAATCATTCAAGGCAGCATTTATTAAGTGTTTACTGTGTGCTATCACTGTGCTGGGCTCTGGGGATACAAAGCCCTCTAGTAGAGGCTGCTATGGGGCGCTGCAATGGATAGAGTATAGAGACTCGAGTTCAAATTCAGCCTCAGTCACTTATTAGCTGGTGACCCTGGTCAAGTCACTTCACCTGTGCCTGCCTCAGTTTTCTCGACCATAAACTGGGGAAATAATAGTACCTCCTTCCCAGGGTCGTTGTGAAGATCCAGTGAGATGATACTTGTAGAGCCCTTGCAAACTTTAACACGCTTCCTAAATGCTAGCTATTATAGTCAAGGAATGATTTAAGGTTTGTGAAGCACTTTATAAGCAGCATATCATTGGACCTTCACAGGGATCCCTGGGAAGGAAGTGCTACTATCATGCCCATTTTACAGATGAGAAACTGAGGCACAGAGTGTCTAAATGACTTGCCCAGGGTCACACAGCTAGTAAGGGTGGGAGGTCAGGTTTGAGCTCAGGTCTTCCTGACCCTGAGCCTGGTTCTCTACCCACTCAGCCACCCAGCTGCCTCAAAGCTTACATTGCAATATAAATGCTATCTATCATTTTAATTATTTTGCAGGTGGGGAAAGAATGAGAGGCCTGAGAGATCCTCTTGTCTGCTCCCAAACTCCCTTTTACAGCTGGGGAAGCTGAGACTCAGAGGAAGAAAATAATTAGTCCAAAGTCCCACAGCAAGCTTAGTTATCTTAGTCCTTGATCACAATTCATTTAATGTGAAGCGGGGAAGAAGTCACCACAGTCACCAGAAATTCAGTCCAAGGGGTCACAGGATTCTAGGAGTGAGATCAGTGAGAGATCTGGCCCAATTCTCTCATCTCACAGAAGAGAAAATCGAAGTCCAGAAGGGGTTTTTGCCCAATATCTACAGGGAGCAGAGCCAGCCTTTCGACCCTGGCAGAAGCAGAGAAGTTTCTACATTCTCATCGGCAGCTGCCCCAGTGGGCTCTCCTGAGTCTTGACTCCCTCAGGCCACCCAGACTGTGTTCTGGCCATTGGAAAAGGTCCAGGTCATTGTTAGCCGTTCCCGAGTTCGGCACGTAAAAGCCAAAATAAACAGAACAAGGTGACATCTATGGTACATGAAGCTTACCCAGCGCAAGGAGCAGGAGAAAGGCTTCAGAAAAACCCGACTGGCTTATTCGTGCCATGCTTTTGAAGGGCAGACAACAAAGAAAAATGGATCTGTGGGTCTGTACCTTTTGGGATTCCCCTTCTCCTCCTCCTCCTTCTCCTCCTTCCCTTCCTTTTTACATCCATCATTTCTGAATATCCTTATCTCCCTCCTGACCCCCCCATGGGCCTGCCCTTGTGACAAAGGAAAACAGCTGGCCCCACTAACAGAGAATCCAATGGCCTGTGTCAGGTGATTAATATTTATAAAGCACCTACTATGCACCAGTCACTGTACTCAACACTAGGGGTATGGAGAAAAGGAAAAGACGGTTCCTGCCCTTAGGGAGCTCCCAGTCTGATGGAGGCAATATGCAAACCATACAAACATGCTATATTCAGGACCCACTGGAGATGACAGGGAAAGAGTTTCTGTCTCTCTCATGACGTGAGAATCAAGAGGTGTAAAAACACACAGAGTAGTAACCAGGGGCCCAAAGTGAGTGTCCCTGGAAGCCACAAGGCCCCATCCTGCAGGCAAGAGAGTAGCTCTGTCAGTGATGCTACATTCACAGGTTACCACTGTGGGGCTAGTGCTCTGGGGCAGCCACCCAGAGGCCAAGTGTCTCCCCAGGCCCCAACGTGGGCAAAGGACAGTGTGCCCCTGACTTGAGGGGAGGTTTTGCACCTCTATTCTTCCCATGCCTTCTCAGGCCACCCTTTTAAAGAGCTAGTCGGTTATCAATAAGATTGGCTCGATATCAACTGGCTGAAAAGCCAAAAGTGAGATAGAGCCTTAGTTTGTCTAGATTCATCGGGATGACTGAGCCGGATTTTAGTGGAGGCACAAACAGCACAAGGAGAGCTTCAGAAGAAACAAAAGCAACAGCTTTGGGGCTGATGAGATGAATGTATCCTGTGCCTATAGATGCCCCCCAGCCCTGCCCCCCCCACCGCAGTGATGGAGATTCGTGGATTTTCTCTTCTCTGTATGTGAAAGTCCTCCTATTTGTCAAGTTCAGAGTAATAAAACATTAAATTTAAATGAGGGGGCCGTGGTGGAGATGACCAAGGGCCCTTCCAGCATAGGATGTGATCTCGGGGTCCAATGGAATGTGGATGTGGAAGGACTTTGGGAGCTGAAGGGCCCTCCCCACACCCCACATCCCACCACCACCAAAGAAATCCGAGGCACTCTTGGGCAGTTCCTTAGAAGGGAATGCAGCCGGTAAGAGGGTGAGTCCCCACTCATACATGGGTGGATGGCTATTTTTTCACCACTAACTAAAGTCCACAGGTATTGTCATCCAAAGGAAAGTTAAAGACACCATTGGTTTTTTCTTTTCCATTTTATGATATTGACTGTGCAGGCGGGTCAGAGATCCAGGGATTGGCCATGAAAGCAACCCAAAGACTGGCAGGGCTTTTGTCCCTAGACAGCTAACAGTCTCCCTGGGTTGCTTTCCTGTTTTCATTCCTGATGCACCACATAGAAAAGCCACCTTGGCAGTTGAGTGGAAGGTGGATTGGTGGGGGAGAGGCCAGAGGCAGCGGAAAAGATGGCCCTGTAGTTCAGGCGAGAGCTGATGAGGGCCTGAGGTCAGGGTTTGGCTGTATGACTGGAGAGAAGGTGATGTGTGTGAGAAATGATACAGAGAAATTTCAAGATTCAGCAGCAGGCTAGGTACATGGGGTGAGGAGTTAAAGATGACCCCAAGCGTGGGGACCTGGGAGGATGGTGGGGTCTTCAGCAGTAATGGGGAAATTCTGAAGAGGGGAAGGCTTGGAAGGAAAAAGAAGCCCTGTTTTAGCCAGGCTGAGTTTAAGATGCTTATGGGGCATGCAGTTTGAGATATTCACGAGGCGGCTGGTGATCCAGGGCTAGAGCTCTGGAGTAGAGGAGGGCTGGATATTTAGATCTGGGATCTCATAGAAGTGATAACTGACTGAGCCCATAGGAATCAGCTAGAAAGAGCAAAGGGCCCAGGACAACCTTGGGGACACTCATGGTTGGTGGGCATGACCTGAATGAAGATCCAGCCAAGGAAACCGAAGAGTGGCCAGAGAGATGGAGAGAGAGGAGTGGCACTGGAGGATCACTAATAGAAGAGGTAATCAATTTCCCAATATAGAATATGTGAATAAGATAGTCAGGCATCAAGGAGGAGAGGGTGAACAAGTGTTGGAAGCCCAAGTCAAAGAAGGATGAGAACGGAGAAAAGGCCATTAGATTCAGCAACTTGGGGATCCCTGGTAACAGCAGAAGGAGCTTTGGTTGAAAGACAAGGTGGGAAGCCAGACTACAGAGGGCTTAGACAGGAGGGAGGCAAGAGGTTTCTCCAGTTCCTCTGGTTCCATTCACAACTTGTGAATTGAAACAGAGGAGACAGATGAAGGCACTAATCCCGGGTTACACTTTGTCAAGGTGGGATCAGTGCGGGGGCAAAAGGGAAGGGATTAAAGAGAGAAGGTAGAATGGAGTGGGGTCACCAAGGAGAGATAAGGATAGAAGGAGGGGCAGCTATAGAGGGGATGGCCTGGAAAAGAACTGAAGGGTAGAGGTCACCGTAAGGACCAAGCTTAGGGTTAGGAGTCGTCGAAAGGCCCTGAGAAAGATGAGCCGATAAAAGGTTGTGGTTATGTTTGTCCTTCGTTTTCAAAGACGACCATGGCATCAGGGAAATGAATAAAAAAAATTATGGTCAGATACAGGAACGTCAGGGTTTGTGAGCCTCAGGTAATTGCAACATGGGTGATGGTAAAAAAAATTTATTAAGGAAAAGGTCTCCAGGGCGATAAGTAACAGCCACTGGCATCTGGAGAGGGTGATAGATTAGGATGGCATGGACCCCAAAGGAGAGACAGCGATGGAGGGAGAACCTGGCAGCAACAAAGGGGAGAGAGGAGCATTGGAAATCCCAGCACTAACCAGAGAGTTGGGGGGATGAGGAAAGAAGTAAGTACTTGCTGAAAGGGAGGGATTCGGGTCTCTGAGGGCTTGGGGGTCAGCTCAGTCACCTGGACAGAGGGAGGGTGGCAGTGGCCCTTTACTGACTTGTTCCTCCCAGTTCTCAGGGCTGGGAGACAGCCTAGGGTCACCCTAACTCAAGACAGAATCTGGGCCTGTGCCAACCTTTGGGGTGGAAGCTGGGCACAGCTGTTAGGGGTCTATGTCTTATCTTTCTCTTAGGGATAAGCACAACAGGATCTCCTAATAGGTGTTAAGTACTAAGGATAATGACATAGGACAATGTGTAAGGGACCTTCTAATAGGGCTTATCCTTGGCATCAGTTAGCTGACCTCACTGAGTCACTCACTACTGGGCTGCTTTCAGGCCTCTGTGATAAACATGGCACCCTTGATATTTCTTATCTGATGGGGCCCTTCTGGGACTCCAAGGCCTTATCTCACTCTGCCTTCATCTACATTACAACTGAGTCTCCCATTTTGTTCCTCTGGGTCCATTCAGGTGAACACTAGGCCCCTGGGGAACACAACACACATTGATTGGGTCCTACCCCACCACCTTTGGTGATCAAGTGCAACACCACCTCCTTCGGAGGCTCAGCTGCTGGATCTGAAAACGAGGGTAATGTCTGTGGTTTAGGAGCCTTGGAAAATTGTTGTGAAGCTCAAATGAGGTCATGTGGTTTGTAAGTCTTAAGGAAGCTAATGCCAATGACCATTCTTTCCTCTCTCTAAGTACCTGGAAGGCTTCTCAGCTCACCTGGGAACACAGAAGTAGGCTCTGCTCATAACCCTTCAATTAGAGAGGGCCAATAGAATGAAAGACCCCCTGGACTGAGGGTTAGGAGAGCCAGGAAAGGCAGCCTGGCATCAGGGGAGCCCTGACCTCGCTCCTTTGAACCTCCTGTAGGAGCAGAGGGTTTGGGACTAGATGGAAGGTGGAGGGCGGGGGCGGGGAGCAGATCCAGTTCTAAGAGCTTCACAAATGCTGTTTCACTTGCGGACCAGATGACTGGAAGTCCCTTTCATCTTGGGTCCCATGGTCTGAGCCCTGCTACCAACTGGCTTTGGGACAACAGGTGAATCTGCTCCCTCTAAACCTGGCTTCCTCTTCTTCGATTCCTTCCTAGGTCTCCTTAATGCCTGTAAATTATTCTTGGGGGAGGGGAACAGGGGGTCATAGATTTAGGAGCTAGAGCACCCTTGAGGGCAGGTAAACTGACTTTACACATGAAGAAACTGAGGCCCAGACAAGTCAAGTGACTTGCTCACAGATGGCAGGTAACAAACTTGGGATTCAAACTCCCGTCCTGTGACTCCAAATCTGGAGCTATTTCTCACAATACCGATGGATCAGTCAAATATGTATGAAGTGTCCACCATGGTCCAGACACTGGGAACAAATACAATGAGTGAAACATCCCCTGGGGTCGAGGATTTCCTTGGGAATCCTGTTCACTCGACTATGATGAAATACTAGGGGAGTAGGTGCAGATGGGGGTGCAGTAAGCCACTGGGGCTCACTCCCAACGGACAGACGACCAAAGGCAAACTTTCCTTGGGTCACACATTTGTTTGGGACCCCTGACCCAGCGCTGCCTCAGCGGGCAGAATTTTTCAGAGCTCGTGGGCCCTCGGCGGCCACCTCGACCCAGCCATACTTTAAAGATGTGGCTGAGGGAGGGTCGTGGCTTGCAGCCCTCCAGGGTCTGAGGGCTCTCAGCAGCTTCTCAGGCAGCCTGGAGACCCTGGGCTCATTCTCAGAGGGTCATCTGCCAAGCTGTCTCAGTCCATCCAAATGCACTCCTGAAGCGCCTACTTTGTGCCGTGCATCATGCAAAAGTGACGCATCCCTCCAAGTGGTCATCCAGCGCCTTTTGTTAGGAAGCCCTCCAGAGATGGGGAGCTACCTACCTTCAGAGGTAGCCCAGCCACTGCACCTGGAGGGCGTTAGCAAGTTTCTCCTGACATGGAGGAAAGCGCCTGAGGGATGGATGCTCACGCCCTCCCTCCCCGGACTCGGGGTCAGGATGGGAGGGGGGTGGTATCATTTTGCCTCTTCACTCCTATGACCCCGCCCCGCCCTCGGCCGCCCCACCTCTCCTCCTCACTCAGCATCCCTGGACTCTCGGGGCTAGGCGCTCCTGGCCCCGCCCCTTCAGCTGGCGCCGTCGATGTGGCGCGCGGAAGGGAGCGGCGGAGGCGGGACCAGCGCTTCGGAGGCGTGGCCGGAAGCCAGGGGCGGGGTCAGGCCCGGAGGCGCGCGCCAAGGCAGCCTGTCAGGCTGCGGGCGCCAGGCGGAGGAGGTGGTACCGGAGGAGGCGGGGCTCCTGCAGCCCCGCCCCGGTCCGCGGGCTCGCCGTAGTGTCTGGGGTTTCAGCTGTGTCCGTCGCTGTCGCCGCTGCCGCTTCCTTTGCCGCCGTTGCCGCTGCTGCTGCCACCCTGTCCCGCCAAGGCCATGGCGGAGCCGAGCAAGCAGGACATCGCGGCAGTGTTCAGGCGTCTCCGCTCCGTGCCGCCCAATAAGGTAACGGCCGCGCGAGCCCGGCTTGGGGGGGGGAGTGCAGTGCGCCTGCGCGGGGCCGAGTGAGGGCGGGGGAGCCGGCAGAGGAGTGTGAGTGCGCCTGCGTGGAACCTAGCCAAGTGTTGTGGGGGGGTGGAAGGAGGAGTCTCCGCTGCCAGGGACACGTCGCACTGTGGGGCCAGGGGACAGGACCCCAAGGCGTCGCCACGGGGTGGGGCGAGGAAATCGGGAGACCCCCCCCCCCATTCTGCCCTTGTTATTGCCTTTAGGGACCACCACCTCAGCCTCCCATCTGCCTGGGGGGGCTGAGGGAGGGGCCCCCATCTCCCTGGAGGGGGCAGGGGTGGGGGCCAGTCCCCTCTCACTGCCCTTGTCCTTATCGCTACGGGGGGGCATCAGAGAGGGCGAATCCTCACCCGGCTCCGCTCGGCGTCCCCTTTAGGAGACCACCCCCCCCCATTCATTGCCCCTTTCCCCAAGTCCCAGCCGTGTCCCCGACCCTGGTCACCTTATGTTCTTATTCACCCCCCCATCCTCCCAGCCCCCACCCCCCTCATCCGACGCGGGGACTCAGTTTCCTTCTCTCTAAAATGAGGGATTTGGACTCAGTAGCCTCTTCCCCCCCACCTCCCCAACCTCCCTTCACCCAGCACCCGTCTTTCTTGCTCTCCCAGTCACAGGGAAGGGATTAACCTTAGCACATGCTAGGTCTCAGGAGTATGGATTTCAGAGGTGAAGCTGGCACTCATTCCTAGGGTGCTTTACCGTTTACAAAGCGCTTGCCTCAGAACAACACTGGCATGTAGGTAACATGAACATTGTTGCCTCCATTTGTACAGATGAGGAAACTGAGGCACCGAGCACTGACTTGTGCTGCAGGGTTTTTAAGTCTCAGAGCCAGGGCCTGGATGGAGGTATCCTGGTTCCTGCTCATGTCCTCCAATTCATCCTCCAGGAGATTGGGCTTTCTTAGGAGAACCAAGATAGACCTTTGCACATGCTCCATACATGTTCTCCACCCACCCCAAGCAGGGCACTGAGAGTCCCTTTCCTAACCACTTCTTCCTCTTTCTCACCTGCCCTCAGCCTGGAGCACGCCAGAGACAGCAGGAGGGGACACTCCAGAGAATGGCACCCCCATGGCCCTTTGCAGTTTCTGGGAGGCCAGGAGGCCCGCAGAAGCCTATCACTCACCACTCCCTCTTCTGATAGGGCTCTTGGCTCACCCCCTCCCCCCAAAGCATCTCCCTGTCTCCACTGGAGCCGATTTGGAATCCAAAGGCTTTGTGGCTCTTGCCCCATCTTGGGTCTTTGAACTTTTCTACTATGGTTGGTGACTGGGAGGGACCAAGCTGGTGGACCATTCCTCAAGTTGCAGCAGTGTTGGAAGGGCAAAGCAGAGCTGCCTCCTTTCCTCTTCTCTTCCCTTCCCTCACCTCCTGCCCTGTCCCATTGAGGGCTACTGAGGCATAGACTTTTAGCTCTGGAAGGGAGACAAGAACAGGACTCCAGTGCTGGAAGGGCCTCCAATGGAAGCATAGTCCCCCGAGATGAGAGTCCTGCCCCCTCAGGCATCCCCAGGTGGTCAGCCAGCTTTTGCTTGAAGACCTCCAGCCAGGGGCTGTGATATTTCTGAGATGGCCCATTCCACTATGGGACAGCTCAGACTGTCAGGACCTTCTTACTGCCCTCTGACCTGCCACCTGTTGTTCTTCCTCCCTTGGGCCAAGTGGAAGAAATTGACCCCACATGATGCTGCTGGAGACAGGTACTTCAAGATGGTGTCTCGTCCTCTTGAGTTCTCTCTCCTCCAGGCTAAAGATCCCCAAATCCAAGACCCCTGCATTACAGATGAGTGAACGAAGGCCCCAAGACGGGAAGGGGCCTGCTGGTGGCCCCATGGGGAGTCAGCTGCAGGCCCAGATTCAGATTGAGCCCCACCAGCCCATCCTGCCCTGTCAGTCCGCTGTCTCGCCAGGGGCTACGGAGACTTGCCCCCACTTCACCTCCTTTTGCATCTCCAATTGGAGATCCCTAGAATGAATTATGCTCATCAAGTTAGCGATAATGCAGCTAGAATGTTACTGATTTTGTGGGGATACATCCTTATTTTAAGATCATAGTGCTAGAGAAGGTGATGCCTGGGCAGTGTGGGGAGCCAGGAAGGGGGGAAAGGGGGAGGGAGAGAGAAAAGGAGGAAGAGAGAGAAGGAAAGGGAAGGAGGGAGGAAGGGAAAGTGGGAGTCTGTTCTCCCGTGTAATGGTTTGGTGGCATTTCCTTGAGTTTACGATTCACATGATTCTGCTTGTAAAAGTCCAGTTACAGTAGACTGAGACGAGGCTGACATCTAGGTTAGCATGTGGAAATGAGATTTTTGTCTGGCTCAGATATAGATCGGTATTTGCATATGTGTGTATACATGTATATGTGTTTGTGTGTATGTGTGTGCATATATGTGGTGTGTGAACGTGTGTGTGTGTGCATGTGTACACATGTGAGGTGGATGGTGTCAGCCTGAGACAGCTGGCCTCCATGGCCATAGCCCATCAAGTGGCATTCTGGGCACGTGCCCCCTTTGTGTTCATTGCTGGGGAGACAAATGGAAAAACAGGGTCCCTGCCCTCCAAGCCCTTACAGTCAAATGGGGTGGGGGAGGGAGGAGCTCAGAATGAAGGGAGGACCCAGATATGGACTGTGCACACACAGTATTTCCCCAGCCATGTTTTTGTGGGGTTGTGCAAACCCAGTACCCTGGGAGAATGCTCGTGGTTAATTTTGTCAAAACTGCACTCCTAATAAAATGCTGCATTGGGAGAGGCTGAAAGTTAGCAGTTTTTGACTGGCAATTCATTTGGGTTAGAAATTCTTTCTTTCGTTTTTGGTTTGTTTGTTTGTTTGTTTTGGAGGGGGGAAGGCAGGGCAATTGGGGTTAAGTGACTTGCCCAAGGTCATGCAGCTAGTAAGTGTGTCCAGTGTCTGAGGTCGGATTTGAACTCAGGTCCTCCTGACTCCAGGGCCAATGCTGTACTCACTGAGCCACCTAGCTGCCCCTAGAAATTCTTAACAGGAAAATTAAGGGAAAAAAAAGATTTTTGTCCTGGAAACATAAGATTATAACTCAGTTCAAAGGATGTTTGTTAAAAACCTACTGTGTGCAAAGTGTTAGGTTCCAAAGACTTCCCCTTCAGTGCTCTGACATTGTCTCAGAGTGGCCAGGGCTGCAAGGTCCATGGTGGTGAGTGGAATCCTGAGGCAGGAGCCATGAGAACTGAGGGAAGAGCCAGCTAAGGGCTTCTGGGAGCAGCCGAGGAAGAAAGACCCTTGCCTGGGGAGAGCCAGCAGGTACCCTAAGTCAGGGGTAGAAGCCAGTTGGGGAAAGTACTTGCTTCGAAGGAAGCAGGCCATATAAATAGGAGTGTTTTTACAGATGAGAAAGCTGAAGGTGCCAGATGGCATGTGGAAAAGGACACAGGCTTCGCATCATGGTGCAGCTGTGTATTGCCAGGTACAGGTGCCCGTCAGGAGAGGGCAGGTGCCTCCTCCTCTGGGGGCTGCATGGGCTCTCAGGGCCCTGCCCACTCCTCTGCTCCGCACCTCACCTAGGCACACCAGTGAGCGCCTGGCCCAGGCTCCTGAATGAGCTGCCTCTCTTTAATTATTGAATTGTAAGGTATTTGTTGGTTGGAGCCGATTCTAGTTCACCCAAACAAGATGGCAGGTTGGTTTTAACTCTACAGAAAATTCAGGTGCACATGGTTTGTTTTTTCTTCCTTTTTGGAGGGGCCGGGGGAAGGGACTCAGGCATGTGGGGGAGCGGGGTGCAGGGGTTTGCCTTTAAGCCATGGTGTCCACTTTCCTTCCCCTTCTCCTGTGTGCTGAGTGTTTACTCTGGATCGGCTTCGTCAGCAAACGCAGCCACCGGCTGCTTGCTTGGCTCGGGCCACTCCGCTCTCCGGTTTCCCGGTCCAGCAGTGAATGTTCAGAGACTGGGGTGGAGGCAGACTTTCTAAGCAAGTGCAATGGCAGGCAGACTTCACAGAACAGATCATTTTATATCCTTGTATGAAGTAGATTTGTCCTGTGAAGTCTAGGTTCAGTTAAAGGGCCACACTTGAGGACCGAGAGGGCCACGGTGGCCTCGAGGCTGCAGCTTCCCCACCCCAGTTTGGTTATTGGAAAACCGTCACATGGCTGAGTTGAGGTCAGTCACCGATGTTGCTAGGGTGCCTGTGATGTACAGAACAGAAGTATGATTGCCTCCATTTTTGAGATGGGCAAACTGAGGCTTCCAGGAGGGAAGCGCCTTATCTGCTGAGTGTGGTCTGAGGGCGCCCTCCCTTTCTTGTTCAGTCATGTCTGACCCTTCCTGAGCCCCTGGACTGCAGTGGTCAGGCCCTTCTGTCCTGCACGATCCCTGGAAGTCATGTCAAATTCATGCCTCTTAGGCTCCTCAGGAGCTTGGGAGCCATTTGGGGCTTCAGGATCCACCTTTGCTCAGCAGGTCTGAATGATAATAAAGACAAGCATTTCCATAAGCTTCAAGATTTACAGAATGCTTTACGTGGTCACTCATTTGTTCCTTAGACAACCCTGAGTGAAAGGTGCTATTATTAGCCCCATTTTCCAGATGAGGAAACTAAGATACAGAAGAGTGAATGATCTGAGGCAGGATTTGAACCCTGCCCCTCTGACTCCAAGTCTGGGGCTCTCTCCACTGAGCCCTCCTTCCCCCACCCCCCCAGCTGCCTAAGTGAGTTGAATGTTCATTGAGCTGAACCAGGAGTCAGTGCGGTGGCCCTGGTATTCATTTTCTGTGTGTTTTGTCTGTACTTATCTGATGTGAATGGTTAGAGCAGGTGCTCAGGGACTCTTCCCAGCATCTCTAGGTCCCAGAGCTGGAAAGCTGCTCCCTAGGGGCGTAGCCTGGCCACACTGGGCCAGAGTGTAGCCCCTGGGCCTCTACCGCCTCGCTCCCTGCCCAGGTGGGGAGACCTAGTCAGACCCTCTTGCACCCAAGGCCTTTGCTTTCACTCTCCTACCCCAGACCAGACACTTCCCTGCCCCCCACCCACCTTGGTCACATGAACTACTTTTAAAGGGAGAAGCTTGCTTTTCAGTTCCTTTTGCCCAGCACCAAGATTTAGAGAAACTTCAGGAATTTCCCAACAGTAAACACCATGTTGCTTTTTTTCTTCTGCTTCTCTGCACTCTCCTAACCTGACCCCTCCGCCACAGAGGCTCATTGATGTTGTTGCTGCTAAGGAGGCCTAGACAGCCCCAGGGCCCTCCCTAGGCCTGGCCCTTGTGGGTGAGGGGTGGGGGACTGTCCTCCTTCTCCTGGGCCCCCAAAACAGGACCCAAGCTTGTACAGAGAATTGACAGCAGCCTCTGAGAACGGAAGCTACTATAGACATTGTCTCCATTTTACAGATGAGAAAATTGAGGCTCAGGGGGCCTTTCCAGCAGGGGTGTCAGAGCCATGCTATTGGCTGAATCCCATCCTTCTCCAGGCCCCCACACTGCTTAATCACAGCCCCCTCTCCCTTGTGAGCCATCATGGCAATGACCTCATTTGCTGGTCACTGTGCTCTAAAGTGGATGGGGTAGATGAAGGAGAAGAGACTCATGGGTCAGGTGACTGCCCTCCTAGCCACACTGCTAGGAAGTGGTCGAGTGGGTGTCAGAGGATGAATAACAGCTTTCAGCTTGGACTTGGGTGTGTTTGGAAAGGGTAGGGATGATGTTGTGGGGGAGGAGCAAATGCTGATGGCTCACCAACCCAGTGCATGGCTGGGGGTGGTGGGAGGGTTCAGGCCCCCTGACATCCCCAGTGGCTGGCCTGGGCGTGGGTGTGAGTGCCCCACATGAATGGTGGTGCCAGAGGTTATCAGATGGCACGTGGAAGATGTCCCAATGAGGACCCTCTGGGTCAGAAGCCTTTGGAGGAGGTTTCTGCTATATTAGAAAAACTTAGAAAAGGCCAAGTTTCTTTTCCCGAGCGGCGTTGGCATCCTGAAAATCTGCCTTGGGGTTTCTTTCACTTGCCACCTCAGGAGGCCTTCTCACAACCATCACTTAGCTCTTGACTTTTCCACTGAGCGCCCTGGCCATAAAGAATGTTTGAGCACACATCCCCAAGGTACATTGTTATTTCTAAATTATAAACGTGAGCCAAGCTGCTGATGATCATCGCTGTGCTAAAACTTGCACAAAACATAGACATTCAAACAGAGAAGATGACTGTGACGCAGCTCTTGGGGTACTAGGAAGCCCCTGTAGGTTAGTGAGTAAGAGCATGGTCAGATGTGGGCATTGGCGTCTGACTGCATTGATGTGGAGAGAGGCTGAGCAGCCAAATGGACAGAGAGTAGGGGTGGGGAGGGATGTTTGACAGCTCATGAGGTGCAGGGGTGAGGGAGAGAGAAGGATCAAAGCTGACCCTAGGCTAATCAGAGGGATGGAGGGGAAATCAGGAGGGTGAGTTCAAGGGAAAAATAATGTAATGAGAGCTGTGACACCAGTTCCATTCTTTCTGTACCTCCTCATCCTGTCTGACTCATGCTGCCTCCCCTAAAATGAAAGTGGTGGAGGGAGGCAGGGCTTTGACTGTCACTGCCAAGAGCTCAGAGGCCTCCCTCCAGGCCAGCCCCCCCCAAGCTGCCAGAAAAGGATGGGGGGCAGCTCTAGCCAGGAATAGGGGGAGGATTTTTCCAGCAAGACCAGTGTAGCTGCTGCTGTGGGTACCAGGGAAGGGAGGTGCGGGCTGGGGAGGGCAGTTCGACTTGCCTTCCTACCCACTGATTGGTTGGCTGAGTCTTGAGGGGTCAGACCTCATCCCACTTGGGCTCAGGCTTCAGGCCTGCAGAGCCCTTTTCTAATGGCCCAGAGAGTATAGCAGCCTCCCTTCTTCACCATTTCCCCAGAGTCCCACTGGGATTGGATCCCAGACCCACTTTGACTGCAGACCCACAGACCTTCCACTTTGCCCTGAGCCCTCTACCGTGATGGTAGTCAAACCCCGAGATTCTCTGTTTCAACTGAACCAAGTGCTGTCTGTTTGTTGGAGAATGACTCATTAGGCCACTTAATGGATGACATTTTTGTTCCAGATGTGCTTTGACTGTGGTGCCAAAAACCCCAGCTGGGCCAGCATAACATACGGCGTGTTTCTCTGCATCGACTGCTCAGGCACACATCGCTCTCTGGGAGTTCACCTGAGCTTCATTCGGTAAGTGAACTTTGCCTTCTTGGTTCTAGCCCCACTTGGCGGTTTGCTTCTGGACTGGCCACGGGTGGAGTTGAAAGATTCACAATGGGCCCGGAGGTTCTCATTTGAGTGAGTGACTTTATGAAATACTTCTTCTGTGCAGAATCCTGTGCTAAATGCTGGGGCTGCAGACACAAGAGTCAGACAGTCCCTGCCCTCGGGCTGGGGGGTAGCACAGAGCATGTGCGTGCACAGACACACACACACATGCACAGAGGGGATACTTCAGCCGCCAGTCTGGACCTTAGGGGGCACCATCTAAGCCCCCTAACATCGTTTCCACTGACAAATCTTATCCATCGTTGATGCTGAACCACCTGATGGGCTGAGGACTTTGGTGACAGGAGTGTTGATCATGTCTGGGGATCTGCTGTCAGATGTATAGCTCAGTGAAAATGGGATTGGGGGCCCGTCGGGAGCATAAATGATGGCTCTCGCCCCTCATGGGAAAGGACCAGCTGGTATGTTTTTACCTCATGATCTCACTGGAGCAGACTCCTGTTAGTGAAGGTGAAAATATGAGCCCACCCGGCCTGGCCACTAACTTGCTGTGTGTCTTTGGACATTTGCATTTCCCTGTCTGGGCCTTCATTTTCTTCCCTTTGGACTAAATGACCTCAAGGGCCCTCCTTACTCTGACATCCAGGCAGTGTCACTGAGCTCTGTGAGGATGGGTCCTGTGCCTGGGAAAGGCACTACATCAGTGTTTGGGGGATGAAAGCCTGCGTTCACACAGTGGAGTCTCCCCTCGGACTCATACTAGGATGCCAGAAGGACTTCATCCTTCCAGGGTCTCATTTCTAATAAGGTCCCCGAGGACACGTGATGGATGGCCTCGCCCCCAGGGACTGTTCCTGTGCTCTAGCATCTTTCAAAGATTTCTGTTGCCTCTTTGGGTCAAGGTGTGAATCCCTTCCAGCTTTGTGGGAACTGCCAGATCTCTGACATTCTTGAGAATTAGCATCTGCCTCTACCCTGTTTCATCTTGTCAAAGCAGGACTTGGTAAAGGCCTTGTTAAAATCCATTAGAACATATCCTGGAGAAGCAGGAGCCAGGAGTGCCACACCTCTTTTTCTCTCTGAGAACTGCCAGGATGGGCTCTTATGGAGACTGAGGTGCTCCCAGGCACAGAGTGAAATCTGTCAAACAGCTTTACAAGGAACTAACAGAGGGCCTGAATGTCAGCTTTCTGTTGTGTTCTAAAGCTAATATGAAGGTACTTGTCCAAGGGTCAGGGCTTTGGAACAAACAGTGGACAGTATAACTCATTAGAAAGACATAAAAGGGCAAGGTCCAGGAATGTGGCCTCCTGACCCAAAGGTCAGGCTTGTCACCCATTGTCTTGGGGTAGCCATCTACTGCATGAAATCATCTGCTTCTGGGAATGTTCTCCTGTGGAATTCTGTGTCAGGGGCTCCCTTGCGCCATGGTCCACTCAAACTCAGACACATGCATCTGAATCAATACCTTGGTGTCTTTGGTTGGGCATCAGTTGTTAGCAGGACTTGGAATGGGCCTCCGGCCTCCTTGTTGCTTCAGACTTTGCAGAGGTATTTGTTCCAGTGGATGAACTTTCCAGATCCCAAGCCACCTGGGGAGGTTTCCAAGGTAATGTTGCTTAAGCCTGCTCGTAGTAGCCTTGGTATCATTTAGGAGAGTCTTACACGGTCTGCTCATTTTGACCTTCCACGAAGTTGTTCAGGTAGTCAGAGCCAGTAGAAATCAGTGGAGTTATCCTTCTGGACATTGGAGCAATTGGAAGAACACCGAACAAAGCTGCCTATTAGTATATCGGGAGACTTGCAAAGTTTCCATTTTCACATTCAGTTTGGTCTTGCTATTTTCGCTTGCGCTCTCGCCATGGCTAATGTTGGCATTATAGACTATATAGACTAGGCAGCTCTTCCTAAACGGTGAGTCGTGCCTAAACGGGGTCACGCTGAAAGGGTCACGAGTAGAAAAACTTTCAGAAGCTCAGGACTAGAGGAAGAGGCTTAAAAAAATCTTTGAGGATGTGACTTTGTAAAAATGATTCCTTTTCGCTCTTGATAATATCAGAGATACTTCATACAGGGAAAAAAAAAATCATGACTTAAAAGTTTCTTAGCAACTAGTTCAAGCCAATCCAACTCGACTTTAGAGACCATTTAGATCATATCCCGAGCTGGGCAATGAGCCCTCTGGAAATGGACCTGAAGGGAAGACAGTGCTTTGCTTTCTTTTCTTCAGTAATGGCCTCTATTTCCTCCAAGAGCAAATTGAAAATGTCTCCTTTAGGACCATCATCTTTTGCTATTTGTTTTCTCTGGCATGACGGCCAGATTGCTAAGGCTCCTGAAACAATTACAGTTACCCAGAGTCCTTTTAGTATATTCTTTTACCTAATGGAAGACATTTGGTAGCCAATCACATATATAAACTGTCTGATCTTACTGATTTTCTCAGACTGAAGTTTACTAATCCGTGAATATTAAAGCTTTTACATCTTTGCCGTTCAGTTGTTTGCAGTTGTGTCTGATTCTTAGTGACCCCATTGGGAGTTTTCGTGGCATAGATGCTGGAGTGTTTGCCATTTCCTTCTCTAGCTCATTTACAGATGAGGAAGCTGAGGCAAACAGGGCGAAGTGACTTGGCTAGGGTCAGCCAGCTAGTGAGCATCTGAGGCTGGATTTGAGCTCAGGAAGACTTCAGGGCTGGTGCCTAGTCTACTGCACTGCCCAGTTGCCCATCATATCTTTGAAGTGGTCACCATTTTCGGAAGCTGCAGAGGAAGCAGGAGGAGGAAGACTTCAAAGGGCATTGGGTTTCCATTCCAAGATGATTGCTGCCCTTGGTTTCAGGAGAGAGTACTGAGGTGGGAAGGCAGCTTGATTGCCAGGAGGAGTGAGTGGCTGACAAGGCAGCAGGAGGGGCAAGCTTTTGAGGATCTTGAGGCGCACAGGCCTGAGGGGACCCAGGACGCTCTTGGCATCCTGGTTGGTCTGCTTGAAGGCGAGCCCAAGGCTGTTCGGTAATTGCTGTTCTCTAGCATCAGCGAGTGTAGTCAGGTTTGAGTTGGCATCGGTGTACCTTGATGCTTATGTCAGGAAACCTTTTTACTGATATTTTATCTTTATTCCCGCTGTACCTCAAGGGCTACTGAAGCATTTGGGGTGTCCATAATTGTTCTTGGATTGGATAAAGCGGGAAAAAGCTCACTGAGAATGAGTCAATAAACATGAAATGCCTACTCTGTGCCCAGCACTGTGCTAGGCACTGTAGCAAATGAGAGAAAGGGACTAAAGTGCCTTCAGCCAGCCCACCACTAGCCACATGCCCCCGGAATTCAGAGAGACACAGAGAGGTCTTGGGTCAATCATTCAGTCACTCAGAAGCCCCTCCTTTATGGCATGGGTGAGTGGTCATTCCGTGATGCAGCTTTCTGTTCCCCTGTTTCTGTCACTGAAGTCGCTGCTGTCAGAATTCCATCCAGGCCGTCAGCTCCTGTACTGGGTGCTCTCCCAGGCCCTGCTGAGGCCCCAGCGAAACAAGGCCGAAGAATGGTTAGTTTTGCTGGTTCTGTCGTCTGCCCTTTACATCAGCCTGTGGGAGTCTTCCTCTGCTTCTCTGGAGTCTTCCTAGGGTGCAGTCATGGTCAGTTGCCTTGCCCCACTCAATGGCTGTCCGCTTGGTTTCCAGTTCCTTGTACAGCTCTTGTCTGTGCCTGAGACCTGCTGTCTCCCCATCAGACTCTTTGAGGGCAGGGCCTGTGTTTCTGCTTGTCATTGTACTCCCAGGGCTTAGCATAGTGCCCTGCACCCAGGTAAGGCTTCCTAAGTGCCAGCGCCCTCTGTGCTAAACGCTAGAGACACCGAGAAGAGGTGTGGTCCCTGCCCTCAAGGAGCACATATTCAGATGGGGAAGACAACCATGTACTAAGACTTGATGGAGACTCTGGGGGGCATAGGGAGCATTCGTAACGGCCAGGGCAGCCTCAGCTCGTCCATCTGTAACTTTCGTCTTTCCTGCATGCCAGGCTCAGCTGCTCTCTGATCAGAGACAGAATCATTACCTACCTTCTCTTGGGACCTTCAAAAGGCACGTCCAGCTTAGGAGAGGCCAGGATTGAAGGGCAGCTGGACTGGCCCCTACCCCCAGCCTCCTTTCTTTCCTCTTGGTTAGCTCTCTCTGTGACGTTCTCTCTCTCCTCTCTTTAGGGGCAAATTGGTGGTTTTCTGGCTTATTTAGGCGCAGACTATGATGATGTCTAGAACGATCCCTTGGTGAATGAGAAGTGAAGAGGCTGCTCACACCTTTCTCATGTTATCCCTTTTTCACTTAGCCACTCTTCTAATGCTTTGGAGATTGGAATCTGAGTCAGGGTGGTGCTGGCTGGCAGGCAGCCTGGGGCTCTTCACCTGGACTGTTGTTGCTTTGAGGGAGTGTTCACTTCTGGCCTGCCCCTTCTTAGCTGAGGGGGAACATTCACTCCTGGCCTGCCCCCTCCTGGCAGTTGGAGGCTCTGCTCCCAGGAGGGGCTGAATAGCAGCAGCCCTTGGCCTCTCCTGCTTCTTGTTACCACTTGTCTGGGAAGGGCACCCCACCAGAGGGAGTCAGGCAGAGACTTTTTCCTGCTGAATCAGAGCTGGTGCAGATGAGCCTGTTGCCCCACTCTGCTTGCCCCTCAGTTCTGCTCTGTGCCTTGGAGGAGGCTCATTGGCTTGGTTTGCCTTCCCTTTCCCAGGAACCTGGGGCCATCCAATTCTGGACTGGCCCTGGGTTGTTCATTTTCTCTGCTCTACAATCTGGAGATACTTAGTGCCCATAATGTCACATCTCATGTGTAGATGGATGCTAACGCCAAAGCCTCAGGCTTATGTGGAGTTCTGAAAGTCCCAGAAACCTTCAAGTTACCTTCTCTCCCCCTACTCCGAGTGATATGTGCTAAAAAAAAAACCAAAACAAAACTGTTAAAGCTATGGATTCTGTTCCCTTAGGTCTACCGAGCTGGACTCTAACTGGTCTTGGTTTCAGCTGAGATGCATGCAAGTCGGAGGGAATTCCAATGCTGTAAGTTTCTCGCAGAGGGCGGTGGGGAGGGGCGGCTGTTTTTATGATCGTCACCCTGATAACTAAGTTCTGCCATTTTACTGCTGTGCGTGGCAGACAGCAAGTATGGCCACGCTCAGGTCTAAGGGTGCCCTCAGCCTGAAGACTTCCTGGAAAGGGAGACTGCAAATAGGTGTTAGAGTCAAGGTCTCCAAGGCCTTCTCCAGTACCCCCAGACTAACCAGGGTCCCAGAGCCCCCTCTGAGAGATGCAGAGTCATCTGGCTGCCCCGTTTCTGAGGGAAGTCCAAAAGTTGGGCAAATTTACAGATGAGAAGAGCGTTCGTTCTAGGGGCCCAGAGTAATTCCTGTTAATTAGATACATATTTGTTTTTGTCTTGACTTGAGCACTTTTTGCTTGAAGTTTGGCAGAATCTAAGGTGTAGAAACGGTAAGACGCTCAGAATCCAGCTCCATTACTGAGAAAGATCTAAAATCTCCCAACAGCGGGAGGATATCTGTGAGGGGTCGCCTTGCTCCCTCACTTGGTTGGACACCTTGACCTTTGGCTATGCTCAGTGCTGGGGAGGGGGTGCGGTGGAGAGAAGGAAGGTTCCAGCTCAGCTTTTAATAGCGTTAGCTAAGGCAGAGCAGAGGAGAGAGGCTCAGGTGCATTGTCACTAATGAGAATAGCAGCTGGAGAAAAAAAGGAAAGAGAGTGGGCCTTGCTGGAAACTGTCCATTGGACCAGCTTCTGGTTCTAGTCTTGAGAGACAGCCAGCTAAAGTGACGGCAACGTGGGATTCATCATAGGATCGTGAAGCGAGGGCTAGAAAGGAACTTGGGGATTGTCTGGTCTGCCCCTTCATTTTACAGATGGGGAAACTAAGGCCCAGAGAGATCCAGTGGCTCACCCTACAGCCCCTGCACCTCCCCTTCCAAGGTCTCATCTGGGTAACCCCGAGCTTTAGAGGGGAAGGGCCCTTGGCCAGCAGTCCAGTGCATCCCCGACTGATTGGGCCCAGTCTTAAGGCATGTCCGGATCTTTTTGGAATTGGCCTCTGTCTGTCAGCTCTCCTTCCCACCTTTTAATAACTGTGCTAGCTGTACATTGCTCCAAGTCATTGATAGGATTAGTCAGTGATACAAGGACCAGCCCAGATCAGTGGGGCACTCCACTGGAGACATTGAAACATTAGGCACTCCTCTGAATCTGGCCTTTTAACTGCTTCTAATTGTACTCCCATCTAACCCACAGAGAGAGCATGTGCTACTTTATCAAACACTTTAATAAAATCTAGGTCAGCTGTGCAGTGTTTGCCTGACCTACCAGGCCAGTAATCCTGTCCAAAAAGGCAGTGAGGTTAGTATGGCACGACCGGCTCTGCTGAAGCCAGGCTGGCTCGTGGGAATCACTGCTTCCATTTCTAGGTGTTTGCTCACCATCTTTTTAATAATCTGTTGTAGTATTTTGCCAAGAATTGAAGTTATGAACTTGACTTACATGAGTATTGGAGGACATAGCTCATTTGGGCTGACCTGAAATGATGTCAGCTCCTTGTGAGGAAGGAGCGTTTCATTCTTTGTGCTTGTAGCCTCAGCAGCCAGCATGATGCCTGGCACACAGTAGGAGCTTAATAGCTGGTTTTCGGGCCAATTAAGTGTTCTCTTACTATCTCTTCCCTATTAGTCATTTTTGTTCTGTCATTACTAGTCCAAAGGTGGCTCTCCTAACTAAGCTGGGAAAACAGAAAGCGAAATAAGACTTGAGTCCACCCAGTGGCAGGCCTCTGGCTATGGGGCATCTCTGTGCCTGGCTGTGTCATCAGCCTGCTGTGCTCCCGTGCTCCCCTCCTCCAGTGGCAGGCTTCTGGCTTGGAGCGCCTCCATACCTGGCTGTGGTCCTTGGCCTACTTTGCCTCTTGGGCTACTCCCCTTCTCTCCCCCACTGTAACCTTGCTGCCACAGTCTGATCCTTATAGGACTATGGGAAGCGCTGGGGCTCTTCGCTGAGCACCAGGGATGGCAGTTTGACCTCAAGTACTGTATGTACCTAAGTGTGCAGAGATACATTGTCTTAGTCTTTGTATACTTTCGTAGCAGAGAAGTTGGTTTTAATCTGTTGACGGATTCTAAATGAATTCATAGTTTCCTTTTTTTAAGCTGAGAGTTTTTCAGCTGCCGGTTGGATAAATAAAATACATTTTGCTTAGTGTCTTCCAATAGATGAGTTGTGAAATACATATTTTTATCATCTTTCAACATAAGCCGCAGCTTCTAGTACTGATTGCATTCTCTATTTTTTTCAGTCTTCTTTCTTTCATCAGCATGGCTGTACAACAAATGATACCAATGCCAAGTATAATAGTCGGGCTGCTCAGCTTTATCGGGAGAAGATCAAATCTCTTGCTTCCCAAGCAGCTCGGAAGCACGGCACTGATGTAAGTATAGAGGAGGATTCCTGATTCAGATGAGTGTTTCTGTCAGGTATCCCAGAGCCTGGATACTTTCCACGTGGGCAGTCATGTGGCTGTTAGGGTGGCCCTCCCAGGCCAGGCTCACTGAGAGGGGGCTGGGGGCAAGGCTTCAGCTCCCAATGCCAGGCCTCCCAAGCCCAGTGGCCTGGTCAGCATGCTGAGCTGTGCTTTGTCTGCCCCTTGTACTGTGGGATCTTTGCCTCATCTCCTGCCTTGCTGTGACTGACACTGCTGATTCCCTTGCCGCCTTGCTATCCAGCTGCCCCATTCAGTATGGGCCTGGGCTGCAGCTCCCAGGTGGCCCAGCAGCCTGTCACTAGCACAAGAAACCTCGTCCCACTCCTTTTACACCTTTACAGCTGACTGGTGTTCACAGAAGTGGAGCTCACGGCTGAAGTGACTTCTCAAGATTCTGAACCCTTCCTGGAAATAGAGGAACACTGAATTAATGAATAGAGATTTAAATGTTTGCTATTGTGACAGACATGGAAAACACGAGCACTTCTACATACGAAGAACAAAAAAGAGGCCTGCACGTGAAACTACATCTCTGTTAACGTGCAGCTTGCTTTTGTAATAAGTTGGTCAGAGGTTCCACAATCTCAACGCTGCTTCTCTGCCTGGGTTCCTGCATTTCCTTCTCTTCTGTGCATTTAAACAATGTCCCGGTGGCTGTCTTGTCTTTCTATTCCTACTTCTTTGGGGGTGATAAGTACGGGGCTGAACATAATCGAATCTTTGACCAAATCCTCCAGGCTCTGTCACGACCTTGGACTCATCAGTGTGAATGCTGGCTGTCTCGGGACAGTGCAGTGAGGGAGAGCTCACGAGCAGCTTGGTCCTATTTGTAAGAAGGTCAGTCACGGCCAGATGGGCGGACTCTGACCACCAGGCCCAGCACACGCAAAATCTGGACCTCTCATACAGGGGTTTCCAGGGTCACCTAGTCTATGGCAATGGAGAATGTGGTGACCTGGGCATCAGTGCGGCCCAGGTCCCTTCTTTCTGCCCTGCTCACCCTGTGCAAGTCACTTTCTTTCTGTGCCACTGTTTCCTCCTCTGTCAAATCTTCCTGGAGAGCCAGAACCAGCTTCTCTGCAGTTTCCTCCTACAGTGCTCCTCTCTCTGTCCCCTTGGTCGGCCAAGCCAAGTCTGGTGAGATTTTTCTGAAATGACCTGGGGCCCGAACCAGGGAAATGGGCATGGTTGGAAAGAGGTTGGAAAGTGACCCCAGAGGCAGACGAGGGAGGGAAAGAATGGGGGGAAGCAAATGGGACAGGTGTTGGGTGACTTGGGGAATGGTGGCACTGTTCACAAAGGGCAGAGAGTCAGGGAAGGAAGAGGTTGAGTTTGAGTCAGAAGTGCCAGGAAGATATTAAAGTGCAGGTGAAACTAAGAGCAAGACAGAGCCAAAGCTGCCCAGAGGAGGGCCGGAAGACTTATCAGCCTGCTCCATTTTTAGCGGGGAGAGCTCATGAGGTGTGGAACATTGTCAGAAGTCAGACAGAATGGAAAGTGTACTTTCCTCCCAACCGGGTGAGGTAGGTAGGGAGTTTTATTCCCATCGTACAGAAGAGGAAATCAAGCCACAGAGAGCTTATGTTCCTGGGCCTCAGGCTCTTTTTCTAAGGGGTGAAGTCAGGCTTGAATGCTGGCCTTCAGGCTCCTCCATGCAGGGTTGTGAGAGCTAGAGCTGTAGCTTTGTGGATGACATAAAGCTCAGGGCCATGACTAACATGGGCCGAGAACTCAAAGTATTCCACGAGTTTTTGAGGCTGCTCTTTCCTGACTTTCCTCCTGCCTGCCCAACTGCTCTGCCTTGGTCTTTTTGGCTGGATCTCCATCCAGGCAATGCCTGTAACTATGGACATCCCCCAAGATTCCATCCTCAGCCGCTTCCTTTTTCTTCTCCACACCCTCTCTCCTTCAGTGTTCTCCATGCAGGACGTCCACATCTCTGGCCAGGCCTAATCTTTCCTGAGTTCCCAGCCTACGTCAAACACAGTTGCGTTCAGATGTGTAGACATCTCAAACCCAACAGGACCAAAATGGAGCTCCTTGTTTTCCCCAAACCCATCTTTTTCCCAGACTGGCCTGTTTCTGTGAACGGTCACCCAGATTCGCAGCCTTGGCATCATCCTTGGCCCTCCACTCTTTCTCATCCCTCCCCATTCACATCCAGGCGTCAGCCATGTCTGCTTAGATATATAAGACGTCTTCTATCATCCAAGATAGTCTCATGCACATGGATTAGATGCTCTCTTACTGTGTGTAGAACATTGGGTTGGGGCTGGGAATATAAATACAAAGGTGAATAATGGTTTTAGTCTCTACCTCCAGATAGCTGACCAAATAATTTTACTGAAAGCACAGATTCCCCCATGGCATGCCTCTGCTCAGGAGTCTTCTGTGGCTCCCTCTTACTTCTAGAATAAAGTACCGATTGCTCAGTGTGGCCTCAGCCCTTCTCTCCTTTGTGGCTCTATCCTAGCTTGACTGGCCTCAAACTCAGCATTCCGTCCCTGTCTCCATCCTTTGCTCCAGACTCTCCTGCAAGCTGGGGATCTATCCATTGCTCACTTCCATCTCTTAGCCTTGTTAGCTTCATTTAAGGTTCCCCCTTCCTCCAGGAAGCCATTCTGCATCCCTGCTGTTCTTAACACTTTCTCCTTCCTCAAATCATCCTCTCTCCATTTGCCTGTTGAAATGTCTATGCCATCAGAAGGCCAGCTGCCCACGGGCAGCATGATGTTGGCTGTTGTCTCTGTGTGCCCTGGGCTGCCCAATGCTGCACCTTTTGGGCACAAGGGGATCGAATTCAGACAGGTTGGAATGACATGCTAGACCCAGCAGGATGAAATTGAGTAGAGAGGACAGAGGCTAAGACTTGGGGTCAGACCTGTCAGCCCCATGAGCACCATTTGAGAGACATGCATGTAGGCCACGTGCCTGAGGGGTTTGGGGGCCCCCAAAGCCTTGGAGTCTGCCCTGTGATACAGTGCTAAGAGAAGCTAGCTTTCAGAATGAAGAAAGAGCCTCAGACTTTGCCCTGGTCAGGCCACATCTGAGCTCTTTGATTTCAGTATGGGCACCCCACTTTAGAGAGAGCTGGTGATGAATAGCACCAGCTGAAGGAACTGGGGACTGCTCAGTCTGCAGATGAGGAGGCTCCAAGGCCCCTGCAGAGGAAAGGCTATCGTGGGGGAGAAAGGTAAACTCAGGGCCAGCACCAGAGGAGAGTCCTTCGGAGCAGGTGGGAGGTACCTTGAGGCTTCCCCACCACAAGGGCGCTGTCCCATGGCAGGACACATAGCTTTGGGAGCTGTCGGCATGGAGGCTGGATGGGCCTTGGCGAGGACCCCGTCAAAGGGCTTTGTGTCCAGGTGTGGGTTGGGCTGGCTGCCCGCTATGTCCTTCCAGCTCTGAGATCAGGGTCAGGGATAGTCCCCGGGGCCTGAGCACTGCCATGTGTTTCTGTTCTAGTTGTGGCTGGAGAGCTGTGTGATTCCGCCATTGTCACCGCAGCAGAAAGAGGAGGATTTCTTTGCTTCCCATGCTTCTCCCAAGGTAGGTGATGCTCTCCACCTAATTTTGTCCTAGTAATTTTGGTTTGGTTTTTTCCAAATGGCCTTACTCTTGCATGATGAAAGTCTTCTTTAAACTTGGAGTTTGGGGAACAGGGAATCTTCTTCTGGTGGAATCACCTGCTGTGCTGCTTCTGAAGGAGCCTGCTCTTTTGCCAGTTTGGGGGCGAGAGATCTGCTTTAACAGCTAGACCTACGAGGCTCTTCCTCGCTTGGTGTCATCCCTTTAACTTAAGTGGGATGAAGATGTTTGAGAAATATTTGTACAGATATGGAGATCAGCTATTGAGACAAAAGCAACACATACATTTGAAATATTGCTCTTTATTAAAGGCCAGCTCTACCAAATGTTAAGAACTCTCTTCATCCTGTCATGTGGCCATTTCTAAAAAGGAGACAACCTTGAGTGGTGGAAGGAGTCCTGAAGTGAGAGTTGGGGGAGCCTTAGTCCCTGCCCCCACTCTATCCTGGACTTCCTCAAGGCCTTGGCCAGTCATTTCTTTACCCTGGGCCTCAGTTTCCTTTTCTGTAAAATGAAGGGCTTGGGTTAGAGAATCTCTAAGATCCCTCCAGCTCTTGGGCTTTTGACCTAGGCCGGCTGAGGCGTCTGCTGTCTGGGCATACGTCCCCTGGAGTGAGAACAGGCAGCGCATTATGGGTCCCTTTACACCAAACTCTTCTCCCCCTTTTCTTTAGGTGGCCTTGGAGAATTTCTAAGGTCTCACCTCCATGCACTCCATTGTGCTATTGGTGTCAGATAAAACATGACAGTCTTTACACACTTCCTCTGTGTGATGAAGGCTAGGCTTTTGTGAGGTACAAGGTTTTACTCAGAAAAGTCATCCTTGCTACCTTCGGGGCACCGTTGGTCCAGCCTTGGCTTCTAGTAGCTCACAGGTTTCACCTTGCTGTGATCTCTTCTAGGAAGAGAACGGGTCACTGGGTGGGGCCCAGCATGGGGAAAAGGCTTGTGGGAAGGCAAGACCTGGCACTTCAGACTGATTGGCTTCCCTCTAATCTGTGTCCTGAGGACAGGCCTGGTGATTGTAAGTGGTGTTTATTTTGTCCACTTTGGGGCTTTGCTCATCTCTAACTTTTCCCCCTTGCTCCAGGTTAGTGGCTCAGATTGGACATCAGCACAGACAGAGCCAGTTCCTTTCAGACCAAGTTCTTCAGAAGCCGTACCAGAGCATGCCGAAGGTAGAGTTTTGGGTACTTCTGTTTTATAGTTAGAACAAAATGACAATTCTGAGAGAGGCTCTTGCCTTCTGAAAATGACTCATGATTGGCAGCTTTCATGTGAGGTCGGTTGTGTTGTCAATGCATCTGTTTAACATTTGTAGCTTTATTTAAAAAAAAAATTACACAGAAGTCACCAAGAATGTGGATTAGATGAGTAAGACTCTCCCACCACTAAGTACTCTGTGTCCCTGAGTATTTCTTGTACTCAAGCCTCAAGCTAGTACCCCCTGCCTTTTGGGTAAGGAAAGAGCCTGGGAATCTTTGAGTCACGGGGCTTGGTTTGGTTGGCAAAGGGATAAGGCTGTTTCCTGGCCCAGAAGGTACTATGTGGGCTCGGCCTGTCATGAAGGAGCTGAAAGGCCAGCCTGGGAGGGCCTTGAATGTCACACTGAGAAACTTGTGTGTTTCAAGGCACCGGAGGCTAGTACTGACAGCTTAGGGCAGGGAGGTTATATGGCCAGACCTGTACTTTAGGAAGAGGATTTTGGCTGTAGTGTGGGGGGAGGGTTGGCAGAGGCAGAGACACAAAGAGTGACTAGCTAGTCCACACCATCATATAGGGCCTGGACTAGAGGTAGCAGGTGACTTGAGCTAGGATGGTGGCTGTGGGAGTAGTGATGGGCAATGGGTGGGAGAGGTGTGCAGAGAACATTGACAAGATTTGGTCCCTGATGATTTATGGGGAATGAGGGAGAGGGAAGAGGCAAGAATAGTTAGGTTACATGGTTCGGTACCAATAAAGAAGGGTGAGTTTTTGGGGGAAAAGAATAGATTCTGTTTTGGACATGTTGACTCTTGAGGTGCCCAGGTGGCATTCAGTGGGCAGCTGGCATCACAGGACTGGAGTTCCAGAGAAATTTTGGGGATGGATACATAGGTGAGATGTGTAGGGATGATATTTGAACCCATGGGACCAGATGAGATTACCAGGGAGAGAGCACTAGGGGGCATCTGTACTTGGAGAGTGAGGGAGGGATGATGGACCAGTGAAGGAGACTAAGGAAAGGAGGGCAGGGGTACAAATGCACAAGGAGGAGGTGATTGGACTTAGCATTTAATGAGATGTAAAAGACCAACAGCCATTCCCTGGTAGATGAGTAGCAAACGGTTGTCAGACAGAATGGCATGCCCTTGGGACCCATGGGAAGTGATATTCTATGTCACTCGGAGGAACGCATCGGACGTTTCTGGCTCTGAGGTTTCGCGTCTACCCCAGTACATGGGCAAAGTGACCGATGATGGACCGATGTTAGAAAGAAGGGCACACCAGTGCATTGTTGGTGGGGCTGTGAATGGGAGGTCTCTTCTGCAAAGCAGTTCCGATTTCTGCAAGGAAAATTGTCCATCCCCCTTGACCCAGAGGTTCTGCTTTTAGGTAGTCAGCAGTAGAAAAGAAGTCCTTGCTGACACTGAGGTATCAGGAGCTGCCCTGAAGGGGAGAGGAAGGCTGCTTATGAGCGGCTGAATGGGCCGGGATGGGTGGGATGATATTGGGATGGGTGAAAGGGTGAGTGTGGTGAGTAGAGACTGAAGCAGAGGGAGGTGAGCAGAATTAGGAAAAAGACACACAGTGACTACAGCAGTGTTGCTAGGAAGCTGCTCGCTGTCCCAGTCTGATGGCCAAGCATGGGCCCAGTGAAGAGAGGAAAGACCGTTTCCGCCTGAAGGTGGCGGCGACTCACGTGAAGCCCATCAGGTCAGGCCACACTTAGCTAATTGGTGGGTGGTGTGCTTTGAGAACGCTGTTTTTTCCCTTTTCTTCTGTTATAAGGTTGGCTCTCTGGGAGAAGAGACGGAAAGGTGCTGGCAAATGTTGGGGATGTAAAACCAAAGATTTCTAAGAGGATAATTTTTTTTAAAATAGGCTAGGAAAAAGAGATCCTTGGTAACCAGAGGAGGGGAGCATTGGTGAGCACTGGTGCAGAAGCCAGCCTGCAGGGGCTTGCTGAGGGTAACTGGGAGCTGGGAAGGGAAAGGAAAGTGAACTGGGAGGGATGGCAGGGCAGAGGGAAGGTCCCTGGGAAGCTCTCCTCCTGCCCCATTTTTACAGAAACTGAGGCTCAACCAGGGTCTCTCAGGCGAGTCAGGGTTGAACCTTGTCCTCTGACTCCACATCGGATGCTCCTCCCCTTGTACCTGTTCAGGTATCTCCCCTGGTGTTCAGTCCAGTGCTGTGCACACAATAAGTGTTCACTAAGCATTTATCGAAGTGGACTTCTACGTGATTGATTCCTCCTTACTCCCCGTCTCCACTTTCTGCTCCAACCAAACTCATCCGCTGTCTTTCCCCATATACAACAGTTTATCTATGGCCTCTGAGCCTTTGCCCAGACCCCTGTCTCTAGATCCTTCTCCAGACTCACCTCTGCTGCCTTGAATTCCTAACTGCTGCCTAACAAAAGTCCTGTGATAAGGACTCACCCTCCCCACCCCACCTATTTTCTGTTCTCCAGAAGAAAAAATATCTCTGTTCATTTTGTATTTACTCATGTGTACATTCCTTCAGTTGGCAAGATATGAATTCAAAATCTGCCTCAGGCAACTGTGTGGCCCTGGGCACTTACCCTCTCTCAGCCTCACTTAAATCCCATTCACATGTGAGTGTGATGTTGGACAGACAGCCCTCTCCGTGAAACAGATAATTGCACATCCCTGCCAGACAGACACAGTGACATCTATAAAGCTTTGTCTATCAGGACCAGCTCTTGGTGTGGAGTCAGTGACTGTTTAATGAGAGCCTCTTTACCTTGAGATGGCTTGAAATGGTCCTCATGTGGTATCCACAAGGCAAAATGGAGGCCTGGGAAAGCCAAACCAGTGCAGGAGGGGCTTAGGGGGAGGTGGGCATTGCCAGGGATGGCTGGCTTGGAGGGGCAGCCTATGAACAGCTTTGTCTGGGGAGACACGAGAGTCATACCTGCCTGTGTCTTGTGGCTTGGCCCGTGAGCCACAGGAAGCCCAGGTGAGCCTGGGTACCGATGCCCCTAGGGTGGGCTGGGTCATCTTCTCCTGATCCTGCTCTTTAAATGGGGCTGCTGCTCTAGGACAGGGTGACCTGCCAAGCTTTGAGCCCTTTATTCACCTTCCCACAAAAGGGTGTCAGGACACACTCCAGGTCCCTATTGTCTCAAACAGTAGCTTTGGTCTCTGTTGTTTTTAACTTAGAAATCTCCCTCCCCCTCCCCCACAGCATTAGGAAGGAACCATGGGATTCCCTTCAGTCATTTCCAGATTCTTCCTTTCTACAAAATAGAAAATGTTGTTGGTGGTGAAATTCTAGTTTTTATATCGTCTTCATTTTCCAGTGTTGCCCTGCTCCATACTCCACCTGAGAGCCATTCCTTAGGACAAAGAACAAAAATGTAGGGTTTTTTTTTTTTATTTTTTAGTGGCTTCCTACTTATCAGTGCAGACATGTGCATCCCTACCCCATACTATGTTAGATCGTAAGCTCCTTGAAGGGGGCAGGAATTGTATTGTTCAAAAAAGAAAGCTCTTTTCTTGGGGCTCGTATAGCTTAGGGTCCCACCACCCACCACTTGGATCTCAGACTGGGAGGATACCCAGGCAAAGGGGAAATCTCACCTGGTGCAGTATTCTTATTTCCAAGTCACAGAGAAAGAGGAGAAACACTTCGGTGACCACCCACCTTGGCAGACAGGATCCCAGGTGGGCTTTTGCCTTGCTCCAGACTCCTCCTGACTGCCAGGCCCGGGCCAGGGCTCTCTCCCCTGGACCATGGGCATTAGCAGTGCCAGGGCAAACCAGAATATTAGGCAACCCCCAAAAGGACAAGGTTGAAAACTTGTCTCTGGGCTTCATGGACTCTTGACTCTTGGCCATGGTGTTGCCATCCAGTCAGTATATATCGATAGGAGCCATAGACCATGTGGAAGAAGGAGCCAGGCACCCATTGTGGGTCAAACTTGCTTTGTGGCTTGGGGCCAGTGACATCTCTTCTCTGGCCTCAGTTTCCCTATTTGCATTACGAGGAGAGTTGGTCTAGATGATGTCCGGTTTGTCACAGATCAGAAACTGGGGCATTGCTTTCATTTGGATCATGCTGGACACAGAAATGTAAGACCTAGGCCCCTTTCTTAGGCCTGTGAGCCCCTTTGCTTTGTTTGTACCTCTTCAGCTGGCTTAACTGTACAGAAGGGGAAATGATTGGAGACCCCAATCCCAGGAATTGAGGCTAATTTGTAGTCTTAGAGGTGAACTTGGGGCACTTTGTCTCTGTGTGGATTTGTGTAGGGATTGGACATACTGCCCTCTGGCCTATCAGTCCACATCTGCAGGGTTTGTGGTCAGTTCTGGGCTCTGCCTTTTAGGAAGGACATTAACAGTCTGGAGTGTGTCCAGATGAGGGGTCTGAAGGGCCAATGAAGTGGGGTGTCTGGAAAGATGCGGGTATATTTATTTAGTCTGGAGAAAAAAATTAGGGGGGGCCTTGGCAGCAATCTGGGAAAGGCCTTGGGCATCGCCTGCTTGGGCTGCTGAGCTGGGAGGGCCAATTTGGACTTAATAGAAGCAGCTTCCTAACCGTAGCCTGGCTGGTCTGTCACTGGAGGGTGTCAGGAAGCTGGCAGATGAATGTTTGTCAGAGGCTGACCAAGGGGACCCCTCCTGTTCCTGCAGCTCCCTGGACTCACTAGCCCCGAGCTCTGGGTGTGTCTTTTACTGGTCTATACTAAAACCTTATTGCTGGTTAGGATTCTCAGGAGACCAGAGTTGGCTGATTGTCCCAACAGTCCCAAACCTTATCCCTTTGCTGCCCCGGCACCAGCTGAGGCCAAGCATTCAGCTACAAACTCCTGCTCTGAGTTTTCCTTCTCTTAAGAAGCCTGGAATACAAGTTACTGAGGGCTGGCTGACAAGCAGACATTTTGAACTCTAGTCACTGATCTCGGGATGTTAGAATCTCTTGTTCTTTGGGTATTTGCAGATTTCCAATCTACACACATTTTAGGTATCTGTCTCAAGATTATTTTCTAGATCACCTGTCTAAGGTAGATGCTGTTTGGGGCCATGCGTTTTCATGTATAGTATTTTTATAATCAGCAAAGGTCCCTATGATGAGAAAGTAGTATAAGGAACAAAAAGAAGAGGAGACCCCGAAAGAATGAGAGGCCGGACCGTCCAAACACACAGCATGTTTGGAAAAGCATTCTTTTCTACATTCATCTCAGTATTTTCACTTGCAGGTGGACCAGAGCAAGGACCAAGTGTTGACAGCCTGAGTGTGTCACCAAAGGCTTCATTAGGTAATTATCCACCTCCTCCTTCTCCAGAAGCCTAAGCACCTGTCTTAGTTAAGTTGTAAATTGTGGTGTGGGAAATAGCTGTGTTCATGTGTTTTGGAAGGTAACATGGTATTCTAACTGCCATGTCATGGTATGAATTTACATTTGTGGAATCGAATTAAACTGATTGCTGTTAGTTTATTTCCATATATATATATATATCACATCTGTTTTAGGCATTTTGAAAATGTATGCCTCATTTCACACCTTTAGTCCACCACTTCTTTGCTGAGAGTCAAGAGACATGCAAAAAAATTATCTTCTGAGAAAATGCCATATTACCATCTTTCTGTGCCACTTATAAAACATAATAAACAGGGAAGTGTTTGGTTGAAGCTCTACAAAGGAAATCACTTATTGATTTATTTTTTTAGGGATAAAGGCAGGACAGTTGGGGTTAAGTGACTTGCCCAAGGTCACACAGCTAGTAAATGTATCACGTGTCTGAGGCTGTATTTGAACTCAGGTCCTCCTGACTCCAGGGCTGGTGCTCTACTCACTGCGCCACCTAGCTGCCCCTGACTTTTTAACATTCTTTAAAAAAATTGCTACTTTTAACATTCTTTTAAAAAGAATTTTCTGTTCCAAATTTTCTTCTCCCCTCCCAACTCACCCCTTCTTTCTGGAGAATCCACCAGCTGACATGTAAACAGTGAGTCTGGAGGTGGCTGGGAGCTGTGTGAATCAAAGTATTCCCACAGGAGACTCCCTCTCTTTGGTCCTGTTGGTGCTCAGGAAGGTGGTGTTCTCTGATTGATGGCTATGAACAAGCGAGGCAGAAGGCAGCTGAAAATTCTCTTAAGAGTCTTCTCAGTGCTGGGCCTGGGTAGCAAGTTAGTTCAGAAGATGCGTTATTGTTTTAACTCTGATTCGGTTCAGTCTCTAGGGTTAGTGTTTTTATGGATGTGGAAAACCAAAACCAAAAAGCAGAAGACTATTATTTCTATGTATCTGAAGTAACACTTCTTTTTTTTGGCAGATGTTTCCTCTCTCATAAAAAAGAAACCAACCCACGCTAGAAAGGGGGTGAGTATGTGTGTGCATGCTGGCTGGTCCCACCATTCTGAGCCTGTTTGTCCCCTCAGGAGCTCAGGCTTTTTGCTCACCTGTTTTGAGCTCCTTGGTGATGGGTGTGAATTTGACCAGGGGCTGGAAATGCAGGGTTTGTAATAGAACGGGGGCAGGGTGGGGTTCATAATGTGGTTTGGAGCAAGGTAGACACGAGGAGCTTGTATTTGGGCACCGTCTTTCCTACACCATGTCCCTTATCGAGCATAGAGGGGAGGTCATCCATAGAGGGAAACAAGAGTCACCTTTTGTGAGCCAGGTGGTGACCCCATGTCTTCTCTTCCAGCTTGGGGCCAAGAAAGGAGGCTTGGGAGCCCAGAAGGTGAGCGGCTCGAGCTTTAGTGACATCGAGAAGCAGGCCCAGGCGGTGGAGAAGAGGCGGGAGCAAGAGGACCTGCAGGCGGCCAAGGAAGAGTCCATGTATGTGGGGGAGAGTCCTCCTGGTGTGGGGTGCCTGACACCATCAGTTTGTGAGAGGCAGCCAGGAATGCTGGAGGCTCCGACATTCCCTCAGCGAGTCACCTCGCTGCTGCTGGCCTCAGTTTCTCCAACTCCAAAATGGGCCTGATAACAGCTCCCAACTCCAAGGGTTGTTGCAGGGCTCAGATGAGATAATCCTTGTAAAGTGTTTAGCCCAGATCTTGGCACACAGTAGATGCCTCCCTCTTTCCCATGTTAATGGTCAGGCTTCTTTTCTTGTATGTGCCCACCAGGTGGCAGCAGAGGCTCTGGTGTTAATGAATCCTTGTAAAAAGCTGAGATTGACTCTGGTCCTTTATTAAGTACCCAAAGTGAAAATAGCTTCATCCTGGAGATCTGGAGGGCTTTTAAGACCTAACATTGGAGCCAGACTCCTCTTATTCTTCAAACCGGAACTCCCTTTCTCCCTCCCTCCACAGAGGGCCATCACTGACAGTAAACAGACCCAGGCAGGGTCCTCCTGGCCATGGCAGCCATCCATGTGTCTGCCTCTGCATCCAAGCATGGGGCCAGCGGTTCCCTACAGTGTGGGAGCGTGTTTAGACAGAGATTTACCATGCCAGCCTTCCTGACCTCCCCACTCACCACAGGAGCGTCCACTTTGCAGTCAGAGGGTCTGAGTTCAGATTCTGATGGCTACTTGTCACTGGCCTAGTGTGGGCCTGTTTCTTCTTCTGTAGACGCACGATCTCTGAGGTTCCTTGAGCCTAACCTCTGTGGCCAGTTTTCCAGCTGCCTTTTCATCGAAGGCCAGGGAGGGTGCCCAGCTGCTGCCACGCTGAAGCGCGGAGGGCTGTGAATGCTTGCCCATTGGAGCAGTAGCAGCAGAGACTGCTCCTGTGAGCCTGCCTTCAGCGCGAAGGCACAGTCACGGTGCGGGCCTGCAAAGAACGAGGCCTCAGACTTTTAACTTGCCTGTTTCTCTTCCCAAAAAGAGCTTTCTGTCTCACTTACCCTCAGCCTTCTTTGCCTCTGGCATGCCTCCATCCTCAGTAGCAACGCAGCTCATTTGCAGCTCTGTCTACACCTACAGCTTCCCTCTAGGAATCCGGCTGGAAACAGCTGTCTGTCTGCCTTTAATTTGTTAATGGGCAGGATGGGCATGGGTTCTCCACATATTGGAGCCCATAGACTCAAGGGCACCTCAAGGAATTGCCAGCTCAAGTGCAGGCCTCGGCCTTTGGGGCCCTTGTCATCAAACCCGAACATTATTAAGAACATTTAATTCATTGTGGCATTTCTCTAGTTCCTTTCCTCAGAGGTGTTCATGGCATTTTTCATTATTTCTTAAGAGTAAAACAGCAATGATACAGTGAGAGTATAACGATGCACTTTGCTTTTTTAAAATGCAGTCATTCTTTATTTCTTCAAATATAAATTTGGCTGCCGCTATTGCGGAGGTAGTTGTACTTTGATATAATGAGGCTTCCCCCCACCCCGCCCCAGTTACCACATGAATTAAGTTGTCATAAGTCTGAGGATGGAGGCCTTGCTTTCATGCATGTCTGTGTGCTGTGTCTCTCCCTCCTCCTCAGGCTCACCTTTTGGAGACTAAGGAGGTCGAGGAGGAGGAAGGTGCCACGTGTTGGAGCCGGCCCATTTCATCACATGCAGGGAGCCTGGCCCGGGCACACCAGGGAGCCCACTGTGAAAGGAACCCTGCCTGTAGAAAGCCTTTTAAGAATCACCCCCTCATTTTTAAATTTAAAAATTTTTTACAACGCACATAAAAGATGAATGAGCAGTCCAACCAAACAGATACTGAATCCTGCTTTCTCCCTCTCCCATCATGCTCTCTGTGCTCCACTAGAAGCCAAGCCCTTTGAGGGCAGGGCCTCTTGGGCTTTTGTCTTCACCTGGTCAGCCCTGAGCGGGGCCTGGCCTGGAGCTGTTGTGATTGGTGTGGGCAGATCAAGTGGCATGTCAGCTCTTTCCCTTGTTTAGTCTTTACCAGTAAACCATCCCAAGTCCATTTGTGAATGAAGGACCTTTTTTCAGGCTCAGTTAGGGTGAGGTCCCTGGTACAAACAGCCTTTTTACGTTTGTGGTTCTTACTGCAGAGTAGAACCAAAAAAGGATGGATGATCTCCAGGCCCCGCTTCCTGATTTATCTAATTTGTTAAAGCTTTCTTTGTTCCTTTTTCTCTTAAATTAGCTAAAACCCATGGTATAACCACGTACTTTTAATATGCAGGCTGGTTCAAAAAATATTCATAACCCCTGGTCTGAGGGAAAGTCAAGTCAACCAGCATTTTATTAAGCTCCTGCTGTGTGCCAAGAGAGTACAAAGAGGGACACAGTCCCTGTCTTCCTGGAGCTCCTACACTAAAGGAGTTAAGTGTGAGGAGGACATCCACAAGGGCTAATTTCCCCCCAGCACCCAGCTCTGAGAGCAACCTTTGCCCTCAGTTACAACCAGATCCTCTAGGCCCTGGTAGAGATGTCACTGGAGATCATCCCCATTAGCTGTGATTGTCCCCCATCCCCCAGAAGACCCGAGTCCCATGCTTGAAAGCTCAGGTGCTCAGGGAGCCTCAGAAGCTTTAAGACACACACACACACACACACACACACACACACACACGCTCTCTCTCTCTCTCTCTGTCTCTCTCTCTCTCTCTGTCTCTCTCTCTCTCTCTGTGCTGGGAGATGGATGGGAGAGGCTGTCTGTAAACTGTTTTCCCTCTTACTCTGGGCCTAGAGGAAGGACAGAGAGATGGAGTTTGGAGCTGAGGTTGGGGGCATTGGCAAGACTGTTTACTGTTAAGATCACTTCCTTTATTCCTACTCTGTATTTCTATTAGTAAATCACGCATTTTCACCATTAAGAACAAACATGTGGAGTGGCGATAAAATTAAAATCTCAGGCCAAGTAAGAAATTGTGTTTTTTATAGTATCCCTTCATTCTACAAACATGCCTTAACTCTTCCCTGCGAGCCGAGACCTGTGCAGTGTGTTAGGGGAAATAGAGAATTTGGACAGGACGCAGCCCATGTCATCTTGTGGTTCACAGCCAGGTAGATCATGGCATCATCTTGGGGCACATCACACATGTGCTTTGCTCCACAGCTGTCCCCTCAGCTAGAGCTGCAGACCTGATGCCCCTGGGAGCGTGGGCTCCCCCGCAGGGAAGAGCAGAGGGGACATTCATGCCATCATCTCACATTGTGAGCAAAAGCCTGTCAAGGCTGGGTATCTCAATCAGTTCTGTGTTCTACTTACATTTTTGAGGATAATTCTTTGCTGAATGAGAGCATGTGACATGCCAGGATCGGAGTGTGGGGGCCCCAAGTGTTTGAGGGATGGAAACAGCTGCCCTTGGCTTGGAGGGGCTGTGGCCCAGGCAGGGCCTAGCCCCAAATGCACTAGGCAAGAGTGTTGGAGTTCACACGTCATTTCATTTAGTCGGATGGAGTTAATGATAAATTAACGTGGTGGTTGGGATGTGTGTGTGGTTTTTTAGAGTGTCGTCATTACGATTGGCCTACAAGGATCTGGAAATTCAGATGAAGAGAGATGAGAAGATGAATTTTGGTGGCAAAAAGAAATTAGAATCCGAAAGACTTGGCATGGGGTTTGGGAACACCAGAAGGTACGTGAGCTGGAGCTTTTTCTCATTTAAAGGGATTTTAAATCTGTTTGGCTTTCTAATCCTGGTCACCCTTATTTGTGGGAATTGGGTCTGGTCGATAAGTGGTTTTATTGACTGAATAATTTGATATGGCTAGAAAATACTCCACTCCCTTGGAGAAAAGCAGACTGAGTAATCCAGCTCAAAGGGTGGGTACAATGAGGCAGTAACTCCTTGTTTGAAATGTGATAGCTAGAAACCAAAGGGGTGGGGGGGTTGGGAACACAGTGTACTTGTGAAAAGGATAAACCAAGATCAGAGGTCGACAGGCAGCTCCCCAGCCAGCAGTTTGGTTGCATCTCTTAAATTTTCAGTCCAAAGTTACTTTTCTTCAGCATTTTGCATGTCTATCCCCTATAAACAGATTATTTGTTGCTAAAAGTAAAAATTAATGTTTGAGTTGAGTAATGCCTTTTTGTGGCTGATGGTTAATGTGTTTGTTATTTTCTTTCAGTGGAATCTCCCACTCTGTGGTGTCGGACATGCAGACTATCGAACAGGAGACGCCCATTCTGGCCAAACCAAGGAAGAAATATAGCGATGACAAGGAGGATTCCTATTTCACTTCAGCCAGTACAAGGTGACACATTAAAATCGCAATTGTGCAGGGCAATGAATCTGGACCCATTAACAGCATGACACAAACCAATCATTTTTCCTTTGTCTTGGCCCTGTTAATGTGACCCTTCTGGAGTCCCTAGGCAGGCAGAGGGCCTGGCCCTTAGCTTTTTGGGTTCAGGAATTTAATTTTTTCAGGTTCCCCAGAGATTGTTCAGCTCATGGGAACCAATTTGAGCCAAACAAATTCACAAGAGGTTGATTTATCAAACAAAATGACAGTTTATTCATTTATTGTGGTGGGTCGTGGCCCTAGGAATTAATATCCTATTCAAGAGGGTGGGTTTACTCAAGAGACCAAAATACCCATTGGAAGCCTGTGTGGGAAGGAAGTAGAGAGTTGGGGCACAGAGTGGGGCCTCCTGAAGTGTTCCTTTTGTAATTTTGTGATTAGAAATACGTGCATTGATGCAAATTATAACCATCCTGCTGTGACTTGTGCTGGTTTCTCTGATTATACATCCACATATGTACAAAGATGTCTTTAGCTCTTCAGTGAGGACCATCCCATGGAGGCAGATGGCTGGGGCCTCTTCCTGTTTTAACAGGAATGGGCCAGTCACCATGGCCAGCCCTTGGGCAGCGAGGCCACCAGACTTTGCCAGGCCAGTCTTCCTATAGCAGATGCAGACCCAGAGACACACACACAAATGTGTATGCACACACAGTCTGGCCAGCATAGGCCATCCTCCAAGACTCATTGTCCTCATCTGTCAAATGAGGAGGAAGATATCTGCATTGTTGTCTCATGGGATCAAATGGGGTGGTGGAGGGAAGGTGTTCCTCGAGCCTTAAAACCCTAGAGAAGTGCCCCCTGTCATAGTGGAAAGGTTCACAGCAGATGCAGCCTTTGAGAGGGGTGGGCTTCACGTGCTGAGCAGGAATTCAGGAGGCAGAGAGGGATGGTGTTCCAAGAATTGGAGCAGCCTAAGCCAAAGCCTGGGGGAGGGAGAGCTGGGCCCTCTCTGCTGAGAGCAGCGGCTGGGGAGAAGGTAAGAGAGAAGTCAGGATCCCACCTGGGAGGACCTGGAAAGCTCCAGAGGCAATTGTGAGCCAATGGAGGTGTTTTATGAAAGGAATGAAAAGACCCACACATGCACGAGAAACGTTGGCCAAGCTTCATTAGGAGGGGCAGATGTGATGGGAAGTGCTTGGCGGGGAGAGAGAGAGAGATTTGAACCCTACCTCTGGCTCTGAGAGCTCTGGGGGACCCTGGGCAAGGCCCTCCACGTCCTTCTTTGTAAAGTAGGAGTAACATCTGTGCTACCTGCTTGTTCAGGTGGCTGTGAGTGTTGAGAGAGAGAGAGAGAGGAGAGAGACAGAGACAGAGACAGAGGGGGAGCATCTGGCAGTGGCTGACATGCCCTCTACCTGTCAGCTCTTGTGATTCTGAGAGCAACTATGGAGGAGCGGAGCAGAGGAGCCTCCTGGCCCAAGGGCCGAAGGGAGCTTAGCCTCTAGTGACACCGACAGGCCTTCCTCTTGGGTAGCACAGACTCGTTGAGGCCATGAGGATTTTCTCCTTATAGGTGTGGACATTACTTGTGGTTCCCCCTTTAAAAAGGTACCACTATAAGGTAGGGGGAGCCCACATAGCTTGAGGGGGCATCACCCAGAAGCATTTCCCCCCGGGGTTATGGTCTGCAGGATCCTAACTGAGGTCCTTCTAGTCCGTCACACCAAAGGCCTGGAGCATCTGCATCTGTGCATCTCTGGAGAGCTCTGGTTGTGCTCCCTAGCTCCTTCCTCACTTGCTGCCGTGTCATAGTGTCTACTATTGGGAGGGACTTTGGAGGTGATTTCAGCCAAGCCCCTTCAGGGTCCAGATGAGGAAACAAAGGAAGACCCTGAGAGAAGCAATCCCTGCCCATAGTCCATGTCACACTCAAACCTTTGGTCTCTGTGCCAGTGGCCTTTCCCCTCTCCTGTCTCTAATTCCGTATAATTCATTCTATTGTTGTTTGTCCTTCTCAAAGAGGACCAAGGACATCACGAGGGTGATCTCTGGACTTGGCAGAGCCACACAAAGTCCTGGAGTCATCGGAGGCCAATGGGAAGACAAAAGTCAAGACCACTGGCGATAGCTGGGATGCAGTGGATGACTTGGCCTTTCCAAATTAAGGTCTTTCCCAGGGCTGTTTATCTGAGGCCATGCCCATTCAGTGACTAAAAGCCAGGGAAGAATGGAGACAAAAGGCATCACAAAAATGTCAGTTTAGGAGGGGAAGACCCTCAAAGTTTCTGTCCAGAACAGAAAACAATTACTATTTTCACTCATTCTGAGCCATCTAAACAATGAGCCACAGAGGCTTGGGCTGAGGGCTGTTATTGGCCACTCAGTGAAAGCCAGAACAATTTGGGTTTAAAGCCTAGTCAGGTAGTTCCCTTTGAAACACAATGCTCTGGTCCTGAGAGTTATTGGACACCTTTAAAACCAGCATTGTTTTTTAAAAGCCTGTTTTTTTCAGAGCTGTATTTCAAGAAATCATAAGCAAAAACTATGCAGACCAAAAAGTAAATCGTCCAGGTTTTAGAAATATATCTAGCCTCCAAACCCCTAAATATAAGCAACCAAAAACAGTATTGCTAGGGACAGAGTATACACATGTAAGGAAGGCTGTGGCCCCCCCAAGAGGAGAGAGGGCCCCCACGAGGCAAGGGCAGCAAGACGCCCATGTTCAGCCTCATCTTCCTCCCCCTTCTCCAAGATGGCCTTTGTTTCCTGCTCAGAGCTTTTGTTCAGCGCTGGTTCTGGCAGGCTGCACATCCCCCAGGTCTGCTGAGGTTCTTTCAGTCCATTCTATGTCATTCCTTTAAAAGAACCTGCACTGAATAGTCCCACCATTTGGGAAGGGAGGTGTTGGTGTGGACAGACTTTCAGCAAGCACGTGTGTCTGAGATGATTGCGGACGTGATGGGCAAGTGGAGGCAGGGTTGTACATGGCAGTGTTTCTTCTCATCAGCTTGGTCATGTCACAGACCCCTGTGGCCAAGCAATTGGATTAACCTCTGCATGTTTGGCCAGGCCTTTGGTGCCCTCTCTTCCTCCTCCAATCATTTCATTTTCATTCATCCTTCCACAACACAATGAGGAGAGATTGTCCCAAAGACGCACTTCAGAATAGCCGGTGTTGCCTCATGGGCAGTGTCAGTGAGAGAAAATGGCAAGACTATAGGAATGGTAACATTTTCAAGAAAACTGTGGATATCACAAGATTTGGGAGTTCAAAGGGGCCTTAGCAGCTGTCTGGGGAGTATCTCACGAATGGGCATCCAACCCCTGCTTGAAGACCCCCCCCCCCACAAAGGGAGCCCATCAGCTCCCCGGCCACCAGCCTGTGCCACTTAGGACAGCTCTCTGGCTTAGGAAGCTTTTCTGGACCTCATCCTTCCAACCACCTCCTGAAGGTGCCAAAGGGAACAAGTCTGTTCCATCCACAGGACTGTCCTTCACATACTTGCAGTCAGATAGCTCTCCCTGAATCTTCTCTTCTTTAGGCTCAACACACCCCATTCTGGAAACGGATCCCAGTATGTGGTGACCTGAAGGCCGTTCCCCATCCTGGTTACTCCCCTCTGAACTCTTCATGTTGTTGGTGCCTTCATACACTGAAGAGCCCAGAACTGAGCATAATCTTCCAGCTAAGGTCAGACCTCAGGGGTGGAGGGTGACCAGATTGTCACCTCCCTGTCCTTGGAATGCAGCCCAAGCCCACCTGCATCTTTGTGGGATGGCTCATCACAACTGCCTCCCCAGCTTGAGCTGGCCTTCCACTCAGACCCCCAGACTTTCTAAAGCATGGTCACTGTCTAACCGTGCCTCTTTCTCTTTGTATGAGTGAAGCTGATTTTGGCTTTCATTTATTTGTGTTCTTCCACAAATACACTTCGTTGACTTCCTCAGCTCATCACGAGATCCTCCTGTGGCCACGGGGAACCCCAGGGTCCAGACCCTGAGCTGTGTCCTGGGTGCCTGCTCTTCTAAAGCTTGGCCTGGACCGTGCTGGGCAGTGCTGGATTTTCCCACCTTGTGAAGGAGACAGCCCGGCTAGACTAGCATGAGCATGTCCTTTCTAAAGGCCACAGTTAATCAGAGACACTCATTTATGGACTGAAGCTAGGGAACAGATGGTGTTTTTGTGGAGAGACTTCATTGTTGGGTCTTGCCAGCTGGGCATTGGAGAATGGCTTAGCATTAGCTGCCCATTGTCAGTGAGGAGCACGAGCTATTTTCTGTTCTCCTTATCTGGAGGAAGGTCAGCAGGCCTGGTCGGGCTGGAAGGAGAGCCAGCTTCCTCGGCAGGTTCCCTAAATATTCTTAGAACAGCCCTCACTGCTTCCAGATTCTTCATTAGCCCATTAATACTGGAATATTGTGAATTTTGGAAGGGCTTTAGGGCTGTTTCTGTTTGAAAAATTGGATCGTCACTCTTAGTTTTCGTTTGAACCTATCCCTATGATTTTCAGAAATTAAACAATCAGATTATTTGTGGGACACAAAGACATGAAAGGGGACCCTTCTGCCGACTCTCTCCGTGTTGGTGCTGCTCCAAACACCATGTGCTGCTTCTCTGTCTGCAGCAGATGTGGCCTAATTGGCTTCTTTGTGTTGTCTAGAACCAGACAAACAGTCCCAGTCTCCGAGCAACCTTTCTGAGTGGCTGCGGGGGGAGAAGGGGCACATAACTCCCTGGAGTGTTTGAGGAGGGATCAAGGACCAAATGTGGGGCGATAAAACCCATTGAAAATGGTCGCACAGCTTACGTCGAGGGAGCAGGTGGCTGTGGTCAAAGGCTCCAATCCAGAGCTGCTGGTCGATAGTTGGGGCATGGGCTATCGGCCTATGTAGACCTTGGCTTAGGAATAAGTAGCTTGGAGGGCGAGAGTAACCAAAATGGCCACAGCCCTGGGAAGGAGGAAGGGGCCATCATTGTCCCTGTTTTACAGAGAGGAGGTGAAGTGACTTAGCCAGGGTCACACAGCTAGGAGGTGTGTGAGACCAGGTTTGAAGTCCCAGGCCCAGATGAGCCATCTCTCCTCTGCTGTGCTGGTTGGTGCCGCATACATATGTATTTCACTGGCATCCTCCTTCATATCCCTGTGAAGTTAAGTAATGCGCAGGTGTCCCCATTCCTTGACAGGTGAGGGAGCCACATCCCAGGGTTACCCAGCTGGTCAGGAGTGGTAGTGGGGCTTCGGGCCTAGGGTTCATCTGATCATGTAGCCCCCATGTAAGCCAGGAGAGCCCTTAGCACAGGTCACTTCCTCCTGGGGGCTGGGTGGCATCCAGGAAGAGGCCCAACCAAATTGGGCCTTAGAGGATGGGTGGGGTGGTGGTAGTGGTAGAGGGTCTGCAGGCACAGGGAAGGCTGGACCCCAAGAATACACAAAGGCAGTGGGGGGTCGGGGAGTGCTCCAGGCAGGCAGCGGTTTGATTGTGGAGCTGCCAGGTGGTGTCATCATGGGGGGTAATTAGGCCGGTGACTGCGACACCAGGGGACTGGGTGAGGATGCTGTCCAGTGAGTGCCGGCTGCAGAGAAGTCACAAGCCAATTCCAGAGCATGAGGAGGGTCTGCTGAAGAGAGCCAGTGGTGGTTGTGGCCATCGCAGATGCTCACGGAAGGCTGTTGCTACCCCTGCCCCCAGAGCCGTGGGATCACCAAACTCATCCTCTCTTTGTGTCTTTCCTGCAGGTACTTTGAGGACCCTGCCGACATGAGGAGCAGCTCTGTCGCTAAATGGGACGACAGCTCAGACACCTTTTGGAGGAACGAGCCCATCAGAGAGACAGAGACTATTCTGAGCTCGAAAGGGACAAGCTATGTGGACAGGTACGCCTCTCGAATCTGGGCCCCATTGCGGGGCGGGCCGGCCCAAGGGCTGTTCTCTCTTCCATGTTAGGCTCCGGTGGTTCTGCAACTTTCCGTGACCCAGTCCCCTTATTCCTCGCCTTTCTGTCATCTTCGTCCTCATGACCAGCTGCTGCCTGTCTAAAGGTTTTTCTCTTACAGTCTTTTAATGGGCTTCTCCCAGCAACCCAGGTAGGGAGGACGAATATTATCTATAATTTATGGATGACAAAGTTCCAAGAGAAGTGACTTGTCCAAGACCACACAGCCATGCCATGGTGGGTGTCGTGCGCTCACAGCCAGATCCGGCCACCCAGCCACCTCCACGAGGGCCATCTTGACATCATATTAGATCAGCTCTGGGGTAATTAATCCCATAGCAAGAAGGGGCCGTCTATTGCCAGGCTGCTGTACTCGTCCTGTGCCAAGGATAGTTCAGGATCGCAAGGGGCCCTCGTAAGCCCCACAGTACTCCCAAGTATTGGCATATTCATGGGAAAAGTGAGATCTTGATGTGGCTCTCCAAGTTGATCTGTGTGTGGCCCACAGAGATTCTTCTGTATGAGTCAGCAGCCCCCATTTGGATGTGGGTTTGACAGCCCTGCTTTAACTACCTTCTTGAGCCACTCCTCATCAGAAGCCTGCTGCAGCCTGCTGTCTACCAGCCATGCTCACCGTGCACTTTCCCATCCTCTTGGGTTGTGAATTCCCTGCTAGGATTGGCCATGCCCAGCCCTGTGCTCAGAAGGCCAAGAACCATATTGAGCCACCAGGGCAGAAGGTAGATGTTGATGATGTGGTGTTGGTGGCACTAGCCCCACCCCGGGTCCCTCCAGAACCCTTGGCAGCTTCATGGGGTCACAAGGCTGGAGTTCCAAGGGGCCTCTCAGGCCCTCTCATCCACGCTCCTTAGTGGGTAAGCAGGCCAAGACCCAGGGTAGCACGGGCAGCCTGTGGCCAAGACCATGCTTGGACCCTTGTCCTTTGGCTCCTGACCTGGCAGCCTTTCACCATCACAATACAGTTCCCCTTTCCTCCCGTTCTGGGTCTAGCTCTGTGCCCACTTGCCCTGGCATGCTCTCTCAGGAAGCCAGCTGGTTCTTCAGCCCTCCTGCCCAGCACACACAGCGTGGGCGGATTTTCATCCTCATCTGTGCCCTTTCTGTCTCCTGCCCTTGTTTTTAGGCTCCCTTGGGTATCACCTCTTCCAGGAAGCCTTCCTCGCTGCCTCCAGCTCTTCTACAAACCTTAGGTTTGGAGGCTCCTGTGATGGATGGAATAGGGAGCAGACCCTTCCCATCAGTGTCAGAAAGGGAGTCTGGCCGACACGGCCAAGACGTTGGTGAGGACCCAGCAGATGCCTGGGATTCAGGCATCTGGGACTTCTTGGGTCTTCCTATAATAACAGGCACACATCTGCTGTTTTCTTTTCGAAACTTTCCCACCTGTTAAGCTTACTGGGCCAGACCTCAGACCTGTTGGCCTCAGAGTATACGCAGTGACCCTGGGCATGAAGGAAAGGCAGGGAAACTGGGGCACAAAATAGAAGAAGTTGAGGACTTTTCCTCATTTCCCAAAATTGCTGAGACTGAGTCAGAAGGGCTCTAGCCTCCAGGCCCCCTGCCCCCAGGCCCTCCTCCAGGGTCCCCTGCTTCCAGGCCACCCCCCCTCCAGGGGCCCCTGCCACCAGGCCCCCAGGCCACAGGCCTGGGAATCACTCTATTCATCCTGAGAAGGGGACTTTCCATTTCAGGCCCCTTTTGTTGTTCCTTTTGTCTTGAGGCTTCTTGGGAAATGACCTATAGAGAAATCAATCACCTCTGCCCAACAGTGAAAAGAGAAAAACAGTTTAGCAAAACCAGTCCCTAGACTGGCCCTGCCTCAGGATGTGTGCAGTGTTCTGCCCTTGACCTGCCCCCCTGTCTCTTGCGGTTTATTGCCTGGGGCCTGGGACCACTCCCTTCCCAGCATCTGCTTTTGTGGATGCTATTTATTCTTTCCATTCTCTTAGGGGCAGCTAGGGAGTACAGTGGTTAAAGCACCAGGCCCAGAGTCAGGAAGGCTCTGAGTTCAAATGTGGCTCAAGTTTACTAGCTAAGTGACCCTGGAACAGTCACTTAAAAAGGGGATCATAAGAACCCCTCCCTTGCAGGGCTTTCGTGAGGATCCAATGAGGTCCTATTTGTGAAGTGCTCTGAACAGTGCCTAGCACTGTTGTTGGCCAGCTGTTGTCATCATCAGTATCACCGTCATCTTTGTCCTTCTTTCTTTGTCCATCAGTCAGGTTGTCTAGGCTTTCCTGGGTTTCTCTGAATTCCTCACAGTGTGGTGCTCTAACACTCCATTGTATTCACATAGCACCATACTTCAGTCTGTCCATCTGCCCACCCCAATCATGGCAGCCCTTGGGCTTCCCCAGCTTTGCTCCCACCAGGAGGGTGGCCACAGGCTGCCCCTTCTTTATACTTCAGTGGAAAGAGAGGGGACCTTGATAGCAGCTGCCCTGAGAGTGGCAGAGTAGTGGCAGCCAGGAAGGGCATGTCGGGTATGTGAGACATCTCCGGCCCTGCCTCCCTTTCTTGGGTGGCCCGGCCTCCCCCCATCAGGCATTTTGTTCTCATTGACCGAATGGAGGGGCTGAATTTCACCCCGCAGCAGAGGAGCCATGACCGGAAGGATGACTGTCTAAGAAGAAGCCAAGGGGCCTTTAAAGACCCGTAGTTTCTGCTTATGTCATGTGCCTGTGGGGTTGATTTCATTTAAGAGATTTCAGTTTTGAAGTGGTGGTTCTTCAGAATGAATGTTCTTGTTTTCTACTCTCTCTTTAAATGCAAATACAAATTTCTATGTTATCAGTGGGCATAACATTTGCTTTACCTTCAGTTAAGTCAATTTTTGCTGTAATTCATCTTGAAACCAATTTATTTGTAATTGTAGACCGACTTCACGTCGCAAGCCTGATTACGAACCAGCTGGAAATACAGATGAAGCACAAAAAAAATTTGGCAACGTCAAAGCCATTTCATCAGACATGTATTTTGGAAGACAAGACCAAGCCGATGTGAGTATTAAGATGGCTTCTGTGGCACAGAGGGGAACACTCTGCCTTAGCCTGGGGCCTTCTCTGGCCATCCCACCGCTGTTCCCGCCACACTCAGGGACCCTGGGGTTCTGCTCAGACCTTCGTTACTTGGATTGTCCTCTCACTACATCTGTCTTCTCTACCCAGCTAGACCGTGATCTCTGGAGGCCAAGGCAGGGCCATGCCTCACCTTTTCTTGGGTCTCTGGTGGCACCCAGGCTTGTGCTATGCTCCTAGGAGTCACTCCCTAGCTCCATGATGGATGAACACCAGGTAGCCCTGTCCTTGGCGCTGAATGGGAAACCAAGCCAAAGCTGTGTGTGTGAGACAGCATGTCGGAGCCTGAGACAACCTCAGCCAGAATCGAGCTATTGCAGGCTCTCGGATCTGAGTGCCAGGTGTGACCCAGGACGCTCAGAAGAGGAGGTCCTTGTGTCATGGAGCTGGCAGTCTGGGGAAGCCCATAGACTCCTTCTGAGAATCACATTTTCAAATGCATAAAATAAAACACACAGCCTCACAAAGGAACCAATTGTACAGTTAATTGAATGTATTTGTAAAGACAAATTCATAGACCTTGATCTAGATGAAGCCCACGCTTTACAAGGAAGCAGGCAGGGATCTCTGAGACAGCACTGAGTGACCCCTGGGGCCTTCTGGCTCTGAAGTCCTGCTCTTGTCATGCCAGAGGAGATCACAGAGACTGTGAACGTAATTCCATTCAGTAAACATTTCTTTTTCTTACATAATTGATTTGTCCCTAATTACCTGTAAAAATCATTTTTAGGGGCGGCTAGGTGGCGCAGTGAGTAGAGCACCAGCCCTGGAGTCAGGAGGACATGAGTTCAAATCTGGCCTCAGACACTTGACACATGTACTAGCTGTGTGACCTTGGGCAAGTCACTTAACCCCAATTGCCCTGCCAAAAAAAAAAAAAAAACAAAAAAACAAAAACAAAAAACAAAAATCATTTTTAACATTCTTTTGAAAAATTCTTAAGTGTCATATTCTCTCCTCACCTCCCCATCCTGCAGAAGGCAAGTAGTTTGAACATATTTCTGTTAGTCATGCTGTGGAATAAAACACAGACCAAGTAAACCCAAGTAAGACAACAAAAAAGCGTACTTGATCTGCATTCAGCCCTGTGGGTAGCATTTTTCATCCTAAGTCCTTGGGAATTGTCTTGGATCAATGTATTGCTGAGAACATCTGTCATTCACGGTTGATCATCATAGAATATTGCCTTGAGTATAGAAAACGATCTCCTGGTTCTGCTCCCTTCACTTTGCATCAATTCATGGAAGTCTTTCTAGGTTTTGAGGGCGTCCTGCTCGTCATTTCTTGAAGCACTCCATCATAGTCACACACCACAGCTTGTTCAGCCATTCCCCAATTGATGGGCGTCTCCTCAATTTCCACTTCTTTCTTACCACTAAAAGAGCTACTAGAAATAATATTCCTGGAAGTTTTCATTTGGGGATCTTTTTCAGGAGATGATAGATGGATTCTTTCCATTTCTATTTTACCTTCTGTTTCTAGAATGTTTTCCTTGGTAATTTCATGAAACATGATGTCTAGACTTTTTTTTATCATGGCTTTCAGGTGGTCCAGTAATTCTTAAATAATGTTTCCTGGATCCATTTTCCAGATCAGTCGCTTTTCCAATGAGATAGTTCACATTTTCTGTTTTTTCATTCTTTTCATTTTGTTTTGTTTCTTGATTTCTCATAAAGTCATTCACTTCCGTTTGCCCAGTTCTGCTTTCTAAGGTGCTCTTTTCTTCAGTGAACTTTTGTACCTTCTTTTCCATTTGGCCAGTTCTGCTTTCTAAGGCTTTCTTTCATCAGTGAACTTTTGTATATCTTTGTGTTTGGTGTATTCTTCTTTTCAAGGTGTCCTTTGCTTCAGTGGATTTTTGTGCCTCTTTTTCAGTCAGTGTTTCTTAAGGACCTATTCAGTGTAAGAAGAGAGAGCTGGGGGTGGGGATGGCCAGGCCCTTTCTGCTCATTTCCTTTGAAATGTCAGTGGCTTCTCAAGGGACAGATGGAAGCTTCACAAAACACCTTTGTCGTCTTCTCCACCCAAATAAAGCAGAGCAGGGTGGGGCGGGGGGACATCTTATTTTAGAGGGGTGAGGGGAAACCTGCGTGAAGTGGCCAACTGGGATTTGAATCCAGGTATTCTGACCCAGCACTGTTCCATTTGAGCACAGGGCCTCTTATAACTCCTTTTTTTCCCTCAATTTTTAGCCCAGAGACTTTTAAAGGCATTTTTTCTGTTCCAAACTGTCTTCCCTCCCCGACTGAGAAGATTGACAAAACCTATTACAAATCTGTATGGTCATGCAAAACAAATTTCTGCATTAGCCATGTCCAAAAAAGAAAGGAAGAGAAGAAAATATGCTTCCTTCTGCCCTGAGTCCATCAGTTCTCTTTAGGGAGCAGACTTCATCATAGGTCCTTTGGAATTCTCTCGGATCATTGCATCCATCAGAGCTGCCAAGTCTTTCACGTACATCACCATACATCACACATCAGTAATTGGTACTGCTATTACTGTGGACAGCGTTCTCCTGGTCCTTCTCACTTCACTTCACATCAGTTCATATGCATCATCTCAGGTTTTTCTGAAACCACACTCCTTGTCATTTCTTGCAGCACGATGGTATTACATCTCAACTGTAGGCCATAACTTGTTCCCCAATCAGCGAGCATGCCCTCAGTTTCCAGTTCTTTTTCCCCTCAAAAAGAGCGGCTATAAATATTTTGGCACAAATAGGTCCTTTTCCTTTGATCTCTTTGGGGTACAGACCAGTGGTATTGCTGGGTCACAGGGTTGCAGAGTTTTTAGCCCTTTGGGCATAGATCCATATTGCTCTCCAGAATGATTGGATTAGTTCACAACTCCACCAACAATTCATCAGTGTGCCTATTTGTCATTTTAGCCAATCTGATGCATGTGAGGTAGACCCTCTTACTTGTTTTAATTTATAGTTGTCTGATTATTAGTGATGCAAAGCAGTTTTCATATGGCTGTTGATAGCTTTGATTTCTTCCGCTAAAAACTGCCTCTTCATATCCTTTGACTGTTTTTCAGTTGAGGAGTGGTTTTTATTTTTGTAAATTTGGCTCCATTCCCTATATATCTTAGAAATGAGAGGTACTTCAGAGAGACTAGCTGCAGAGACCCCTCCCCCATTTCCTACTTTTCTCATTTAAGCTGCATTGAGTTTGTTAGTGAAAAAACTAAAAAATCTTTATAATCAGAATATAATCCATCTTGTCTCTTGGGTATCTCACTCTGTCTGGTTTGGTCTCTCCTCCATATGTCAACATCTGACAAACTTGGCTTACAGAGACCTCGGCCGTTTGTTTTTGTGCATGTCTGTAACTTCATCGGTGCAGGAGGTTCCAAGCGTACAGATTCTTTCTATGTCTTACCCAGATGCCTGGGGCAGTGAGCATTTGTTAAGTGCCTACCATGTGCCAGGGGCTGTTGAGAGCCTTGCCCAGGGCACATGGCCAGGTTTGTCCTAGGCGAGATGCAAAGCCAGTCTGCTGGGCCCCAGGCACTGCTCTACACGCTGGGCTACTCAGTCCTTCTGTCTCATAGAAGAAGCATACGGAGGCACAGGTGGGGCCACTTGTGTTCAAGGAGAGGACTTTTGGCCCCGCTTTTAACCTGATGAAGTGGGAACACAAGGAATCTTCCTGGAATGTCAGGCCCTGACCTGCCGTGTTTTCTCATTCTAGTATGAGACCAGGGCTCGGCTAGAGAGGCTCTCGGGAAGCTCCTCCATAAGCTCGGCCGACTTGTTTGATGATCAGAGGAAACAGTCTTCAGGTAAGGCCGGGCCTCGGGGCTGGGAGGGTGGCAGGTGAGAGTGGGGAGAGGCCGCTCAAAGATGACCCCCAAGTCTTCACGCCCTGTCATTCCTCAAGGGTGGGCATGGGCGCTCCGTGTGCCCATGGAGTCCAAGGGAATCTAAAACCAAGAGATGTGAAACAGCCACCCCAGATCACCCATTCTGATGTGGCCATGGTCAAGACTATCTTGACTTAGAGTCCGAGAGGGAAATCAATGAGCTTGAAGTAGTCATTCCTCTGTCATCAAGTATGTCTTAACTGACACATCCTTGCCCTAAGGAAGCTTGTTGTTTAACAGAGGAGACAACATGTTGTGAATAAAGAGAGAATAAAAATAAATGCAAGGTACCATGGGGAGAGAGGGCACCAGGAACCAGGCGTCAGAAAGGGCCTCCCCAAGAAAGGACTGCTAGAAGTGTGTCTTGGGGGATATAAGCAATTCTAAGAGCTCAGCGAGGAGGGAAGGCATCAAAGGCATGGGCACAGGTCTGGGGGCAGGAGATGGAGAAGCAGCAAGAAGCTAGATTTGGCTGAGCTAGAGCGTGCATGTATGTGGAGGGAAGCATTGTCTAATAAAGGAAGAAGAGCAGGTGGGAGCCAGCCTAGGAGGGGCTGTAGAAGCTGGACAGAGTTGGCAGTGAGGCTGTGATTCAGCCTCAAGAAGAGACCGAGGCATTTATCAAACTGAAGAGTGAGATGGGAAATCACTTGGGAAGCCATGCAGAAGCCACATCAGAGAAGGGAGAGGCCGGGCCAGGAGACTGTAACAGTGAGGGACTGCACCAAGGTGGTGGCCACGTAATCAAGGAGAAGGAGACAGAGCCAAGAGAGGTGCATTTGTGGAGACTCGGCGATGGAATGGGTGTGAGGGATGAGGAAGGACACCCCGCTGCAAAGCCGGGGGCCCAGGAAGGTGTTGCCCTTGACAGGAATGGGGAGACTCGGGAGAGGAGTATATTGGGGGTGGGGGACATTGTCAGGGTCCAGAGCTGGCAAGGGGGCTGTAAAGACCACTGGGTTTGTCAATCCTGAGGCCCCTGGAGAGAAGCCAGATTGCAGAGGCCTAAGGAGCCAGTGAGAGGAGATGAAGTGTGGGCAGCAAGTGTAAACGGTTTTTCCTAGGGGTTTGGCTCAGAAAGGGAGGAGACAGGTGGGAAACCATAGGGTGAGGGCATGGCAGGGCTGCAGTGACTCCCTGGCACTCTTTTAGGTCCATTCTGGTCTCAACAGCAGTGTTGAAATAACTGAAAAGGGCCATTTGAAGTAGATCATCCACCACCCTGTGGCTTCTTGGCAACTCTGGGCCCTGGGCCCAAAGGCCCTGTCTGTGTGTGCGGACCTCAGGGGCTGTGGCTGTTCCAGCCTTTCTGGAATCTTCCCTTCACAAAAGGTGCCAGAGCCAGGCCTTCTCCAGCTTCCTGGACAAGTCCTTCTGACCCTCTGCCTGTGGCCCTGGATCGCTAGGAGGGCTTATAGACATTTCTCCCCCAGGTGTCAGGCTGCAGGAACTTTGTAGTCTCCTGACTCATCTCCTTGGGAAGAGCCATCCCCCTGCCTCACAGCTCTCTCCCCTCTGACCTAGGATCTATGTCCTTTTGCTTTGCCTTTTGTCATGGATGCCCTGTCCATATTGATGGAAGAGGCTGCCCTGGCCTAGGTCTTACATCTTCTCAGAGCGGGGAGCTTTCTCTGAGGCTACCCACCCCTCAGCTCTCAGTCCGTAGAGAGCTTCTGTCTCTCTTGGCCGCCCTAGGGAGTGGCTCGCTGAGATCCAGGGTCATAGGAGGAGAAAAGTACTCGAGGTGTACTCAGGGTGTGCACACGAGGGGTGTCCAGTCCAGTAAAGGTCAGGCCTGGAGCCTTAGCCTTCGGGTGCCTCGCCAGCTTCAGTGCTTTGAAGTCAGACTTGAAAGAGAGGGAAAGGACAGAAAGGAAGGCGCTGCCCACAGGAAGAAGAAGCTGCCCACGCATCTGGAGCCAGCTGGCACCCAGAGCCTGTGCTCAGGAGGAAGGAGGTGGGGTCGTTTGTAGGAGACAGAACAAGAAGTCTGGGTGACTGACAAGTGACCATTCCCCCACTCTGATGCTGGGCTTTCATAAGAGCCCCACCTTCCGGTGGGGAGCTGCCCATGGTCTTACCCCACTCTCGTAGAGGCTGCCAGTCCCTATCTGCCACGCACCAAGGAAGGGCTGGTGCCAGCTGCTGAGCCAGATGGACCTGGACTCCTTCTAGCTGCAGCCTGGCCCCAGCCTCTTGTTAGCCCAGCACAAGCTGTCTGGACAATCTGTAGGGCATGACCATGGACCTGGGGAATGGGAGGCAGGAGGGCTGCCCCTCATCGGGCATCACCAACTGCTTGCTGGTGCATCTTTTCCTGATGTCCCTGGGGGTATCTTGGCCTTGGGCACAGAGAACTGGCCTAAGACCAGCTCACCGCCCCTCTTTGGACAGGGGAGGGGCCATTCTGGCCCTGGGCTCATGACCTGCTGGAACCCCAGTCCTGGCTTACAAAATGGGGGCTCTAAGAACACAATCACCCTGGTTGGTGGTGGCGATTACTGTGCTGCTCACTGGGTAATCTTGCTGAGAAGCAGGGCCCGGGGCAGACCAGTGTAGCTTCTGAAGTGTCGGTGCTGGCTACACTAAAGTCCAGCTGCCACATCACAGCTCAGTGCCCCAGGTCCCCTTCCAAACTGGACCTTCATATTGCTGGCCAGGGCAGCTCCTCAGGAGCAGAGGCTCCTGGGAGCTGTCATGGGGCTAAGCTGGGGCACCACAGGCCCCTTAGCTCCCCCAGAGCAGGTCCCCTTAGCTGCTAACAGAGGCCCCCATCTGGAGCAAGCTGTAACTGCAGCCATGTCGACGACAACATCCCTGATGCCCTCAGGTCGATCTTTGAAGGATAGTTTGGCCAAAAGCTAGGGCAGGTGGTAAGCAAGGGACCACTTGGCTGTCTTTGTCTTAACTCGCCTGATGCTGGAGAAGCTAATCCTGGGAGACCACTCCTGGGTGAAAATAAGCATGGCACCAACTTTGGCCCATTTTACAGATAGAGCCATTGAGGCCCTCTAAGGTGCAGCTTAGCCAAGGGCCTACGACTGTTCCATCCCAGCTTTTTAAAGCCCTATACTATGTGTGTTATATCACCATGGAAAAGTCCTTGGGGGTATCTGGGAAAGAAAGGGTGGAGCTTGAAGTCTGGAGCACATACGCTGGGGTGAAGCCCCTTTACTTGGCACCTGCCTCCCCTGCCCGGGCCTGTCTCCTTCAGAGTCCCCGAGGTCTCCCAGCCTTCTTAGGGAGCATCAGCAGGTGTAAGCTCCTGTCCCACCAGGCTCCGCGCTGAACTCCAAGAATAAAGACAAACCAAACGTTCCCTGTCCTCGGGGAACAAGACGATATAGCCGTGAACAAGTCCTGTACAAAATCAATACAAGGAGGGAAGGGGGAGGGGGGCATGCAGCCTCCTGCACCCTGAAGCCAAGCCTTGAAGGAAACCAGGGATTCTAGGAGAAAGAGGTGAGGAGGAAGTATATCCGAGGGAGACAGCCTAGGCAAAGGCACAGAGGTGGGAGATGAGGGTTGTGTGTGAGGAATCACAAGGCCACTTGGACAAAACCATGTCGTTCCAAAGGGGCCATGATCTATAATGAGACTGGAAAGACAGTGTTGGAGCTGGATGTAAACCTGAAAGTTCTCAGCGTGGATCTCAGCCATTACAGGGATCACAGAAAGTGCTTTTGGGAGGTCTCTGTGAAGCACTTCCCCTCCAAACTCATTTGATCTTTAGGTCCAGCGGAAGGGGCCCAGAAGTTGGATCTCCTTTACTTTCTGGTGAGGAGGCTGAGGCCTGGCAGAGATGACGTGGCCACTTAGGCTGTGAGTACCCAGAGGTCACTGAGTGGTACAGCTGAGGTTCAGACCCGGGCCAAGCCTGGCCCTGGGTGTCTGCAGAGATGGCCCAGCCCACCCTTTATGCCCAAGGCCATGAGGAGAGCTGGGCAAGATCATCCACTGGCCCCTGCCAGCCTTTGGTCCAGACACTGACCTCTGGGAAATAGCCCTGCCAGGCTCTTGGTGCACCTGGTGGTCAGCAGGATTTGAGCTCGTGAGACCCTCACCCTCAGAAAGCGTTTCCTGAGAGAAGGCCCCTTTCTCAATCTCGGTTTCATCCAATGAGCTGCCCAAGCAGAGTCTTCTCTGGTCAGTAAGTCCTGCTGGCCTTCACTTGGGCCAGTAGCCACTAAGGTCAGGAGATAATGGATTTGTCAACATTGACTCTTATTGCAGCTCAGAGGTTGGAGAGGGGGCAGCTGGCTTGGCCTCCCATGGTTGTTGTGAAGGCTGCGGGGGAGGGGGAGGAGTCCTTGGAGCATCCTCAGAGACTTGTGGTCTAGCTCTGAGGGGCTCCACTACCTCCTCATTGCAGCAGGAGATACTTATTCATCTATACCGGCATCACGTGATCCCTTCTGCTGTAAAGTTTGGGGGTAGGGCTCGGTCCCTTGTCATGCGTGCACGTTTAATTTCATTTGTTTGTGTGGTTCTTGCTGTTCCCCTGATGGTTGTTTTATTTTTAAATTTCAGCAAGAGTTCTATTTGGCAGGATTAATGAGGCCAACCCCCAGGGCACGAGGACTTGAGTCACAGATGGGGCTCCTTGATTAGCAGAGATGGGGGCCTATGGAGTCCTGGGAGCTCCAACTGCCACCTGGTGAGCTGCCCTTGCTCCACCCAAGGGCATGATGTCAGCTGGGCACACAGCAGAGGCAGTGTCAGGCCCCATCTCTCTGGGATGCCGACAGGCCTGTGTGGCCAGCCCAGTGGCCATCACACCCCCTACCTTCCCTCCCTCATATTAAGTGGCTCAGTGACACCGGGCCTCCTTGAGGAGGCCCAGGAGGCCCCCTGGCCTCATCAGCCCCCCTTTCTTCCCATTAGTACATATGTTCCATGGGGGGAAGGGCCGTTATCTTTGCATCCCCAGACTGAGAACAGAGCCTGGTGCACAGGAGCATTTGAGGAGTCCTCAGATATGAGGGTGGGCCCTTCTTGGGCCCTGTGCTCTTCTCTGCAGCCTGAGCAAGCACGTCTTCCGGGCCACTTCCTCAGTGGCCTCGTGCCACCCGGGCATTGACAACACAGACTTAATTACGTAAACTGGAATTTCATTGATTTTAGCAAGTTGGTTTCTGTGGACACCTGTTGCCAAGAAGCATTTTTTATATCATTTGGTCCCATTAGTCTCATGGGCTCAGAAAGCTAAGATGTCCTGACTTGTCTGTTTTCCAGCGTAGTGGGAATTGCTAGACTCTTGTTTAATGCCCGGCGCTGTCCTGGGTGCCCAGGGGCATGGCAGGGGTACTCTGGGCCCCGGGCAGCACCAGCTCCATCCAAGCACCTGCTAGGGGCTGAGAATAAAGGCATGAAAAATAAGGCTTCCTGCCCTCAGGGAGCTTATGTTTTACCCCATCTTCCATGTCATGAATGTGAGGTCTGGGGTGTTCTTAGAGGGGCCCAGGGAGAGCAGGCCAGCTTGATCAGTGATTAAGCGCTGGGGGAGGGGGAGGGGCGTGATCGGACTGAATGAGGACACAGCAGGAGAAGAAGGAAGGGAGAGCAGCTTTGGGGAAAATCCCAAGGCTACAAAGAGATTGAGAAAGATCAGGACGTAGAAAGGCCCTAAGAGACTCTTGGTGTCTGAAGAGAGGCCTTCAGGTGCGTGGAGCATTCTCAGGAAAGACAAAGGGTGTTGGGTACCTGACAAGTAACCCAGAGTGAAATCATTGAGCCTGGCCCCAGCCGACGTGTCCCTTGTGTCCTGCCATGACCAACCAACCAGCAGCCCCTGACCACCTCGAAGGACATGGCACCGTCCTGGATTTTGCCATCACCCAGGAGCAAAGCAAGAAAACCATCAGGTTTCCCCTAGAAAAACATTCTAGCCCAGCCTGGCCAGTTTTCATCCTCAAAGCCCACCTGTCAGTTAACTCCAGCAAATGCAAGCCCTTTGACAAGCTTCCAGGGCTTAGAAAGGGTAGGGATCCCTGGGCCCACCCACCCTGAGCTCTCACCCACACTCATGCAGGGACCCAGATTCTTGTAAACAGTTTGGGAGCCTCACACTCCCAGGTAGCCTTGAAGAGCCCTTCCAATGTTGTGGGGGAAGCACGAGTTTGAGTTGGTGAAGGCAGGCCAACAAGCACACACTGCCCTGGTCTCTCCTTCCTCAGGCAGCAGGCGAAGGGCTGGCAGGCCACCAGAGCATCACCTGAGGAGCCGTTAGGACGGATGAATGAGCTGAACTGAGGCAGCCTGGACCATGGGCAATGATGCAGCTTTTCCTTCTTCCCCTAGGAAACTACCACCTTAGCAACGTCTTGCCACACGCCCCAGACATAACGCAGTTCAAACAAGGAGTGAGATCGGTGGCAGGGAAGCTCTCTGTACTGGCCAATGGAGTCATGACATCCATTCAGGTCAGTGGGGTGATCTAGGGCTCCCTCCCTCTTCCCCCCTTCTCATCATTATTATTACAGGCAATTCCCTGGGGTGGGGGGCAGTGTTCCTGCTCAGCCCTGCCCACCGTAGGGCTTCTGGGACCTACCTGTGGCATCTGGTTACTGGATGGTGGTCCTGGTGTTGCTGGGAGCCAAAATCAGATGCCTTGTGACCATAAATCACAGATGTGGCAGATCCCAAAGTCCCTGAGGGCCCTCAAAGGCCAGAGCAGCAGTGCCTGCTTTTGAAGAGTTAGGAAGAACAGTGGGAGGAGAGGCTTATTAATGTTCTTTGAGAAGAAGGCAGAGCTTGTGTGAGAGATGCAGGCCGCTTCCCACCCTCCTCCAGGGCAGGCCGAGGACCTGGATTCAAATCCCTCTTAAGAGCTCAGTCTCACCCTCTGCGCGCTGGGGGAGTTGGACTCCGCACCCCCTCTCATGTCCTCTCCAGCCCTACATCTGTTGTGGAGAAGCCTTCAAACAAGAGAGGCTCCTTCCCTGCCCTTGAGCCTGCTGGGCTTTGGGCCATTGTCTGTGTACTGGGGTGTCGAAGTGACCGTGCTTGGGCCAGTGCTTGGAGCTGGAGGCCCCTGGGCGAATTCCCAGAATTTGCTTTACAATGGAAGGAAATGCTCAGTCTCAGGCAGGGTGAGCCAAGCTACCTTTGCTTGTTCTCATCCAAGTTCACAGACCCCCAGAAGTGTGTCCACAGACCCCTCATTAAGGACCCGTTGTAGACAGACGTAGACAGATGTCGTAGACAGACGTCCGAGGTATCTATGTCAGGAAGTGACGCGAAGCCATGAGCTGGGAGCTGAGGCTCTGGACGGCTCTGGCCTCTGACGTGTGACCGTGGCTACGTCCCTTCAGCTCCCGAGGCCCCTCCATCTGTAAAACGGACATGCAGATCCCCGTCACCCTCAGCACCTAGCGTTGGGAAGAGCAGAGCAGGAAATCAGGGATGGCCGCCAGTCTCGTGCCAGTGTTGAGCCCCTGGGGGCAGGCAGCTGTGGCAGGCCCCTCTGGGTGGACATCTGGCAAGGAGGCCCACTGGTCACTGCCCTGTTCTTTTTCAGGACCGCTACGGCTCCTGATCACAGCCTGTGATGGCACATGGCACCTGGCCGTGCTGCCTTTGGTGTTCCCAGCTGTCACACCACGAGTCCAGCCGCCTTTCTGTCAAGCAGGGAGCTTTTGGATGGTTCACTTGTTTTTGGAGAAATTCTTTTTCTTGCTGTAGTAGAAGCTTTTGAGTAATTTCTGTTAATTTATGGTACATGTTGATTCCCTACCCCAGCCCGTGCTCCCAGGGGGCCTGCACAGGCAGCCTGGCTTTCTTTTCTATGTCCGGCCACACTTCCCATCACAGCCAGGGGCTCGAGAAAGTGGCCGAAGGGAGGGCCCAGCATCCCCTCTGCCCCTCTTTCCTTCATCTCCCAAATCTCCCTTCTCCGAGGAGGGGCTTTCAGAGCTGCTGATGCTTACAGCAATCTAGACGTGGAAAATGCCCCATGCAAACGCTTCCTTCAAAGGGACCATCATAAACCAAAGCTGAAGCTCCCCAAACTATTCTAGGCACATTCCTAAGTTCCCGTGTCTCTATTTGTTAGTGATGGGAAGGTTGTCCTGAAAACGTTATTTCCCTTTTAAAATTGTTAACTTTGTATGAAATACAAGATTTTTTTAAATTTGCCAATGAGTGCATTAAATAAATCTAAGCTTTCATGTAGCTTCAGGAATGAATTAATTTTGCTGCTTGGAGGGCGGGGCCTCCAGGTTTTGGAGAGAGGCAGGCTGAGAATTTGGGGTTTGCTTTGGTGAGGCGATACAGTATAGGAATGGAAAGGGAAAAAATTGGGTACGCACACATGCCAACATATACACACACACATGCACATACATGTGTGTACGCACACACAGCTTTACACATGATCTCTACCAGCACCTGGCAAGGATACCAGATGTGACAGTGAAGGGTTTTGATGCTATTTTCACCTGAATCTTGGGTTTCAGAAAATCACAGAATGCCTCCAAATGAAGAAAAACCAAAGGGCTGGTTGTGTTTTAGACACAGAAAACACAGGCGAAATTTGGCAAACCGGAAAATTAGTACCAACTGAATGTTGAATGAATATTTTCCGTAAAATGCTAAAATCTCAAATCTGTAAACTTCTCAAGCTAATAAATAGTTGCAGTAGATTGTGTGGCCTGTGTTTCGGATATGGAGCATTCCCAGAGAGCCCTGGGACTGTGCTGGGGGTATGCCTTCAGTTATTTGTTCATCTGCACGGAGGTAGATGGATCCTGTGCCTTTAGAGACAGGCAGGACCCAGCTGCCAGTCGGTCTTTGCTCATGGCCAGTGAAGCCTCTTGACGCAGGACCCTGTTGGTCAGTGGCAGGTGAGGTAGTTTAAGTCCCAGCTCTGGGGTGTGACTCAGCTGGGTAACAATGGTCAAGTGGACTCCATTTCTTCATCTGCAAAATGGGAATGATCTTCCTGGCCAGGACCTCCTCAAGGGGATGGTAAAGAAAGTGTCCCAGGAAAAGGAGCCGTTATGTTGATGACCTTGCAGCCAACTAGTATGACCTTAGGTCAGGTTTAAAACTCCCCCCAAGCATTGACTAAGTAAGTGCCTGCTTTGTGCCAGGGACTGCTGACCACTGGGCATACAAAGACAAAAATGAGGTCGTTTCTGCCCTCAAGGAGTTTATGGCATGAACACGGCCCCTAGGATCCTAGATCTGAGCCAGGAGGGACTTCGAATAGGTCCCTGAGCTGACCCCTTCATATGATGGAGGGAGGAGCTGAGGTCCAGAGCATCCGGTGAGCATTGGAGGGGGCCCTCCTAATGCCTAACCTGGTACTCTGCTACACTGCGCTCCCTTGGAAGTGTTAATGCAGATCAAGAAATGTAGGACAAGGAGGGATCCTCCAAGACCATCTTATCTAAGGCTCCCTAGAGCCCGGGCTTTACCTTGCACTCAGAACCTTGGCCTTCTCAGGCCCTTCTTTATAAAATCACATCCTCTTCTCAGGCATGCCCAAACACTTCCATTTTCCTACTGAGGTGAATTGAAAAGGCACCAGCTCAATCCCCAGGACCACCTCCAGCTTAGGCCCCCACAGCATCAGAGGTGGCCAGAGAGGCTGCTGGCCAACAGAACTTGGGCCCACCCCATCTGGGACTGAGCCCTGCTTGGCCAGGAATGAGTGCTGGAAACCCTGGCCTTCCCACCCCTACCTCCTCCCTCGAAGAAAAATCTAGCTTCCAAGCAATGAAGCACAATATGGTAGAGGAAGCCTTGAACTGAAGGTTCGGTTCTGAGATGTCTTTTGCCCTTCAGGCCCCAGTTTCCTCCTGTGTTTGGAAGGGGAGGTTGGAGTAAATGACCCCAGATTCCCCTGCAGCTGGAACATGGTGTTGGGGGGTTGGCTTCTAGATCCAATCCAAATTTGAGTTCCCTTCTAATGGCATCCCTCATTGACATTGTATAAGAATTGGCTATGACCGTTTGAAATCTGCGGGGATGCCCCTCTCGTCCTCCTTGGCCCAGATGGGACAAGTCTGAAAGCATTGAGTACTTTACTTCTTGCCACAGAGAGGGAGGCCGCAGCTAGAGCCCCAGGTTCTCAGAGTTACTGCCCACCTTATCACTAGAGATCTCCAAGCTAAGATGTACGTTTGGGAAGTTGGACTCCCTGGTGACCTGTGTTGGATGACTAAAAGCTCCAAGATTGTGGTGCTGTTGATGGAATCCTAATAAAGCTGCCCCCAGCCCCCATGTTCTAACCTCCTTCTGGGCCCCACTGAATAGCAGGCCCATTGCGCTCCACCCCCGCCAATATCATAACTTCCTCATCGATGCCTCTCTGCCCGCCAGAACAACAGGTATGCCTATGTGATGGAATGCTAACCAATGCCCCCAGACCCTTTCCTCATATTTCCCACAGAAACAGTAGGTGTGTCTGTCCATGCACTCAACCACAACCAAATCCATCTAATCTCTGGCAGGACCACAATAGCCAGCCAATCAGAAAGCAGCAGCAGCAGGATGTGGACCCTAAAACAATAGAAAGGACTCTCCCTAAGTAGGCACCTGCTCAGAAGTAGCAAAAGCTGCCTTTTAGGTGGATTTTTGACACAGAGAGGCTTATTATAATATCATTATCATACATAAATGCCCCCCATTTGGGGTTTTTCTGTATGCACTGTGGACAAGCACATGCAAAGTTTTACCAAGGCTGAATCCCTCCCCCATTACCTAATCCCTTGACAAACCCTCCTGCCTTTTTAATATTTGTGTAATCAGCATCATTGCACTATAAAATTGACTGTCTTGTCTTACCAAGTTGCCAGTTCTCTTGGAATTCAGGCCGCTAGAGAGCGTGATCCTCACTAAGTACCTTTGCTTGGATTGGAGGTGGTCTGAATCTGAATTATTTGAGACAGTCCTCACAACACACCATGAAACTGCAGCACTGTCACCTTGGAGGCCTTTTGTGGGTCCTATCCAGGACCACCTTGGGCATCATCCTGGTGAAACCTATGAGACTCCTTAGAATCACATTTTGAAATGAATAAAGTATATAAGATTACAAAGGAAACCGATTGTACTGAAATGCATTTATCAAAAAAAATTTTTAGAAAATCAAGTTCTCAGACCCCAGGTTTAGGACCCTTCCTCTACCAGTCCAAGAATTTCTTCTATAAAATTCCCAACAGAAGATTTATCTGAACTGATGCAGAGCAAGTGAGTAGAACCAAGAGAACCATGCATACAATAACCACCACACAGAAGGGTCAGAAAGCCAACTGTGAAAAACTTAGAAATTCTTATCAATGTAGCGACTGACCACAATTCCGTAGAGCCAGTGACAAAGGCTGCTGCCCACCTCTGGACAGGGAAGTGAGGGACTCTAGGTGCAGAAGAAGAAGGCCTTCGTTTTCAGACATAGCCAAGAAGGGAATTTGTTTTGCTCGCCTATATATATTTGTTACAGGGGTTTTGTTTTTCTTTCCTTTCATGGGGGGTGGGGCAGGGGGAGAGAAGTGACATGAGAGGGAGAGAAAATAGATTTTTTTATTGAAAAAGAAACTCAGGGTTTAAAAGAAATTCTCAACAATTGATTGTTCAGCCTTTGCTTGAAAACCTCCAATGACAGAAAACTCACTACCTTTTGAGACGGCGCATTCCAATTTGGCAGGGCCCCCTTTGCAAGGACTTTTGCTTTTTTAAAAATAAACGTTTTGCCGATACATCTTTAGAGCATTGCCACCACTTCCTAGTGACCCTTTCACTGTTATTTTAAAAGCAAAACAGACCACCACATCAGCCATGTTCAACCACGTATGCCTTGTTCCACACCCACGTTCAACTCCCTCTCTGCCAAGGAGGCAGGATTAGTGACCTTGACGATTGACGCAGCCCAGTTTGGTTCTCTGCCCTCCAGGGCCAGGCAGAACTAGCTGAATCTCTCTTCACAGGCTAAATGGCAAGAGAAGCTGGTGCTTCTGTCACTCTTTGGGATTTGCAGAATGTTTTATAGATGTTACCTTGTTTGATCCTCTGCCCCCTTGTAAGGAAGGGGCTATTATTCATCCCCATTTTACACAGGCACAGGAGGTTCCTTGATTTGTCCAGAGTCACACAGCTAAGAAGTACCCAAAGCAGGATTTGAACCCACGTCCTTCCGACTCTAAGCCTAACGTGCCACACCATATCGGCTCTCTGAAGCCCATACCCTGTCTTTCTACACCTTTTCTTCTCTAAGCCAAGTCTCTCTGGTTTCTTTATCTGTTTCTCATTGTGGCCTTATCTCGGTGCCCTGAGCCACCATCTCCAGTTTGCCAGTGACCTTCCTGACCAGGGCAACTACCTGCTCGTACACAACACTCCTCCTCAAGGTGCCTACAGTTCCATTAGGTTTTTTGGGTGCCATTTCAGTGTTCGATATGGTGCTGTATCCTGAGACCTCCAGATCTTTTTTTTTTTTCAGAAGAACTGCTGACTAGCCAAGCTTCCCTCATCTTATATTCTCAAAAGGGATGTTTTTGAACCCAAATGTAAGACATTCCATTAACCCTATTACATGTCATCTTAAATGTGGGATATATACAAAAGTACTCACGAGACTTTTTGTGGTTGCAAAAAACTGGAAATAAAATGGGCATACCTATCGTTTGAAGGCTGGTTGGAAAAATTGTGTCACACGAATATAATTGTGCAGAAATTATGAATGCATTTGTGACAAAGGGGAGGTGGGAGGCAGAAAAAATACATGCCTGTTTTAAATAAGATTTAATTTTAAATTCAACTTCAAATTGAAATTAATTTCAAATTTGATTTCAAATTAAATGTAATATAAAAGGAATTATGAATATGAGGGATTCAGACGAACTCAGAAAGACTTTGGGATGCAGATCGAAGTAAGCAGGACCAGGAGGATAACTGAAAACAGCTCAACGAGAAGGGCCCCAATGGAAGGCAGGGTGAGTGACCAGGATGACCAAGCAGCAGACCCTGGCGCTGGTGGGAACAAAGGTTCCACAAGCCTTGGGAAATGCTGCTCTCTGGCCTTAGAAAATGCGGAGGACAAAGGCTCCCCCTGCTCTGGTGAAAGACCTTAATTAAAAGCTCTTGCAAGGCCAAGTTAGGAGGGTTTGAGGCCCTGAAATAATAGCACATGACAGTATGGTGGGGAAGAGGCCTGGACTTGGCATCCAGCAACCCCCTCACATACTGCTAATGCCCCCTCAGGCTTGTCACTGACTTCTCTGGGCCTCATTTCTTCACCTGAACAATGATGGCCTCAGTTCTCTTTGGGCTCTCAATCTGTGAGCTGTGATTCTGTGTCAGGAGCCCTCCTGGGCCTCAGGATCTTCATCGAATGTGGCTGGCTTGCCCTGGCTCACCCACACCAGACGTCTGTAAGGAGAGGCTTGGACCAGATGACCTTTAAAGTTCCTCCCAGCTCTCGGTCTGTGACCCTGCCAAGAAGGCACAATTAGTGAGCACGACGATCAGGGTCTTTATTAGAACGAAGCCTTTGGGCTGCATGGCTTGTGGGTCCCCTTTCAGCTCCACATCTGGGATCCAACCATCCTACAATATAAGGATGATTGAGAGATACAGTGCGAGGCCTCGACTCTACTGAAGGGGAGCAAGTAGGTGCTATGAGAGCCTTCAGGATTTGGCAACATCCCCATCACCCCACCCTAGTTACAGCTCTCATTGTGGCCACCTCCAGTTTGCCAGTGCCCTTCCTGACCAGGGCAGGGTAGGACGTGAGACTATTAACTACAAAGGAGAGCCTGGATAGCTGAAATCCTCAGGCTTCCCTTTAGATACGGTTCAGGGTCCATGCCCCCACCTTCCTTAAGAACTGAGACCCAAAGATGGTGTCTTTTGGGTCTCTCTTCCCTCTTTTGCTTCCTGTTGGCTTCTAAGAGCCCAGGAAAACCAAATGGCCAGGCCATAGGAGGACCCTGCAGAAGCCATTGAGAAGGTAATAAGCTCCTGAGGGAGCAGCAAGTTATCTCTGAGACTCATGATGCCCTTCAAGGCCTCGGTAGAGGCCCCAAAGCTGGGGAAAGAATGCTTGACGTCAGGAGGCTCTGGGGCAGAACAGTAGGTAGGAGGTAAATGGAGACAGGTTTCAGAGCTGCCTAAGTTGAAGCCTGCTCCAGGTGGGGCTCCTCCTGGCCTTGATTGTGTTTTACTGAGGGTGAGGGGGCGGGAGGGACAGGGGCAGGAAGCAGGCACAGCTCAGGCAAGGCAGAGAACCCAGTCTAGAGTGCTGGCTCGCTCCTGCCAGACATCTGTAAGGAGAGGCTTGGACCAGATGACCTTTGAAGTTCCTGCCAGCCCTCAGTCTGTGACCCTGTGTCATTTACCTTTCTCTCTGCCAAGAAGGCACAATCAGTGGGCACAATTGATCAGAATGTAGTGTCTTTTCAATGTTGCTTTCATTGATAATGGGTCGAAATTTGCTTTTTGCACCCTCTACCTTTTACTCCTGTGTCTGCAGGAGTGTTTGGCTTCCCCTGGTTACCGTATTGGGTAGGTCTTGGCACAGCTGTGACCTCTGGTGGGGTAAGGGACATGGGGCCTTTCCCTCTGTTATTTATTTGTAATCGATTCTGTGCTAAAGGCGTTGAACACTATTTGCTGTTCTTATCTTTCTCTGCCTGTATATCTTGTTTACCTTCCCCCTCTCTACCAGCTCCTACAATTGGAGGAGGTTAGGACTCCTCCTCTCCAGGCCCAGAAGGGCTCAAGTGATGGGGGAAAGCATGGCCTTCATTATGGGACGAGGACAAGGACAATCCTGTCTTTTGTCTCCCTGAACCGCCTCTCCTAAAGCCAAGAGATTCAGTAGATACTCCATGTGTCCATACACATCTGCTTAAAACCAAAGCTCATGAGCCCCCACCACCAATATCTTTACCTTTAATAGTCAGCCAGAAGGTACAATTAGTTTTTTTTAAAAATGCATTTAATGAAACAGCATACCATCCCCCACCCCAAGCTTTTGCCTCTTCTTCCCAGCCCCCCATCCCTTTCCTTCCAGTCCCTCTGTCGACCATCAATGCTTCTCTTTCCTCTCCCAGTCCCCACCTCCCATCCAGGCTCACGCCTCCTTCCCCTCTACCTCACCCTCAAGATGGTTCAGCTCCTGCCTCTCTTAGACGCGTTGGCCATTATCCAATACTTAGGGAAAACCAGCATTTTTTTCTCAAGTCTTTGTTCTGTTCAGTTTGGGCTCTTCAGAGACTTTAGAACAGACTTGAGAGGAGACAGATGGTTTGGCCAGTGTCAGCTGAACTTGACTAAGCCTGAGAGAATGAGACCGTTCGATTTTTCTGAACATTCTGTGTACTTGTTTAATGGTCCATTGACTCTCTTAGCATCTCCACCTCAGTCCCAGCCCCACTCTCTTGTGATCAATAAATAGGCAATGAAAATGAACTCACACACATGATCCCTTGCCTCTGAGAGTGAAGTCTCATTTTTCACCTCCAAGGCAAGTGATAAATATCAGATTTTAAAACCCAGGACAGGAGCCTGGGGTTCTGACTGGATAACTAGTTCTGTGACTTGTTTGCCGTTGACCTAGTCCTTGGACTTGTGCCTCCCTCTAGGTCGGAGTGGAGATGCCTTGCTTCCTGTCAGCCCAACAGACTCCAAGGCTCCAGGGTCTGGGGTGCCCCCATGTTTCCAGTCTCAGACTCCTTCAGCTTCCCTCTGCACTTGAGTGAACTGGGCAGGAGTTGGCGAGGGTAAGGAGGGAGGAGGAAGGCTGGTGACCTTGCACAGCCCTCCCTCACTCAAATCAAAGTGAAGTGCAAGACGTGTCATCATTTCTCTGATGTCATGGTCCTCTTCGAGAAAGGACAAACGCAACAAGAAAGAAGGAGATGGGCTTTATAGATAAAGCTCAGTTCTGGGGTAAGGACTTAGCAGTCATTCCTGGCTTTGTGCAGACAAGGAAGACAAAACAGAAAGTAGTCAGTACTTAAGGCATGGAAGCAAAAGGGAGGCCGGGATCCTGCCTGGAGCTCTTGCTGACGTCATGGCCCTGGACAAGTCACTTTGGAAGAGAAACCCATCAAAGGCCTATGAAGTTTCTCTAGAAAGAAGAGGGGGCGGGGCAGGCTTCCTGGAGGAGCTGGCTTCCGTAGGACTCTTCATAGAACATTTGTTAGTACAGTGATGGGAATGGAGGCAGCAGCACCAGGGCCTGTGGATTTAAGTGAATGGAGATGAGGACTATGGGCAGATCCCAGAAACAGGGACCCCAGTGAACGCAGGTCCAAGGCAGGAAAACAGTGCAAGGGGCAAGTCCTCCCCATGCCCAGGGCTTGGGGTAGGAGAGAAGATCGGAAAGGTGGAACGGCCTGGCTAGGAGAAGTCCTTGTTTGTCACACAAAGAGATAGTGACAGACTAGGGACGTGCCCAGGGCACCTGGTGAGTGGTGAAAGACTATGCGGTCCTTCCTCTACCCCGCTAGGCTCTCCGCCAAAGGAAGGAGGATCATCCAGAATGGGCCAAGTAACATGCATTCAGAACCCAAACATAGAGTAGCAGCAGCGATGCATGTGGAAAGAAGATTGAGCTTGGGAGCAGAAAAGACCTGGGTTCAAATCCTGCCTTGGGCCCCTATTATGTATATGATCATGGGCAAATTACGGCTTTCTGAGCCTCAGTTTCTTCGTGTGTATAACAATGCTTATAGTCCCTACCTCATAGTGCTGGTGTGTTCCTATGGGATCCCCAGTGCCCTTTGTCAACCTTCCCAGAAAACCACAGCCTCCAGAAGCCTTGGCTGTGCCTCAGGCTAGGAATCTCTAGACAGAGTGGGAGCAGCTGTGGGGTGCCATCTTGTACCCTTCTTGTAGGAACGAGTATGGCAGCTTCCAGTCAGTCCTGTAATTAGGTGAACACTGAGACCTTGTCACTGTCCCTTGAAATCTCAGACCTATTGCATATGGACAATGTAGTTTGATCATAAAATGAACATATTTGGACTAATATAAAATGTAAAAGAACAATTTATTTGGACAAGGACACACTAATTGGATTTACTTACAATTAAAAAAATTTGAAGACAAGTGGAGTTATGAGCCGCCGGACTTGAAGGAATGGAGCTTTTTTTAGTTTTTGTAAAGTGAGGGGAACCTGGTCAAAGAAGAAGCCCCTGACCCGGCAAAGGAGGCACTTCCCAGGGCTGTCGGGAGGGTCAGTGCTTTACACACCTTAAACAGGCATGCAAAATGCTAGCTGTGATCATCAGAGTCACTCCCTGATACTAGAAACCCCAACTCTCTGAGACTACAAACCCTGAGCTCCATGGAACTCTCAGTTTCTGCTGTGTGTGTGTGTGTGTGTGTGTGTGTGTGTGTGTGTGTGTGTGTGTGTGTGTGTGTGTGTGTGTGTGTGTGTATTCCTGTCTTGGTCTCTGTGTCTCTGTCTCTCTCCCTCTCTCTCTCTGTCTTTCTGTCTCTCCCTCCCTCCCCCTTCTCCCTCTTTCTCCCTCCTTCTCAGTGTGTCTCTCTGCCTCTCTCGTTCTCTCTCTGCCTCCCGCCTCTGCCTCTCTCTGTCTCTGTCTCTCTGTCTCTCTCTTGGTCCCTCCCCCGGCCTTCTCTGTGTATGTGTGTCTCTCATTATCTCTCTCCCTCCCCATTCTGTCTCTCTGTCTCTGTCTGCCTCTCTTTGTCACTCCCTGTCACTTTCACCCCCTGCAGTTTCTGCTCCCAATGCTCCATTTTTCTCATCTCCACAAACAACTCCAAACTGAAGGTCTCCCTAGCTGGGGACTTACTATCTGCACCTCTTGGACAGACATTTCATTTAAAAACAGAATAGGCATCGATTTCAAAGTGACGAAGGTGTGACAGCCACTCAGAGTCTATTCTCCAGGCCAAGTGTTTCCGTGTCCCTTCTGGCTGGTGTCCATAGTACAGTTATGATGGAGACCGGAGAGGGCGGGGGAGCAGAGCCAGAAGGTCATTTTGTGGTGCTGCTCTCACCTCTCTTTGCATCCCTGGCACCAGGCACGTGCGTAATAAATGCTGATTGACTGAGTGAGTGACCGCTCAGGAGCCAATTAGGACTGCAGAAGACTGAGGCCCTGGGACCCCCCAGCCTTTACTTCTTGGCAGAGAGGGGGAGCAGAGTGAGGGATATGTCCACAAGCACAGCCTTTCTGGTGGACTTGGAGAAGAGAGCAGGGGCAGGGATGCAAGAGAAGATCTCAATGAAACTGCAGAAGCATCCCTAGAAGAGACTGGAGAGAATGTTTGGGGTGGGGGTGGGAGACAGGCACAAGCAGGGTCTGGTGGCTACCTCCCTGAGGAGCCATCTGAGCTCACAGTTCCACAGACAAACTCTTCCCTCTTGTCTTTGCATTTGGAAGTTTGCCTAAGTATGAGGCCCAGTGGTTGGAGCCAGACTTGAAGTCAGAAGGACCTGGGTTCAGATTCAGCCCCAGATACACTAGCAACAGTTACTGGCCCTGACTAGCCTCTCCCCAAGTGGGCAGGTGACTTCAACCCCTGTCTGCCTCAGTTTTCTCATCTGTAAAAGCAAGATAATGGGTCATCAAGATCCAGCTGGCTATGATGATTAAGCACAGAATGTTCAGAGGGACAGTGGCTGGAGGGAGGGCTTGTGAGAAGGAAGGAAAGCAGCATTTAGTAAGCCCCTACTACGTGCCAGGTGCTGTACACTTTACAAACATGATCTCATGTGATCCTCACGACAACTCTGGGAGGCAGGTGCTGCTGTGGTTCCATTTTACAGATAAAGAAACTAAGGCAGGCTGAGGTAGAGGGACATCGGTCCCCTAAGGGTAAGTCACTCAGCCCAGCTGCCCCATGGGAGGATCCAGGCCATGGCAGAGGCAGGTCCCCTGACCAGCCCCTGACCTCGGGAAGCCTAGATGACTGGAGCAGGGACATTCCCTTCAGCTACAGAAAGCCAGGGGTCCATTGGCTGAGGGTCAAGCACTGCCCACACCCATCACTGAACAAATCCAGTGGAGTCAGCAGCTGGCCAGTGAGCATTTTTGAGGTGCTTACAGTATGCCTGCCTGACCCAAGCCCCTGCGCTTGACATCTGGGGAAACTGAGGCCCAGAGGGGTAAGCCCTCTCTCCTGGTTCCCAGATGAGGCGTCCTCTTCCCTCCTCCATTCCCCCCCCCCCCCGCCACCGTGTCCCAGGACCTGCACCATCACCCCCCCCCCCTTGACTCCAATCCAGCAGCCTTGGGAGCTCCTTGGGATGAGGATGAAGTCCTGGAGCTGAAGTATGGAGTCCAGGAAGGGCCCAAGGTAAGTCTGGGATCCCCCCACCCAACCAGGTTCCTTTCACTTTCTCCGGGCAGGCCCTGGCTTGCTTTGCCTCAGGCCCCCTCTCAGGGGCCCCAGACTGTGAGCTCCTGGCCCTCCAGACCCCAGCGGCCCTCTGGCTTCACCCCAGTGGCGGTACTCGGTACTCGCTGGAGGGGCACAAAGCCTGCCCCCGGCTGGCTCCAGGACTGGTCTTTCCAGTCCTTTGCCCAGAACTCCTTTTCATACGCTCCATGTGGTATTTCCTGTATATGAAATGTTATCTCCTGCTCCCTGCCTGGAATGCCCTCCCTCCTGAGCCGTGCCTCTCACAATCCCCACCTCCTCCCAGAACCCTCCCCTGATCCCAACCCCACTCCCCAATTTCTTCATATTTACATTGTATATATTTTGTGTTCACTCATCAGGGGACATGGTGTTTCTCTCTAATAAAATGCCAGTTCCTGCCTAGCACATAGTAGGCCCTCAATAAATATTTATTGAATGAAGGCAAAAGTAGCCTCATTCTCTGATTTGCCCTAATTGTGAGTCCTCAGACTCAGGGAGGCCAATGACAGAAGGTTTTCAAGGGCCTGTGGATGGGGAGAGGGGCAAGTCTATCTCCTCCCCAAAAGGCACCCACTGACTTCCCAAGAGGATGACTGGGTGGGGTACAAAGGGCTTCAGAACCATTTTGTGGGGGAAGGGGCTGAGCAGATAAGAAAGCTTCCCCCCATCCCCCCAGCCCACTCCCCTCTGGTCCTCCTCTCCCTTCCAGCAGCGCCTTGAGGCTGAGCCAGCCCAGGAAGGGAGATTCTTGAAGGCCAAAGTTGGAGTTGAGCCTGTCACCCCACCCCAGGTGATCACAGCAGGAGGCAGCCCCTGGAGGGGAACCAAGCTGGAGACAGGGATGGAGATGGGGAGGGAGGGAGGGAGCTGCGGGGCGGGTGGGGGGGGGGCGGCCTACAGCCAGCTCAGGGCACACCTCCTCCTTCCCCAGGTCTCTAGGCCAGAAGTCCGAAGGGCAACAGGACAGCAGTCCCGGCTTGCCTGGTTAGCCCCTGCTCCCTGCCTAGACACCAGAGGGAGAGGAGCCCCTGCAGCCACCTAGACCCATCTTCCCATTTACAAGGGAGGAAACAGGCCAGGGAGGGGAGAGGACTTACTAAGGTAACGCAGGGAGTGAGTACGGAGCAGAGATTCAGCCCCAGCTCCCTTGCCTCAGTTTTACTTTACTGAGGAATGGGGACCTTAGAAATACCTGCACCCAACAGTCTCGGTTTTGGTTTTTTGTTTGTTTGTTTGTTTCCAGACAAGAGACTTGAGGTCCAGAGTGGCCATGTGGCTGGCTTATGGTTATAGAAAGGGTCAATGTGGCAAAGGCAGGATTTGAAGCCAAGTTTCATGCTTCCAGCATAGCATCTGAACTGCTTCTGATTGCCATCCATTCCTTAGTCAGCCTCAAAAGGGGGCCCAGGATGGCCGGCCTCCCTGGGAATCCCCAATAACTGACTGGCCTCGGGGTGCCAGGTGGAGGGGTCTGGGAGCCCCAGAATCCAGCCCGGCCTGAAGGAGAAGAGACCAAAACAATCCTCCAAATCTTTGGTAGTGTCCTTCCCCAGGAGAGCTCCCTCTGGGCCTAGAACCAGCCACCCCCAGATTTCAGGGTTTCATTGAATTTGGGGCTGAGAGCTTTTAGTCCAAAAACATTTTTCAAATTGAGATGGCAGAAGGGAAGTGACTCAGCCAAGATCATTCAGAAGGAAGGCATCCATGAGTCCAAGGGCTGGTTATGGGCCAGGAGGATCCTGGGAAATAGTCCCTGCCCCGAAAGAACGTACATTCGAACCAGGGAGGAGAGAGAAGACAACATCGTCATAACAGCTAACATTCCTCTAGAACATTCCAAACAAATCTTATCTTGGTCGATCCTCTCAACAACCCTTCGAGGTGGGTGCTATGACAATCCTTCAAATGGAGAAACTGAGGCAGGCAGTAAGCAAATGACTTGGCTAGGGTCATACATACTCAGCGTTTGCCTAGCTGTCTATATTTGAGACTCCAAGGCCAACACTCTAGCTACTGTTCCACCTAGGAAAGTGGCCCTCACACAGATGTGGCTTTTTGTACGCCCCCACCCCCAAACTCTAAAGGTAACTTTGGAGAGGAGCCTGTAAAGGCCTCCTGTAGAAGCTGGCTTTTGAACTGCCTTGAAGGCAGCCAGGAAAGGAAGGGCATGACAGACTTGGGGAACAGCCTGTACAAAGATGTGGAGGGAGGAAATGGCAAGTCTGTCATGAATGCAGAACAGCAGCGGACCTCTCTAGTTGCCCCTTATGGAGGACAGAGGGGAGTAATGTGTAAGAACCCCAGAAAGGTGGGCAGGGGCCTGTCTGGGAAGGGCTCCGAGAGCTGGACTGACGTGTTTACATAGATCCTGGGCGTAATTGGGAGCCACAGCATAGACAGCCTCCTCTGCCACAGTCATATCCGAGCTTTGGGAAAACCCAACCCCTGCCGCTGGGTGGCGTTCGTTCCGTGGTCTTTGTCTTTCTCCCCCAACCGAATGTCAGCTCCTCCAGGGCAGGACTGCTTCACGCCTGCCTTTGTATGGCAAGCACTTAACACAAGCCTGGCCCAGAGTAAATATTTGTTGACTGACTGAGTGGAGGCCGGATTAGAAAGTCTGGAGGTTTGAGGCAGGGAGACCCAACAGAAGACCTTGAAAGAGCCTGAAGCAGGTGGTGGGTGCAGGAGTGCAGAGGAGGGGGTGCACCCAAGAGATGGAGGGAAGTTTGGCCACAGATTGGATATAGGGGTAAGGAAGAGGAAGCTTCCAAAGCCTAGGGGGCTGTGGGGGGGGGCACAGGCTGGGGGAGAGGACTTGGGGAGAGCCTATGAGTCTGGCTTTGGAGCTACTGCCACTTCCAAAGGTCCAGTAGCCTGGGTCTAGCTGGGGAGGGCTTTCACTCTGGTGGAGAAGGCTAGAGGGAATGGAATCAGGGGCGGTAGAGGGAATGGCCTGGCCCAGAAGGACCTCCTTGTCAAAGGCTAGAGTAAAGATGGAGAGTGTGGGAGGGTGCTGTGGGAGGGGAGGGAAGGATCGCTGGGCCTGGAGTCAGGAAAACTTGGGTTCTAATCCTGCCTCAGACTTCAGAGCTGTGTGACTGTAGCTAGGCAAGTCACAACCTCTGCCTCAGTCTCCCCATATGTAAATGGGGGTAATAAAAGCACCTTCCCTAAAGGGTTGTTTTGCGGATCAGATGAGATGTTTGTAAGGTGTTTTGCAAGCCATAAATGCCATTTGAGCTGCTATTTATCATCCTCAGATGAGAGGGCTGGGGAGGCTTCAGGAGAGAAGAGGGCTGGGCAGCCTCTATGGGAAAAGAGGGAATCCATGGGGGAGGGGCAGCTGCTTGGCACCAGGAAGAGAGGGCTGTGGCGGAGATCAGATAGTCCCACTTTTGGAGTCTGTTTATCATCTTGTGAGTGGGAGCAGAGGAACCTGCCCCAGGGGACTGAAGGGCTGCTGGGCTTATCAGGACGTTAGGAATGAGTTACCTGCCCCAAGAAGTGGCCATAGCACCAGGGGCCAGAGGATTGACCCCAGCTTTCCCTGGTTTCAAAGCCAGGGTTCTTTCCACAATCCCACTGTCTCTGTCCCACTGTCAGACCCCAGTGCACAGGTCCTGTGCCCCCACACTTTGGGGAAAGGGTCTAAAGCTTATGCACCCAGAGCAAAAGAGACCTCAGAGACCATTATTCCAGCTTCCTCGTTTTACAGAGGGAACTGACCTCCCCAGGATCCCAAAGGTAAAATTCGAATCCAGGTCTGGGATTTGTCCCACTGCCCCCCACTGACTTACACTGCAGAGAAGCGGAGCCTTCCCCCAGCTACATCTCCCCCAAGGGTTCCCCCAGGAGCACCTCCCCCTCTCCACCCTCTGGCTTTGACCCCCTGCTAGGCAGACACTCCCCAGCCCCAAAATACGGCCATAGACTCCCAGGGACCAGATGAGTTTTGCATAAACCCCACAAAGGTCGCATTTTTTTTTTTGCATGAGCCAGGGAGGTGATGGGGAGGGAGAAGAAAGGAAGGGAGGCAACCTTTTGGGGGAGGTCCCAAATCCGCCGGTCACCTGGGGAGGAGCAGCTTTCTCATTCTCCTATCCTCTTCCTAATAAAAGGTGGGGGAGGGGGCAGAAGGTGTCTGAGGACCCTCCTAGCACATCAGGAGGGCCCAGACCCTCAGGATCTCCCCTCAAATTTCCAGCAAGAGAAGGAAGAATTTTCCGACAATACCTCGCTCCCTTAACATGACAGGAGCTCCCCTGGGAGGTGGTCAGCGTCGCATTCCTGGAAGTCTTCAAGCAAAGGTCACTTACTGGTATTGACTGACCGAGCATTAATGAAGCCCCTACTGTGTACCATTCACTGGCTACATCTGGGTACGCAGAGATACCACACCAGGCAGTCAATTCACTTAAATTTACTTAGCACCTACTATGTGGCACCGGCACTGCGCTAAATAATGGGGCTGTAAATACAAAAAAGAAAGACGGTGCCTCCCTCGTGGAACTTACAGTCCAGTGGGGGAAGCAGCGCCCCAAGGAAGCCGCTGAGGTGGGAGGGCTGAGAGGAGCGAAAAGCGAAGTCCGGAAGAGCGCAGCTGGTGGGAAGAAAGAGGCGTGGCCTGGGATGTTTGGGAGCTGCTGGCCCCGCCCCAAACTGAGGGCCGAGGGTCCTTCCTCTTGGGGCCCAGAGCCAAGGCTCGTTCCATCCTGCAGAAAGGTGAGGGTCCCTGGGCAGGAGAAAAGAGTTCAACCCCATGGGCAACGAAGAGCTCCCTGCCCTCAGGAGGTTTCCATTCAACTAGACACTCAACATGTAAGCGAGTCAGTGCAAGGACACCACAGAGGGGAGATGCCCAAGGGAGCAGGGTACTGTTCCTAGGGGGTCTCATTGGGGCCCTCTGAGGTCCCACCGAGACGCGGATGAGCTCGGGTTTTCCCTTGATCACACCAGTTCTTCAAGGCTCAGTTCATGTCCTGCTGCTTCCAGACAGCTTTCCCTGACTGCCCCTCCCCCTTTACAGCATGGAGTAGAGAGCCAGTCTGGGAGCCAGTCAAGAAGCATTTATTAAGCGCCTCCTGTGTGCCAGGCATTGTGCTAAGCACTAGGGATACAAAGAGAGGTAAATGACAAAGCTTGTCCTCAAGGAACTATCAGGAGAGATAACATGCCAACCACTGTGTACAAATGACACAGGATAAACTGGAGATAATTAACACCCTGGAAGCTATGGGCATTAAGGGAGATAGACTGGGAAAGGTTTCTTATAGAAAGTGGGGTTTTAGCTGAGATCTGAAGGAAGTCAGGGAAGGTGGAGGTGAAGAGGGAGAGCATTCCAGGCAGGGGGCACAGTCAGGGCAAATGCCTGGAGTCCAGAGATGAGTCAGGAAGACTTGATTTTAAATCCTAACTAAATGACCCATGAGCTCTGCAACTGTGAGCAAGTCCCTTCCCCTCTCTGAGATCTGGCTTGCCCCTATAAGATCTAGGTCTTGAGGACCTTACTTCTCATCCAGCCTGGCTCTCAAGCCTCCTTGCTGGGCGTCCCGAGCAGGGAGGATCAGGCAAGACAGCAGATAGAAACTAAGATGATACAGAAAAATGGACCTTTTATTGCAAGCTGTAAGTCAATGTGGCTTGTCACTTTAGCAACATCCCTGGGACATGCCCCACTGGGCCTTGTTGGGTCCCAGGGTCTGGAGTGATGCATCAAGTGGCAATTAGAGATACCAAGCCAAGCCTTGCCAGAGGTAGGGCTTCCCTGACCATGAGGCCGGACTTCCTGCTCTGAGAGGCACTAACTGGGCATGCCATTCCCTTTGGTCCCCTCCCCATCCCCTGCCTGGCATGATGGAGCAAACTTCTTCTGCCTGCGACATTAGAGGGACACATCAGGCCACCTCTTCCAGGCTCATTGATCCCAGTTCCTTCAAATGGTGTTTGAGGCACTTACCACAGCTTCCTTACTCGTCATCCACATCAGTTTGGATGACCCTGATGCTTCCATCAGAGTGCTCTAGTTTCCTCCTTCCCTCCCACCTCTTCCCCCCTCCCCCTCCTCTCTCTCTCTCTGTCTCTCTGTCTTTCTGTCTCTCTGTCTCTCTGTCTCTCCTCTCATTTCCTCTCCTCCCTCTCTCTGTCTCTGTCTCTCTTTCTTTTTCCTTCTCTCTCCTCTCCCTCTCTCCCTCCCTCCCTCCCTCCCTCCTGCTCCTCCTCCTCCACCTTCCGGTGATGTGCTTGTTGTCTCCTC
>CM053623.1:234489022-234505644 GCA_028646595.1 Phalanger gymnotis
ATCTTTGACATTTTGTAAGATCCATCAAGGAATAACTTGCTTTTCATTATATCCAAGTCATATCGGTGCATCCCAAAGTACATCAATAGCTTTACTATTGCTTGGTGAAATTACCTGTTTTATTATTCATCATCATTGTCTCATTCTTCTTATGTTGTTCCCTGGAGTTCAGACAGAGACAATTCTGGGGGAGTCCAATCCTACCATTATGATTTTAAGTTTCACATTCCACAAAGTATTACATAAATGGGTAAAATTCTTGGTTGTCGGATAGATTTTTTCGGCAATTGAATACAAGTTCAGGGATGCAGGCTTGTCTTCTGTGGACTCTCTGAAAGCATCTTGGGGCCAAATCCAGTATCCAGCCTGGCACACAGTAAGTGCCTAATAAATGCTGGTTGATAATGAGATTCTTCCTCTTCTCCCACAACTTTGGTTCCTTCCACCAAGCTCTACCTCTCAAGAACTCTTTGTTCCAAGTAGTTTGGAGATTAAAAGTGTTCAGAATAGGAACTTCTATTCTGAAATTTTTGCAGCTCAGTATTATTACTGGAGGATTATGGGGGATCATTTTGTCTGGTAGCATGCTCTGACTCCTGTAGTGTTTATTTGAATTCTCAAGAATATCGGGGGGCGTTTTGGTGGTACTTTGGTGGTACAGGGCTTGGTCGTCTGTATGTTTATGGAAAATAGCAATGCTCGGGTGTAATATTTCTGAGCCCTTGGTTGTGTCTTTCTAGGTTTTTGACAGGTGATGGGTGTTTGTGCCTGTGATGTTGCACAACTGCCACCATTTGCTTGCAAAGCTCTTTGCCATGACCAAGCACAGACTGTCTAAGCATTAACTTTCAGTCATTCCTAGTAACGATGACCTGGAAGTGCACTGCTATATGAGCCCCTCGTTTCTGACATTCCTCTTGTAAGGCTCCTGGTCTGGGTTCCCGTGGATGTCCCCAAGGAGCACCCTTTGGGTTCCATGATCATATCTTGGGCATTTCCTAGGCTGGCAGGAGGCAGACCTTCTGCACTCTGGTTTCTGGCTTCATCTCTAAACTGAATCTGCCTCATCTTCAAAGTTGCCACTGATTTCTTCTGGGCCGGATTTAGTAATTTTGACCTTTTCTCTTAATCTTGACCTTCCTTGCCCTCTCTTCATGGTCGATCACCCTTTTCTTTCTAGGTTTTTGTGATACCGCTCTTTCCTGGTCCTCCTCCTACCTCCTTCTCAATCTCCTCTCCTGAATCTCCCACCATATCATGCCCACTATCAACGTGGTTACCTTAAGGCTCTTTCCTGAGCCGTCTTTTCTTTCCCCTCTATACTATCTCATCAGCTTTCATGGGTCCAATGGGCATCTCTGTGCCCAGGACTCTCATGTGGATATGTCCAGCCTTAGTCTCTGTACAGAGCTACAGTCACTTAGACCTGGCCACCTCTTAGGCACCGGGTTTGGAAGGATGGGCACTAGCAGGTGAAGGGGCTGACTTCTAAAGGCCCTTAGACCAAAGGACATAGAATGTCAGAGCTGGGAGCAACCTTAGAACCCAGAACACGCATGGCCAGAGCTGGGAGGGACCTGAGAACTTAGACCATTAAAAAACAGAAAGGACTTTGGAACATGGGATGTCTTAGAATGGGGAACGAGAACGTCAGAGCTGGGAGGGAGCTTAGAGATCATGCCATCTGATGCCCACATTTTACAGAAGAGGTAGAGACAGGCATTGAGCCCTGGGTAAGCATTGGCCCTTCTTCAGGACAAGGTTGGAGTCAGAACTTCTGGGTTCTGGCCTTCTCTCACTTCTTCAACATCCCCTTCACAAGAAGATGCTTGTTATAAGCATCCTCGATTGATTGCTTTCCCAATGCACTCATAATTCCACTGGCGCTTTGGGAGCATGTCTGTCAGGGAGGCAGGGCAGGGGCTTTGCAGGGGAGGAAACTCAAGTTTGGGATTTGCCCCAGGTTGCCCAGCTAGTAAATGACAAGTAGGACCCAAACCCAGGTGTTCTGGCTTCAGATCATGGCCCTTTCCCATGATGTCTGATGTTGATGTCAGAACCTCCTCATGGAGAAATTCCCTCCACCACTATAAAAGCAGCTCCTCTGTACCATACTGTCAGAGTGATCTGAGGCCCAGAGGGGTGAGGGGATTTGCCTGGATCACACAGCCAATAAGAGTCAAAGACAGAACTTGAACTCGGGTCTTCTTGACTCCAAGGCTGGCGCTCAGTCTCTCACCTCAGGCCTCTCCTCCATCATTCAAGCAATCCCTCAAAAAGCATTTATTAAGCACATACTGTATTCTAGGCAGTGTCCCGGATGCTGGTAATGATTGTTCTGGGGAAGTATCACCTACACATGTAAAAAGTGCATACATGCAGATGTGTATATAGACACATATAGACACATATGTCTATGTACATGCAAAGTACATCTAAAGTACAATGGGGGGTGCAGTAGAACCACTGGCAGTGAACTTGGAGGGAAAGGATCTTCTTTGTTTTCCATTTCTAATGGAAAGTTAGCATTTACTTCCATTGTGATTAAAAGACCACCCCCACCCCCAACTGGCTTCTGAAGTCTCCACCCATTTGGGCAGATTGTCCAAAGGATCTATGGCACCAAAAAAACTGGACCCCTCCAGATAAGGCCGGGGAAATCAGGAAGGGCTTCCCGGAGGGGTGCCCGATGAGCTCCACAGTGAGGAGGGGAGGCATTCCAGGCTTGGAGAGGGCGGGGGGGCGGTGGGAAGTGTCAGGCTGTGAAAAGCCGAGAGAGAGATGGAGATGGAATAGTGTGTGTGTGGCGGGGGTGGGGGGGAGTGGGCAGCGTAGAGGCTGGAGAATGCCTGAAGGAGAATCACGGGTGGGAAGGGCCTTCGGCGCCAAGCACCGGGATAAACGTTCATTATTCATGCCCCTTAATTGTCCCTAACTCTTGGGAGAGAAGAAACCCGAGCTGGGCGCCCAGCCTGGAGAGATCCAAGCCTGAGGGAAGAGGGGAGGGAAGGCGAGAGAGGGAGAGGCTGGAAGGCGGGGAGGGCCTGGGGCTGGGCAGGACCTGGGAGGTGGGGGCGCCCTGGAGAGCTCCTGGCTGCAGGCAGCCACAAGTTGGCTGGATTCAACTGGAGCAGGAGCATCGCAGAGGGGACAACGGCCACGCGGTTTGGCCAGAGGCAGGATCGGGCAGCGGGCAGAGGGCACCGGGGAGGAGGAATAGCGAGTGGAACCCAGCAGAAGGCAGGCCTGAGGGAGCCCCATCCCTTCTGGTCCTCGGAGTCCGAGCCGAGAGGAGGTGAGCGGGGCTGCACGGGAAGTTAGGGCCTCGAGAGAGGAAGATTGGGGGCGCACAGCCGCAAGAGGACTCTGATCTCCTGCCCTTCTAGCCGAGGCGGGAGCCAGCCGCAGGACGCGGTCTCCTAGGAACCCCTGCTCGCCCCCTCCCTGACTCGTCCAATTCTCCCTCTCCCACAGAGCTCCATTCTCCATTTCGACCCTTCCCAGGTTCGGCTTCTCTAGGGTCCAGGTGTCTCGGAGCCTTACAGGGCGCGCGGATCCCCTGGGAAAAGACCGCGCCCTACAGCTGGGGGTTCCGCCCTTAGGCCCGGGGTCGCGAGGAATGGGTGGGATGGGGGGAGGACGTGCGATGGCTGAGCTTTCTCTGTAGCCCAGGGCCGGAGGAGGGGGTAAAAGGGAAAGAGACCAACCGGCTGCGGGATCGCGGGACTCGAAGCCGCGGGTGAGGAAAGCAGGTTGCCCGGGAGGTGGGCTATGGGCACGGAGTGCGTCCAGCCAGAAACCTGAACTAGCAAGTCTAAGGACTGGGTCTGCGCCTCTCCTAGTCCTTCTGTAAACATGACGGGAATGGATTCAGCGATCTGTCTCCTTGGGAATGGGAGTATTTTCAGTGCCAGTTCTAGTACATACGGCGGGAACTTAACAGATAAATACTTATCAGCCAAATGGAAGGAAAATGATTGAAACTGGTTCCTTCTTGCTCGGACAACATCTGTTCGAACTTCTCCTGTTCTCGGGCTCCTCTCAGCTGACACTCTCCCGATCTAAGGTCCCTCCCACTTGGCTTTGATATTCCCTGTTCTGTGTTCTTGGTTGGCTCCCGATTCTACATCCCTGTTCTAAGCTCTCTCTCAGCTTCTACATCCCCTGTTCCAAGCTTCCTCCCTAGCTCTGACATTCCATCAATTCTTTAAACAATTCACCAGCAAGTATATATTAAAAGCCTACTATTTGTCAGGTTAGATGCAAAAAAAAAAAAAAAGTCCCTGTCTCTTGGGAGTTTACATTCTTTCTGGGAACACACGTATATGGATGAATATACAGAGAATAAACACAAGATAATGGGGGTGGAGGGGCAGCCTTCCTTCCCAAAGTCGAGGCCTGAGCAGAGCTTTAAAGGAAACAGGCTTCTGAGAAGCCAAGGTGAGTGAGAGGTGACGTGTGGTGCCAAACACACGATTTGCTATCTGATCCTGGAGGTACTAGGGGGCCACCGGAGTTGGAGTGAGCAGTGCTGTGCCGTGGTCACACCTGAGCTGTAGCAAAATTCCTTTGGCCCCAGTGTGGAGGAGGGATTGGAGGAGGCAGGGACCAGAGGCTGCTCTAGCCCCAGAGCAGCTGGTGGGGAGGGCCCGAGCTGGAACAATAGCGGGGGCCCCTAAAGAAACGGAGGCCAGTGAGGGAGGCGTGAGAAGACATTGACGTCTGTTTTGGATCCATTGAGTTTGTGGCACAAAGTTTGAAATGTCTCATGAGGGTGTTGAGGGGCTGTAGCTCAGGAGAGGGGCTAGGATGCAGTAGATAGGTCTGGGGCTCATGTGGATAGAGAAGGTAATTAAATCCATAGGAGCTGATAAGGAGAGAGAGAGAGAAAGAGAGAGAGAGAGAGAGAGAGAGAGAGAGAGAGAGAGAGAGAGAGAGAGAGAGAGAGAGAGAGTCAGTGAGTGAGTGTGTGTGAAGACTGGAGGGACTTAGGGAAGGAACGCCCATCACTTTGAAAGGGACAGCTGGGTGGTATGGTGGATAGAGCACCAGACCTGCAGTCAGGAAGACTAAAACCAGGCCTCAGACACTTCCTAGCTGTATGACCCTGTGCAAGTCACTTTACCATGTTTGCCTCAGTTTGTTCATCTGTAAAATGAACTGGAGAAGGAAATGACAAACCCCTTCAGTATCTCTGCCAAGAAAACCCCCAAATTCACTTCTGAAGAGTCGGACACCACTGTAATTACTGAACAACGAAATAGCTTTGAAAAGGAGCAGTGAGACAGGCAGGAGAGAGCCGCTGGGGAGCAGAATTTAGATGGTCGGGTGGATGAGGAGGAGGAGAACCCAGAAAGAGCAGGGAGAGAGAGTTTGATTAGCATTCAATGGTGTCTTTCTGCGGAGAAGCCTCGGGGGTGTGGATTGGGAAAGGGCAGGGGTTACCAGTGCCCTAGCAGAGGGTGGCGTAGGAGGTGAGGAGGGGAAGGCACCAGGTTTGTCTGAGGGAGGCAAGACAGTTCCAAGCTGGGCTCTACTTGGCAGGATCATATACCATAAGAATGGGCACGGTTGAGAACGGGGAATTGGCACCAGATGTTACAGACCCAGACGTGGTAGAAAAGTTCTCAGGTGAAGCTCAGGCAGGGGAGCGTCCTTATCAGGCCCACAAACCGGTGAAAAGATCCCAATAACTGAAGCCCCTAGAGCAGGTCTGGAGTTCAGCCAGGCAAACCCCCTGATACGGAGAGATTAGAAAAGGACACCCAGCTTCTTGGCCTCTGTTTCTGTGGGCATTAGGACCGCGTGGCCTAAGGGAGGGTGGGGGACATCTAGGCTTTTTGTGGGCTGCAGGTAAGGGACATTAGACAGATAGGGAGTGAGTGGAAAATTAGACGGGCCAGCTACAGATGAAGGGGCTGTTTGCAGGATAAAACAAAGAGGGTTGGGATCAAAGGCACTCGAGGCAGCTAGGTGGTGCAGTGGGTACTCGGCCAGAGTCAGGAAGACCTGAGTTCAAATCCAGCCTCAAACACTGCCCGTCTGACCCCTGGGTGAGCAACTTTACTGCTCTTGGCTTCCATTTCCCCATCTGTAAAATGGGACTAATGAATGGCAGCACCTTGCTCCCAAGGTGGTTGTGTGGATCAAATAAATAATAACCGTACGCTGAAGTGCGGTCTAAATGTTGGCTGTTATTAGCATCATCACTTATAGAAGGCTTAGCCCTCTGCCGGAGCCTGGAGGAAAGGAAAGGAGAGAAGGAGGGGTCGTGTCATGTAGAGAAGGAGCCCCTTCTGTGTTCTGAGCTGCCCACCCCACCCCCAGCTCTGACATGACAGGTTCTGGGCACCATTCCAGAATCCCACCCCCTAGTTAATGGTTCCCCTTCTAATCTTAGCTGCACAGGTTGGTTTGTCCCAAACCCTTTTAGTGTTAGAGAATCCGAATGGTCCATTTTATCCCGCGTGATCTTCCCCGTCCTTTGCTTAGTCAGGAACGCCACCCCCCCCCCCCACGTTTGTAACTGAGGGGCCATTTCTAATTTGGCTGTGAGGTGATCTTTTCTATCCAGGTCATGGATCTTCTGTCTGTCCTGCTATACCAAGGACGCCCGGAAGCAGGGGAAGGAGTTCTCCAAGTTCACGCAGGTAGTGAATAGCGGGCAGAGATGGGATATGAAGTTAGGACCCCTGGCTCCCAAAGCAGTGCCCTTTCCACCGTTCCAAATCATCTCCCTGAACCTGGGAGCACGAGTCTCAGTTTCCCCACTTGTCAAGGTGGGGATAATCTATGGAATGACTCCCCAGTAAGTTTCTACATGGGGTATTGCCCAGGAACACCACTCTCAAAGTAGACTTATTACTAGTGTTACTGTAACTGTTGGTTACTGTTGTTAAGAACAGTTGTTACTGCTGCTCGTATTTATGTAGCGTTTCACAGACAAGTAGTATCTCATTTGACCTGGACAACAACCGTGGGAAGCAGATGCAGTCACTGTCACCCCCATTTTACTGATGGGGAAGTTGAGGTAGATGGAGATTAAGTAACTTGTCCATGGCTAATAAGTGTGTGCAGCACCCCCACCCACCATGCCGTCTGGCCACCAAGAGCTCTAGCTCAGGGCTCAGGACACAAGGGCTTTAAGTAAACGGTGACTGAGTGAATTGTGTTTTATTTGGCAAATACCAGGGTTCTGGATGTCTAGAAAATTGGTATGGTACAAAGGAAGCGATCATGTGCTTTCTTGTTATGACAACTCGCCAAGAAAGCAAAGAAATCGTATGCGCGCATTATGTGACAACATGAAGTCACAGGGTTGTCCCCACGTGCTGGAAGGTGGGGAGGGAACAGTGTTAAAGCTGGGCTTTACCTGGCAGGATCATATACCGTAAGAACGGGCACGGTTGAGAACAGGGAATTGGCACCAGATGTTACAGGGACTTTCCTAATCAGACCCAGGTGTGGTAGAAAAGTTCTTAGGTGAAGCTCAGGCAGGGGAGTGTCCTTATCAGGCCCACAAACCGGTGAAATGATCCCAATAACTGAGGCCCCTGCAGCAGGTCTGGAGTTCAGCCCGGCAACCCCACCCCCACCCCATATGGAGAGATTGGAAAAGGACGCCCAGCTTCTTGGCCTCTGTTTCTGTGGGCATTAGGACCACCTGGCCTAAGGGACTCCATGTTGGAGTCTTAGGTGATGTCAAACAAGATAAAGTTGATAATTATCACATATTAGCTGGATTTGAATGCATCACAGGCACTTACACTCTATAGAAAGCCAGGGTTAAGAAAACATTCCCAGGGGCTACGGATTACCTGGGGAGCTGGGGTTGGAGGTAGTCTTCCTTCTCCCCACACACACCTGAGCCCTGTTGGGGGAGGGGTTGTGTTCCCACCGGATGGATGTGGGATCAGACCAAGCACTGATGGTAGTGAGGAGCTGGGACAGCAGAGTGGTCCCTCCACTGAGGAGCTTCCCACCCCCACCCCCTCGTCTCCCCATCTCCATTCATTCCGGGAATGGTCTTGGTCTCGAGGCTGAGCAGTTTCACTAAAAACTTTCTTCTTTTGGGAGCCTCCAGATTCCCTGTCACCCTCCCTTCCGAATACATTAGATTGTCCCTGGGTCAGTCCCCTCAAGGAATCGATGGGATTCCTCAATCCCTGAGATCTCTTTGGACCTAAAAGGGGAGCTCCTTTTTGAATGGAATTGAAGGCATTCCCCTTGGGTGGGTCTTAAACTAATCTCTTCCCAGGGTGCCCTTTCCAGGCCAAACTTTGTTGCTCATTCTTTTGTTGTAGTTTTTTCAGTCCTGTCTGATTTTTGTGATTGAATGTGAGTTTTTCTTGGCAGAGATACTAGATCAGTTTGCCATGTCCTTCTCTGGCTCATTTTACCAATGAGGAAACTGAGGCAAACAAGGTGAAGTGACTTGCTAATAAGTGTCTGAGATCAGATTTGAACTCAGGAAGGTGAGTCTTTCTGACTCCAGGCCAGCACTCTATCCACTATGGTGCCACCTAGCTTCCTGGCCAAAAGGCCATGCCTGAACACTTGAAGACTTTTTTTGTTAAAAAGGTTGATTCCCACCTTTAATCTATTTCTCTAAGAAAGACCTTTTTTCTTACCCACTTTTTTCTAAAGTAAAAATCCCAGAAAGGAATCTTTTCCTCCTAGAAAATTCTAGAAAAGAGTGATGTATCTGTGAAATATCATTTTCAATTTTACTAAAAAGCTTTGCTTCCACAATAGTAAGAGCAGAAATGTCTGTGGATTGAGAGACGGAGGTCACCTAGTCGAACCTCTTCGCTTTCCAGATAAGGAAACTGAGGCCCAGGACTGAAGATGAATTTGCCCGAGGTCACCCATGCCTGTAATCGGTAAGCAGACCTATCCCACCTTGGCTGCTCTGCCTCCAGCCATTTTTGTCAAAGGTACTGAGAGGCACCCAGTGGTCCAGGCTGGAAACCTTGGAGATGCTCTGAGGCTCCTTTTAGGCATCCCACTCTCCAGTCCTTTGTCAGATCTCTCCCCTAACGGCACGTGCTCTTGCCGCTGCCAGCTCACCTGAATCATGGTGCTAGCCTCTCACTGAGTCTCCCTGCCTCAAGCATCGCCCTCTCCTTCTGATCCATGTGTCTCCCCTCAGCTGCCAAAGGGATTGACCTAAGCTCAGGTCTGACCTGCCCTCCCCTCTTACCTCCAGGATCAAACCCGCTTCTTCAGAACTGCTCCCCACAAGCATTTCCAATTTCCTTTCCCATCCCCACCCCTCGAATGTCCTCTGCCATCCTGCACCACCAGCCCCTTCCCCTTGCTCCTCAAAGTCCCTCTGTTTCCTGACTCAGCCTCTGCTCTGCTTTTCCTTATACCTAGAATACTCTCGCTTCCCATCTGCCTTTCTGGCTTCCAAGCCTCAGCCTCAATCAGCCCTAGGCAGGAAGCCTTTCCTTTTCTTGAAAACTCTCTCCCCAACTCCACCCCCACCCCCAAGGCTAGTACCTGCCAGTTCGAAATCTGCCTCCCTTGGTTTTACGTGTGCCTGAGGTTAGTGTTGACTAAGAAAGCTTGGAAAGGCCAAATACTTCCCGGGGCATAGTTAGAGATAAGCTTCCTTCATCTGGATAGAGGGAACTGAAAAGGTAAACACTCCATCTGGCTGGTACCTAAGATTCCATGATAGAAGAAATAAAGCTGTTCTAACCCACCCGCCTCATTTAACAAATAAAGACTATGACCATCACAGATTCCGAGATTTGCCAAGGTCACACATCTCCTGAACGAAAGAGGGAGGGAGGGACATTGACTTCTGACTTGGCTGTCCCAGGTTCTCCTCCCTACTCGCCTAGCCTCTGAGTGTTGGGGGGTAGGTGGGGGCCAGCAAACTGGCTTTAGGAGGTTGTTCCCCAGTCTAGGCACTTCTAGAAAGTTCCCTTTGCTACTGTAAGTCTTAGGGTAGGAAATGACAGGCTAAGGTTCAGGGCTATAGATTCAAGGAGCTCTGTGAACTTAGCAGGGAAAACCAGTTCTGTCTTCACTTTTACTGAAGTCAAGCTGAAATTTCCTTCTCTTATGATTTCTTTTTAATCTGAGAGGGAGTACGTGACATAATAGTAATTTGCTTTTCTCAAGTTTTCTCTAGTTAGTTTTAAGATTTGTAAAGTACATTTTTTAAATCCTTGTAACTGCCTCATAAGGTAGGTGCTATAATCATCTACATTTTACAGATAAAGAAACTGAGGCTGGGGGCAGCTAGGTGGCACAGTGAGTAGAGCACTGGCCCTGGAGGACCTGAGTTCAAATCTGGCCTCAGACACTTGACACACTTACTAGCTGTGTGACTTTGGGCAAGTCACTTAACCCCAATTGCCTTGCCTTCCCCCCTGCAAAAAAAAAAAGAAAAAAAGAAACTGAAGCTGAAAAGGGTCAATTGACTTGTCTTGGGTCACATAGCTACTTAGTGTCCAAAGTGGGATTTGAACTCAGGTTTTTCTGATTCCAGTTCCAGCCACCTAGCTGCCACCTCCCTAGGAAAGAGTAAAGAGCCCATCTGGCCCAGGGAGGTGCCTGGGTACACTGAGAAGTTAAATCTGTCACTCCTTGGTCTATTTGGTCCCAGGAGGCAGAACCAGGAGGCTTCCCATAGTGGAATCAGCTATCTTCAGGGGAAGTGGCTCCCCCTTCTTAAAGGTCTTCAGGAAGAAAGTGGGTGATTGCTTGTTATAGAAGGGATTTCTTTTTGTGTGTGGGGAGTGGATAAAAGGCTGCTGAAGTCTCTTTCAATTGCCCAGTTCTGTGATTCCATGATTTCTGTGACTCATACAAAATACGAACAGTCTCTGCTCTCAGAGAGCTCCCATTCTAAGGTGGGGTGGGGGGTGGGGGGGCAGGGTCACCAGGACCAGCACACATAGGTAGACACAGGACAGACTGTGACCTTGGTAAGGAGGGTTCTTGGGCTGAATCTCCAAGGAGACCTGATCCTCCAGGAGCCGGGGTGGAGGGAAAAGTCCTGTATTATTGGCTTGGAAATGGGAAATGGGAGTATCTTGGCTGAGGTGCAGCAAGAATCCAAAACCCAAAACTAACCCCACCGTTGAGTAGATTTTCTACTGATTGGACCTGTGGGGTAAGTTCAAGTGAGGAGTCAAGTCCACCAGGGTGGAGAGCTTGGGGTTGAGAGAAGGGTGGTATCCTCCTCAGAAATGGGGACTTTTAGCAGGGGAATAATGATGAGTTCTGTTTGGAACATGCTGAGTTGAGGAGTCCAAGGTTATTCTCTCTGAAATGTGCTGTGGGTAGCGACTTGGTGATGATGGGAAAGCAAAATACACAGCCAGTGTGTGTCAGAGCTTGAATCTAGGTCTTCTGACTCCACTGGGTTACTGCCTGCCCAGACCACTTATTAAACCGTGTAGCTTCTGAACAAAAGGTAGCCCAGAAGGCTGACCACTGCATCTTGTCCCCAGCAGCTCATGTGTCCTGGGAGCTTTAGAGGGATTCCATCTGGTTTTCCCCAGTGGCTTTAGAAAGAGGAAACACATTGGAGTTTGGGCATTGTTAACAACAGGGAAACTGCTGTATCAAAAGCTGGTGTGTATGTGTTTTTTTGTTTTTTTTTTATTATTTTGGTTTTAATTGAGGTTGGAAAACTTGGCCAAGGGCCTGCTCTTTCCAGCCTAGGCTTGAGGTCAAATTTAATCCGTTTTCTTTTTTTAACTGGGGAAGGTCCCAAAGCTGCTAAGGCAACCACGGTGTTATTTGGTTTTTGGGGGAGGGGGGTGTCATGACAGGTATCTGGAAATGGGATTATAGGAAAGTTTGATGATTTCATCCAGTCCTCCCTGGAGTTGATGTACCCAGAGAGCCCTGCTTATGACCAGCCCATCTGAGAGTGAACTTGTCCTTAGCAATGTCCTCTCTCCAGAGTCCTCTTAGGAAAGTCAATTTTTCTGAAGTCAGAAAACAGGTTGTGGCCCCAGGACCTACCTCCTTCCCCACCCCCCTCCACCTGCCATATCCAGACTTGGTCAATGTGTTCGCTTTGCCGAAATGCTCTCTCCTTTCTTGGTCATTCTTAGCTCGGTGGGATAAGCCCCCAGGGGTGAGTAGGAATCTTTTGGGAAACTCGAGGAAAGCAAAAACCAGAGAGAAGAACACAGACATCATCAGGGCTCCTTGGTCATCTTCCACCTTCCCTCCCCTCACAGGTGGCACAAGGGAGTTCAAATTCGACCTCAAATGCTTACTAGCTGGGTGACTGTGGGCAAGTCACTTTGCCTCAGTTTCCTCATCTGTAAAGTGGAGATAGCAATAGAACCTCCCCCCCACCCAGGGTTGTTGGGAGGATTCCTTGAGACAGTAAGTGTAGTGCTTAGCACATAGTAGGCACCAACACTTGGTGTTTCCTTCCTTCTTTCCCCCCACTTTGGGGGAATGTTTTTGTAAACCTTAAAATATTATAGCTGTGCCAGTTGTCATTCATTTTTTGGTCTAGTGTAGGGTGCTTCCAACATGGAATTCCCCTTCGCAGGTGCAGCTCTCTAATCTCCTTGGGGTGGGGTGGGGAGTCAGTGGCAGGAGCTATTCACCCTTCGGTAAGCATCACTGCTATGTTTGAGTCCACAGGCAACTGGAGGGAGCACATTTCAGGCACAGTTTTAAAGTTCCTGACTTCAAGAAGCATATACTGTGAGTTGTCAGGTTTGTCCTGGGTTAGTCAGGAATTCACTGGCTCTGGGCCCACAGGAAGAATGGAGATGCTGCCCTTCCTTGCAGTCTCCTGGCACTTGGAAGCTGGGGCCCCTTGGTGAGGCCCTTGGGCCTCAGGCTACTGTTCTTATCTCCCACAGGGATCTCTGGGGCTCCCCCTCGGTTCCTGTGATCTCTGGGCCAGGGCTCAGCTTTAGAAAGTGTGCCAGCAGCTGGGATGGGAAGTACAGATTGTGACTGTCAGTCAGGAAGCCTTTGAGCTGCTGGGGCCTTGATGTTGGGCTTGGGAACTTCAGTGGGCCAATCTCACAAATATTTATTAAGCACCTACTACTTGCCGGTCACTGCACGGCCATGGTGAGGCAGCCCCTCTCCCCTAGAAGCTGACCTGGGTGTGCTGGTGCTCTGGCCATTAGGCCACACTGTCTCTTAAATAACAGGAATTCAAATCTATAAAATATACTCTTGATGACACGTCTCCACCACTATCTCTCCATTCCTTCCCAACTTCTAAAAAAGAGGTCGTAGTGATGTCTTTTGGGTTTTTTTGTTGTTGTCTAATTGTGTTCAACTCTTCATGACCCTAATGTCCCTAGGGTTTTCTTGGCAAAGATAATGGAGGGGTTTGCCATTTCCTTTCCCAGAAGGCAAACAGAGGTTAAATGACTTACCCAGGGTCACATAGCTAGTGTCTAAAGTCACATTTGAACTCAGATTGTCCTGCCTCCAGGCCCAGTGCTCTTATCTACTCTGCCAACCTACCTGCTCCTTGTTTTTTTATGTTCCTTCCCCATCCCTCCTTCCCCCAACAGAGAGCCATCCCATAAGATAAATAGTATTTTTTTAAAGTCTCCGACTTCAAGAAGCATACCTTGTCCTGGAAAAACACCTACACAGAGAAGTAACTAGAAGATACACAAGCAGTAATTTTGAGGGAAGGCATTGGTAACTAGGAGACATACAAAGAGGCCTCAGAGGGGATGTGGGGGGAGCTAGGTGGAGGAGGGGGTATGTTCCAGGCACGGGCAGAGTGTCCTCTGAGAGTAGCCAGTTGGTCCAAATGACAGTGCCGGGGACGGGGGTGTGAAAGGTTCAGGGGGACTGGACAGGGATTGGGGGACCAGCTTGTGCAGGGCTTTTAAAGTAAGATGGAGCAGCTCCTAGAATCGATGAGACCCACTGGAATTGATTGGCTGGAGTCCTGGAGTCTGATCTGATTAAGGAAAATTACTTTGGCATCTGTGTATAGGATGGCCTAGGCTGGGGAGAGACTGGAGGCAAGGAGGCCAAGTAGGAGGCTGTTACTATGAGAGGTGATCAAGGCCTAAGGTCTCAGGCTATGGGAATGGAGTGAAGGGTCTCATGCCAGAGGAGTCATTGAGGTAGAAACGTCAGGATTTGGCAGCTGATTAGATAGGTAGGGTGAGGAGTGAGGAGTTATGGGAAAGGCCAGAGTCATGAGCCTGGGACACTGGAAGGATGGCAGTGATTTCAACCCAAGTAAGGAAGACTGGGAGAGGAGAAATGATAAATTCTGGTTCAACATGTTGAATGCAAGGTATCTCCAGGACGCCCAATTTGCAATGGTTTAGATGGGGTGCTTATGCTTGGATCCCAGCCCTAAGACCAATCTCTGGCAATAACTCATGAGTGGGCCCCAGTGGGGCCCAGAGACAAACTATCTCTCCCTGTTAAAAGAACAAGTTGTAACAACAGTGGTACTTGCTGCTACTATGACTGTGTAAGGCTAATAACACCAGCATACAGGAGGGCTGCTAGCACGACTTCTTTGATCTGCTTTTCTAAGGAAAGCAATTTTAAGGTGTTAACAATCTTACTTTAATTAATATATTAATTTAATTTAATTAATTTAATATATACTATATATTATATATAATTTTAATATATAATTTACATATTAATATATAATTAATATACATATATCATTCACTTAGTTCAGGGAAAAAGTCAGCACCCTGAACTTTCAGACAAAATACAAACAGAAATTACAAACGGGAATTACGAGCAGAGAGAATGACAGAAACAGACAGGCTTCTATCTGTCTGACCAAATCACAATACATAGTTGCCAGAGAGAGAAGCACCAACATCTGTGTTTTCAAATGGCAAGGTGTTCTTAACAGCTACCCAGAGTCTTATTTGGCCAAATCACCAACACTCTTCCAACAAGTCAAACCCCTGAAACAAAACACCAACCTCAGAAATATATATATGTATATATACACACACTCTTCTCAGGGCCCTGGGGCTTTCTTGTTTCTTAAGCAGGTCATCAAAGACTCAAAAGCAAAAAGTCCCACCCTGCTTACCATCTCACAAGTTAACCTCTGTGGAATTTCCGTTGCATGAATGGGACTATCTTGTCCCAGAAGAATTACTGATTCCCACAGTTACCACGTACAATCCAGATGTCAAGCCACAGATACCAATTCCTGAGGCTATCTTATACCAACAGGATGGTCATGACACTTGTGCCCAAGGTACAGAAACTGGGTGTTCCTACCCACCCCCACCTAATCAGCATACTTGTCACACCATCAACTAACTTCTATATAAGCTTTAGCGTCACTCCTGTTAGGTTGCCAAGTTCTCTAACGAGTTTGCCCGCTATATAGAGTTACAGTAAACTTTTTGCCACCTGACTGGAAGACTGCTCAAGTCTGTGAATTCTTTCCAGACAACTCTTACCTGAACCTCGGTATTTTGGGGTCCCTGTACCACTAAAACTGCATCAATTGATACTAAAACCACCAGTTGATAAGCCTCTAATTCACTCAGTTCCCCCTGTCCTGGGTCTCAAGGGTAACATGGATTAGGACTTTTGCTTGTCTCTCAATGTGTGGCTTTGCTGTTACTCTCCTTTCTGCCCACTTCATCATGTTCAGGGGAGCTGGCGTTGCTCTGACCTCACTTCCTTTCTCTCTTACCTCTCTTCGTGTCTCACTTTGATCTTGCAATTGTCCAATGTTTGAGTCCTGTTACTTTTTTAAAAAAATATTTATTTTTAGTTTTCAACATTCACTTTTATAAGATTTTGAGTTTTAAATTTTCTACCCCTCCTCTCCCTTCCCCCACACCAAGACAGCGAGCTGTCTGATATAGGCCATACATGTGCAATCGTATTAAACATATTTCCACATTAGTCATATTATAAAGAAGAATTAGAGCCAAATGGAAAACCATGAGAAAGAAAAAACAACTAAATGAAATAGTCTGCTTCGATCTGCATTTAGACTCCTTAATTCTTTCTCTGGATGTGGATGGCATTTTCCATCATGAGTGTTTTGGAGTTGTCTTAGATCCTTGAATTGCTGAGAAGAACCAAGTCTATCAAAGTTAGTCATTGCACAACATGGCTGTTACTGTGTACAGTGTTTTCCTGGTTCTGCTCCCCTCACTCAGCATCAGTTCATGTAAGTCTTTCCAGGTTTTTCTGAAGTCCACTTGCTCCTCATTTCTTATAGCACAATAGTATTCCATTACATTCATATACCACAGCTTGTTCAGTCATTCCCCAGTTGATGGGCATCCACTCAATTTCCAATTCTTAGCTGCTTTTATAAATATTTTTGTGCATGTGAGTCCTTTTTATATTTTTATGATCTCTTTGGGATACAGACCTAGTAGGGGTATATTGCTGGATCAAAGGGTATGCATAGTTTTATAACCCTTTGGGTGTAGTTCCATATTGCTCTCCAGAATGGTTGAATCAGTTCACAACTCTACCAATAATGCATTAGAATTCCAATTTTTCCACATCTTCTCCAACATTTATTATTTTTCCTGTTTTGTCATGTTAGCCAGTCTCATAGGTGTGAGGTGGTACCTAAGAGTTGTTTTAATTCGCATTTCTCTAATCATTAGTGATTTAGAGAATTTTTTCGTATA
>CM053623.1:234506144-234618592 GCA_028646595.1 Phalanger gymnotis
TATATCTGTGGTTGTGTATAATGTTCTCCTGGCTCTGCTCCGCTCACTCAGCATTATGTCGTGTAGGTTTTTCCAGGTCATTATGAAGTCCACACCATTCCCATTTCTTATAGCACAATAGTATTCCATTACTTTCATATACCACAACTTGTTCAGCCATTCCCCAATTGATGGGCATCCCCTTGATTTCCAATTCTTTGCTACAACAAAAAGAGCCGCTAAAAATATTTTTATACATATGGGTCCTTTTCCCACATGTGTGATCTCTTTGGGATACAACCCTAGAAGTGGTATTGCTGGGTCAAAGGGTATGAACCTGTAGCCCTTTGGGCATAGTTCCAAATTGCTCTCCAGAGTGGCTGGATCAGTTCACAACTCCACCAGCAATGTAATAATGTTCCAATTTTCCCACAGCCTCTCCAGCATTTATGATTTCCCTGTTTTGTCATTTTAGCCAATCTGACAGGAGAGATGTGGTATCTAAGAGTTGTTTTGATTTACATTTCTCTAATCAGTAGTGATTTAGACCATTTTTTCGTATGCCTATAGATATCTTTAATTTCTTCCTCTGAAAACTGCCTGTTCATATCCTTTGACCATTTCTCAATTGGGGAATGATTTGTATTCCTATAAATTTGGCTCAGTTCCCTATATATTTTAGAGATAAGGCCTTTATCAGAGACACTAGTTGTAAAGATTTTCTCCCAATTTTCTGCTTCCCTCCTAATCTTTGTTGCATTGGCTTTTTTTGTACAAAAACATCATGGAACCCTTGTGAGACAGCTGGTAGCACGGTGGCTAGAACCCTGGCTTTGGAGTTAAGAAGACCTGAATTCAAATTCAGCCTTGGGCACTTAATAGCAGGGTGACCCTGGGCAAGACGCTTAACCTCTGTTTGCCTCAGTTTCCTCAACTGTAACACGGAGATAATTGCACTGCTCCATGGTGGTTGTGAGGATCAAACGAGATCTTGTTTGTAAAGCGCTGGTACATAGTAGGTGCTTTATCAGTGCTAACTCTGTTCTTCCCTGTTGCCTCACACAACTTTACATACATTTTCTTACGTGATCCTCTCTTTCTCTCCTTCTTGAAGGAGAGAGTACAAGTATATTTATTTCCATTCTGCAGTTAGTCACTTACTCAGGGTCACCTGGCCAGCAAGCCTCAGAGGCCAGATTCAAACCAAGACCCTCCTGATTCTAAATCTGGCCCCTTTTCCACAGCCCTCTCTGGCAGTTGGGGCTGGAGGAGGTAAGAACGGGGAGAAGGATGTTGTACGCTTTCCCTGAGACCCTCCCCTTTCATGAGCTCAGCAACCTGAAGGTCAGGAATGGGTTTGGATTTGAGGTGGCTGTTGTACATTTTGCCATCATGGCCCCAGTGCTGGCTTTTCGAGAGATTCCTTAAAAAACCCAAATTCTTAACAGCAATATTGTAATAAGGATCCCTTCCCCTACACTTGTAAACTGTGAAAGCCTTAGCTACTCTGATGGCAGCAGCAATCCAAGACCATTCCAAAGGACCCATGGTGAAAAAAGCTCTCCGTCTCCATAGAGAGCGCTGACAGACTCTGAGTGCACACCAAAGCAGGCTCTTTCTTCCTTCCTTGCTTTCTTCCTTTCTCTGTCTCTGTCTCTGTGTGTCTCTCTCTCACTCAACATAGCCAATATGGATATACGTTGCATGAGTGCCCATGGATCATCTATATCATTGCTTGCCTTCTCAATGGGTGGGGCAGGGACCAGAGGGAGGGAGAGAATTTAAAACTCAATTTTTAAAAAAATGGATGATAAAAACAAATTATTAAAAAAAAATTAAATTCTTACTGGATTGGCTTCATTTCCAGCCCCAGGTGTTGCCCAGGAATGTAGTGAGCTCCCTGTCACTGGTGTTCTTTCAGTTAAGGCCTGTCTGGATTGTTTGGGAGGAGATTTCTGCTTAGGTACTAATTGACTCGATACCCCTAGGCTCCTTCCAGCGCCCAGTAACAGTCTGTCCATCCTCCTGGGTCCAAGGAAGCCACTGGAAAGCAGTCAGATTTCTCTTTTCCTCTCCCCACTTCTCATCCTAACCAAAACCAATATTCTATCTATTTACTGGAAGGCTCTTGTTTTTAAACCCCGATGGAAGATGAGAAAATGGCTTTTCTTCCCTCTGCCCCGCTCCTTGACCTCAAGATTTCAGACATTGAACATCATATCTCTGGCCACCTGGGAGGGAGATGTTGCCAAGAGGACAGTCTTCAGGGTGATATTAAAATTCAGAACTTGGCCAACCTTTCATCCTATAGAGTTGGAAGCTGAGGCCCAACATGGAGTATGTGGTGTGGTTTTCCTTCCCATCATCCCAGGAATTGTATCCATTCTTTCTACCACTTTCCTAGAGAGTAACAATGTGACAGAATGGAAAGGATATTGGGCTTGGATTCATGAGAGAACCTTTACTAGCTGTGTGACTTTGGGCAAGTCACTTCGCTGACCTCAGTTTCCTCGTTTGTAAAATCAGGATAATAATGCCTTTGATACCGATATCATGGGATTATAATAAGTTCTAAGTTCCTCTGCTGCCCAGGTGACCTTGGGCAAGTCTCTTGGCCTGAATCTCAGTATCCTCATGTGAGTTTGGACTAAAATGTCCTCTTAGGCCTCTTCCAGCTATCAATCTATGGGCCTATAAACCTGAGTGACCTTGGGCAAGTGACTTCTAGGGAGGACCCTAGGTCTCAGTTTCCCGATATGTAAATTGAGGGGGGCTGAATCTGATATCCTCTGAGGCCCTTTCTGGCTCCTCCATAGATCCTTTGACCCTAAGTGAGATGATTAAAAACAAGATAAACAAGGTGAGAGACTCTACCCCACTGAGCTCCCTGGGGGACTGAGGATGAAGCTGCACAGACTTTAGGACCCACTCATATGATCCCCTAGAAACATTCCTGCTTTAGAGGGGGATCAGCAAACTTGACAGCTTTCTGAGGAAGTATCTGGCGTTGAGAAATCCTGGCCACAGATGCCATGGGCTCCTTGGCTGACAGGCACTAAGGACTTTCCCAGCCTTGCTTAGGGCCATCAGTGGCTGGACTGGAGCTTTTTACTGGCTCTGCTTGTTGCCGTTGAGTTGTCTCAGTTCTGTCTGACTCTCCATGACCCCATTTGGGGTTTTTGTGGCAAAGACACTGGCATAGTTTACCATTTCCTTCTCCAGGGTCAAATTTGAACTCAGATCTTCCTGACTCCTGGCCCTGTGCTCTATCCACTGTACCACCCAGCTGCCCCTTCACTGGATCTAGAGGAGGCTGGCCCCTTCTGAGGGGAGCCCGAGTCTAGAGAGGATAACAGGGACTGGGAAAGGAGCCCCGGACTTTGTCCGAAGCATCTTCTCAGCCCTTGCCCGAGGCATCGATGCACTCAGCCTCCATTTTTCTGGTAGAATCCATGTTTCTATGGCCTTTATCTCTCTGAAGCACTTGTCAGATAATGGCAGCTAACTGAGGAATGAGACCTGAAATGAACTTGGCCACTTACCAGTCAGGAGACTTTGGGCCAGTCATTTCCCAGATTAGTAGAATGAGGGGCTTGGCCTCCGTGATCAACCAGGGTCCTTCCATTTCTTCAGCCCTAAGACTATGTTGGAAAGGACCTTGGAGATCTAGGGCAGTGTTCAGGAGCTGAGTTTTGAGGGCTGCTCATCCACCCTCAGTGTCCACCTTCACCCAGCTGTCACCTGTGGCTCCAAGAAGCTGGAGCATGGGCAGAGGCCACACCCCATGAAACCGTTTCGACAGATGGGCTCGACCAGGCTATTGGTGAGTTAAGGGGGTACGTACCCCAAGCATATGAAGACTTCCTCCCATGGAATGGGCAGATGAGAACAATTTTTCGGACAGCCACGAAGGTGGCACTGTGGAGGGCTCAGAGCTTGGTCAGACATAGAAGATGCCAAGGTCATCCACTGCATCCCAGGCATTGCCAGTCGTCCTGACTTTTGTCCCGCCACTGGCCTTCAATGACTCTGGGAGAGAGAATGGGTCTGACGATTTTGTGCTGCTCCACCTCACTTAAATCAAATTTAAGCTGAAGTCAAGCCAGCAACAACATCCCTCTGGACTCTTCTCTTCCCCAGTCCTTTCAGCCAGTCTTCACATGGCATTTCAGGGGAAGCAACGAGTGCAATCAGAAGCTCATCCAGAGTTCAGGGAGTCCAGGACACAGCATCCCAGAGCTGGAAGGGCATCCAAGCATAAGCTACATCTGGGCAGGAATCCCCCATTCAGTCTTCCTCACACTGGCCATCCATTCTTCTGCACTGGCAGACCTTGAGTGATGGGGAGCTCCCTCCCTCCCTCCTGGGGCAGCCCATCTCACTTTTTCCCTGGTTGGGAGTCACTTTTCCCTTCTCTTGAGTGGACATTGGGTTCTCTCTGTGCCGTTTCTCCCTGCTCTTCCTAGTTTTACCCTTTGAGGCCAAGTGGAACAACCATTCAGATACTCAAAGGTCATAACCATACCACACCCACCCCTCCCAACCAACTTCTCTCAGCTCTGATTCTGTCTTCCCACGCCTCAGTCTCCAATTTTCTCCCCACTTTCATAACCCTCCCCCCTGGAGCTTTGCCAAAATGTGGTACCCACAGAACCCGACCCTCATCTGGTTATTCAGCTGGCACTTTTCCCCCTTCCTCACTGGGGGCTTATGGGAAATAACTTTTGTAAATCAGTCATCAAAAACTGCCATTATGACCTGCAGACATTTGACCATTAATCTGATCTTGCATTTCCTTTTAATCACCACTTCTTACTTCTCAGAGGTGCCTCTTACTCCCTAGAGTAGGCCTTGATTTCTAAAAGGCCACCAGGGACGTGGTCAGTGCTTCAACCAGCCAGTGGCTAGCTGCGTTCTAATTCAATCAAGCTTAACTGCACAGATAGGGGAGGGAAGGAGTCTCATCATCTCCTTTACCTTCCTCTGACGACCTGCCATCTGCTGGACTGGGGTGGGGAAGGGGAGTAGCAATTGGTCTGGTATCTGTTCTCCTGGTCATTCTCTCCCCAGTACACATATAGAACACATCGAGACCCCTAAGTTGCTACAGAAATGCCAACTGTCAATAGTGATTGCAGATGGTGTGGTAATAACAGAATCCCGGCTATAATTTTATATGCCGTGAAAAACATCTCTTGCCTTAGACTCCCTGGGGGTTTTCCTCACCATGTGACTTCTTTTGCAGATCCCCCTGTTCTTCTCAGAAGCCCTTCTCTATGATTGGAGACCATGTCTAAGCTGCTCACGTGCATGCTGAAGTTTCTCCGAGGATCCACCAACCAGAAGGTGTGCGCGCTGTTCGCCATTACTTTCAAGCTCATGTTTCTCGTCTCCATCATGGTCTACTGGATGGCAGAATCCAAATACAAGGATCAGCTACCCAGCTTGCCTCTAGAGGTTAAGTGCCCCCTTGTCCTTTCTTCACCTTCTCCTCTCATCCTGGGTGAGCCCCCTCCCCCACCAGGGGACATCTTCTTTGTGGAAACCTCTGATCGGACCAATCCAAGCTTTCTCTTCACGTGCTCAGTGGAGTCAGCCTCCAGGACTCACCCTGGTACTAGGATTGTTGTCCTCATGAAGGGCCTGGTTGGCAGGAACTCCACCCTCCCCAAGCACCTAGGCATCTCTCTCCTGAGCTGCTTCTCCAACGTTGAATTCCAGCCCCTGGACTTGACCGACCTTTTTGAGGGCACCCCTTTAGCCAGCTGGTACACCTCCATTCACCAAAGATGGCAGCCGTACCTTCTCCCCATCCTTTCTGATGCTGCCAGAATAGCCATCATGTGGAAATTTGGGGGGATTTATTTAGATACAGACTTCATCGTCCTTAAAAATTTAAAGAACTTCACCAATGTCCTGGGCACTCAGTCCAAGTATGTGCTGAATGGGGCCTTTCTTGCCTTTGAGCCCAGGCATGAGTTCATCCAACTCTGCATGCAGGACTTTGTGGATCATTACAATGGCTGGATCTGGGGCCACCAGGGCCCCCAGCTCTTGACCCGTGTCTTCAAAAAGTGGTGTGGGAGTAGGAGCCTCCAGGATCACCAGAACTGCAAAGGGGTGCAGGCCCTGCCCCAGGAAGCCTTCTACCCCATCACATGGCAAAACTGGAAGAAGTACTTCGAAGACATCAGCTTACGGGAATATGAGATGCTGCTGAGTAAGACCTACGCAGTCCACGTGTGGAACATGAAGAGCCAGAGCGTCAGCTTCGAGGTCACTTCCAAGGTGCTGCTAGCGCAGCTCTACTCCCAATACTGCCCTGTGACAACAGAGGTCATGAAAATGTATCTCTGAAGAGCTGAGGTGGACTCTAGACTCCCCACCCCCCGAAAAAGCATTGGCTCAATGCTATCCACCATCTTTACAGAAAGGAACACCTGGGATGGAAGGCCCATTCCAGCTGAAAAGCATATGATCTTCTGTGGGTAGGGAGTTTGATTAGTCCAGAGGTGGGAAGTGATGGGCCATCCTCCCAGTGCCTGCTCCTGAGTTGGTAGCCATCCACCAATTAGGACTGTGAGTATCCAAAAAGAACAGAATGGAGGAAAAGGCCATTGGCCTCAAGGCAAGGGAGGTGTTGGTCACAAGAGATCAGAGAACAGAGGAGACTTCAGGGCAAGGGAGGCAGAAAGTGCCCAAAGCAGGAAGAGGTTGTCCCTAAGATAAGAGGGAGAAGAGGTTGTTTGGGAAGCCTTGGAGGCCAAAAGCTTCTGGGGCAGTTTCTGTCCTCTCTCTCAGGTGTCTCTGAATATTGAGGTGAAATGTGATTTCTTCAGCTCTTTCCAGGCTGGAAACAGGACCTCATACATTGCGGGGTTTAATTAACCCCTCAGTGCCTGCAGCATCATCTCCAAACTGTAGAAGTGGCAGAAGGTCAATGTGGATTGGTAGAGACTTTGATTGCCCAGGAGTTCCTATGCAAGGAAATTCATGAGTCCAGCCCCCATCCTCCATCTTTGGTTCTGCATTCTTCATTGGCTGTTTTTCCCAAGGTTTTCTTCTCCTTCCCTCTCCCAGAAGGCCATCCTTTATAACCAAGAATGAAAAAGAAAGAAGAAAAAACTGCCAGTAGAACAAAACTAGCATACACCAATCAAGTCTGACTTTCTATTTCCCCCTGATTTGCCCTGAGGGTCTCCTGTGCCATGCAGCACCCACCTTGTGAGAAGCTAAGAATGCCGTGCCCTGACCTTGCCTGCCCTCTAGCTTCCCAAGGTGTCTCCTGAGGGGTGGCTGTCAGGTTCTGCTGGGGCTGAGCTTGGCCTTTCCTGCCTCAGTTCCCAACTCTGAATGTCCCAACTGTGTTAGTGTGTTTAATTTTAGTGGAGGGAAGGAGAGAGACAGAGACAGAGAGAGGAGAGAAAGAGAAAAAAGGGGAGAGGGAGAGGGAGAGGGAGAGGGAGGGAGAGAGAGAGATGAGACAAGAGAACATTATGAGGCTTAGGAAAACCAACTCTTGTAACTACTGGAAGGAATTAAGATCTGCCTGCAGGAGAAGAAAAGTCAACCCTGTTGGCTGAGACTCCCCAGGCTGCCCAGAAGGAGAGCCCAATGGCCAGGACCTTGAGTTGGGGACACCCGGTGCCTCACCACCCCTAGGGAACACAGAGCTATGGGTAATAAGTTGGGTAATAAGTAACCCTGGCTACTCACTTAATCTGTCCATCTCAATTTCAGGGTTTGCTCCCCTACCAAAGCTGAACCAAGCACTGTGGAGGAAAGAAGATACTATGTAACAACAATTATTTGTTATCGTAGAGAGGTAGTTTTTTCTCCTTCTGGCTCCTGGTCCAAATAGAGTGTGTGGGTGGGGGCTCATGAGCTGCTGTTTGAAGTGGATGATGACCTGCGGAAGAGCTTGGTTGCTTTCCTGTGAGACCCACGTGTGAAAGGAGGTATCTCAGGCATCTATGTTAGAAACATGCTTGACACTGAAATTCAGGTAGCAAGGGTAATTTATTATTATTGAGGAATTCAAAGGAATTGGTAAATGTTCCTGGCCAGGAGTGGACTCCACCCTCCTTTAGGAAGAGGGAGTGGGGAGTACAGGAGTGAGACCAACTTTATTCTGTTAGACTGACATAGATTGATGCACCATCGGCTCAGTACCTCCCTTCAGAGAACAGATTGTTCTGCTCCCTTCTGGATCACAATCTTCCCTATATGCCCCCAACATGCACCTCCTTGGCATGTTCTCTCCTCCTCAACATATGTCTCACGTTCGAAAATGGCGGAAAACTCCTCCCTGTGGGTGTGTGAGGTAATATTCAATTAGCCATTTAAGCATGTGTGGTAGCTATTTGACCCAGTTTTCTCTTCAACCCTGATCATTATCTGGCCAGTTTAGACCAGTTTTGCCTATGTCCTGAAACTGAGGTTTCTGTAAAACCACAAACTCGATTCCCATTGGCTGAGGGCTCTCATCCTGGTTAATCTTTACTTCGTCTTTGTTCAAGTTGACAATTAATTATTCTGTGAAACTTAATTAATTCTTCTGTGGAAACCTAACTTTCCCTAACTTTAGTCAATTAACTCTTCCGTGGAAACCTAGCTTTTACCCATCTCTCACAATCTGTATGATACACCTCACTTTCTACCACTGGGTTTTTGGGGGAGGACAGGGGTGTTGAGAAGTGGAGTCAAGAATATGACTTCCCTGCCTCGTGTTGCACAGGAAGGAAGCTCATGGAAACTGCATCATTGTTGGGAAGTTTACCAGGTTGACCGCCTGCCCCTTGCCCTCTTCACAGATTACCTGGTGGAAGACAATGGGGAAGGATTTAGGGGAGTGGAGGAGCAGACCAGAAGAGAAGGGAGCCAAATGAGAGCTTTCCTCAATAGATCAATATGGGTTCCCTGTCGCCAGGCGTCATCCCCTGCCTCTAGGCCTCTGTCTTGTCTTCATTCCTCTTCATCCAATGTCAGAGAGCTTCTCTTTCCTCCCCTCCCTAAAAATGGAGGCCAGACCCAACAGTGTATTTGCCGTCCTTGACTTTGGTTGGTTTACAAGGCAGGAGGAGCCTGGAATCTTCCAGATTCTTTCTGAGAGGAAGTCAGCCCAGATCCAACTAGCCCTTCGTGGTTCCATGCTGCCCTGGTCCAGGAGGGTCCCTGGGATTGTTTATCACATGCATCCACTTTTCTAGTTGCTAGATTGTGGCTCCTAACTGAGGTTGGTTCCAAGATAGCCATCAAAAAAGAGCATGGATGGTGGTCTCTTGTTGCCTAGAGAGCCAGGGTACAAGGTGGAAGGCAGCTCATCTCTGGGCTCCAACACCTGGAAAGCCTCTGGTCCAGATGTGAGAGGAAGGGTAGTACCTGGTAGTACCTGGACCTGAAGCCAGAGGATCTCAGTTCAGATCCTGGCACTGCCACGTGTTCCTTTTGGGACCTCTGGCTGGTCACTTTTATTCTGGGTCTGTTTTCTCACCTGTAAAATAAGGGGCCTGGGCTGGGTGACCTCTAAGGTGCTTATAGCTTCAAATCTCCAATCCCTTGCTTTTCTTTGGAGCTTTGAGAATCTTGGGTGGAGCCTTGCACACCGCCTGGAGGGAAGCTAATGAGCCAGTCCCTGCCCCCACTCCCAGGTTGTTCCTTCAGCTCTCCTGGACCTTTCTCATGCACAGATATTGTCATTTACAGAATTAATTGGGTCACCCTTTTTTCTTTAAATATTTTTGGGGGGTGCAAGTAAGAGGAGGTAAATGCTGGGTTTATTTTTTTTTTCTTTTCTACTTCCATGAAAACATTCTGTTCTGTTGCACGTGATGGGTTTTTGCCTCTAAATGATTGGGCTGGGACTATAATCAGATTTAGGCAGATCAAAATAACATTAGACTGAGCATAACAAACAAATGTGAGCTGTCCAGGCCCTTGACAATCTTTCAGGGATTCAGTGGTGGGCTCAGAAGTGGTTTATCTCAGCTGAGCCAAACCCCACAAAACTGCCCTAAGCCCCTGGCAAGCCTGGTGGCTTCTTGTCTCCCAGGTGGGAGTGGAGACATCTTGATGTATCTGTTACAGTCTGGAGCCCCCAATACCCAAGACGGTTTGACCTCTCTCTTGAAGAGTTAAGTGCTTCCCAAGTAAAAGATTCACTTCTTTTTTTGGCTCTTTGTGACTTCTCCTAGGATCAAGATGTGGCAGGATGCCTTAGCAAGTGAGTGGGAAAAAGCCATAACCCCTAGACTCATAGTTTGTGTGCTTGGAGACTAGAACCTCAGTTCTGCCTCCCCTTTCCACAGACAATGGGATGGAAGAAGTTAGGGAGCTTGGAGATTAGAAGCCAACAAGGCAGATGAACTAAGCCATCTCATAAGAGTTCAAGCTTCCCCTTCTTCCCTCCCCCTCTTCTTTAACTTGTGAATCTTTTACTTGGGAAATATTTAACCCTTTAGGAAAGAGGTCAAACTGTCTTAGGGCATTGGGGGCTCCAGACAGTAATAGATGCATCAGGATGTCTCAGTTTGCAGCCTCTTCTTGGGACCAGTACACTGAAGAATAGTGAATGTATATCAATGAATGTTTTATCAAGTGTGATGAGTATATGTGAGTTGTAGTTTATTTACTCCTACAGAGTATGGATGTACCAATTGACTGGCACCTTGTTAATAAGGACAAAAGACAGCTCCTAAGTCTCAGTACCTGGAGTCCCACTCAAATGACTTGGCCAGGACCCTTGGGGGAAGATGCCATTCTTTGCTGGCCTACAAAAGAATGCCAAAAAAGATCCCTTTTCCCATCCTGTTCCTGTTCAGAAGGCAGCAGAGTGACCCCAAGCTAAGACTAAGTCTTTTCTTCTTAACCTCAGGTCTGGGACTGAGATCATTGTCCTTTGCCCCAGACAACTACAGGACCTCAGAGTTAGAAATTCCACCAGTCTTTTCTGGCTGGCTGTGCAAATGAAACAGAACAAGTAGAAGGGGCCAAGGTCATCCCTTTCGACCTTTTTTAGGAAGATCTGTTGACAGCAAATACCACTAAGCCATGGTGTGATGTTTTGTCCAGGGAATATAACTTCATCATCTCCACTGACATCTATCTTCTTGACTTTGCCCCCAAGCTCTGGACCTCTGAGATCCTTTTGTCTTGGCTTGTATCAGCCTGAGCTCCCAAGTTTGAAGAGTATGCTTTTCTCTCTGGTCTCTCTTCCCCCAGCCAAGATATCCTAGGTCCTTCCTTCAGTCAGTAGTAAGTCAACGGATGAGGGATCTCCTCAACAGGGCATTCCCTCCCTTGGGGCTGATACAAATCCTCCTCATCCTCCAGGCTTCTTGGCCATGGTCTTCCACAGAAGACTGGCCAACATTCTGGAAGCTTCCCTGTCTCAATGACCTGCATCCTCATCATTGGTCCCATCATTACTTGGGCACTGGATCTGGGTTCAAATCCTGCCTCAGACATTAGCTAGGTGACCCTAGGTAAATCCCTTTCCTTCTCTGGGCCTCAGTCTCCTCCTCTACAAAATAGGTGGGTTGGGCTAGAGGGGCCAACTCTGAATCTAACATCCTTTTACTTTCGTTCCAGAAGTAGGCTCTGTTCACAAGGACCCTGCATTGATACTTCAGCAAGTATGCAAAAGAAATCCTAGCACCCTCCCTACCCACCCCCTTCCCCCCCCGCCCTGCTCTGGCCAAAGCTGTATAGTGGCAGGTTTGGGGGTGTAGGACATCATTAAATTATTTAATAAATGTTCCAGCTGTGTCCGGAATCACTGAGCAGTGAAGTGTTTCTGGGATCCTTAGCTCATAAAGGGACCAATTCTGCCTCACTGTATAAATATTAAACGCGCTATTTAAATATTAAATTGTAATGTCTCTCTCTACTTTTGATCTCCCAGCGAGGACTCGGGATGGGCCCTGGTTGGCTCCCTAATGTGGTACCAGCTCTGACTGGAGGTTCTCATTTTGGCTCCCATTCTGCTCCTCCTGCTATGGTCAGGATGCTTAAAGGGTTTGGGCTCCTTTGGCATTGGCCCAGTTATGAAAGTATTAGCTTCTTGGAAGACATGCTCAGAGATTCCCATTGGCTTCTGAAATCAGCCCCGTTTAGCAGGTCTGAGAACGTGGGATCATCCTCCACTCCCAAGGATGTGAATGGCCTCCTATTACCTTTCTTCATTCCCTCCCCCCAGAGCCCTCTCTTCCACACTGGGAGGGCCTGCACCCTCCCCTCCATTCCCATGCCCCATCCCTTATAGACTGGTGTAGTGGAAATAGCATTGTTTCTGGAATTGATCCCTGTTTAGCCCTGGGGCAAGTAAGTGAACTTCTTTGGACCTCAGTTTCCTCATCTGTAAAATGAGGTGGTTCAATGATGATTTCCAAGGTCCCTTTCTCTGTTCTCTACCCCTCTCCATCCTTTCCTCTGTCCCATCTCTGCAGAATCTCCATTCTCCCCTCTGCTCATCCCTCCAGAATCACCATTCACCCTTCTAGCTGATCTCTCTGCCTTCATGATCCCACGCAAACCACTCTCTCCCTGCCCATTATCCTGAATCATCTTTCCCCTCCCCCTCACATCCCTTATCTTCTCATCATCAAGTTTCTCTCTACCACTTAGCAGGGAGCAGAGATAGGAGTCAAGAGTGAATGAGTATGAGTCCCAGCTTTGACCCAAAACTACCTCCATTAGCTTCAAATGCCCCATCTTGGAGTAACCCCTGGAGCATTTGCTTAAGACACTTCTTTGCTGGAGAGAACAATCAATTACCCTAGGCTGTGTGCCACTGGAAGGAGTGGAGTCGATGGGAGAAACTTCTTCCTTCTTGGGGAGAGGAGACAAGAGCTCCAACCCCTCCTGAAGACTGACTTCAGAGACAAAGAGAACAGATATGCAGGAGCAGCCACGTGGGGAAGCCAGCTCAGCATCTCTCTGATCTCTATCTTGCCTCCCTAGAAACTTGAGGGAATTTCCTCTTGGGTAAGATTGTGGCCTCTCTCAGTTGAGAAATGAGGCAAGAGATTTAAAAAGAGATTTTTTAAAAAAATGAAATAAATGAAAATATAAATAAAAAAAGAAAAAAAGCTTCCTCAAGGAAAATTTGGAAAGACACTAAAATGCTTTAGAACAGAAAGTGGAAAGTCTAACTCAAAAATCAATCTCCCTGAAAACTGGGGTAGGCCAAACAGAAGTCAATGACTCTATGGGTCAGCAGAAATATGAGACAAAATCTAAAGAATGAAATCATAGAAGAAAATGTAAGACATCTAATATAAAATATAACTATTCCTGAAAACAAGTCAAGAAGAACTCATCTAAAAGTCTTTAGTCTCTGAAAAATGTGGTGGGGTTTTTTAAGCCTAAATATTAGATTTTAAGAAATTAAAAATGAAAACTGCTCAGTTCTATTCAAGCCAGAGGGCAAAGTTAAGTTAGAAAGACTCCTCTGACCACACTGACTCCCCAAAAGAGAAAGTCCCAGGAATGTCATAACTAAAATCCAGAAAAAATTACTGCAAGCATCCAGAAAGGAGTTCAAGTATTAAGGAACTTTAGTCAAGATCACACAAGTCCTGGCAGTTTCTACTAAAAACCATCAAGGATCTTGGAATACAATGTGTGAGGTAAATAAAATGTGAAGACTTCACGGGGAAGATATGTATAAATATGTATTTATATCTATACTAAGAAATGTTTAAAAATCAAGAAATAGGGAAGTGGAAAAATTCTGAGGCCGTGAGAGTCTGATGGCTCAGCCTCCAGGAAAGTTTACCCTGAAACTTTTTGTTCTTTCTTCTGGTTCTGGTTTAAAGATTTGCTCAGTAAGAACAGGGTCATAAGGACCTGTTTTCCTCTACTGTAAAGAATGAAGAGGGTCTCTCCCTCCCCTTATTCTATTCTCCTTCTTTAGATTTATAGATGTCACTTCAGTTGTAATCATTAACTAAGGGAATGGGAATTGGAGTTTCTGTGCCTCAATTTCCCAGTTGTTTGTCTAGCTTTCTTGCTCAGATTGTAAGCCCACCTCCCAGCCAATGGTGAGAAGGATCAGAGGTGGGCAGGAATTCTCTTGTATAATTATGGGTGCCTTGCCTCTTATAACGTGCCTCCCTTGCTGGACTCATTCTAGTGGGGGGGTGCCCAATTCTCGAGAATTGAATAAAATTTATTTCTGTTCCCATCCTGAGATGGCTCCTTATTAACTTTTAATTGGTGAGAGTCTTTCATCCCGCACAACAAGATTCCAAAAGTCAAGTGGTACAGTTTAATGCCCAAGAAAAATTGATCCAGACAATCCAAGTATAATCTTATAGTGGGGAAAATGGGTCTTTAGTGGAATAGGAAACTTTCAAGCATTTCTGATGAAAAGGTCAAAGCTGAGTGGGAACCTGGAAATGGGAACATAAGCTCCCAGAGAAACCTTGAAATAAGAAACATGGAGGTCCTGAGGATGGATCGGTTCTGTTCTGAGGGTTTGAAGAGGAGGAGAAGAGAGGACGAAAAGAGGAGCAAACTGGTGTAAAAAGAGGAAGAGGTGGGGAGCAAACTTTCTAGTTCTCATGATTGGATTGAAAAAAAGAGAAGGAAGTGGGAGGGAGCAGGCATTGGAGGGACCTCACTTTTATTGAAAAGGGATAAAGGAGGGTTGGACACCCACACGGAGTTTGGGTAGAAATACATCAAACTCAAGAAGGATAAGCAAGGAGAGGGAAAGGGGAAGGAGGGTAATATCTAAGATGAAATAACCACAAGCACAACCAATGTCCTGACTCTAAGGGGGAAATTAAAAGAGAGAGGAAAGGAGAGAAGCAGCCTAGAAGGGAGTGCCTCCTAACAGCAGAACGGCTGCATGGATTGTATATAAATGTAATGGAATCTTATTTTCCCAGGAACAGCGATGAAAGAGGATTTCAGAGAGTCCTAGGCAGCGTGAACTGGCCAAATGCCCAACCCCATCTTTATTTATACCTCCTCAGGCTACAGAGTAAGGGCAACCAACTCAGCTCTTGAATTGTAACAGAAAGAAAAAAATAACTTAATGGTAACCTTGTCAGCAAAACTACCAGCTGGGAATAGAATAGACCAGGGAAAGATAGTAACCACTGAGCCTCAGGGCACAAGGCTCCTAAGGGAGAGAGGCTGCTGGGCTAGGAGAGGCTTGGCAGGGCTGCCTGATAACCCTATGGAGAATGGGTCCCAGAGGGCTACCCAGGCCTGAGGGAGCTGGGGCCAATAGGCTTTGGAAAGCAGGGAAAGGGTCTCCATGGGACATCTGGGAAAGCAAAAATGGAGACTTCCCAGCTTGCCCAGGACAGAGGCACTAGCAGATGCCTACAGTGGAACCAGGTTGTAGGATGACGGCTCTACCACTACTCAACCTCACCATATTTTAGAGAACCAATTTGATCCAACCCCTCCTGGTCCCAGATACCCCATATGTCCCTTACTCCTTCTGCCTTCTCTCAGAAGTATAGCGAGAGATGGGAGGGCTGCCATGCTCAGCTGCCTTGGCATCTAAAAACCATAGAGGGAAAATGAGGGCTCTAGGCTGCCTGGAGGGCAGACAGAGCTAGGCAACTCCAGAGTACAGGAAGAGGGGAAGGCTGGTGACAGGGGCCAAGTCCCCCAAGTCACAGCAACAACTTGGAACCTCCCTAAAGAAAAAGGAAGGCGGAAAAGGGGAGGGAGGGCCTTGAGTGCCAATCAAGTCCATCTCACAGGTACACAGCCCAGCATGATCATGGCTCTTTACTTGCCCTGCTAGGGAGATGGGCCCAGAGGAGAGGGAGAAAAACCAATAGAAATTCTGCAGCTTTTCAATCTTCCAGAAGCCATGGGGAGGAAGAGAGCAACCAGGCTGATGCCTCTAGGACTTCTTGGGACATCTTGGGTGTTTTGGCATTTCAGGTCACTCAAGTCAAAAGGTTTAAAAGTCTTCAGGCTGGAGTTAGGGACCTTTTCCACATACTCCTCCACCAGGCTACACTCACTGCCAGACATCTGGTTCCAGAGGTTTCCCTCCACACATTGTCATTCTTCATAAATAAAGCCAACGTTTTCCTCATGGGCTGGAGTGAAGATCTCACTGCTATTGCTTGGAGACCAGGGCTACTATTCCTTTTGCCACCGTAGGCAACTCTAGAGACCGGGGAACTGGTCATGGCTGGAGTGTCTGGTCTAATCACTCGACTCAAACGCCCAGGTCTCCTTCTCGGCTTCAGCCCGCTGTTGGAAAGCTCTGGAAGAGCAACTGCTCGCCCAGTTTCAGACTCGGCCACTTCCAATGGCCTGTTCTCCAGGTTGAGACCTTCTTGTCCTCTGTTGCTTTTGGCTGCTGTTCACTCTGTCCTGGATACTCTTTTCCTTCTGGGTTTTCAGGCTGCCACCTTCTCCTGGTTTTCCCATCCATCCGACCATTCCCGTCAATGTCCTTTGCTGCCTCTGTCCAGGTCACGCTTTCCAACCATGGGTGTCCCTGAGTGCTCTTCCCTTCTCCCTTGTGACTGTGCCCGGGGTGGTCTCATCAGCCCCCACAGATCAATTCCCTCATCAGCCCTTTGTAGCCCATTCCCAGATGTGTTTATCCAGCTCTAATCTTTCTCCCGAACTCTAGACTCCAGGGTCCAGCCACTTATCGATACCCCACGCTGGATACTGGCTGATTCCTCAGACCCCTCCAGTCCCAAACTCACCTTGTTATCTTCCTCCCCAAACCCAACTTCTCTCCTTCCTAACTTTCCCATTACTTATAACATCTCTGCAGAATAACTTTCGTATGTACCCCTTCCTATCTTTCTCATCTTCTTTCCCCTAACTCCCCTCTCCTAGGCAAGCAGATGGTGTAGCAGACAGAATGCTGGATTTGGGGTCCAGAAAAACCAAATTCAAGACTTGCTTCAGATACTTACTAACTGTGATTCTCATCTGTAAAATGGAGATGATTGTAGCAAGTACCTCACAGGGGTGTCGAAGCTTCTATGAAAAGCACTTTGCAAACCTTAAGGTACTGTATAAATGGTATTATGAGTGTTGTTATTGTCTTCACTGGCTGCCCCCATGCCTGGGATGCTCCCTATCTCTCTCTACCTCCTGGCTTCCCTGGCTTCCTCCAGGACTCAGCTACAGTCTCCAAAAGTCTTTCCCAACCCCCCTTCACAACAGCGCCATCTCTCTGTTGATATCACCAATTTCTCCTGTTTTCTCTTGTTTGTACGGAGCCCTTTGCTTCTCCCATTGGACTGGAAGCTCACTGAGGGCAGGCACTGTCTTTCGTCTTTGTGGCTAAGCGCAGTACTTGGCACTTTGGCTGTGCTTCTTAAAACTTGCTAATTTCACTAATTGTTGACTTCTTTCTTCCCAAAAGGACAGTGTCCAGCACAAGGCTGGGCCCACGATGGGCCCTCAGGAAATGCTGATCAAGAAGATCTTTGAGGTCAAAGAACCATTGAATCTTAGAGCCTTAGAGATCATGGCACAGAAGATACAAAAGCGGCGCTGGGAGGGGCTTATGGTTATTCCCAACCTAGATTGGGCAGGTGGGTGGCGCAATGGATAAAGCACCAGGCCAGGCGTCAGGAAGACCCCTCTTCCTGAGTCCAAATCTAGCCTCAGACCCTTACTATATGTGTGACCCTGTGCAAGCCACTTAACGCTGGTTGCCTCAGCTTCTTCGTCTGTAAAATGAGCCAGTGAAGGAAATGACAAACATGCCAGTGTCTTTGCCACAGAAACCCCAAATGAGGTCACGAACAGTTGGACAAGACTGAAAATGGACTGAACAAGGATAAACTTTCCTTTTAGGGGTGCGGAAGGCGATGGCCCAAGAGGAGAGTGCTGTGCTTAAGACCACACAGGTGATCAGTGGCAGTTTAGGCTCTGATTGCACAGTCAGCAGGTTTGCTAGTGACACCAGGCTCCAGAGATGCAAGACCCTTAGAAGTTAGAAACAATCCTGGGGGTGAAGTGTCTTCCCCAAGGGCCTCCAGGCTAAGAAGCATTCCAGCCAAGATTAGCACCCAGGACTTCAGACTCAAAGTCTTTCTTTCTCCCCTTCTTCTGCTTTACAGATCAGACAACACAAAAGAGAAGTAATTGACCTTCTGTGGCATTGTGAATCCGAAGCTGAGCTAGAATTGGGAGCTGGAGTTCGGTCCCACTCTGAATCACATGCCCAGACAGAGATCGAGGGCCCCCTCCCTCAGCTACCCAGCTGCTCCCTTCCTGTGCCAGCCATTCATGGAGTCACAAGATGCCAAGTCTGATAGCAAGCTGGTCAGCGTATTTTATGCGCAGAGATTCTGTCTTTGGGTCTCCCTCTCCCTCCCCACCTTCCAACTGACTTCCACATTCTCTGCCCCCCGACTCCAACAGAGCAGCATGTCCATTTATAGACAGCCGTGGACCGGAGCGACAGAAAGAGTGACTCAGCACCAAGGATGAAAGGGCATGCCCCAGGGAATGCACTAAGTCTAGGAACTGCTATCACCACAAGGCTGGCCGCTCTGCCGCGAAACCAGAGAACCCCAGCAGGAGGCTCAGTGAACCTGGACTCCCATAGAAGCACAAGGTCCCCAGGGACCCCCACCGCCACTGGTCACCGAGCACTCCCTCAGACTGTAACAACAGGGGAGCAGACCAGATGGAACTGCAGGCTTTGGGGAGGGGGGCACTGGCCCTAGAGTCAGGGGACCTGGGTTTAAGTCCTCCCTCTGACGTTCTCTGTAGGGCCTTGGGCAAGTCACTTAGCCTATATGAAGCCTCAGTTTCTTCATCTGTCAAATGAAGGGATGGGCCTCTCAAGCCCCTTCCAACTCTGAATAATTTATTATTTAATACTAAGACCTGTATAAATGTCAGCTATTGTTAATGTTAAATCCAGGGTCCTATGAGCACATGCATCAAAGGAAAAACTAGATTTCCACACAAGTTATGATTTTGAAGAGCTCACAGAGCATCAACCATCAGTTCGTGGTAAGACCCTGGATAAGTCACTGTACTTCCCTGGGTCTCAGTGTCCTCATCTGTAAGATGTTGTACTAGATGGCCTCACTCAGATTCTGGTGTACAGATTATAATCTTTAATTCACACATGAGGAAACTGAATCTCAGAGAAATAAAATGGCCTGCCTTTGTTCATACAGGTAGGAAAGGCTGGATTTGAATCCAGGTCCCAGTACTCTACCCATCACACTTTCCTGCTTCTCCATATGATAATAATAATGGCTGACATTTACACAGCATCTACTTTATGCCAGGTACTGTGCATAAAGCACTGTGTAAGCACTTTGCAATTACTGTCTCATCTGATCTTCATAATGATCCTGCAAGATAGGTGCTGATATCATCTCCACTTTACAGATGAGGAAACTGAGACAAGTAGGGTCACGTGGCTAGTAAGCATCTGAGGCTGGATTTGAACTCAGTCCCTTTTTTTAATAGTATTTTTCCTAATTCCATGTAAAGACAAATTTTAATTCATTTTTTTTAACATTTTCAGTTCTAAATTATCTTCCTCCTTCCTTCACCACCCCCTCCCTAAGATAGCAAGCAATTTAATAAGGTCTATGTATGCGCAATGTTATAAAACATATTTCCATAGTCATCATGTTGTGAAAGCAGAAATAGACCAAAGGAGCCACAAAAAAATGAAGTGAACAGAACGTGCTTCGATCGGCATTCAGACTCCACCGTTCTCTCTCTGGAGGTGTATAAACAGGCTCCAATCAGCACAATTGTCCATAGCCCCAGTTCCACAAATGCTCCTGGGCTCCAGGGGAGAATTGAAGGGCCTCCCACGTGTTTTGCATGATTTCTCATGGATAATGGGTATCATCTGGCTTACCTTCTTAATGGGTGGAGGGTGACAGGGGTCTGTCTCCATCCAAGCTTAAGTAGAACACCAGGGGCTACCCCACCTTAGATTAAATTCTTTGGAAGGTTGGGTGGGGTCTGACAGAGATGAGGGAGTGAATGCCATCTCATTAATGTCCTTCAAAAGATTAAACTTTTTAAAATCGAGACTTTGGAAGAAGGGGAGAGCCTCTGAATCCCCCAAAGATATTGGTTATTATTTTGGCTCGTTTTGACAGGTCTTTTATACTGCCGAGTTATTTTAAATGGGGCATCTTTTGCTCTCTCTTCTTGCAGAGTTCTGTTTGTGACATATAGGAATGCTCATGATTTTGTGGATTTACCTTATATCTTACTACTTTGCTAAAATTACTGTTTCACCTAACATTTTCATTGAGTCTTTGGGATTTTCCAAGTATATCATCATATCGTCTACAAAAAGAGAAAGATTTTTGTTTAAACTGCTTCCTATTCCCATTCTTCCTATTTCTTTTTCTTCTGTTGTTGCTATTGCAAAGTTGTATTTTCTTATTTGTTTATTTGGGTTTTTTGGGGTGTCGTCTCAACAGCCCAAATGTTGCTTCCGGAATAAGGTGTTTTTTACAGAGTCTATCAGGTTGCACAGGAATGACCAACATCATCATAGGCGCTCAGGCTGGAGATGATAAACCTGTTCAGTGTTTTCAGAAAATCCCCCTCTTCTTCTTGGGTGAATACATATGGACAATGTATCATTCAAGTGGTTGAGATGCCCCATGGGGTACCAGAGAGACACAGGCATGAGTGAGGCATCAATGTCTTTTCAGACCCCTGGTTTTCTAAAAAATGACAAAGACAGGCTCAGAGAAACCTGGGAAGACTTGCATGAAGGGAGCAGAACCAGGAGAACCATTTATGCCATGACAATTACATTGTAAGGAAACATCATATTGAATGACTCAGATTGGTGCAGCGGTCAACCACAACCATCAGAGATGAAGCAGGCCCCACCGGCTGAATCAGATAGGACAGACCACAGCTGCTGAAAAAGATGGTGCTTCCAGGTGGGTCCAATGTGGGAATGTGTTTTGTTGGACTGTTAGTATTTGTTAGGAGGTTTGGGGTATTTTTTTCTTCCTTTTCAATGGGGTGGGGGAGGAGGGAAAGGAATAGAGTTGCCTAAAAAAGGAGAGCAAGAGAGTCATTGGAGCCTTTTATTTTTTGATACACAGAAGGAAGCACAGTCAAGGCAGCTTTGAAAGCCTCAGGTTGAATTTATTGTAGACTTTTTTTTTTAAGCAAACTGTACATAAAAGAGCTTCATGAACGGTCCCTTTCCATCTGACTGCGTATGGAAGGGCTCACTCTCTTGTTTGGTTTTAAGTTCAGAATTACGAGAACAGAGCCCGCTTCTGCCCTCCTGATGGATGGAGCTTGAAAGCTTTGCCTGAGGCTAGTCCTTAGAGGGCATGGGCCTTTACACAATTATGCTGATGCTAGAGATGGGCCTTAGCCCAGGAATCTGGGGATCCTGGCTCTGCCTCTAACTCGCTGTGTGACCTCGGGCATCTGCCCTCTCTGCACCTCACTTCTAACTGTAAAATGAAGGGGGTTGGCCAGGTGGCCACTAGGGCCCTTTCAGCTCTGTTCTTCCATGAGTCTTTCTCCCCAGAAAAGTTGGCCATAACAACCCTCAAATAGGCTTCAGAAAGTGAGTCTGAATGAAGCAGGAGACATCTCTTATGCTAACTAGCATTTGGAGAAAGAACAGGGGATGTCAGGGCTGGGAGAGAGCTTAGAACAGGGGATGTCAGAGCTGGGAGGGGCCTCAGAACAAGGGATGTCAGAGCTGGGAGGGGCCTCAGAACAAGGGATGTCAGGGCTGGGAGGGAGCTTAGAACAGGGGATGTCAGAGCTGGGAGGGGCCTCAGAACAAGGGATGTCAGAGCTGGGAGGGGCCTCAGAACAAGGGATGTCAGGACTGGGAGGGAGCTTAGAACAGGGGATGTCAGGGCTGGGAGGGGCCTCAGAACAAGGGATGTCAGAGCTGGGAGGGGCCTTTGAACAGGGGATGTCAGAGCTGGGAGGGGCCTCAGAACAAGGGATGTCAGAGCTGGGAGGGGCCTCAGAACAAGGGATGTCAGGGCTGGGAGGGGGCTTAGAACAGGGGATGTCAGGGCTGGGAGGGGGCCTTTGAACAGGGGATGTCAGAGCTGGGAGGGGCCTTTGAACAGGGGATGTCAGAGCTGGGATGGGCCTTAGAACAGGGGATGTCAGAGCTGGGAGGGGTTTTAGAACATAAATTTTCAGAACTGAGAAGGAGAATAGTTCCATTTTTACAGGTGGAGATTAGCCCTAACTTGTCCAAGGTGATATAAAGTACAAAGCAGAGACCAAAAACCCGGGACTCCTTTCTTCCCAAGCAATCGGAGCCATTCCACTAGACTATAGCTTATGCCCCTCCTTGTAGTCTAACCCTAATAAATGACCAAAGACTTCTGCCAAGAAAGCTTTACTGGCAATCCCTGCAGTTTGGGATTCTCCGGCCCAGCCCTGGCTCAGTATAAGTCTTCATTGCTGCTGCTGAGCAGGATTGGGTAGGCAGAGCCAATATGGCGGCCGTGGCGGTAGACCACAATCTGCAGCTCATACTCCTCAATGCAGACAAGTACCCGAGTGACCTTTTCCTGGGACTGCAGGAACACAATGGTGAAGACGGCAAATTCGAACTCAGGGCTCACGCCCAGGAAGGTGCTGCCCACAGGTTTCACCAAACCCTTCCAGCTGAACTGAAGGTTCAACACCTGGTCATCTTCATCAGGCTGGGGTCAAGAGGATAGAAAATGCTAGAAGTCCCTCCCAGCCCTGACATCCCATGTTCCGAGGGCCCTCCCAGCTCTGATGTCCAATGTTCTGAATATTCTGCTATGTCCTAAGATCCCTCTGAGCCCTGATAGTCCACGTTCTAAGATCCCTCCAACCTTAATTTACTAATAGGGAAACAGGCTCAGAGGGGTTATGTGACACACAGCTGGTGGAGGTCTGAGGGAGGATTTGAACACAGATCTGCCTAACTCCTGGACCAGCACCGTTTAAATGTCAGCTGCTTTGGCTTTGTTGCTATGGTTCCTCTCTACTCTCCACCACTCCCTAGTAGAAGGCAGGCTCTTTGAGGACAAGGATGTTTGATTTGGGCGTTTTTTCATCCCCAATGCCAAGATGCTGCAGAGTGCTCCTTCAAGGCACAGCTCAGGTACCACCTCCTCCAGGAAGCCTCCTCCTGCTCATTGAACACCCTCAGATGCTCAATTCTTGACTTTCGTATCATGTTCTCTGCTTCCTATCTGGACGCCGAGCACCCCCACAATCTCTAGCACAGGAGGGCACCTGGGTCATTACACACTTTTGGAATGACCAGCCTGCGTCCTGGAGAACACACAATCAAACACACTTCCATCCTCTCAGTAAGGAAATGGGATGCCAAAGGACCAGGTCAGCCACTCAACGTGGTCACTGGGTCGGTTGGGTTTTCTTTGCTATGAAGGAGCAGTCAGTGGGGAATGTGTTGGGAAAGTGCTCATGTGAAAACAAAGGCACGAACAAAACATTGAAAACAAACAGTGACTTAATGAATTCAGCCAAAATCTGTTTCCACCATGGGTTAGGTAAGTCAGCAATGTAGCCCAGGGAGCCTGGGCTGCACCACTTTCTAGCAGTATGACTTGGGGCAAAACCCTCTCTCTCCAAGCCTCAGTCACCCCATCTCAGAAATGGGGACAATTGCCCCTGCCTGTCCCCTCAAAAGGGTTTTGTGAGCAACAAATGTTACAATGCACCTGAAAGTACCTTGGGAGGCAGAATGGTAACTTGGAGGGAGAGAGGCTATTTTGTAATCCTTGGGTGAGACTCAATTTCAGTCCCTCTCTTGGGCCCGGTGGGGGCTGGGAGCTGTCCAGAGCAAAGAAGAGCTGAGCTGGGAGAAAATTGGGTGAGAGGTGACCCCTAGAGGCCAAAGGCCACCTCGTGGCAAAACTTCTAGCCGTCAGACTGAACTGGCTGGATTCGCCACATCTGTCCTGCTTATCATCTGTTTGAATCCTTCACCTCCTTCACTTCACTTCAATCCAACTAGCATTTATTAAGCACCTACTGTGTGCCAGGCATCAGGATTGCCCTCAAGGAGTTTGCTTTCTATTGGAGGTTACAACATAATAATAATAATGATGAGGGCAGATGGGTGGCACAGTGAGTAGAGCACCGGCCCTGGAGTCAGGAGGACCTGAGTTCAAATTTGGCCTCAGACACGTGACACATGTGCTAGCTGTGTCACCCTGGGCAAGTCACTTAACCCCAATTGCCCTGCCTTCCCCTCTCCAAAAACAATAATGATGACAGCTGATGTTTTTGTAAGGCTCTAATGTTGGTAAAGCACTTTCCAGCCAATATCTCGTTATCTCTTCCCCATAATCCTATGGGAGGGTGGCACCTGAACTGAATCTGGAACGCAGCTAAGTTAAAAGGCAAGGAGGCAGAGAGTTCTAGGCTCAAGGAACAGCTTGTAGGGGATAGGAGGTGAAAGGCTAAGCTTTGGGAGAAAACAGTTTGGTATAGAGTCTGTTCCTTCAAGGGAGAGAGAATATTGATAAAGAAGGAAAAGAGGAAGAGAGTGAGGGAAGAGGAAAAGAGGGAAGAGAGGAGGGAGAGGAGAAGGGAAGAGGACAGAACAGAAAGTAAGGAAGGGAGGGAAGGAGGAAAGAGGAAAAGCAGAAGGGAGAGGCCAGCACCCAGAGCTCCTGGACCCCTGCTCAGCCCACTCACCTGGCTCTTATGAAGTCTGGCCACGTAGCCTTTGTAATCAATATTTCCCCGCTTCTCCTGAAGGTAGAACTGTACCCAGTTATGGAAACCCAGGATGTCTTGTCCTCGCCGGGATTCACCCACAAACACATGCTCGAAACCACAAGAATCAGGCCTATGGAATCAACAGAGAACAGGCGAGGCTCCTGGGTGTTAGCCAGCAGAAAGAGCTCCCCATCCTGTACCCCTTGACTTGAAGGACCCAGTGCAGTGCTCCACTGGGTAGAGCATTTGACCTAGAGTCAGGAAGACCAAACTCAGATACTTACAAGCCGGTAAGTCACTTAACCGCTCCCTGCCTCAGTTTCTTCATTTGTAAAATAGGGATAATAATAGCACCTGCTTCCCAGGGTAATCGTGAGGACCGAATGAGATAATATTTAGTGCCTAGCACACAGTAGGTGCTTAATAAATGCTCTTTCTCCCTGGTGAGACTCCACATCACACCTGGGTGGCAGCCATCTTCTCCGTCCCCACTGTATTGAGGGCAGCACCTAAGGGGTGGTACCATGGAGTGAGAAGAGACGGGGGTTCAAACCCCCACTTCCAGTACTTATAGCTACGTGACACAGGGTGGGGATGTCCCCTGAACAGCTCTGACCCTGTTTCCCCATCTGTAAAATCCATGCAGTTACCCACTTCACCGGGTGATTCTGAGAAAAGTAAATGGAAATGTTGGTGGTGGGTATTTTAATTATCATCATCCCATGGTGACCTTCCACCAAGGAAGGAGTCACCTTTGGGCTGGCCTTGTCGGGTCCCAGGTCCCAGCTCCCTTCATTTGACAGATAAGGAAACTGAGGCAGGCAGAGGTTAGGTGCCTTGCCCAGGGTCACACAGCTAGCAAGTATTTGAGGCAGGATTTGAATTCAGCTCTTCCTGACTCCAGGCCTTGGCACTAAGCTAGGCAGAAGTCAGAGGATCCTGGTTGGACTAGACCTCAGGGCGCATCTTGGCAAGACCCCTCACTTGACAAATAAGGAAACTAAGGAACTGGAAAGAGAAAGGAGAGCCTTCCCAAAGGAGTGGCAGGGTTAGGACTCCAGATCTCTCCTGACCCCTCTGGGATCACCCAACTCCAGATGCTGGAGTCCTTGCTCGGTATCCCCTGGCTTTATACTGGGCTACATACCCTTGGTGGCCCTCCCGAGTATACAGCTGGAACCAGATTCTGTAGAGCTGAGCCCTGAAATCTGTCAGGCTGGGCTTGGACCAATTTTTTCTCACCAGATACTGATGGGCGAGCTGGAAGAGAGAAAAGGTGTGGGCAGTGGGGGGCTGGGGGTGAGTTACTCATTTCACAGTCATGGAGTCCCGTGATATGGAAACCCCTCCGAGGCAACTTGGCAAAGCAGAGACAACAGAGGACCTCACTCTGGACCTCGGCTCTGACACGGTGTCTGTGACTTCCAACAAGGTGCTCTTGGCCTCAGTCTCCCCATCTGTAAAATGGGGATAATGCTACTTTCAGCACCCACCTCCCAGAGCTATTGTGAGGACAGTGTGTTGTAAGCCCTTCAGCATTTTAGAAACAGGAGCTATTATCATTTTGAAGCAGGCAGAGATGGTCTGTATGGACCATCTCCCCCCAGCTCCCAGTCAACCTTAAAGCTGCCCCCTGCCCAAGGCCTCTGCTCCAAGGGCATCCCCCAGGATCGGTCACAGGACAAAAGCATGTCCCAGTTGGAAGTGACCAGTGACCTCCTCTTTTGAAATAGGTGGAAATCTCCGGCCTAGACTCAGGGTCATCAATTAAGAGCTTGGAGACATCTGAAGGCTCCTCTAGGCAGACGAAAACCGAGTTTAAGTGACGTGGCCCAGATTAGACAGCTAGAAAGTGTCTTGAGGCAGGATTTGAACCCACAGCTTCTGGCTGCAAATCAAGCACTTTTTCTCCTACACCGTGCTGCCCTTCCCAATGTTTCCTCTGTCCCCTTTAGCCCTGACCTGCCCCGGGCACCCTCTCAGGGCCACACTCTCTGCTCATAGGCTGGCCTCATTTCAGGGCTGCACTGCCCTGACCTGAAGAACACCATTGTGATCCTCCCAGGGGCCTCCAGCAGAGCTGAGCACTCAGCTGGGCTCCAAAGAGATCCCAGTGCAAATGGTGCTTCTCACATTTAACAGCTGGGAGACCTTGAGTAAGCCACATCTGGGGAATGAGGGGATCAGCACCTCTGGTGTCTATACCCCACCCCTCCAACCTCCTCAAAGGCAGGGGCAGGCTTGGTCTCATCTTCCCAAGCCCAGCAATAACGCTGACAATACCAAGCATCTGCGGGGCATTTTATGGTTCTCAGGCCCTCTCACAAATATGATCTCATGGGATCCTTACAACAACCCTGTGAGGCAGGCGCTAGTATTACCCATTGAAGTAATTTAATTATATATTATAATAATGGGATAATGAGTGCTGGTAATTATTCCCATTTAAAAAATTTAATTATAAATTATCATGGAACAAATTGTAGTAACTTGATAACAAGTGCTAGTTATGGTTATCCCCATTTCACAGACAAAGATGTTGAGGCTGAGGGCAGTTAGGAGGCTTGCCCAGGGATCACACAGCTAGGAAATGTCTAAGGCAGGATTTGAATTGGTGTCTTCCTGATTTGAACCCAGCACTTGATCCTCTGCACAACCTGGATGCCTCAACTCTGAGCTCTGGAAACAGGAGGGGCTTAATTGAATATTGGAATAAATGAGACTTAAATCAAAGGGAAGAACTGGGTGGGGATGGGAAGGGATAGGCCATCCCTGCCCAGGCCAGGCCCTGGCCTCACCTTCATCACCTCTGTCTCTAAGACAGCGTCCAAGAATCGGTTGTTTTCAGCTTCCTCCTCTGGGGTCATGACTTCTGCTACACCCGTTGACATCTCGTAATTATCCAAAAGAGAGATAAAAGCTGCCAAAAGAAGCCCAGAGACCCACCTCACTGGGGCAAAGAAGGCAAGGCAGGGAGCCCCTCCATAAGCCGTGGGAAAAAATCCCAGGATCTACTCTTGGCCCTGAGCTGAGCTGTGGTGCGGCCCTGGACAAATCTGCCTTTCTGCGCCTTAGATTCCTCAGGTGTGAACTGAGGATAAAAATGCCTTCCCAGGAGCATCATGAGGACAAAATGAAGGAACTTGGAAAGAAAAATCCCAAGCATCTGACCACTTATAAAGGAGGACATGATGCCTGCCCCATGACCCCTTTACTCACGGGGCTAAATGAAAAAACAGATTGGAAACATTTCAGAAACTTAAAGCTTCTACATGCTGTGGGCCAGCAAGCTGGCATGTGGGAATGCTCTTCAAGTCTGGTCATAATTTAGGGTAAGCCAGTTGGCCAAGGTTAGATAGGTTAAGCAGCATCAGAGTAGTAGATAGATATAGAATATGTGTGTGTGTATGTGTGTGTACATATATACACAGATGCACACAATGAGGATACGCCAATGGAGGCTCATGAATACCCTGTCAGTAAGCCCTGACTGCAGGTATAGTCCTGGTGATGTGTCCAATGCCCAAGGACTAGGCTAGCTAAGCTGGAAGTGCAGCCCAGTGGGTGGGGAGGTGACTCTTACCTGCAAAGGTCTTGGTGCTCTGTAACCGGCCCTCATTCACCCAGACGAAGAAAGCCTGAGAAGCATGGTCAGTGGCTCTGTGAACACCTTGTGGGACAAAGTCTGCCTTCCCCTATGAGGGGAGGAGGGAAACAGAGAAGGGACAATAAGGCCTTCAGTCTAGGAATTCCTAGAGTTGGCCCAGCCACAGGACCCTCTCTGTAGCAGAAAGTACTGGACTGTTTCACAGAGGGGGCAGGGAGATACTCTACCTGCAGGATCCCTCTGCCTAAATATACCACCATTACCACCCCCATCCACCTTCCTGCTCCCCTTCCATTGGGACCCATCAAGGCATCAACAGGGTCACTTTCATTCTCCATCTCATCCTCTTCTTCTCCTTCGAACTCCTGGCCCAAAGTGGAGTTTGGTTTTCCCTTCCAAAGCTGGCAGCTCCTTTTTACCCATGCCCAGATACCCAGGGCCAGGTGGAGGAGCTGGTAGGGGCTGCCAGGCTCTTCCTCTCCATCCATCATCTCCTCCTTTGAAGTTCAGGCCATCTGATTACACTGCCCTCTCCCTATCCTGGTCTACTGTACTCCTACACACCTTTCTACCTTCTTCAACGGGCAGTTTTCTTCCCTGCAAATATGAGGGGGTAAGAAGAGATTATCTTGGATGTCCTTTCCATGTCTTAATTAGTCTCTGATCCTGTGACCCGAAGGTTCTAGAGACATGTTTTCTTCAAGAGAATACTAATTATGGGCATGAAGCTCTGGGCAGAGGCTTGATCTCCCTGCTGACTGCAAATACCAGGGTGGGGCAGCTAAAACTTTGCCTGTTGGCAGTTAGTTTAGAGGACGCTGACAGCACCTTCTAGCTGCAGTTCCTCTGCCTGTTCTTCCTAATTACACCATGGGTATTTGTAGGAGGATGTGCACTAGGTTTATGGAAGGAAAGGTGTGTTACTTTTGTTCATTTCAGTAAATGCTTTTGCTTTAACTGTATCAGTTGGCTGACTATTGAAAATGAATGAACCAGTAGGGGCTCAGTCTCTAGTTTGAAGTGTTCTGACCCACAGAACCCCCTGAATCTGCACTAGTTGTTCCTTGGGGGACGCAATCTTGTCAGGGGGGTTATCGTAGAGGGGATGCTCAAAGTGCTTGGCCCCATCCACCATGCATCTTTACTCCTCTGCCCGGTCTGCCTCTATAGGGAGGTTGTGCATTTCCTCCTTCCTCCCTCTAACTGGCCTTATCTACCACTGTTGTCTTCCTCTTGTCCAACTCCACCCCTCACAAGTTCTTTCCCCTAGTCCAGGGAACCCCCTGGTGCAATCCCAAATTGCACCTCCTCCCCCCAGATCCCCAAATGAGCCACTACTACTGTTTGCCTAGGAAATTGTTTCTAGCTAAGGCTTTACTACATACAGCCAAGTATAGCTCAATTCAACAAGCATTAATTAAGCACCCACTGTATGCCAGGCACTAAGCTAAGCACTTTGCAAGTATTATCTCATTTGCTTCTCACAACAACCCTGCAAAGTGGGTGTTCATATTTCCTCTGTTTTACAGTTGAGGAAACTGAGGCAGGGAGATTAGGGAAAGCTAAGGGTCCCACAGCTAACAGGTATGAGGCTGGATTCGAACTCAGGTCTTCCTCACTCTAGGTTCCGTATTCTAAACACCGTGCCAGGGAGATAAAAAAAGAGACTGTCCCTGCCTTCAAGAAGCTTCTGTTCTACTGAGGGGATACAAAGTGTACATAGTCAGTGAGATACAAGGTAAGAACTGGTGTAGATGGTCTCCAGGGTCTCCCCTAACCTTTGTAATCGGGCTCAAAGCCTTCCCCTCTGTCTGCTCTTTGTCCTCAGCCCCCAAGACCTCCATATTCACCCTGAGGGAGGCCCAGCCTCACAGCCAAGCTCTCAGGCCACTGTAAGCTGGGCCATTTCCTTGACCTCGGCCATGACCTTGACATTCCTTGTGATCTCACTCACCCTCACCCTCGATCCAGTGAAACCCATTCTCTGCCCTCCTTGGGGCCTCCAGTTCCTCCAGATTTGCTATTCAAAATGGAGCCAGGCCAGGTCAGGCCAGGGGTCACCTAGTCCCACTCCTTCATCAAGGTGAGATAACAAGGCCTTAACAGAAATGGTGCCCAGAACAAAGCTCAATTGAGGGCCAAAGGAGAACAGATTGATTTCCACTATCCTCTCTCCTGGGGCCCTTAGGATGACACCACCTCCCAAGCACCAGAGCCGTCAGATGAGCAATTATTGGTCAGCCCCAATTGGCTCCTCTTCCAGTGTCAGCTGGCTGGGCCCTCCACTGACCGCTGGCAGCACGCACCTGCAGGGAGATGGTGTAGTCTTTGCCAGGCCCAAAGCGGTTAATGTCAGCATCCCACAGTTGGTTGAAAAGTTTGGAGAGTTCATGATTTAAAAGCAGCCTACAGGAAACACAGAAGTGGATCTTTCCAGATTAAGCACTCAAGGGGTTGGCCAGGGTATCTCTACTGGCTTAGAAGGGTGGGTTTGTAGTCAGAGGAGCTGGGTTGAAATCTTGGCTTTGCCATTTACGGTGATCTGGGACAAGTCACTGAGCAGCTTCTCTGGGACCAGTCTGTAATATGAGGTCAAACTAGACAGCTTCGGAAATAGTGAAGGTCTGCCTGTCACTAATGCCAGGATCTTAGCATCCATTCCTCTAGTTTCCATAGCTCTGTCTGGGCCGCTTCCAGCTCTGACATTCCCTGTTCTCAGGCCCCTCCCAGCCCTGACATTCCCTGTTCTCAGGCCCCTCTAGCTCTGACATTCCCTATTCTCAAGACCCTCCCAGCCCTAACATTCCCTGTTCTCAGGCCCCTCCCAGCCCTGACATTACTTGTTCTCAGGCCCCTCCAGCTCTGACATCCCCTGTTCTCAGGCCCCTCTAGCTCTGACATTCCCTATTCTCAGGACCCTCCCAGCCCTAACATTCCCTGTTCTCAGGCCCCTCCCAGCCCTGACATTCCTTGTTCTCAGGCCCCTCCAGCTCTGACATCCCCTGTTCTCAGGCCCCTCTAGCTCTGACATTCTCTATTCTCAAGACCCTCCCAGCCCTAACATTCCCTGTTCTCAGGTCTCTCCCAACCCTGACATTCCATGTTCTCAGATGCTGAGGCAAACAGATTTTCAAGAAGCACTAACACTGAGGGACTTCTGGTGGTTTAGCAGAGGTGGGGGGCTATTGGTAAGGGACAAGGAATTCACAGTCTGGCATGGCCAGTTCATCATTGCCTAGTGACTTAACTGTGTTCACTGTTGTACTTGAGGCTTGTTTTAGGACAGGGGATGCTCTGGGAGGTTGGCATCATTTAAAGCCTCTAAAAGTGTCCAAGGGGTGGAGAGGCGGTGGCTGCAGTTTCACTGAGTCTCAGGAGGAGCTTTTTTTTTTTTTTTTTTAGTGCATTTGGCTTCAGGCTGTTGAAAGAGCTGGCACAACTGGTTTGAGGAATCTTATCCCTTATGTGCATTTGATTATTTGTCCTTGTCATGGTTAGATTTGCACTAAAGGGAATTTTTTGTAAGCCCCGACAAAAGAGGCAGGCTAGGCTCCAGGCCAGGGGGATTCTAAGATGTCCAGGCTGGCTGGGCCTTGTACCCAACACCTGACGTTGAAGGAAGGAAAAGGAACCCAGGTCCCCCCCATGTGGTGTGTCAGAGCCAGAGTCCTGGCATGGAAGGCCCTGGGATGGAGTGCTAGACCCCCCAATAACCTCCCTTTTTTCTGTTTTCCAAGATCCAGCAGCCCGGCCCCACCTGGTGTTTGCAAAGGGGAGGACCATGTCCCCTCCTAGCCCCAGAACCAGTCCAACAGGTGCCAGCTCAGCAAAGGGGCCAGGTCCCAACCCTACAAAAACCCAAAGTCACTGGGGGCAGGGGAGGGAAGGTTCCAATGGCCCTGGCCTACTTACTGCTAAGCCAAAGTGCTAATCACTGGCATTCAAGTCTTTGAGAAGCCCCAAGAAGGAGTGCACTGACCAGGAGAGCCCAGAACCCCAGAACTCTAGCATGAAGGGGCCTCAAAGGCCCTTCAGCACTCTCATTGGAGGCTCCAGGAGGTAGAGTGACTTGGCCAAGGACCATACATTCAGAGTGGGGAGAGGGGTCAGGATATCCAATCCAACTACCTCATTTTACATATAAGGAAACTGAGGCCAGGGAAGGATGAGTGACTTACCCAAGATAGAGAAAACTAAAAGACAATCTGCCTGATGACCCCCAGCCCTACCCCATGCACTAGAGTAGAGAACATCCCCCTCACCCTTCAGGGCCCAGCCAATGCCACCTCCTCCACTAAGGCCTCCCTAGTTTCCCCAGGGCCCCCATCCTTCTCTTTCCCTCCCACCTCTGTTTCATACAGGGAGAGGGCATGGTGTGGTAGAAAGAGCAACAGAATCTTGGAAAGGAGCTGGAATTGAATCCTGCCTGGGTTCCTGCTCATTCCCTGTGACTTCCCATCTCCGGGCCATAGAAGGTTTACATATGAAATGAGGGCACTGGCTCGAGGGCCTCTGAGGTCCCTTCCGGTCACCCGATGTGTTATTTCTTGTTGTTACAACGTATGTCTCGGGAATTTTCGGATTTACAAAGCACTACCCTCACCAATATTAGGCCCATCTTACAGAGGGCAAAACTGAAACCCAGAGAGGAGAAACAACTTGCTCAAAGTCACAAAGGTGGTAAATGGTAGATCCCAGATCTAACCCAGCTCTTCAGCCCACTCCAAATTCTGGGGTCGGAGACCAAGAACTATGGGGATCTTTGTATCCCCCATGAAGGAGGGGATCAATACGTCAGTCACAAAGCAGTTACTGAGTACCTACGAGAGGCCAGGATGGAGGGATGGGGACAGAGAGCGAAATGATCCTCACTGCCTTCTGGGAGCTGAGAGAAAGTCCGGGGGCAAAGGTCGCCTTACCTTCCAAAGCCTGGGCACCCCTCTTTCCTCTGAGGGTCCAAAGGGCACCTGGGGGAGGGGCTGGAGATGGGAATGAGGGAGGGAGGGCAGGCTTTGGGAGGGGTGAAGGAGAGAGCCTTGAGGAGGAGCCCAGAGAGGGAGCTGGGGGATGGAGGGTGTGCCTGGAGGCTGCTTAGGAGGTTTTAGCGGGGTTTGACAAGGAGCTTGGGGCGCGGCTGGGGAGGAAGTTATCAAGGGGCTGACCAGACCAGCATGGGCGGGAGCTGGACTGGGGAGCTGGGAAGGGCCCGGGAAAGCCTGGCGGCTCAGATCCTGGCGATCCAAGAGAAGCATCATCAGAACCTTTCCCAGGAAGATGGGAGGAGTCCCTGGCCTTGCTCTCCCTCCTTCCCCCGACCCGAGTCTGGCCTTAGGCTTTCTTACCCGTTCGCCATAGTAGCAGGCAGGGAAGCCTGGTGCAACTCAAGCGAGCCTCACCCTAGGAGCCAGTTACCTGAGGCCACTTGGCTGGGGCGCCCAGGAAGGACATGGCCCGCCCACCGCCCCCCGGATGTCCAATCAGAAGCAACAGGACGGCAGCAAAGTCCAATCCCTTTGTGCTCCATCTGCCTTGCCCCACCCCCACCCTCACCCCCGCCCCCACAGCAGGTAAGGAGGCAGGGCCAACTCCCAGCCAGCTGCCGCTGCGGAGTTGGGGGCTTCACAGCCGAGCGCCCCTGGAAACTCTGAGTGGGCACCTCCAGGCACGAAATCTTCAGGACTTTGGACGCCCTCCACCTGGCCAGGTGGAGATCACACTGTGGCCTGCAGCTCGGGGGCCCTGGTGCCCCTTTCCATCTCTCTGGAGATGGCCATGCCCTCCACGCGGAACGATTCGGCTACTTTGCACCCAGAGGACTAGGAGGGGAACCGCACTGTGGCGAGGCCGAGCTGGGCAAGGTCTTAAGGAAGTGGGCAGCAGGCGAGGAGAAGGGACGACCGGTGCTAAAGGGAGAAAAAGGCTCTGGGGACCCAAGGACGCCCTTCCGCAAACGTCTTGGGCTCGTCGCTCATGGCTCATCTGCTAGGCTGCTTTAATTCCCGCTCCGTCTCTATTCATTACTATTATTAATTTACTACTACTGGCAGAGGCATCACTGCTCTGAATTTTCATTTCAGCTGTCATTCACATCGATCGCGCTTTTCATTCATTATACCATCTAGTGCCCAAGAAACTCCACTGAGGCAGCGCCATCAGCCCGACCCCCCCACCCCTCACCCTGGTCAGTTGGTCAGTAGAGTTTCTGTGAGCGATTAGTGTGGAAGAAAGGAAAGCCACGGATGAAGAGATTGTTCCTTATAGAGGTTACTTTCTATAGAAACATTGTCTAAAAACAAAGCGACACAGTCATTGAATTTTCAATATATTTATCATTTTATCTAGATTTTATATGGTAAGCAGCCATTCCTTTTGTTTATTGGTTAGATGAAAAAAATAAAAAATGAATTTCCATCTCTTAGTAAAGACCTTGTAAAAATTCTCTGGCCATTCCCCATCTCATACTGTGCAAGGGAACATTTTCAGTTATTCTTGTTTTAAATCAAAATACAGAAATAAGCTCGAAGCCTAACTAGATTCAAGGTTGTTTGTCTGGCGACGAACTAAATATCTCAAACCCTTGTCCAATAAAAAAGCCCGACCTCGAAGTAAAAGTTACATATGATGATTCTATCAGCGAAACATCCTACAAGGTCTAACTTATTTCATTAAAAAATGTTCACATTCAACACAGTTTGTAAAGATGAATTCGATATGAAGTCTTGCAGTTTATAAGCATTGGATATAAGCCTGGATTGCTTCTTTTAATTCTTGTGACATGTCTCATATAAAAAGTTCACAATTATTTCATAATTATAGTTTTATAATTTTGTATTTAATGCTTTCATAATTATAGGTAGAATGAAATGTTATATTTTATCATTTTAATTATATGTTATAAATTTTAATTTGGAACTTTGGGGAGCAAAAATGATCACTGTAGTTATTCTAAGCTCTTAACAAATGCCCTGATACTATGAGTAAGCATATCGCTGCCACTGGGGCTTCACACTATATATATATTTTTTCCATTGAAAGGAGTTCACAGAACAACAAACTTTGGGAACCACTGGACTAGATCATCTCTAAGCTGCATCCCAAGGTTGAGCCAAATACCTTTATTATCTTCTGATGTATTGGCATTGTAAATCTGCATGGGCGAAGCTCTGTGGTCAGCTTTAGGGGTAATACAAAGATTGAATTAGACATTAGACACTACACACCTTTCCCACCTGAATTAACAACTTAATAGCGTCTATAATAGTAGTCTAAGAAATAGTATGGGCAGCTAGGTGGTGAAAGTGGATAGTGTTGGGCCTGGAGTCAGGAAGACAGGAGTTCAGATTTGATCTCAGACACTCACTCTCACTAGCTGTGCGATCCTGGGCAAGTCCCCTAACCCTGTTTTTCTCACTTAAATACAATCCATAGCAAGTCAAGACATCACCCACTTGTGATGTCATTGGTCTTAAGAAATGAAGGAAGAAAAACAGCCTCAGTTTCCTCATCTGTAAAATGAGCTGGAGAAGGAAAGGGCAAACTGCTCCACTATCTTTGCCAAGAAAACCCCAAATGGGGTCACAAAGAGTCAGACACCACTGAAAATGACTGAGCCACAAGTAGAAATAGGATGGAATGAGTCCTCTGGGTCAGGAGCAAACTGAGGGGGTCCCACTGCTTCCTCCCCCCACCAGGGCCTAATTTGCTGCTGAGAAGGGACTGATGGAGGCCAGGACTGGGGATCTGAAAGGCTCTGGCTTCATCGTTCCCCTCCCCGCCGCGACCCCCCCCCCCTCCCCGCTCCGACTTACTGCCAACAGAATGTGAGCTTGAGATCTGCTTTGCTTTTCCCATTTCTTTGTCTTCTGGTACAGTGCAGGGCACTGAGTGGGCTCTTACAAAACGCTGGTTGGATGCAATTGAATCTGCAGTAATCCACTCCCCACCATTCCTGACGAGAGTCTTTATCTGCTTGAACAGTTTGAGATGGGGAGCTCAGTACCTCCTAAAGCCGCCTGTTCCTCCGTGGATGATAGATCTAATTGTTAGGAAAACGTTCCTTATATTGAGCCACCATCTGCCTCCCTGGGTTTCAGGTTCACACAGCTGAAAACCAGGCAATATTGTAGAGGGCATCTTGTGAAGCCCCTCCCTAGGGGTCCCCTGTCTGAAAGCCCAGTCAGTGAGCAGGTTTTCTAAGTGACCCTTCCTAGGCTGGGGTTTGATGGCTATTTCCAGCTTTGGAGGACTACAGGGGCAGGGCCCCTGCTCTGACCTGCTGTGGAGGCATCCAGGTTCCAGGTGATACTCAAGGATGTTGGGTAATCTCTGCCCCTCCCCTTCCTTCAGTCAACAAGTGGGCGGGATCCCTCTAGGTCATAAAACTTACTCTCACTATGCACCTAGGGCCATACCTGGAAGGCAGAAAGCCCAGGGGAAATGGAGAGTTCCTCTCTGCTTCCCTAGGACTCAGCAAAGCACATCCATTGTCAACATCTACCCAACTCTGCTGCTCATGAGCCCCCACTGATTATCCTCTCTTAACATGTCAGCCAGGAGACATATTTATTCAAAGCAAAATACATTTAATTAAGCAACAAAGCAAAATAAATGGCAAAGGGGTATCTCCCCCTACAGGTTACCATGTCATTGATGTGAGGAGAAGAAAACCACACCTGGGCCAGGGAACATAAATATTGAAAGGGCATGTGTGTAGGAAGGATTCTCATAGAGAGCAGGCTGAGCACAACCCTCACTTCTCTGAGTCCAATGCTGTGTCCACTAGCACCCCCTAGCAGCCATAAACTAGAAATGTGAGTTATTGCTGTTACGTATTAGAACACCTCCACACCTTTTCATAGGCTATCCTCAATTCCTGGAATGCCTTTGCTCCTCACCTTAGAATCCTTAATTTTCCCTCAAGGCTTAGCTCAAGTCACCTCCTCATCCCCCAGCTGCTAGTGCCTTCCCTGCCCCCAATCATTTTTGAACTTTTAAAATCTAATTTGTACATGCCCAGTTATCTTAAACCCACCCCCAACTCCCCCATCGTACCCTCCCTGAGGGCAAGGAACATTTCACTTTTGTCTGTGTGTGTCCAGAACCTAACGTAGTGCCTAGCATTCAGTAGGAGATTAATAAATGCTTATTGATAGGATAAATAAGTATCAACAGGGTAGTAGTGAGGAGAGCCAGAGCTCATTCCAAGAACTGCTAAAACCTCCCTCCCATCCCTCCACCTCTGGAGTCAGAAGAACCCCCAAGCTTGGGGTTCGAGTATCAGAGACCAGTCAGCTGCTGGTGCCTAGTGCATTATGCTGGTGACTGACATCCAGGGTTATGGGATTGAGAAGGAGAAGGGCATCAGAAGCTACCATTAAAATTTTACTGATTCTTTGTTGTCTCATTCTTTGGAAAGACACTCTGATCTGCTGGATTTGTCATTGAAAGCCCTTCCCAGCGTGGCCCCTTCCCAACTTTATGGGCTTCTGACATTGTGCTTTCCTTTATTAACTCTGACCCAGTGACCTGAGCCTTCTTGTTGTTACTGGAACACAGTCCTCCTCCAGACTCCCCTGCTTTGCAGAGTGGTTTGCATTTCCTGTGTCTGAAGTGTTCTTTCTCCTCATCTCTGCCTCTGGTTTCTTTGGCTTCCTTCAGGATTCACCTCAGATCCCACCTTCAGCAGGTGTCCATTCCTTATACCCCCCTCTCTTAGAAGTCACCTTCCATTTACATGGCATAGATCCTATAGGAACCAAGTTACTGGAATGTTCTCCAGAGGGCAGAGACCAAGTTTTGCCTTTCTTTGTACTCTCACTGCTTAGCCCAGGGTCTAGCATATAGTAAGTGCTTAATAAATGCTTGTCCACTGACTTAGACACAGCTCTATGACCCTAAAACCACAACGTCCTCTCCATGGGCCTCAGTTTCCCCATCTGTAAAATAAAAGGTCAGCAATAAAAAAAATGGACCAAGAACTGGGAAACCTCATTCTAGTCCAGTCTTTTTGTTAATATATTCTATAAGGTCAGACAAATCACTTCCTTCATTTTTTCATTTATTATTATACTGTATATTATCTACTGTATATAGATGAAGGTGCACAATTCTTCTCAGGGCCTCAATTTCCTGTCTCTCCCCCTCCCCACCTCCTCTCTCTCTCTCTCTCTCTCTCTTTCCCTGGGTGGGAGGCAGGCAAAAAATGAAGCCCTCAAATGAAACTTCATGAACTTGTCCACACTTGGGACCCCTGGCCAGGACTGGACTGACTTGTATCCCAGAGCAGGACATTGTTTCTAAGCCAAGGTTTAATCCAATGGAATCATGAGCTAACTTTCCCTCCCCATCGCCCAAAACAAATGTAGCCTGACCCAATGGCCCAGAATCTCAAGAAAGCAATTGTCTGAGCTCATGTGGATCAGGTTCAATTTTGGCAGCTTCTCTATGGTTGCCTGACCTAGCATTTCCCCTGGAAACAACAGAATTTGTTTCACATCTAGGTCTCTGAAACAGAAAAGGTTCTCCAGCTCTGGTGTAAACTCCAACAAGGACTTGTCTGGGGGTAGCAGGGACTGGTAAATGGCAATTTGGGGGCTTGAACCAAGGTCTGAAGACTCCAGTGAGATGATTAAGTCCACAATAAACCCTTTGGTCCCCAGGTGAATGTGGTGAGTGGGGACCTAGAACTAAGGTGCTAACAAGAGTCATGGTTCATACTCACTCCATTAGCAGTACTGAGAACCTGTCTCAAGCGTAGGGCAGGGAGCCCCAATCAAGAGAGCTCTCCCAGGTAGTCTGATAGAGAAAACAACACTTAATGTAATGTAGGCATTTTGCTGGTCACTCGAGGCTTCCTGGAATTACTATCATCCCATCCGTACTGAGCACTGGTTCTGTCTATACTCAGTCCTCTTTTCCACAATGCCACCCCTGTTGGCTGGCCTTACCTGTCTTCCCTAACCTCAGCTCATTCTCGGCATTAGCCCTTTCAGCACTATTCTCACTAGACTATGCATGCTTTTTTATTCTTCCTCTATTATTTGTCCTTGCTTCCATCTTTTCTCTACAAGTGATTAGCGAGTTCCCTACACTACCATATCCATCCACGCCTCCTTTATCTCCTCATAAGAATTTCTTTTGCATCTTCAGAATTTCATTCTTGAGAGTTACCCATCTCTCTTGGATAGATGGTCACTGTAGAATTTTAGTCCGTAGGATGCTACTGATATTTTCCCTGAACCCTTTGAAATCAGCTCTTCTAAGATCTAAGGGAAAGTCAGACTATGCCTGACTTTCCTCTTTATCTTAAAGTCTAAGATTTAGTGGTGGCTGACCCCCTCCACCCCAAAGTGCTAATCATTTCCAAGCCAGTACCTGGTTCTTCCTTAGCAGTGAGAGTCAGGTACAAAATAAAAATTCCCCTTGTTTGTTCCTCTACCTTATAAAGAATGAATCATTGAGGCAAATGAAGAAAATATTAGCTGTTATGCTTTTGGAAGGGAGGAAATGAGGGAGGGAGGGAGAGGAGACAGGGAGACAGAGGAAGGAGAGAGAGAGGAGGAGAAGAGAGAGGGGAGAGAGTGAGTTCCCAAAGATCTCAGCATAATAGAAGTATTGAGGGAGAGAGGAGAGGGGAGAAGGGAGAGGGGAGAGAGTGAGCTCCCAAAGACCTTAGCTTAATGGAAGTGTCTCTCCACTTCAGTGTCAGACCTGTGATATTTTCCTCATCTATTTCTTCCTTCTGGCCATGGGATCCGTAGTCTACTCTGATGAAATGGGCAGTCTTGTTCCTGCCTCTACCCATCTTCCCTCAGACACTCTCTACCATGTTTCCCCTTTGTGACTCCTGGATTTCTTCACATGAATACATCTTTTTTATTTACAAGGCAACTCCATTCTTTTACTTTTCTCTTACCTCTCTTTTTTTTTGCCCTTACTTCTATCTTCCTCTTTCTGCCTAGACTTTTTTTTTTAGGAAAGGTACTTTTTTGAAGTATCCTTCACCTTTATTTTTTTAAAAAATGTATTGATGCCCTTTTAAAAAATATTGCTCTCATTTCTGGATCTACTTGACACCACTGCCCTCAGCAGAAATGTCAGGAGCCCAGACCTATCCCTACCTACATTTAATGGGATAGCTAATGTTACACGAATCAAAAGGAAAAACAGGCAAAACTGACCAAATGCAGTGACTGTCTGACAGAGTATGCAGCATTGTGTCTCCATAGTCCACTGCTTCTCCAATGGAAAGGTCTTAGCTATATTTTTCAGAAGATTTGGCAGTTTAGTTTAATTTGCTGTGCATTATCGTGTGTAAGGCATTGTGCTATATGCTGAGGTCTCTGACCTCAAAGAGCTTACCTTCTAATCTGTGCTATTCTTGGGGGGTAGAGGTAAGATGGAGAATTCTGTGCTGGATTTTGGGAACCAGCTAGATGTTATAAATGGTTCAAAGTCAACTTTGAGGAAGGTCTCCAGTGGAGTGCCCCTGGGAGCTATGTGGCTGTCAATCACTGATGGCATGAAACTGGGAGGGAGGGCTACCCCATCACAGAGTCAAGATCCAGAGATCTTAGCACGTTGGAACACTGGACTGAGATGACTTAGATGAAATACAATGAGAGAGAAATGCAAAGCCTTATTTATGCTCAGGTTCGGCAAATCAGAGGCAACCCATGATGCTGGGGAAGGAGTTTCCCAGGTTTGCAGCTGTCTTGCTTCTGTCCCCTAACACCCGGGTGATTTCGGGCCTCAGTTTCCACCTTTGTAAAATCAGGGAGTTGGACCAGATGGCCTGGGAGGTTCCTCCAGATCTAGTTTGAGGAGCCTTTGAACTTCCCAGGACCCAGTCCAGGGCAGTCATGGTTCAGCTGGTTTGTCTGGAGATCTTCTTCTCTCCAGGAGATGGCGCCCTAGCATTGCTGCCCAGACATACTCCTTCACTATATAGCTCTGGCATGGGAAGTCCTGGTTCCTTTCTGCCTGACCCAGCTCCCATCTGCCCCTTCCACCTGAGTCCTCCCGGTGTGGCTCCCTCTTTCACCTCCTCTGGGGTAGGCTGCCTCGCTCTCCCCACTGGTCTTCCTGTTTCCTGCCACCCTCTGGAGAAGCGGGGCTGGGCCATGCAAATTAACCCTTGGATTGGAGGGGCAGCTAGGTGGGAGAGAGCATCAGCCCTGAAGTCATGAGGACTTGAGTTCAAATCCAGCCTCAGACTCTTACTAGCTTTGTGACCCCGGGCAAGTCACTTAACCCTGATTGCCTTAAAAAAGAAAGAAAGAAAGAAAGAAAAGACATCACCAAACCTAGAAGGCTTGGAAGAAGCTCAGGAAAAATGAGGTCAACTTGGAGACTGTGCCCAGTCCTAGGTGGGGGAAGGAGGAAGGATTGGGAGTTATTCTACACTTTGCTCTGCTTGGCCCCAAAAGGCAGAATTGGGAGTATGTGTGAGCTAGGAAAGAGAAGGGGCATTGTAGAGGCAGAGGCAGATTTCAGGCCTCATAGGATAAAACTTCCTAACAATTAAGAGCTGCCTCAAAGTGGAATGAGCTGCCTTGAAAGGTAGTGAGCTCCCCATCCAGTAGGAGTGGGATGTTTACATACTGGAAAGTTGTAGAAGGGATTCTGAGTCAAAAGCATCCTGGTTCTGCTATTTACTACTTATGTGGCTTTTGCATAGTCACTTTCCCCTCCTATAGACGGAGAGGGTCTCTCTCTGGAGAGTGAATTGAAGGCCTCTAAAGTCCCTCCTGGATTTTTGTGTGTCTTAGGTTCCTTTGGCAACTTGTGGAAGCTTCAGGAGTGGGGAACCTTCAGCCTTGAGGCTACATGTGACCTTCTAGGTCCTCAAGTGCAGCCCAAATGGATTTAGTCAAAGGGCCACACTTGAGGACCTAGAGCTGCCCCTCCAATCCAAGGGCCTCAAGGTTGCAGGTTCCCCATCTAGACTCTAGACTCTTCCCAGAAAAAATGTCTTTAAATACATAAGGAAGCTGATTCTATGGAATCACAATTCTCAAAATACATTTTTGGAAAAGTTCATGAATGCTTGTTTGCTAATACTTGCTCTAGATCCATGAGCTACGAACAATGTCACTATACATTACTGGGCCTCAGTTTCCTCACCTGTAAAATAAGGGGTTGGCCTTCTAGGTGCCTCATGGCTCCAAGCCTCTCTAGCCTGTGAGGCCCCACAAGCTCTGACAGTCTCTGAGCAGGAGGATGTCACCAGCTCCCCAGGGCTGGTGTCAAAGCTCTATAGGCTCCCCCTTTGTTCCTGTGGGACTATCTGTGTTTCCTTCCAGTAAGGAACAGGATTGTCACTGAAACCGCTAATTGGAAGCAGGGCTGGTGACTGGTGGGCAGGCTGTGGGCAACCGAACCCTGGCTGACTGAAAGGGGAGAGCTTCAGCCTCTCCCAGAGAGAAAGGGGGTGGTGGGAACCTCCCTAGACTGGGGGGTGGGCTTATCATATCACACATTCAGCCCAACCCTCTCACTTCACAAAAGAGAAAAATGAAGTCCAAAGACTTGGCCAAGGCCATGGAGGTTGCTCACATGCTGTGTTGCCAAGTTCAAAGTTCTTTATGGCGAATCTCCTCTAATACCCTGAGGCTCCTTGTGTGCTAGGGAAAACCTAGGCACCCACACTAGAGACACCCCTAGAAATGCTCTGGGCCTCATCATCAGAGCACATCTTACCCTACCCTTTGACGCCAAATCACACGTTCCCTGGGCCACTGACACTCCTAGAGACACTCTGGGTGCTTCATATCTGGAGGGATTCCCAAGGTGCTTAACACATCCCAGATACCTCCTGGGCTCCACTCTTGGGGTCCTGGCTACCAAAGCATACCCACCCACTCTCCCTTCCTGCCATCAACTACTGGGCCTCTTGTACCTTAAAACTAGAATTATATAATAGATTATGGTTAAGTGGGTCCAATAGGGTGCAAAGAGTAGCAATATTAATCAGGAAGGAGGTGTCTACTGGCAGGCCAAAGGGATCTGATTTTGACCCTGTACAAGACATAATCAATGTGGCTGAAGGCAGAGATGGTGTGTGTTTTAGACCTGGAAAAGACACAAGGCTGGGAGGGATAGCTCACCCACGAGATGACAGTCAGGCTCCAAAGTGATCGGATGAATGAGATCAAGCTTGCTGGGGGTAAATAAAATCCAGAGAGATATGTGAAAGCCTGTCCCAGGACTTCAAAAAATAGCTGTTCTTTTCTAATAGATAAGTGCTCAAAGGGTACAACCACTAGTTCTCAAAAGAAGAAATGCAAAGTATTCATAACCATGTGAAAAAAAATAAGAGAAATGGAAATCAAAACAGCCTTGAGGTTTCACCTCACACTTTGCAAATTGGCAAAAATGAGCCAAAATGGCAGCAATCCATGTTGGGGGGGTGGGGGTGGAAAGAGAGGCACACTGGTGCATTGTTGGTGGAACTGTGAAATACTACAATCCTTTTAGAAAGCAATCTGGAATCATGTAAATAAAATGACTAAGCCATCCATTAGTGGCTTTTCCCCAAGGAAGCCACATACTCCAAAGTATATAGAGTCCCCATATACTCCAAAACATTTATATCAGCACTTTTTGTGATGGCCAGATGGATGCCCATCAATGGAGAATGGCTAAACAAGTTGTGGTATATGAATGGAATGAAATATTCCTGTTGTAAGAAACGTGTGTGTGTAATGAGTACAGAGAAGCATGGGAAGATCTGTCTGAACTGATGCAGAGAGTAAAGTAAGCAGAAGCAAGGAAACAATATATACAACAGCGATGACAATGTAAATGTAATGAAAAATGACACACAAAAATCGAAACTAGATGTAACAAAATGATAAAGACCAAGCAGGACAGGAATGGAGAGAGCTGAGAAGACAGTCCCAACCTATGCCTCGGTGGAGGTGGCAGGTCCACAGGTGTTACCCACTGCATGGGGTGACTTTTACAAGGTATCCATCGGTTCTGTGGATTTCATGTTCTTCTCTAAAAAAATACTATTTGTCATATGGGATGGCTCTCAGGGAGGAGGAGGGGGAAGGACACTGGGGATAACATAAGAAACAGGGGCATCAACAAAAGCCTATTTTAAACAAGCACTTGTGCATGCCTAGGAGATGTGGTTTGAAAGCAGTTGATATGATCTGGGGAGTTTCAATACGAGTCAGCAGGGCTAGAAGGCAGACAAGAATGCAGATGTAAACTGAGGCTGCATTAAGAGAAATGGGTTTTCAGAACTGGACAGGGGAAATAGAGGAATCATAGGGTGATCAAAGAACCTTGCCAGAAAAGAAGTGGATTCAAAGTCTGCCTCAGATGCTTACTATCAGTGTGACCTTCCCGGGTCTCAGTTTTCTCATCTGTAGCATGAGGGGCTAGGAGTGGATGACTTCTAAAGGTTCCTTCCAGCTCTGAATCTGTAACCCTATGGCCCCAGAGTACTTCTGAAATACTGTGTTTGATTCTGGGAGAAAAATTGGAGAGAGCCAGGAGGAGGGTGTGCAGGCTGGTGAAAGGATTAGAGACTGAGATTGGAAGAGAACATGGGGGGGGGGGCGGCAGCTGAGGCCTGCTCCAACTGCCTCAGGAAAGCTGATTGTTAAATGTTCAGTGTGAGCAAGAGTGCTTCAGAAAGGAGCAAGTGCTACAAATCAGAGATTGGTTTATTGTTTTGTTGATTTTCTAGGCTTAAGAAAAAGGTGGAGAAAATGCCAACAAAGCTGATTAAATTTAATCAGGTCAGCCTCTGCCTGGGGCCTGGAGAGAAGTAATATCTCCCTTGACACAGTCAGGGACTCAATCTTATTCAAAATTATATCTCTTAGGCTCAGGTTTCCTGATCTGTGAAATGGGCACAATAATACTCATGGTACTGAGGGATCAGAGGATTTAGAGCTGGTAGGTGTCAGGAAAACATCTAGTCCAGGCCTGCACGACCTGGCCTGATCTCATCTGACCCTCTTTTTAGGCAACTGAGGCTCAAAGAGAGTAAGGGGATTTGCCTAAGGTCACTCAGTAAGTTGAAAGAAGGATTCAAACCCACATCCTTCACTCCGTAGCCAGAACTCTCACCACTGTAGCCTGTCGCCCTAAAAGTGCTTTAGAAACATGGGTTATTGGACAGAGCACTGGCCCTGGAGTCAGAAGGACCTGAGTTCAAATGTGGCCTCAGACACTTAGTAGCTGTGTGGCCCTAAGGAAGTCACTTAGCTCTGATTTTGGGAGGGAGGGAGGAAGGAAGTCTAGTCCCCCACGTTCAGATCCTAGACTCCCGGGGCTCACCTCTGCCCCTCCCTTCACCACCCCCTCCAGGCAGATGCCAATCCTGCTTCCCCAGGATCTCTGTCATCCTTCCCTGTCTCTGTCTACACAGCCAGCAGCCTCGGTGGGCTCATCAGCTCGGACCTGGACTATCGCAGCGGGTTCCTTATTGGCATCCAGTGTCTGTCTCCTTTCTCTGATCCCTCCTAATACTGTCAAAGTGAGATTTGTAAAGCAGGCGTCTCTTCCACTCCTCAGCTCAAGATGCTCCAGGGGCTCCCAATGGCTTCTAGGGTCAAATACAAAAATAATGCCTCGGGCATTGAAAGCCCTCCCTGACCGGGCTCCCGCCCACCTCTTCTCCCTTTCACCTTCTCTTCAGCTCAAACCAGGAGGCTACGCCTCCTGAGCTGGGCTTCTTGGAATGCCTACCTTGGGACTCCCTGACCTCCTTCCAAGCCGAGTGCAAGTTCGGCCGCCTCCTCCCGGGGGCCTTTCATCAGCTCTCCGGTCCTTAGGGCCTCTGCCCACTCCCATCGTTTACATCTGGAATTACCCGTTTGCTGTCTACTCACCTGTGCACGTGTGGGGATACCCTGCCCCCTGGAATCTCCAGTGGCCCAACACACAGTAGGCGCTTAATAAATGCTTGTTGTCTTGACTCAGCGGCCTGCCTAGCTGACATACATCAAAGGTACTATCTCTATTGGGCAGACTCGCCCATTCGGCAGGTGGGCAAGCTGAGGTTAGGATGGGGTAGGCCGAGAAGCGGGACCCCACTGCCGCCGGCTCCCCTAGCCGTAGGTGTTGTGGTTTCCCTTGGCCAGCCTTTGGAACGGTCTCGACCCCGCCCTCCTCGAAGGCGGGGCCAGAGGCTGGAAGGGGTGCGGCTTCCCAGGCTGTGCTGGCAGCTCCGGCAGGCAGTAGGGCGTCCGGCTATCTGAACCGAGTAGAGTAGAGTGGTGGGCGACTCGTTCTGGGCGGCGCCATGGGGAGCCAGCTGAGCACGGTAGGGGAGCCGGGAGGGAGGGGGGGGATCAGGCCTTGGAGCCTGCTGTGGCCCGGGGCTCGGGGCTGGGCTCCTGCGGACGGGCTAGACCTCCTCCAGGCCCTCCCTTGTCCCCAAAGCCGGGGGCTAGGGCTGGGGCAGGGGAGCAGGAGCGGGAAGATGAGGTGGCGGGCGCCTTCAAAGGGGTCCCCGGGCCCCACTTTAGGGAGCTGGGCCTGGAGGCTGGAGAAGACCCCTTCGGCCGCGCCCTGCTCCTCCCGGGGCCCCATCCAGCTTGGTGACTCATCGTCCTCCCCTCCCCGTTCCCTGCTGCTCGGGCCGCATCTTTCCTGGTCCCCGGCCCGAGGACTGTGTCCCTGGGGGGCAGGAGAGCGGGTACTGCTGTCTGTGCCAGATCCGCGCAGGCTTGGTCATTGCCCCTCTGCCTGCCCCCCAGGGTGGGGGATGGGCGAGGGGTGGCTATCCTGCACCAGCGGAGGGTCGTGCTTCCTTCTCCCTCCCGAAGCTACCAGAGCTGGCTCGTAGGGTCCATGGCTCGGCCTGGCCCTCCAGGTCATGCTCTGGAAGGCGAAACTGAGTCCTGGAGATGGGGAAGGGACTTGTCCGAGGTCCCACCTGGCCCGTTGGGAAGCCCCCAACCTCGGGCCTGGTACCCACGTCCCGGGCCTCCACCCTGGGTTATCCCTGCTTAGCCGCCCAGGGAAGAGGACAGTGCCCAGAACCCTCTGTGGAGGGCAAGGCTTGGTCCGGCTGGCAGGAATTGGAAGGGACGCCGGAGAGCTTAGGGCCCCAGCACCGCCACCCCACCCAGCCAGTGCCCGCCGACACTCTGTGCTTCCGGGGGCAGCCACCTGTCACTGCTGGAGGCACCAATTGTCACTTGGCAGCCACCTCCGAGCGTCCGTTATTATTAGCTCTCGCTAGCGGAGGCGGAGGCCCAGCCCTAGCCTCCTCTGGCTTCTTTTACAATTTCTTCTGGAGGCGTCTCGAGCTGTCCTCGGGGGCCAAGCTGAGCTGGGCGAGCCCTGGAGCTGGAGGGGACCCATCTCGTGCAGCCACTATCTCCTTATACAAGCGGGGAAACTGAGGCCCGGGGAGCTCCAGGCACTGGTCCGCAGCCCAGGCAGCACTTGAGTCCAGGGAGCTGCTTCAAATCCGGGCCTTGTTTACCTTCTTTCTATCATCTATCCTCCACGCCTCTTTTACTTGACAGCCTCCCATAATCCTGACGGAATTTCGCCCCTGCCGGGCCTTCCCCACACACTTCCCCCTTCGCTCCCTCAACGCGTTCCTCTCTTGACAGGTGGGTGGGGCCGAGGGGCGGTGCTGCGGTGCTGAGAGCCTGGAACCCCCGTCCGCCTAGTCCTCATGCCCAGGGTCTTTACCCCACGATTGGTCCCTTCCCTCCCGGTCCTGCCGAGCACACCATGTAAGGGCACTGGAGACCTGGCTTCCACCCTCCCGGCAGCACACCCCTTTCCCCATTTCCTGTATCTCTTAATCTCTTGAAATCTTAGTTTACTCCTGTGTATGGGGATAACAACTAATCTCCCCTTTTTTTGTGACCCTCGAAGTAGATTGCAAAGCTGGCTTTTTAATATACAGATGTTCCCTGTTCTGCTTCTTCTCAGATTGCTCGGGGATCTCCTGGATGTGGAGATGCCCTCTGCTGATGCCAGGCATGCACTGGCATCATGCCCACCTGTGACTGTTGGCTATGACATTCCGAGTTTTCTGGAGGATGGCTTTCCTCAGTTTCCCCAAACTGGAGAATCCTCGAGGAGCCAGAGGGGGCTGTCTCTCCCATATGCCTCCTCTCTCCGGTCCTGCGACCAGCTCATCTCCCCCTTCTGTTCTCCCTTTCCCTGATTTCTCTCTCTTAGCCCTGCTCAGTTCCTGCTTTTCCACCTCTGTCACTAAAGGTCCCTTGAACCTCAGTTGCTCACTCCATAGAAAAGCGCCTCTCCTCTACCCAGAGGCCATTTTAATTGAGGGCCATTCACTAGGGGGTTGGTCTCTGGAGGGAGATCCAAGGGTGGGTAAAACATCACCCCTGCTGTCCAGGGGCACACACTCTGGTGGGGGTGCTGTATTTGGGGGAGGTCTGTCACTACCTGTTGATCCTCAGCAAGCCTTTTAACCACTGGTGTGCTTTTAAATGTTTAACAACAGGCTCTCCAGAAAAATACCCATATTGCATAACCTTTCTCTGTTATTAACATTTTCTCAAGTCTAGACAATAAACAAATCCTATAAATCAATGTGTGCAAAGCTCCCACTGAAAATTGAAGTCAGTTCTTCCTATGAACTGGCTCCAGCATCCCCTCTGCCCTTAAAACCCTCTGGGCCTCAGCTTTCTTCCCTGTAAAATGAGGGGGGGCCTCTTCCAGCCATTATCCTAGGAACTGGATTACAAAAGAGACCATGAGCAATTCAGGGAGCAGATGCCCTCTAGTGTCACATGACATCCAAGGGTGGAAAGATCTTTGCCAACTGGGTATCAGGGAAAGTTTCATCACTATATAGAGCATGGGCCTGGAGTCAGGAAGACCTGAGTTCAGATCAGGCCCCAGACGCTTACTAGTTGCATGACCCTGGGTAAGTCACTTCACCTTGTTGGCCTCAGTTTCCTCATCTGTAAAATGATCTGGAGAAGGAAATGGCAAACCACTGCAGTGTCTTTGCCAAGAAACCCCCCAAAGGGGCCCTGGAGAGTCAGACACAACTGAAAATGACCTCAACACCACAACCCCCACTCTGCCTTTAGTCGGACATGTGACTTCCAGTGTCCAGACCTCAGTTTCCCCATCTGTCCAACAAGGGGGTGGTATTTATTTTTTTCTTTGTGTCTCCAGGGCCTGGAACAGAACACACATGGGTGCTTAATGCTTGCTTGTTGGTGGATTAACTAAGTGACTCTTCAGCTGTGGCTTTTTCTGCTCCAAAGTGTCTCTGGTAGAGCTCAGGAGGGGCCCTGGGAAGGGGGTGAGCTCTGGTCTGGTATGGCCAGCTTTTGTTTCTGTAGAAGCTGCCCTGGCCTTGGGGAGAAGGCTAGGGATCAGGTGAGAAGTCCTCTCTCTCTGCCTTCCCCTCCTGACTGGGTGTGGAGTGCACCCTGTCCTCCTCGAGTCCCTGACAAAGCCCTTTGGGTGACAGCCTGAAGTCATCATTAGGATTACAGGATCCTAGAGCCAGAAGGGACCTTCCCACTTGTTTGTTTAGTTAGTTTTCAGTCCTGTCCCTTTCTCTGTGACCCTGTTTGGGCTTTTCTTGGCAAAGATGCTGGAGTGGCTTTCCATTTTACAGACGGGAAAGCTAAGGCAGAGAGTGGTTATATGATTTACGAAGATCCCAGAGCAGTTGACCATTTCCTTCTCCAGGAAACTGAGGCAAACAGGGAAGTGACTTGCCCAGGGTCACACAACTAGTGAGTGTCTGAGACTGGATTTGAACTCTGGAAGTTGAGTCTTCCTGACTCCAGGCCGGGAGGCACTCTATCTACTTCAACACCTAGCTGCCCTTCCCATTTTCCAGAGGAGGAAACTAAGACAGAGAGGTTATATGATTTACTGAAGGTCACATAAGTGAGACAATGTTAGAGGTCAGATGACTCAAAGTTCAATTAATCAACAAGCATTTATTTAAGCTCTGTGATATTTCTTCTGGCCTCTTTGTTCAGCCCTGGCCTTCGCCCCATTCTCTCTTTTATCATTTATTTTTGTGTACTTACTTGCTCTGTTTGAGAGGTGGCTTGCCATAGTGGACAGAGGGCCCAATGTAGGGTTTGGAGGCTTAGGAGTAGCCGAGGAGTCTTGGGTCTGGCAAGGTCCCAATGCTGTCAGCGGTAGGTAGCACGTGTCCATGAAGGAGGCCTGGGGACCTTCTGTCCCCCTGCCCACAGTAGACAGAGGGCAGGCACTTTGGGCTGGGGCCAAGCACACTGACAGGGGAGGCCGGGGGAGCTGGCACCAGGGAGGCCTTCCTCAGACTCTCACTTTGAATGTTCTTGGCTGATAATTGCTTTCAACTTTATTGTGTTTCTATTGCTACCTTTTGTATTTTACATCGCATTGATTTCTGAATATATCTTCCCGCCATACCTTGAGATCCTTCTTCAAATAACTGAGACCAAAAGATCGAGTACTAATGAGGTGGCCATGTCTCAGGTCCCTTTTCTGCTCCAGCTTTCCCAGCCTTTCTGGGCCATCTTGGCTCATCCATCTAGCCAATCCTGGCTCGCCTGGTTATTTTGTGGAATGAGAGGGGGGGAGGTTCCCCTCCTCCATAAAACCCTCCCAGATTTCCCCCAGTTAAGAGTGATCTCCTCTCTGTGTCTCTGTCTCTGTCTCTCCCTCTCCCTCTTTCTCCCTCTTCTTTGTCTGTCTATCTGTCTGTCTGTCTGTCTGTCTGTCTCTCTCGCTTTCTTTCCCTCCCTCTCTCTCCCTTGTTCTTTTTCCCTCTCTCCCCCTCTGTCTCCCTCTGTGCTCTCTCTCTCTCTCTCTCTCTCTCTCTCTCTCTCTCTCTCTCTCTCTCTCTCTCTCTCCCTCCCTTCTCTCTCTCTCTCTTCTTCTTCTCTCTCTCTCTCTCCTTCTCTCTCTCTCCCTCCCTCCTTCTCTCCCCCGTATTAAGACTAGACCTCTCATTAACTAATGCCTGTCACACTATGCCTTGGATTCTAGTTATTTCTGTACACAACTCATCCCTTCCCAGCCCGTGCCCATTAGATCATAAGCTCCATGAGGCCAGCTCCACAACCACCATTGTATCTGAGTGCAGGGCCTTTTGTGTGGTGGGCAACTTAATAAAAAAGTATTCCATGCTGTGTTATCATAAAGAAGAATAGAGAAAATGCATCACTTCATTGCAGGGGTGGGGGTCTATGGGTGTGAAAATAATGTGTCTAGTTTCTGACTCTTATTGTGTTCCTTAGTTTCCCAGAACTCCCTCCCTCCCTCCCTCCCCAGCTTTTTTGAAGTTTCTTTTCCTCTGGTTCTTTGTTGCAAGGGTTCAGGGAGGGATATGTTCCAAAAAGAAGGTGCTAGTTGAAATAAATGAAATATCCCACTGCTGTTGAAGGCACGGTGGTGTAGTTTGTGATCACAAGGGCTTGGGTTTGGATTCTGGCTCTGTGACTTTAGGCATTATCCTAATTCAATAGATGAAGAAACTGAGACCCATTGGATCAGTCATTGGCACTATCCCCTGCCTCCTGGGGCTGATGTGGGAAAAGCACTTTGTAGATGTTATAAGAAATAAATTGTAATCAGTGATTATTCATGTATTAGTTTACTTTTTAGCTTTTACAAAGGGAGCTTTATTTCAAAGATATAACAAGAAGAAACATATAAATATCTTCCCCAACCCCTGAGGGATATTATTCTCCTCCCCCACCTCCCCCATTGTGCCCTCCCTATCTCTGGGGAAGGGAAGGAGATTGAGTTCACAGGTTAACTTGGTTCCTCTAGGATGGGCCCACCAAGTTTCTAGTCCAGAGCCCCTTGGCTGGCCTGCTCCTTCCCTGCTGGGCTTGAAGCAGTATCCAACCTAGAATCCTGCCTCCAAAGTCTCTGTGGCTCTGCCCCTCAGGTCTGGAGGGGACTCCAGCACTCAGGCCTACAACAGGAAAACCTAATCCCCAGTTCTAGAGGGCCCGATGGGCTAAGAGAGAGAGGGAGAGTAGCCCTTTCTCCACACTTAGCTCAGTGCATGGTGCCTGTGCTTTGGGTCAACCAGACCTTCACCCCCTGGAAAGAGAGTCTGATTGCAGGGTGGCTGCAATGTGAAAGGAATTGATTGTGAAGGTTGAGGGCTAGAAGTGGCCCTGGTTCTGGATGGCAGAGGGGGCCTCTCTTCCTCTTCTGACTGTGGTCCTGATGCTTTGGTCCTCAGAGTTCAGCATCTCTGTCTGAGAAATGGCAAGAATAATATTCAGGCTCCCATGGGGATAAGAACCATATTTGTGAACAGGAAGTGCAGTGGAGGCAGGTCTGACCTACAGAAGAGGAAGAGAAGGAGGAGGAGGAGGGAATCATTGCATGGGGTAGAGGGGTTCTGGCTTGGAAGCCGAGAAGCCTCAAGTTTGAATCTGGGCCCAGATACTTCCTGGCTATGTGACCCTGGCAGAGCCACCTCACACTCTGTGCCTCAGTTTCCACATCTATAAAAGGGGGGGGGTGCTCAAATGTGTATAAGAGATATTGGCATCATGTCTGACATCCAGAACTAAAGAACACTTTAGGAGTTGTCTCCTCTAAATTCCTTATCAAAGAGAGGAGGAGACTGAGGTCAAAGCGGACCCTAGATCTGGAGCCAGAAGGGACCTCAGAGGCCATCTAGCCCAAGTCCTCTTTTTACAGAGACAGAAACTGAGGCCAATGGGAGGGGTGATTGGCTTACCTACGGCTGGCAGAAACCTTAAATTCCTCATTTAAGAGGGGAAGCTGAGGCCCAGAGAAGTTGTTAGGGGTAACACTGGGAGCAAGGGACAGACTTGGGATAGCAGATGAGCTAGCCCTGTTTCTATCCAATGCCCTCCTTTTCTCCTGCTTTCCAGAGAGCCAGCAATGGCACCAAGCAGGGCAGCTAGGGGCCCCATGGTGGGTGTGCCCCAATCCCAGACCTGATCTTTGGGGCTGGGTTTTCTTTTATCAGGACAAGCAGAGCCCCAGGAGTCCAGTGAGTTCCAGCTCTTTTCTTGGTCTTGGGCTTAGAGCTGCTGATTCAAGCCCTGTGGACAGAGCTGCCTGGGCCCCACTCTCCTCCCAGGGGCCTGACTCCTGTGAGTCAGGTCCTGGTGGCACCTGGTGCAGGTACCAGCTCCCTGGGTGGCTGGGGGTGGGGCGTGATGGGTTTCCCATGAATGGCTTATGCTGAGGTAGGAGCCCGTCTGGGGAGACCTGGGAGAGCTCATTCCACTAGACTTTTCCATGGTTCTCTGGCTTTGCTGGCTCAGCTTTGTGGGCCTAGATCAGGGGTTGGGGCCACTCCAGGCTCCTGGGACTAGACACTAACCTACCTTTGGAAATAGCCACTGGGCGTTGGTCAGTTGTGTCAGAGTATGGGGGGAGAGGGGAGGTGTGTGGGTACTTAGAGCATAAAATTTAGGACGAAATGTCAGAGCTGGGAGGGGCCTTAGAACAAGGAAGATCAGAGCTGGGGGGGGTGCCTTGGAACTGGGGATGGCAGAGCTGGGAGGAGACTTAGAACAGGGAAGGTCAGAGCTAGGGGGTGCCTTAGAACAGGGGATGGCAGAGCTGGGAGGGGCCTTAGAACAAGGAAGGTCAGAGCTGGGAGAGGCCTTGACAATTTAGTTTAGCTCCTCATTATGCAGAAGAGAAAACTAAAGTTAGTAGAGGGGAGGAGGAGCGCTGTTCCAGCTCTTGAGTGGGAGAATGGAGCCTAGAACACAGGTTTCCCTGTTCTCAGTTGAGGGTTTTTCATCCTCATCAGCTTTTAGGGAGGGGGGATGTGGGTGTTCTAGATTCCGTCTCTGCTCCTAGAGCCCTTTTCTTTCTTCTAGAGCCCCCTAGCCTGGTGTTGACTCTCTTACCCAGGGCAGGCTCACTTCCCGCCCCCACCCTTCCCTTTCCATCTTCTCTGCCTCCCCTGTCCCTCCCTGGCTTCCTCCCGGCTCCCCTCCCACTTCCCTTGAGTTGCTGGGCCCAGAGGCAGACTGAGCACAAGCTGGTGAGCCATCCCAGCCCCCGACCCCCCAGAGCGCAGCTTTAGTCCCCAGGCCTGGCAGGGAGGAGCCTGGGCACCAGGTTGGGGATGGAATTCAGTGGGCTGAAGGGAATGGGAGCTGTGAGTCATTCCAGCCTGGCTGGGCCTTGGAAGAGCCTGGACCAGCCACACCCAGGGCCAGGCTTCCCAACTCTGGAATTTCTGTTTTAAATAGCTCAGAGTTTGGAGGAAGGTAGAGGGGAGGCAATCTGAGTCCAGACCCCCTTGTTGTGACTGCCTGTGGTTTTCCACAAAGAAACACTGACCAGTGGAGCGTGCTACTCCCCAGCTCTGCTCACTGAGATAAATTCCTGAGGGGACTCGACACTTCATCTAGGACTGGACCCGGCCATCGGTGGCATCCTGGTGTTTATTTTTTATGATTCAGGGAGGGACAGAGATTCAGGAAAGGACATTCTTTTTTGATGGGAGAATGTCAGACTTGGAAGGGTGTATCTAGTACAACTCTCTCATTTTACAGATGGGGAAACTGAGGGACAGGAGAAGAGAAGCTCCTGAGGGCAAGGCTTTGTTTCACCTTTGTATGCCAGTCACTTAGCACAGTGTTGGGCACACAGAAGGTGATTAATCAATGTTTGTTGATTAAATAATTGACTTGGAAAGGCACCTGGCCAAGATTACCCCCACAAGAAGGGAAAGGGGGAGGGCATGAGATGGAAAAACCAGAGGAGTTGATGCTAGCAGGAGCCAGTGTCCTTGCTATATGGGAGAGAGAGCTGAGGGTTTGGAGGCCGAGGGCCTGAGTTTAAATTCCACTCTACTATGGACTAGCTCTGAGACCTCAGTCCTGTTCCTTCTCACGGAGCGTTTCTTCAGTCACAGAGTGAGCAACGGACTAGACACTGATTTCCAAGTTTCCTTCTTGCCTCTCACTTGCCCAATTCTCTTGCTGCCCCCTGAGCCCTCTGAGGCTGAAGGATGGGGTCTAAAAGCAGGATGAGTCACCCTGGTGGGGTCTGGGGGACTTTCCCTGTTGTACAAAGGAGTCTTGGTTCCCTATGAATGACAGTCCTTGCTCGACACAAAAAAACCTGGCAAGATGAGATAATCTGCACTCTCCCTTCCAGTTCTGTGTGTGGTCGCCAAGTTTGGGATTCTGTATTTTTTAATTGAAATAACTTGGTGCCTTTAAAAAAAAAGAAAAACCATTTGTTGCTGGTAGGTCAGTATTAACTGTGAGTTAACAAGGACTATTCCCTGGGAAGGGAGGGATGTGGCAAGATCCTGTGATTGTTGGTCAGAGGCCACATACCCAACCCCTTCATGGTATGGAGGAAGACACCAAGGCCCAAGAGGTTAAGTGATTTACCCAAGGTCACACGGGCAGTGGGCATCAGAGGGCAGATTTGAGCCCAAGGCTTCGGCTTCTCCAGTGAATTCGCTGGACCAGAGCGCCTCTCGAACTCATGACTTCAGATTGGGCTCTTGGTAAATCACTGGACTTGCAGGAGTGTCACAAGCTGAGCAGCTTCTGATCCAACCTCTTCATTTTGTAGATAAGGAAAGTGGGCCTAGAAAGCAGAAAAAAAAAAGAGGTGGCAAATACAGGATTTGAACCCAGGGCCTCTGACTCCAAACTATTTCTGTACTTTCCTGATTAGAAAAATGACAGAGAATGTCAAGACCCATGTGGGGGCCCCAGATCCAAGTCTTGGCTCCATCATCTCTTTCCTCTACCACCCTTCTCTGAACCTTGGTTTCCCCATTTGTGAAAGAGGAATATGAATTCTCACTGCCCACTTTATCCACTGACCACCCTAACTAACGAGCACAGGGAGTGCCTGTTTGCACCAAGCAGGAGATCACATGCCCTGGGCTGGGGAGGAAGGACTCTGGAAGCCCAAAAGCAGGAGGAGAATGGAAGGAGGCCGAGCCTGGCTTGGGCTTGGAGCAGAACAATAGCCTTCAGATCCTGTCCTTGCTGGGGAGCTGCCTGCATTCTTCAGGTCAGACATCTAGAAATTCTTATTTGATTGTGAATGTGTGATACAAGGACCTGGGACTAAAGTTTTACTCAGGTGCGTCACTAAAGTAGCGTGCTCAAGTGAGATCATGTACATTAGGTGGTCTTCCGTCTTTAAAGCTGTGTATAAATGTAAGGTCCTAGGACACTGAGGTGTGAGTGGGACCCACAGCTCCTGATGACTTTGGTGTCCCTACAGCAGTGGACTTGGTGGTCATCAGCCAAAAGCCAGCTGTGAGAAATGCTTAGCACTGAATAGCATGAATAGCAATCAGCCCCTGGGTGAAGAATTTTTATAACCACAGTAGCTCAGGTAACTGTATACAGTGGCACATGGGGCTGTAATCTCTGGCAGGGGAGGATGCCCCAGACCTGTAAAATTGGAGGTCCACAGTGCTAAAGTCAGTATCACAGGCATGTTCACTCTACAGCATTTGGGCATTTTTATTGATTCCTTCCATGCAGAAAATCTTTTTGAATTAATTTACCTACAATCGAAACTTTAGAATAAAAGTAAATGTGCATTTTTCTTAAGAGTATTAAACAGTTCTGGTACTCATGGAATGTTCAGGTCCTCCATGTTTGATGCAATTAATCTGTTGTTTGAATATGTTCACCCTAAGAAATGTCGAAAATGTTACCTGCATTGTCACTATTTCAAAATTTGTTTTTATTGTGGTGTGAACGTAACAGAATTTTCTATTACAGACTCAGGATGAAAGTCAGAAGATAATGAAACTTTATAGAAAGGAAGGGAGAGGGAGAGGGAGAGGGAGGGAGGGAGGGAGAGAGAGAGAGGATGGATGGATGGATGGGAAGAAGGAAGGAAGGAAGGAAGGAAGGAAGAAAGAAAGAAAGAAAGAAAGAAAGAAAGAAAGAAAGAAAGAAAGAAAGAAAGAAAGCAAGCCCCACCCTGATACAGTCAGGCCATATTTGGAAGCATGTGTCCTGTTCTGGGCACCACATTTCAGAATGTGTGTTAACAACCATAAGGTCATAGAAATGGACTGGAGGGGGTTCCACTCCAAGGTCACCTAACATATTCATTTTGTAGAGGAAGAAACTTCCTAGCTTGCCCAGGGTCAACCAGCTAGTTAAGTATATGAGTGAGAATTTGAACCCAGCCCTTCCTGACTCTGAGGCCAACTTTTTAAATATCTTGATGCCCTGGCACAGTGGAAAGAACACTTGGAGTGGAGTTGGGATTGGGTTCAAATTCTTGCCTCAGTTGTTTATTAGCTAGGTGACCTTGGTCAAGTCACTTAACCACTATCTGCCTGAGTTTATATACTACCACCTGCCTTGTATAGTTGTTGTAAGAAATGGGAGGAGTTTTGTTTCCACAGAACTAAAGGTGTACTTCCCCCCCCTCCCCCACCCCAGCTTTAGCAGAAACCAGGCCTCAAGGTCGGTCAGGTGAGAGGTCAGAGGCTTGTATGCATGCGAATGCTTTTTGAGAAGGCAGTCAGGGGAATCAGAGGCCAAACAGCTTGAACCAGTTCAAGTTTATCTAGGGTCTGGTCTTGGTCAAGAAGCCAGGCCTGCTGATTTGCATAATTTGCATACATTAAAGAGGGAAAGTAGGGGAAGTAAAAGAATGTAGTTTAATCCTAAATTAAGACAAGGAAAATCTAATTAACTTCACTTTTGCTTCTGTATCGTTATTATCCTACCTATGTAAACTGTATAACCTAGGAAGACAATGTAAAAAATAAAGATTGTAAACTAACCATAACTCTAGCAGGAGTGGAGGGAATGGTTATCCTTGCTCCTGCAGCTATAATAATGTAAGTGTTCACAGTGAACACTGTAGTCTAATGTGACCAGACAGTTTTTCTTTTCTAGTTCTGTGGTTTTTTTTTAGTTAAAATGAGCAAATTATGTGGATCTTACTAAAATCCAGTAAAGAAAACCAGTAAGTGGGGGAAAATTTATCTTGCGGTTGTTCCGTGGTGTTGTATGATTCCTCCTGTGGTGTTAAAAAAAGCTACTGTTCTACATTTTCTTGGGGAGCTCTGTGATCTACACAGTGTCCTTAAGGGGACATCACTTGGGATTAGTGATTTCTGCCTTTGCCCTTGTCTTGGTAGCCATTTAATCTTATTCCTGTTCTAAGGGGGCCATTGTTTGGGGCCTCGCAGATTAAGGTGGAGGGGTCTACCACTTGGTCTTTCTCTGGGGAGTCCTGTGGTCTGCACAGCCTTCCTTAGGGATTATCAGGGGAGTCCTGTGGTCTTCACAGCCTTCCTTAGGGATTATCACAGGGTTCTTCCTCAGGACTTTGGCCTTGCCTAGGAAGTCCAGTGATCCCCAAAACCAAGTTTTTCTCACAATTTGGGGAAGTCCAGTGATCCCCAAAACCACGGTTTCTCACATCATTGTGTTGTGAGGATCAAATGAGACAATATTTGTGAAATGCTTAGTACAGTGCCTAGCACACGGTAGGTGTTTAATAAATGCTTGTTGCTTCCCCCACCCCAACTCTCCCTTGTCAAAATACTATTTCAAAGGAGGACAACCTCAGGTTGTGCTTCTGAAAAATGAAGGCATTGGACCAGATCTCTTCTCAGGCTTCCACAGCTATGGGCCCATGAGCTACTCTGACACAACTGCATCCTTTTGGACAAGACACTGTTACTATCACTCTCTGGAACCCAGTTTCGTCTGTAGAATTAGGGGGTTAAGCTTACTGGCCTCTGAAGGTCTCTTTCAGCTACAAATCTAGCAGCTATGAACTCTAGCTCCTTCCCCTCTCTGGGCCTCAGTTTCCACACGAGGCTTGAACTGAAGGAACTGACTCATTTTCCCTGAAGAAGAGAAAACAGAGGAGCCTAAGCTTCAGGCTCTCCAGAGCTAGGAGCCTGGGTGAGAGTTACAAGGAGGCTTGTGCAGGCTCCTTCCCAAGTGTCTGAGCTGTGTGAAAGTGGGATAGGCTGATCTGGGAGGCTGTGGGCTTCCTCCCAATGGACTCCCTATGGCAAAGACTGGATTGTCTCCTTTCTGGCTTAGGATACCACCAAGGTGCCCTTCTAACCCTATGGTTTGACAGGCTGCCATATGGAATCAGAATTAGGGTGGGACCAAAGAATTAAGGGGTCAATAGGTAGGAGTCACAGGGAGTCAGATTAAAATCAGTAGGAGGAAAAGCAGAGTACTAGACCTGGAGCCTCAAACACTTCCTAGGATGTGTAGCCCTGGGCAAGTCACTCAACCTCTCCCAGTCTGTAAAATTGGGGTTTTGGTGGGTATGTGGTGTATGGTATAAGCTATTGGTCTAAACCTAATTTTATGCTAGACTGCTTTTCAGGTTTCTCAGTAGTTCTTGTCCATTCCCCTTTTGACATGTGTCCTTGGGTTCATCAGACACTGTAAAGCAGTATTTAAATATCATTATTATTACTGTCACTATTATTGTCATAAGCAGTGCCCCAAGGATGCCCTTGGAGGGATTGTTTCCCCCTAATCTCCTCCCGGCTCTTGTGGGAGCCCTTCCCTTTTTCCTTTGTTTCTCCATATCTTTAGGGTGGTCTTGAGCTTGGGAGACTAGGCGGGGTCCACCTGGCCCACCCCAGGGCAGAAGTGGAACAAGGGTGTGTGTGTGTGTGTGTGTGTTTGTGTGTAGCTGTATATGGGGGGCATTGTAGGTGTGGGTGTATGTCTTTATTGGCGGCAGAGGGGGCTGATTAACTCCCTTTATCCAGAGTTAGAGAGAAACAGGTTTTGGTTCGGTGTAATGAAGCCACTATTGTGAGCTCCTGGAGAGCAGGGACCATCTTTTGCCCCTTTTTGCATCCCCAGGACTTAGCATGGTACCTGGCACGTTGCTTGTAGAGTGATTGGAACCTTAAAAGCAGATAGGGCAGCCTCAGCACATAGAGCAAGTTCTCTGTTGTTCAGGGTCTTAAGCAGAGGCCAGGGCTGGCCCCTGTTGGCTTTATGTAGGAGGGAGGGGATCCCTGCTCATAACAGGCCCAGACAGAGCAGCCTCTGTGGCTCCTGTGACTCTGTGGTCTTTGTGGTTGAGTCTGGGGTGAGAGGGTGGAGGAAAGGCGATAGAAGCTGAGGAATGCAGCCTCACTCCTCCAATGGGCCCTGGGGTGGCTTCCTGGGAAGTGGGAGGGGGGGACATGGGGACAGAATCCCAAAATAACCTCAGACCTGAGGGCCTTTCCAGAAACTCGACCCTGGGAGCCCCTCTGCCTCCTTCTTTTAGGCCTTCCCAGATATTCCAGAGCTCTTTTCTGGGGGAGTTTTCTTCTGGAAATCTCTTACCCTATAGGATTTCTTTTTTTTTAAAGTGATAATTATTTTCCATTAACAAAAATTTCCCTTCTTTTCCACCTATTTAAAAGAAACCAAAACCTTTGTCACAAATATTTCTGTTAAGCAAAACCAATTCGTGCATTCTCACCCTATACTTTTAAGAAGTCGCTGTTCAGTCATGTCTGACTCTCTGTGACGCCATGTGGAGTTTTCTTAGCAAAGACACTAGATTTGTTGGCCATTTCCTTCTTCAGCTCATTTTACAGATGAGGAAACTGAAGCAAACAGGGTGAAGTGACTTGTCCAGGGTCACATAGCTAGTGTCTTAGGCCAAATTTGAACTCAGGTTCTCCTGTTTCTACCCACTGTGCCACCTACCTGCCCACTTTTAAGAAGAATAACCCTAACCCTCCTACTCTCTCTCTCTTTCTCTGTATATATGTGTGTGTGTGCATATGTAATACAATACAATACAATACAATGTAATTAATATAATACAACACAATACAACACAACACAATATATACAATATAACACAATACAATGTAACATAATATGATGTGATGTGATGTGATGTAATGTTATATAATATATTTCATATATATATATATTAATAGTGATTCCTAAGGGGGTATGGGCTAATGGATATTTTCGGGAAGCCTCAAATGCAGATCTAACCCTTATTGCTAGGTGGCCTTGGTCTAGTTTTTGGTTTCCCTTTTCTACCAATGGTTGTTTTCTGGAGAGCTTTACTGGAATCTCACAATAGTCCTGGGGAGTGGCTTCTGGGCTATTATTCCACCTAATTTATGGATAAAGAAACAGAGACTGGGATAAGTTCCAAGGGGCTAATAATCTAAGGGTCCTAGGGCTAATGCGTGTCAGAGGCAGGATTTGACTCCATCTTGTACTCTCTCTTCTATCACCACATGGCTAACAGGGGCTTGAGAGCTGTAGAAAGTCCCCTGATAACTGTAATAATCTTTTGCATTTTTCATATATACTTTCTTCAAAAGTATGTCTATTGAGCTCTTGTCTTTACATCACTGATACTTCCCAATGTACCCTCTTCATCCCCCTCGCAGAGATCCATCCCTTATAACAAACAATTTTTAAAAGGGGTATGTTTGTATGTGTGTATATCTCTGTGTGTGTGTGTGGGGGGGGTGTGTGCAGGGGAGAGGGGGACAATCCTTTACGTTTATTTGAGGCTTGGGAAGGACATGAGGTTTTGGGGCAGGGTCAGACTGCTGGGGAGGGTACCCAGGATGTGGGCTGACTGGGGTCATTCAGGGGTGAGTCAGGTCAACCTGACTCTCCTCTCCTTGCTGTGGGCCAGCCCCGACCTGTCCTCACACAAGTCCTGATCCCGTCTGAATGACCTTGGATGAATCCTTTACTCTCCGGGTTCTCTCATCTGGAAAATGAAAGGGTTTCACAACGGCCTTCAGGGTCCCCCTCTGTGACCCTTTGAGGGCTCCCTGAAAAAACCAGCCCATTCAAGCTGCCAGGGAAGGGTCTCATTGAGACCAAGTTTTCCCACCAGGGAGGGTATCAGATGCCTCAGTTTCTCTCCCCTTTCAGGGTTCCAATGGGCCCTCAATGACTTTTCCCTATTACTTTGCAGTTGGGTAGCTTTGTGCTATCTCCCGTCTGGTTCATCTACAGCCTCTTCATGAAGCTTTTCGGGAAGTCAGCGCCCCCCATCACCCTAGAGAACCCTGAGGTGAAGTACCCGCTGAGGCTTATCGATAAAGAGGTGAGTGACAGGGCCCAGCCTCGGGTGGGGATGCCGAGACACCTAGAATTGGGGATACTCCTTCCTCTCAGCAAGGCCAAGGTGCTGGAAAGTCAGAGGGATTGAGTGCCCTTAGAATTAGCCCCTTCCTGGTTGGGCTGGGTGGGGGGCTGTATCCCCTGTGCCTCTGGATCCCAGATCTCAGGTCCCTTCACCAGTAGCTAATGTCTCCTGAGCTCTGACTAGGTATAGACCCTGGGAATATTCATCCATCCTATTCACCTCTGGAGGGCTGAGCAGCAACTACCTTCATCAAAAGCCTGTGTGTTAGGCCTATAGAGGCTTTGAAGAAAAATCAGAAAAGCTGGTCATTGCACAAAGTAATAGGATTCTTCTATATATTTATTTTTTTTCATTTTTGTTTTACATCTTTTTTTTAAATTTTTTTAAAAATATAAATAAAAATCTATTTTCTTTCCCTACAAACTCTTCTTGGCCCCTTCCCCCTCCATGCACACTGAGAAAAAAAGGAAAACAACAAGCCTTGTAACAAACATGCATAGTCCCATTCCTGCGTTGGCCGGGATCTAAGTCTGAGTCTTCACCTTGAGGCCATCTCTCCTCTGTTAGGAGGTGGACAGCCAGCTTCATCTTGAGTCCTCCATGAGTCATTGCATTGATTGATAATCCTTAATTTAAAGTTGCTTGTTTTTACTGTATTTTATTATATAAATTGTTTTCCAGGTTGTGCTCATCCTGCATGGGTTCAGACAAGTCTTCCCAGGTTTCTCTGAAACCATGGCCTTCCTCGTTTCTTACAGCACCTCCATGTACCACAACTTGTTCAGCCATTCCCCAGCTGATGGGCATTCCCTCAGTTTCTAATTCTTTGCCACCACAAAAAGAGCCACTATCAATATTTTCATACATGTAGGGCCTTTATCTTTTTTCTTTGATCTCTTTGGGGCATAGACTTAGCATTGCTGGGGCAAAGGGTATGCACAGCTCAATAACTTTGGGAGCCTAGTTCCAAAGTTCCTACGAGGGATTCCAGAGAAAGAGCAGAGCAGAAAGAAGGGGATCCTAGGTAGGAGGAAGGGACACGGTCAAGGGGCAGACCTCATGTTGGACTGAGGAAGGCTAGGTCTCAGAAATCAGAGACTGTTCCCAGACTTCAGCCCTGGAGCATGTCAGTCCAGGCTGAGCCCAAGAGCAACAGCTGAAGCGGCCAGGAATGTTCAGCCTAGAGGAGAGAATCTATGGAAAGAAGGGAGTGAGGGGGACAAACAGGACGTGCCGAACTGGAGGGGGTCTCAGAGGTCCTCAGTTTACAGAAAAGGAGGCTGAGGCCTAGCTAGAGAGGAAAAGAAACAGGGGCACACAGGTTATAAGTGGCAAGTACAGGACCCAGGGTCTGAGAGGCAGCCTTGTAGGGGATGGGTTATACTTAATCATGGGGTTCCAGAAGGGGAAGCCAGGATTGGTGGGTGAAAGTACAAAAAGAAAGATTTCAGGTCAATAAAAGGAATAATTTCAACTTTTGGGCAGTTCTCATTGGGAAAGAGTTGCCTCGTGGTGATGAGCCTCCCTGCCCCCATCACAGTAGGCCTTCAGGAAAAGGTTAGCTGACTGTCTAGCAGGGAGAGGCTTAGCAGGCATTCCTGTATGAGGTGGAGAACTGATGAGATGACTGTTAGGCTCCTTTTGACTCCTATGATTCCAACTCAGCCCAACTCTCTTCTTTTACTAGCAGGGTTAAAGCTTCTTCTAAGATAAGGATTGTGTGGCTCTTTACACCCAGATCCCCAAGGCCTGGCACAGAGTACACACCTAATGCGTTCTTACAGGCTGATTGATTGAGGTAGAATTACTTGCCCAAGGTCACATGGTCAGTTAGCAGAACTGGGACCAGAGCCCGGGTCCCCAGCTTAGTTCAGAGCCCTCTCTTTGGCCCGGAAAGGAACAAAGAGCTGCCCGGTGTGGGGTTGGGTTAGCCAACCAGACTTCCCCAAATGCCAACTCTGAGCTGAAAATGGTGATAATGATACTCGTACTAACAGCTAGCATTTACATAGCACTCTCCTTGATCCCCTGATCATTAAAGTTTTTGCTGCTAGAGAGCTTTGAAGGTTTGCACAGCACATGCTTTCCATGTTATTTCCTCCTAACCCTGGGGAGTAGATGTTATTGTTATCCTCATTTTACAGATGTGGGAACTGAGGCAGGGAGCAGCCGAGTGACTTACCCAGGGTCACAAAGCTTACTTGTCTGGGGCCACATTTGAACTCTGGGCTTCCTGATTCCAAGGCCACCCAGTGCAGGTCCAGGCCTTGTTCTAGCTTCCAGGCTTGCAAAGGACTCTGGTCCAGGGAACTAGGGTGACTTTTTTCTGGATCAGACCTGAATGTTCCACACAAACAGGAAGGACGGAAGCCAACACACTCACCTATTAAAAATTCTCTTTCTCCCCTCCCCGATTTTAAACCAACCCAACACACTCTCCCTTTCTCCTGACTGGGTGATCTCACGGCTGGGCCAGTGCTCAGGCCCGACAGGTAGAGTTCCCCGAGGTGACCCTTTCTCAGCATTATTTATTTCACCAAAGCCTGGCATACCAGCCCGCCTTCTTTTTGGTCCTCACCTAGCCCTGCTAAGTAGGGCATGGTGGGCGTGACTCTCAGAGCTGGAGGGGCCTCACTCTGTGGCTGAACTAGAGTCCGCCCCACCCCGCCCTGGGCCAATGGCCCTGGGACAGGGCACTCACTAGCTCGCCCTGAGGCAATTCTCTTTACCACACATTTTCCCCTGATGCCAGAGGCAATTTCCACCCACCAACCCCAGTTAGAGCTTGGGGCCAAGTGGGTTCCTCTTCATGGGACAGCCCTTCAGATATTGGCTCTCCTGGTCCCTCTGGGTCACCCCTTCTCCCGGCTAAGTCTCCCCAGCTTCTTCAGCTTGGCTCATATAATGGGAACCTGCCTCCCCCATCTTGTACTGGTGGAATCAATAACCCAAGCTTACATTTACCCTTATGAGGCATGGTTGTCCCTAACATTCCCTGTTCTAAGCTCCCTCCCAGCTCTGACATCCCCTCTTCTCAGGCCCCTCCCAGCCCTGACATCCCCTGTTCTCAGGCCCCTCCCAGCTCTGCCATTTTGTGAGTCATTCCTTCTCTGTTCCAAGCTAGGTAGAGCACAGAGTAGCTTCTTTGGCCTGTTTCCCTCCTTCTCAGGGATAATCAGCCACCTCCACACCATGCCTGTGGTTTGATAATCCAGGCTCCAGCCCCACCCTCAGCATCCAGACCCTCCTTAGGAGTGTTTGGATACTCACCAAACATCCTGAATCATTTTGTCCTGGGATGATGGCTACATCAAGTAGGAAGATGTCAGAGTGTTGGCGGCCTCAGGAAGTTCATCTGGTCCTGGGATCCTAGATTTTGAGCCAGCAGCGGATGGCTCACCAAACCCCCTTAGTTTTCAGTTGAAGAAAACAAAACATGAGATTTTAAGTGACTCGCCCAGGGCCACACAGGTAACTACATGATCAGATCCCTGGTCTAGATCTGGAAGGGCTCCAGAGACCACTGAGGCCATTCTACAGATGGGAAAACTGAGGCCTGGCCTGCTGACAGTAATGGCGGAGCTCAGTAGGAGGAGGAGTTGAGGCTGGAAAGGGAGGTTTGGGATCAGAAGACTAGAATTCCTGGAATTCTGGGCCAGTGAATTTGGATGTTTTGTACTTTAGGTCAACAGGGAGCTATGGATTGTTTTTGAGGAGGGCCTAGATTGAATTAGAACCTCTCCATGCTACTGCCCTGCCACACCCCTCGGTCCCCCAACACACCTTTGTGAGGAGAATGGGATCCCATTGGCTCTGGGCTTTCCTCCTGCAGCCCTGATTGGGAGGACACAGTTCATTTCAGGAGACAGCTCAGAGGGTCTCTAGTCTACTTTTGCCTGAACAGGAAATCCCCTCTCTGTCTTCCTGGCATGAAGCCTCTGCTGAAAGACCTTTTAGCGATGGGAAACTCACTACCTCTCAAGGCAGCTGGTTCTATCCCTGAAGAACCCTGATTTTTTTTTAAATAATGTTTTATTTTTCCCCCAATGACATGTAAAGACAATTTTAAACATTCATTTTGAGTTCCAAGTTTCTTCCCTCCCTCCCTCCTTCCTCCCTGAGACAGTAAGCAATTTTGTGGGTTATACATGAAGAACCCTGATTCTTAGGTTTTCCTTACATTGAGTCTCTCTGTCATTCTGTGCCCTCCGGGTGCCAGTGGAACAATGGTCCTTAAGGACAGTGAAGTCTTTAGGCCCCCCCCCCCCCACTAGAGCCTTCTTCTGTCCAGGCTAAGCCTCATCTGGTCCTGATTGGAGTTTCCAGTTCCAATCTGTCTGCCTTTTAAGGGCACTGGGCTCCAGTTTCATCCCTTTCTGAATGTGGTTCTGTCCCTTCCTCCCCCCTACAATCTCTGCCAGGACCTGGGGGACTGGGGAGGGGTAGAGGTTACAGGTCAGGGAGCAGTCACAGGCCAGAGAGATGGAACATCCTGTCCTCCCCTGCTCAAGCCCAGTTGGGTCATGTTGTGGAGTAAGGGCTGTTCAGCCATGGAAGGATGGGAGGGGGTGTTTTGTGGGCTGCCAGCTTAGAGTGAGCCCACAAAAGGGCCATGGTAACCAATACCAGAACAAAGCAGAGAAGCCCCAAGGGCTGAGGCTGCATTTAAAAGGGGAGAGTGCCCTGGGCTCTGCCACATCTGCCTCATATGGGACAGTGGGGTCAGCTCTGGACGCCGCATGGAGGGCAGGGTACAGATAAGCTTGGGAGTGTAGGGGAGGACAGCCAGGAGGCAGAAAGGCTGGGACACACTGGGAGGACCCAGTGACAAGGGCTCACCTCTGGCCTGGCTTGGCAATGCTGAAAGTCCATCCGTCCCCTTGGGAGTGTCCAGTGTTTCAGGTCATGAGAAGCATTGAGAGGGTGGGAGCCAGGCAGACTAGCGGTCTTTAAGTTGTTGTCGTCCAGTCGTAACTGACTCTTTGTCACCCCATTTGGGGTTTTTTTGGTGAAGATACTGGAGTGTTTGCCATTTCCTTCTCCAGCTCATTTTACAGATGAGGAAACTGAGGGTTAAATGACTTGCCCAGGTCACACAGCTAGTAAGTGCCTAAGGCTGGATTTGAACTCAGGTCCTCCTGACTCCTGGAGAAGGAAATGGCAAACCACTCCAGTAGTTTTGCCAAGAAAACCCCAGCTGGAATCACAGAGAATCAGAAATGAAGAAATGACTTAACAACTTCCTGACTCCAAGGCCACCTCACTGCCCTGTCTTCAAGGCTGTCTCTTTGGGTGAGGGATTAGCCTCACTCTGCTTGGCCGGGGAGGGGGTACCAGGCATGGGATTTGATTCAAGCTCTGTCAGAGGAAAAACAAACTTCCTAACAATTATGATGTCTAGAGACAGAGGGGGCTGCTGTTGGGAGGTGAGGGTCTGACGGCCTCATGACCAGAGGGCTTTCAGGCAGAGGCTGGGGGGCTGATCATCAGGCTTACGGTGTGAGGGATTCCTGGTCTACCTCAGTTGGCCCTCGGTGAGCTTCCTTCCAGCTTTGAGATGTTGACCCACATTCTCAGTTTCTGGAGGTTCCTGACCTGCTGGGGAAGGGAGGCAGAGATTAGGATACAGGGCAGGACTATCATGGGGATGGCTCTGGGAGGGCAAGGACTGATCAGGGGGTGATCCTATGGCTAGAAGGGATCAGAAGAGGAGGCTGAGATGCACGGAGGGGACTGGTCCAAGGATGTAGAGCTGTGGGTGTCTAAGAACAAGGAGAGCATTCAAACTCGGGCCTTGAAGCCAAGGCCAATCCCTCTGCCATACACCAAAGGCTTCCTAGGAGAGTTAGTTTGTGTGGAGAGTCAGATGGACAGATGGGAATTCCCTTCTGCTTGATACAATGAGCAGAAGTCCTGGCAGCTGGGCAGCCCCAAGTCCCTCCTCAAGGGTGAGGACACTGGGACTTTCCCAGTCTTTTTCATGAAGGCCACACATTGTATATAACAGAGAGTTCTGAACTTGGAGGCAGAAGGTCAGGGTGTGAATGCTGCCCTGATACTCATTAGCTGGGTAAACTTTAACTGTCTTAACTTTGGTTTCTTCTTGTATATAATTTCCCTAATGTGACTATTCCAAAGAGGTGTTGTGAAGAAAGTGCCTTGAGATGCTTCAGTAATGAGGGGGTAGGGATGGCACCAGTGAGGTCCCAGGTGAGCACACTCCCCTGCTAATGCCGGTTGGCACCTTCTCTGGGTTGCCTGGGGCATGGAGAGGTTAAGTGACTTGGCCCAGGGTCCCACAGCCAGTATATGTCTGAAGTAGGACTCGAACTCAGGTCTTCCCGGCTTTAAGGCCAATCTTCGAACCTTTGTACCTCCATGGTCTGACTGCTGTTAATTAGAACATTGTTCTTTATTCCCCCTCCCAGAGTATCAGCCATGACACACGAAGGTTCCGGTTCGCCCTCCCGTCTCCACAACACGTGCTGGGCCTCCCCATCGGTGAGTCCTGCTCCTGGCCTTGGGGATCCCATGGGAAGTCTGGCAGGAAGTCCAGCTCTCCCGGGGCTGCTTAGGCCCTGGGAGGCAGGGAGGGGAGGAGAGGTGGGGATGTGTCTTCTGGGAGCTCCAAGGGCAGCAGTCCAATTTAGCTGCTTCCAGCCTCACTCTGTTTTCTGCCTTGTGCATTTTCTTTGTGGCCAGTTTGGATTCTTTGAGTATCCAGCATAGCTGGTCAATGAGGTTGTGAACTATCCCGCTCAAAAGCACTCCTTTTATTGTAGTTTAATTTTTGTGGATATATTTTGGTTTGACATTATTTCTCCTTCCCTGTGAGTGTTGTATACATTTTTGTCTGTATGCATATACATATGTGTAGTTACACATATGGGCATGAATAGATGGCTATATGTCCCTCTCCTGCCCCATCTAGATTTCTACCCTTTGTCATAAAAAATGAGGAAGAAAAGAAAAATAAAGGTAACAACCAAAGTAACCGACCCATCCCTGGAGTACGGCAGGGCAGGCAGGCTTCCTCACCTGTCCTGGCCAAAGAAGACCAGAGAACCTCTCCTTTGGGGCTGGGAACTCATTTTGAAAAATACACTTTATTTTTAGGCTAAACGTAAACACCAAAGCAAACAGGCAAACAGAAAAGGGGAAAAAGTGGGTGGTGCCATCTCTGTGTGAGCTCCTGGTGACTCAGTCTGAAGGCCCAGGATGAATGTCTGGCCTGGGGACTCCCATTTTGTACTCCAGAATTCAAGAGCACTGATTACTGGGTGTCAACCACTGGGCAATGACTGCTGGGGGTGGGGATGAGCTCCTGTTGCTGCTGCTGCTACCTCAGCTGCCACCTGCAGCCTCCTCCTCCTCCTCCTTCTCCTTCTTTTCCTCCTCCTCCCTTTCCTCCTCCTCTTCTTCTTCCTCCTCTTCTTCTTCCTCCTCCTCCTCTAGCAAGGCTTTTTACTCTGATCTCTTTGAACTTGTTTCACTCTCTGACTGCCGTCTTCCAGTATAACCGGTTTCCTTTGTGACCTGCGAGATTTGATTTCATGCATTTCACAACATAGCACACCATCCCAGTAGCTCTGCCAAGAAAACCCCAAATGGGGTCACAAAGAGTCAGACAGGAGTGAACAACCACAGCAGATCTCACCCCGTGGCTCTGGCGTGGGCCCTGCCACAGGCTTCCCCAGGCTGACTAGGGGAGGAATCCCTATTCTAGAGGGGGCCGCCCTGAGCCCGTGCCTCCTGCTCCATCCCTCTCCAGGTCAGCACATTTACCTCTCAGCCCGGATCGATGGGAACCTGGTCATCCGGCCCTATACCCCAGTCTCCAGTGATGATGACAAAGGCTATGTGGATCTGGTTATCAAGGTGAGGCCCGCCTCCCCCACAGTGCCAGGGGCCCCGTGCCGTCTGCTGGCACTCTCCAGGCCCGAGCATTTCCTCTGAGTCTCGAGGAGCTGTCCTTTGTTATTTTGTTTGCCATAATGGAACTAGAGCCCCCTGTTTAATTTCGAGCTAATGAGATCCGGCCATCACCTTGTAAATAGCAGATGTGTCCTTTGGTATTTGCTTTTTTCCATCTCCCTCCTCACTCCCCACACGGCTCCCTTGGCCAGTGACTTACAGGTTACTGTGGCCCATAAAAGCCTTTGGGAGGCTTCATGCTGGCCAAGAGATGTGGCGATATTACAAAGGTAAAATCTGGATCTGTGGGTTTGAGAGAGAGAATTGAAAATGGAATGGAAGAAGGCCATGAGCCTGGAGGACTAGGGGGCTGGTGGTGTCCTTGATAGTGATAGGAAAACCAGGAAGGGGGGAGGTGTTGGGGGGAGGGGGAAGATAATGAACTCAGTTTTGTACATGTGGAGTTTGAAGTGTCCAATAGACAGCTGGAGATGAAAGGCTAGCATTTGGGAGAGAGGTGAGGGCAGCAAGATAGAGGTGGTCATTAAATCCATATGAGCTGATGAGGTTCCCATTGTCCCCAGGGTCCAATGTATGAATAGGGAGCCTGAGGCCGGGAGTTCTCACCTTATAGGGTGGAGTCATCAGGCAGTGGTATTGAGCACGTTTGGGGTGGGGAGTCATAGGGGGCTGGAGAGGGTGCTGGGTGCACAATGGAATGGGTGGCCCAAGCAGGGACCCTTCCTGGGAAGGTGAGGCAACCAGAATATGCCCCCACCCCCACCCCCAAAGACCCTTTCCTAGAGCTGTATGACTCAGGGCTGGAAGGGAACTTGGAGACCATCTAGGCCAACTCTCTTATTTAATACACCAGGGAAAATGAGTCTTAAGTGAAATGACTGTCCATAGCATCATGTGACTGGCAGAGGGGTTCAAACCCAGTTCTCAGACTCTAAATTCTGGGCTTTCTTTCTTCTCTCTCTTCCTTATTCCCTAACCAGCCTGCCAAAGGGTCTGAAATTTCAACTTGAGGTATGCACTTCTTGGGGGGGCGCTTAGAATTTGCATATAAGCATCCTTAGGGAACTCAATGTTGCTATGTGACCTTGAGTAAGTGACCTTCTTTTCTGCACGTCAACGATGGGAAGCCATTCGGTACAATGCGAAGACCATTGGCCCCATAGTCAGAAGACACAAGTTCAACTCTTACCTCTAAGCTTACTGCCTAAGTGACCTTGGGAAATCGCTTTCCTCTCCCTGTGCCTCAGTTTACCCATCTGTAAAGTGTTGGACCTAAATGGGCTCTGAGGTCCCTTCCAGCTCTATGTCTAGGATCTCATGATTCCTTACCCATAGAATGAAAGGGTTGATTTTATTGCTAAGATCTCTCCCAGCTCTGACATTTGATGAATTGGAACCTATTAAATTGTTATTAATCATTTCTATGTTACTACTAAGTGGTCAGGTTTCTTTTCAATACTAGGGAGAAGGACTCAGGCTGGCGGGTGGTGGGGAGGGAAGATGAGGGTCAGGGCTGATGCTTGAGAAGGATGGGCCCTGCTGGGAGGCCCAGGGCAGCCAGGAGACAGCTAGAAGCCCCCAGTTTGGGAGGTGCCCCCAGGAGGAGGGGCTGGCCCAGACCTCAGGGGCCTGCTGCCCTTAGGGTTTGACTTAAATGGGGGGGTGTTTTCTAGATTTACTTCAAAGACACAAATCCCAAGTTTCCTGCTGGTGGGAAGATGTCCCAATACCTGGAGAGTCTGAAAATTGGTGACACCATTGACTTCAGAGGCCCCAGTGGACTGCTGGTCTACCGTGGTAAAGGTGAATTGGTTTCAGTTTTTGCCATTTTGTGTTTTTATATCACCTTGACTTCCAAAGAGATCAAGAATGTAATAGAGAATGAAAAAAAAGCAAAGGAAAAACAAGGCAGTTGATTAAAACTAATCAACATATGGATTGAGTCTGATGCAACATACAGTGTTCCACATCCACAATCCTTCACTTCTACAAAAAAAAAAAGAGGAAAGTGCACTTTCTTTTTCTCTTTTAAATGTTTTTATTTTCAAATGACATGCCACCTACTCTCCTGCCCACTCTGCTTTGCAGTTGAGAAAACAAGAAAAAGAAAATTCCTGATTATAAATATGTATAGTCCAGCTAAAACAAACTTTTACATTGGTCATGTAAAAAAATGCTTCCATCTGCACTCTGGGTCCATCACTTCTACATCAGGAGGTGGGCAGCACCTTTCATCATCAGCTCTGGAATAGTGGTTGGTCATTGTGTTTATGAGAGTTATTAAGTTGTTCAAAGTCTTTGTTTATCTTCGCAGTATTGTTATTGTATGAATTGTTCTCTCTTGGTTCTGCTCATTTCACTTTGTATCGGTTCATACAAGTCTTCCCAGGTTTTTCTGAAACCTCCCTGCTCATCATTTCTTATTGCACAATAGTATTCCAACACATTTATATACCATAAATTTCTCAATATTCCTCAACCGATGGGCACGCCCTTAGTTTCCAATTCTTTCCTGCTGCAAACAGAGCTGCTCTAAATAGCTTGGTACATATGGGTCTTTTCCTCTTTGATGTCTTTGGAGTATAGACCTAATAATGGTATCCTTCCTGCATCAAACACAGTTAATTGTTTTTGGGGCATAATTCCAAATTGCTTTCCAGAATGGCTAGACCAGTTCACAACTCCAACAACATTGCATCAATATACCTGTTTTCCTACAGCCCTGCCAGAATTTGTCCTTTTCTGTTTTTGTCATCTTTGACAACCTGATGGGTATGAGTTGTAATCTCAGAGTTACGTTAATTTACATTTTTCTAATTAGTGGTGATTAATTTTTTCTTACATGGCTAGTGATAGCTTGGATTTCTTCCTATGAAAACTGCTTGTCCTTATCCTTTGACATCTTCCTGCTAGATTTTATTGGCAAGATACAGAAATGCTGATGATTTAGGTGGCTTTATTTTATATCCTGTAATTTCGCTAAAGTTGTTAATTGTTTCAATTAGTTTTGTAGTTAATACTCTAGATCCTTTAAGTAAATGGCTCTGTAGGTAAATTCTTATAAGTTCGAAACAGTTCCCTATATATCTTAGATGTGAAATCTTTTTTTCAGAAAAATTTGCTGTCAATATTTTTCCCATTTGCCTGCTTATGTTCTCATTTTAGCTGCATTGATTTTGTTTGTAAAAAAAACACCACCTCGAATTTTAAGTAATAAAAATTGCCCATTTTACCAGTTGTGATCTTCTCTACCTCTTGATTGGTCATGAGCTCTTACCTTATATCTAACAGGTAATTTCTTCCTTGATTCTGTAATTTGTTTATGCTACTCTTTATGTCCAAGTCATGTACCCATTTGGCACTTATCAATGGCATATAGTGTGAGGTTTAGGTTAGACCTGGTTTCTTCCAGACTATTTTCCACCTTTCTCAATAGTTTTTGAAGAATAGTGAGTTTTTTCCCCAATACCTGGGATCTTTGGGTTTATTAAATGCTAAGCTATTGGGCTCATTTGTTTCTCACATTTTTTCTGAATGTTTCTTATGTTTTTCTGAATATTTCATTAAGAAACATATGTTTCTTACCTGACATTCCGTGGATCAATCTCTTTATTTAAACACTACCTAATTAATTACATAATTGTTGCTTTCTAGTGCATCTGGTACTGTTAGGCCCTCTTCCTTCCCACTTTTAAAAATTCATTCCCTTCAGATTCTTGAACTTTTGTCCCTCTAGATGAATTTTGTCATATTTGTACTAGCTCCATAAAGTAGTCCCTTAGTAGTTTGATTGATATGAATAAATAAAATAATTTAGGTAGTAAGTCATTTTTATTCTGTTGGCTTCGCCCGCCCATGAGCAAGTGATATTTCTCCAATATTTAGTTCTGTCTTTATTTGTGTAAAGAGTTGTAAAAGTGTTGCTATGGTTCCGGTGTTTGTTTTGGAAGGCAGAATTCCAAATACTTTATATTTTCTGTAGTTGTTTTAAATGGAATTCTCATTCTGTCTCTTCCTGCTGGATTTCATTGGTAATATACAGAAATGTGGCTGATTTATGTGGGTTTGCTTTACACCCTACAACTTTCCCAGCGTTGTTCATTTTTTCAGTTAGTTCTGCAGTGAACCCTTTCAAACCATCATATATCATTGGTCAAAAGCAGGCATTTTTTTTCTTCTTTGATTCTGCTTCTTCCCTCAATTTCTTTTTCTTGTCTCATTGCCATACTTAGCTTTTCTGGCACTATGGTTATCGGGGATGTTGACAAAGACCATCTTCGTTTACCCCCGATCTTATGGGAAAGTTTCTAGTTTATCCCCATGACAGATAAGACTGGCTGTTGCTATCAGATAGATTCTACTTTGCATATTAAGGACATAGACATTTATTCCTATAGTTTCTAGGTTTTTTCAATAGGAATGGGTGTTAGATCTTGTAGAAAATTTTCTCTGCGTCTATTGATAAGATTGGGAAGCTAGGTGGCGCCATAGCACATTGAATGCTGGGCTTAGAATCAGGAAGACTCATTTTCCTGAGTTCAAATCCAGCCTCATACACCTCAGTTTCCTCATCTGTAAAATGAGCTGGAGAAGGAAATGACAAACCACTCTAGTATCTTTACCTAAAAAACTCCAAATGGGGTCACAAAGAATCAGATATGACTGAAACAACTGAACAACAAAACTGATAACATCGGCTGATTTTTGTTTTTAATATGGTCAAATGTGTTTCTAGTTCTCCTAATACTGAAGCAGCCCTGCATTTGGGGTGTAAATCCCACCTGGCCAAAGTGTGTCATCTTTGTCACGTGACACTGTAGCGCTGGAAGTGCATTTTTTTACCTCTTCTTCAAGGCCACTCATCTTGATCATTATAATTATGTGGCCTTCAGTTATACTTTTCTTTAATTCAGAAAAGGTGAATTATTAATTAAAACAAGATCCTAGTTTTCTTGCAGATTTCTGTAGTAATCATTAGATCATTAAGTGCTTTCTGTCCATCCTTCATCTGAGATGTGGGTGAACAGGCCCTTTCACAGGCCTGAATTTAAATTCTCCCTGGGCTTCCTTCCACTCTCTGGATGTTAAATGTGGAGACTGGGTAAATAATGGCCAACATCCTGGCCCTGAGTAGGAGGCACATTTTTGAAGCTTTCTTGGTCCTATTTTGTTTCATATAATGGGTCTGTCTTCCAGGGAAGTTTGCCATCCGTCCTGACAAGAAGTCGGAGCCTGCCATGAAGATAGTGAAATCAGTGGGCATGATTGCAGGGGGGACAGGTAGGTGAGAAGGGGTCTTTGGGCCTGTGGGGCACCACTCTCCACCCCACCTCCTTCAGCTTAGAACCTGAGCTCCCTGGGGACCCCAGTGGGACAAGGCCCTGCCTGGCTGCCATATTGGATCACTCAGAGACCGGCAGTTTAGATAAACAGTCTCTTTGATAAAAATGTCCAATTATTTTCCAGTAAAAGGCGGGCCCCAAGTTCATAAAAAACATCCAAGAAAGTAAGAACAGGTAAAGGTTGTTAGCAAGGATTCTAAAAGCAGTTGGAAAGGAAATTCCCTGGGCTCTCAGACTGTTTCTATCCTGCTTGCCCAACGGGCCCCAAACTGGGTCCTAGGACAGGGCTAAGTGGACTCCAGCTGTCCCGGGGTTGCTTCACACATGCTCTTGGCTGGTTGGACACGATGGTTTGGGGGGTTCATTTACAGCTGCCCCCCACCTACCTGCCCCAGTCCAAAGTGGGAGGGTAAGTTGAAGACAGGATCTCACACCCACACACACACACACACACACACACACACCGGTTTTCTTCCAGGCATCACCCCAATGCTGCAGTTAATCCGTGCCATCATGAAGGACCCTGACGACCACACCATCTGCCACTTGCTGTTCGCCAATCAGGTCAGTCCTGGCCCCTGGGTCTCCTGAAACGCCCTAGCCTGAAGGCACAGGTAGGCTCCCATGTGGGCAAACCAGGTTGGGTGTTGGCTGCCCCTGCTGGGTCTTGGCCTTCCCTCCAGTCTCAGCTCAGGTGCTGTCCTGGGGAAGCCTTCTGTGGTCTCACGTTGCACGGCTTCTCTCCTGCCTTGGACCTAGTCTTTCATGGCGTAGTCTCCTCAACCCCAGTAGAATGGAAGCTTCTTAAGGGCAGCATGGCCTAGGCCCCAGGGCCCAGCCCAAGGCCTGGTGCCTAATCAATGCTTATGGGACAGAGGAGTTGGAGGCGGTGCCGACCTGAGGGCTCCCAGGGCATCCCTAGGACTTGCAAGTTCTCCAGGTTCGCTCTGCCTTTCCCACAACCCAATGAATGTCTTCTACAAGGCTTAGGTCACAGATTAAGGCCCGCCCTACTGGCCCCTCTCCCTCGCCTGCCATTGAGGGTCATTATCTGCATTTTACAGGTGAGGAAGCTGAGGCTCAGAGGTTAAGGGACTTGCTGCCTGAAGGTCCCTTCCAGTTCTAAATCTGTGATCCTATCAATGACCTTGGGCAAGTCACTTCTGCTCCCTGGGCCTCAGTTTCCCCATTCTGTATGTGGTTGTTGAGTCATTTTTCAGTCACATCCCACTCTTCATGACCCCATTTGGGGTTTTCTTGGCAGAGATACTAGAGGGGTTTGCCATTTCCTTCTCCAGCTGATTTTACAGATGAGGAAACCGAGGCAAGCAGGGTAAAGTGACTTGGCCAGGGTCACACAGCTAGGAAGTGTCTGAAGCTGGATTTAAACTCCTGAAGATGAGTCTTCCTGATTCCAGGCCTGGCGCTCTGTGCACTGAGGCACCCCCAGCTGCCCTTCGGTATGATCGATGACTTCTATGGGCCCTTCTGGCTCTTGCCCTGGGATGCCCCCGCCTCTGTTTCAGGGGCCTTCCTCTCTTGTCCCCTCTCTTCTCTGGAGGCCCACACCAGCTCCCAGCCCCCTTTCTTTAGTCAGGGCCTTTGCAGGGTTGTTTGCTCTAGTTTACAAATGGCATAAAATTGGACTTTTGCTTTTGCCCTTCTCTCCAGCATTCTCCTATCTGTGGGATAATCCCAGGGGTTTTGCAGGCTGCTGTTGGAGCCTTTTGTCTCAGGGCCTGCCTCCAGGCTTTTATCTTTGGCCTGAGCCCCTTTGGGGGCTGGTGGTTGTATATGGCCTGTGTGACCCAATCCATTCTGCAACTATTGACTCCCAGCATCTCAGAGGGGGAGGGGAAGCCTTGGAGGGCACCAGTCTAGTCTCCTGCCTCAGGAAGGCTCCACGCTGGAGCTTTGGGTAGGGGGCAGGGCATGTGAGCACCCACCCTCTGAAAGGGCTCACACATTGGGCAGGGAGGTGGACAGAACATCAGACTTTGAGCGGGTGGCAGAGGCCACCTAGACCTAGGAGGGGAGGTGTGGTGGCCCAGATGATGCTGGGCTGAGACTCAGAAGGTCTGACTTCCAATCTCCCCTTTGACACTAGCTGGCTGTGGGACCACGGGCAAATCACAGAACTGCCTCGGGCCTCAATGTCATCCTCTGTAAGGTGGAGGGGGAGCTGCACTAGAATGGCCCCCACTGTCTAAAGGTGTGAGCCCATGACCAATGGAGCTAAAATAGCCTTGGGTTCAAATCCCATCTCCTAACTCTGTGACCCTTTGTGTGAGGGCCAGAGCCAGGCTAAGCCTCAGTTCCCCCCGCTGACCCTCCCCACAAGCTGGGATGTCAAAGGCCCCTGCTACCTCTTAGGGTTAGGGTTCCAGGGAAGTGGTTCCCTCAAGGAGAGATGTCCAGTTTTTGTTTAGTCTTCTTGTGGGTGGCCCCGCCCAGGCGTCTGAAGAAAAACTGTATTGTGCTGGGCTGCCTCATTCTTTGGGAAACCATGGTTCAGACTGTGGCAGCTGGACCCCCCAGAGGTTGCCATGGTGACCCCAACACTGGGGCTCGACTCTTTCTCTCTTTCTTTTTTTATGCAAAAAAGGCAAGAGGAAGAGGTGGAAACCACACTCACTCTAAGGTCCATTTCTCTTTTTTCTGACGTGATAAAGGAGGACCTGCCTCTATCCTTTCTCAATTCCTTCCTTCCCTCCTTCCTTCCCTCCTCCCTCCCTCCCTCCTTCCTTCCCTCCCTCCTTCCCTTCCTCCCCCTCTCTCTCTCCCTCCTTCCCTCCCTTCCTCCTACCTTCCTTCCATCCTTCCATCCTTCCATCTTGTTACCCAATGGAACCTGAGGAAGTCAGGCAGCCATGATGACTGGACACTCATCAGTGCATTATCTAGCTTCAGCTAGGCCCTCATTGCAGACAGTCCTTCCCTGGGTGATTCCAAACCTTCCCCACCTCCCGCACTCCTCCCTCTCTCAGCCAAACTCCATGGATCAGCCGTCTACACTGCCTCCCCGTCCTTTCCTCTTGCCCTCTTCTCAGCCCCCTTCAGTTTGGGTCCTAAACTCATCACTGCCCTCTTCAGAAGTCCTGCTATCTGTGGGAGCTATCTGATGGTAGAACGGGTTGCTTTGTGAGGTAGTGAGCTCCTCATCACTGAGGTCTTCAGGCAAAGCCTGCTTGATCGCCTGTAGGGTGTGTTGTAGAGGAGATTTTTGTTCTGGTTTACACTGGATTAGATGCTTCATCCTCTAGGATTCTGGGATTCAGACCCATGGGTGACATCTGTCCTCAGCCCCTTGTAGCCTGAGGCCCCAGGACAGTCCCAAACAAAGTCTTCTTTCAGCCCAAGGATAAAGCCTTCTCTTACTCACTCATGCTGCTGCACCATGGAGATGTGAGAGCCTTGTCACTTTAGAACATGGGGAACATGGGTCAGCTCCCACCGAGAGCTCCCTCAGGCTGCCTGAGCCCTGGAACGTGCCATAGGCCATGTGGTGTCAGGAAAGGGCCCTGGACTGGGCACCAGGGACCTACCTTCTTGCTCTGCTGCTGCTGGGGGCCTTTGGTCAGGTGCTGCTGCACTCTCCCCATCTGTAAAGTGAAGGCCCTGGACAGTGTTACATGGGGAACAGAGTGCTGACTTTGAGTTGGGGGACCTGGGTTCAAATCTAGGCTTTGACGTGTATGATCTGTGTGACCTTGGGCAAATCTCTGTGCCTTTTCCCTCCTCTGTAAAGTGGGGAGGGCGTAGTTTCATGACTTCTAGGGTCCCTTCTGGCTCTACTATAATTGTGTGACTTGACCACCTTCCTGAAGGCTCTTGGGGGGCACAGGATTGTCAGAGGCCTGGCCTGAGGAAGGGAAGAGGAGCATGTGGGGAGGGTTGAGGGAGGAGATGGAAGCATTCTAGGCCCTGTGTCTACTGCAGCCCTAGCTGGACTCAGAAATGGAGTCCCCAGAGAGGCTGTGGGCTGGTCTTTGCTTCTCCACCAGCTCATGGCCGTGGTCACCTTGGCCTAGCAACACTAGAAATAGCCACCATCATGGTGGGGGCTGAAGCTTCCTGACCCAGAAACACAGCCTGGTGGTCTAACCGGTCAATGAGCATTGGGGGTAGGGGGGATTGCTGTTTGAGGATCTGGTTCACTGATGCCTCCAGGGAGTGGGCCATGACTGCAGGCCATAGGCTAAGGGCAGAGATAGCCAGAACCCAGGGCTCCTTGGGCACTGGGTACTTCAGGTACCTGGGACCTTAGAGGTCATACAGTCCAACTCTTCATTTTACAGATGATGAAACTGAGGCAGACAGAAAAGTTTAGTGCCTTGCCCAGGGTGACCCTGCTAATAGGTGTCTGAAGCTGGGTCATGCTAGCTGGGGGGGACTCGGACCTTCTCTGTGCAGCTCAGAGCCCAGAGAGTTGTCTGGGTTACCTGAGAGGTTACACAGCCAGACTGTGTTAGAGGTAGAGACTAGACTTGAACTCTTCCTGCCTCCTGCTCAGGCCAGCTTTCCCTTGAGTTCTTCTCTTGGGTCCTTTGGAGCTCTCATTGGAACATCGGGGTACCCTGGGGGCTGGGGGGCAAGAGCAGTATGCTTGCCAGGGAGGGTCTTTGGAATGCTTGCTTCACCTTTGGGAGTCCTTTAGGGGCGACCGCCCAGAGGCAGAGAAATGGCCTAGATGACCCTAAGGATCACTGTAGCTGTTAGCTGTGGAGGAATAAAAGCTGCTAGGTTCTAATCCTAGCAAGGTTCTCCCTGTGGGATAAGAAGAAAGGTCACAGGAACTGCCATTTTTGTACATTTTCAGGGTCTACAAAGTGCTTTAGGCCCGTGAGACCATGTTACCTGTGGGCTCAGGAGCAAGTGGGGTGGGGGTGGGGGTCATAAGGAGGAAGAATACCCCCTCCCCCCCATTCATGGCTGAGCATCCTAGGGAAGGGCTGGGCTGAGCCACCATCTCTCCACACCCCTGACTCTGTCTTTACCCCGGGGCCCTCCTTCCTGCAGACAGAGAAGGACATTCTGCTCCGCCCGGAGCTGGAGGAACTGAGGAACCAGCACTCTGCCCAATTTAAGCTCTGGTTCACTGTGGATAAAGCCCCTGAAGGTGAGGGGATGGTGAATGTCCCAGAGGCAGGGGGCTGTCTCAGAGGGAGGGGCTGTCCCAGTGGTGGGAGGGTTGTCTCACAAGTTGGGGGCTGTCCCAGAGGGCGGGGGCTATGTCAGTGGTGGGGTTCTCTTCCCTGGAGATCTTCCAGCAAAGGCTGGACAATCCCTTTGTCCCCCTGGGCATCTAGGGGAGCTCCTCGTACATGGCCCCAAAAGAGGGGGTCTGAGCAGAGCTGAGAGTCCAGTGGCTGTCTCCAAGTCCAAGGCTCCTGCCCCACCTCACTTCAGCCTGGGTGGGAAATCAGGGAAGGCCTCATGGAGGAAGTGGTTCATTTGAGCAGGGGCCTTGAGGGATAGATAAGACATCAACAGGTGGGGCTGGGGAGGGAAAGGGGAATTGAGGAAATTTTCACCAGGCTAGCAGCAAAACAATCTATTTGCTCCCCCTTTCTTGACCCTTCAGATTGGGACTACAGCCAAGGGTTTGTGAATGAGGACATGATCCGAGAGCACATGCCACCTCCTGAAGATGATCCCCTGATCCTTATGTGTGGGCCTCCTCCCATGATCCAGTATGCCTGTATCCCCAACCTGGACAAAGTGGGGTACTCCAAGGACCTGCGCTTCTCCTTTTAGTGGGGGACGGTGACCTAGGGCAGCACAGTAGGGTGGGGAGCTGGTTATGAGAACAAGGTCACATATATACATACATTTACCCATATGCGCACATATATACACAGAAACAAATGGGCTCATGTCAGGTGCTGGGAAGCAACACCCCACCATAGGTCTCTAGATTGGCAGCCCTTCCCCCCTAGGAAAGCAGGCAAGCCTTTGTACCTTCCCCTCCCATGCTGAGTGGGTGACTCAATTCAGTTCTTTTGCCAGGGGTGACAGTTTCCCAGGTGGATGGTCATGTCTGTCACTCAGCAGGAAATGTAGCCACTCCCAGACATTGAAACATCTTTTCACAGTTCATTTCTTTCAGTCTCACGCTGCCTAAAAAGTCAGGAATCTCTTCCTCTGTTTTAAATTTAAAATTTTTTTTCTTCAATAAATCTAGCTCCTTTCTCCAAAGGAGGTGGCTCCAGGGATGGCTGGTCTGGGCTCCCTTGGGGCCATTATCTTTCCAGGGGCCCCTCCGTGGTATCTTGAGAACCCATCTCTCTCTCATGAGTTTGAGCAGAGCCTGTATGTAGCACACAAGGGATCTCACAGGCCCACTACCCCTTCTTCAGGCTGGGGCAGCTTTGAAGTTCTGAAGGGGGCTTCTGAGTCAGGTGGGGGCAAGACGGGGCCAGCTCCAGATGTGCCCGGCGGCAGGGCCCACGGTCTCCTGGGAAGTCATGATGGAGGAAGGCTTTGATTCCGGGCCATACCTGGGGCCTAGATGGTCTCCAGAGAACAGGGAGGGCAGGCTCACTCCTGCAGGCCTTGTTAGCTGGTGGTGATTGGTCTGTTTGCTCCTCTGACTCAGAAGGAAAAACAGAAAGAAAGCTGTTTGCCTTTTGGAGCTATGGAGAATTTATAAGGAAGGGAACGTGAAACCTGGGGACACAGCTGCGATTGGGCCAGGAATGGTGTGAGTGCAGAATTATTGGGCAAGATGGTCCAGCTCCCCTGATGGTCTGATGGGAAGTCTATACAGGACCCCAAGTGGTCAAGGAGTGTGGCGTGTGTGTGTGTGTGTGTGTGTGTGTGTGTGTGTGTGTGTTTGTGTGTGTGTGAGAGAGAGAGACAGAGGCAGAGACAGAGAAACACAGAAACAGAGAAACAGGAGGGAGGGTGGGACAGAGAGGAAAAAGAGACAGATTCCAAGGGTCTTAATTTTTTTTCTCCTTTGGCATAGTCAGCCAAGGGTCCCAGCTCCCTCCTCCTGCTCCTCCTCCTTCCAATGGCAGCCTCAAGAGGAAGCCAGATTTCAAAGTGTTTTCCCCCCACCAGGGCAGAGACCCTCTTGGAACCAAGCTTCACCATCCCAGCCCAGGGGGTCCTACCTCCTTGGTTCTCGTGCCAAGAGGCCAGGCCGCCTAACATCTATCTGGCTGTACCACATGTGCCTTTTCTTTCCTTCCCTTTTTTGAGGGGCCTCCTTCTGCTCAGTGACTCCTTCCCCCCTTCACATGTTGCTTTGCAAATAATAGTCATCCCTTGGCATCAGAGGGACAGGATCACTTGGCCAGGCTGGGTGGAGAAGCAGGAAGGCAAGGTGTGTGTGTGTGTGTGTGTGTGTGTGTGTGTGTGTGTGTGCTCGCTCATGTATGCCCATGTGGAAATGAGTGAGTGAATGACTGTACTTGTGTGTGGTGTGTATTGATGAGAAGGTGAGAGGGTGGCCAAGAGGGAGGCAGAAAGAAGCAGGAGCTGCAGAGAGAGAAGGAGACCTGAGGCCACCTTCTGCATTGGGCCACTAGTGCCCTACCTGGTGGTGACTTCAAGGGCACCGGTCATTCCCAGTGGGGCAGGACCTTGGGACCAGTTGGCTGGTGAAGGGAAGATGTGGTGGGGGCTGCCCGGGTTTGCTCCCCCAAAGGCACCTCTCCACATCCTGGCTGCACTTGGGCTCCCTGGGCAGCAGGGGGTGCTGCCACCAATACCTTTGTGTCGCTTCTGTCTCCAATAGTGGCTTTCTCCCAGGCTACAATTTGTTTTTTGTTTGTGCAGAAAATAGAATAAAACTTTGCTCAATGTTGCTTTGCTGTGGCTGTTTCTTTGTCAAGGAATGAATCACCTTTCCTCCAGGAAACAGGAGCCGGGGAGGCTGGCTCTCCTGGTCTCTGAAGGGCAGGTTTGGGGGGGCTCCACCAGGAGGACAGCTGCCTGCACTGGAATGGATCGATCCATTGATTAGGCCTGAAAGGGACTTGCTCAGTCATCGAGGTCAGGGTACTTAATTTTCAGATGAGACAAGGAGGCCCTCAGGAGTTGGGTGACTTGCCCCAGGTCGCAGACTATAACGTCAGAGGCAGAATTTGAATCCAGATCCTTAGACTCCACTCTCTTAGCCCTGGGGTGGAGGAAGCTAGTAATGCTAGCGTTTGACTGATGATGGTGGCAGTGCAGAGAGCTGGGACTGCCTCGATATTTATCTGTATGTAAGCCCCTTACCACGTGCTTTTTTATTCATTCATTCATAACAAGAATACACATTTATGCATGTAGCACATTGTGGTTTAAAAGGTCCCTGGGAGGTCCAGAGTGGAAGGATGTGTGTGTGTGAGAGAGAGAGGGGACAAGAGGACACTGAGGGGTCCGAAAGGCTAGGGACTGGTCCAAGGTCACGCAGCCATCAATCAGGTGTTACAGGTACTTAAATTAAAGCAGAAGCTCCCTGGCCTGGAAGCCAAGGGAGCCGGATTCTCATCCAAGCCTGCCAAGGACTCCCCGGCGGCCAGGTCGATCCCCAGCGCTGGGCTTGGGTTTCTAATAAGGGGGGGGAGCTCTTTGCAAATGGGAAGGTTTAATAATTAATAGCAATAATAAAGGATTCTTCACGATCGCGACCACTGTAAGGCTCAGATTCGGGCATCCGCGGCTCGGCGAGCAGTCCCAGGGTTCCAGTTCTCTCCCACAGCGCACCTCCTCCCCCTGCTGGCAAGAGACCGTTAATACTGGCTCCCGAAGGTCTCGGCTTCCGGGAGGCGACGGGTGTGGACAGGTGAACGTAGCCCACTCTCTTCAGGAGAACCTCAAATCCCAGCGCCGGAAAGGACTTTGGACCGCACCCAATCCACCCCGTGACCCACGTGTAGTCAGGCCCCTCCCCCTCCTTTCTGAGCCGGGATACTACAACCTCCGATGGAAAGTGTACAGGCTTGAGGAGCTCACCACCAGCCGGCTCGGTACGCGAGGGGACAAGCTCAGCATTAAAATAGACACTTAAAAGCCCCGCCCCCTTCGAGGCAGGCACTTAATGTGAGTGCTTGTTGATTGCGGTTTCTTCCCCCTCGGTTTATGCTCTGTCTCTCCTCTCTTACACACAAACACACACACCACACAGAGTTGCTGAACACATGCGGTATGTTTCGGAGATCACACTTGAACCCAGTTCTTTCGAACTCAAGAGAGCAGCTTTCTACCCATCCTTACCCACCCTGTGGAACCTGAACTTCTTTTGCGCGGAAGGAGAGGAGGCGCTATGTGATGACGTTTGTCTCCCCGTATGCGTACGAGGTCAATAACTGAGCTTGAACACCAAATGGCAGTCACACAACCTTTGCTGCCGTTAAACAGATTTCCAGACTTGTGGGGTCCACTAGAGCCAAAAACTGTTTTTCACACTTATGGGGGGGGGTACGGGCAGATCGCTACACCCAGGCATCCCGCTAAAGTAGGCAGGTCACCATAGGGACAACCTGTACCCGTTCAAAAATTCTTCTCACATGCGTAGTGAGGATTCGGGCGTCACCCCGAATCGTTATTTTCCTTACTCATAAGTTTAAGGCATAACCCAAAGTACCACCTAAGCGAGGCTGGGAGGCGTCTCAGACCTCTCTCACTTAGGGTGAGTGCATGAGCGGCCCGCCGCACCGAGCACGAGCCGTACCGCTTACGAGTTGGCAGAATGAATTTCCGTCGCGTGTTTTAAAGTTTTTGTGGAAGGGGGGAAAGAAGGCCCTTTAACACTCCGTTCTCCGTATGTAAATCGAAAGCCGGCATCGCGAGGGTTCATGGGATACGTAGCCCCGAGCCTTGTAAGCTCCGCCCCCTCCCCGCTCCGGCATTGGCCGGATCGGAAGGAGCCGGGTTGTCGCGAGAGCTGCTGCGTTGGCGGAAGGACCGGGAGCGGGGCACCGGAAGCAGGGCACCGGAAGCAGGGCACCGGAAGCAGTTGCGTCCCTTCTCCGGCACCGATGGGCGGGGGAGCGCCGAGTGCGTGAGTGGCGCCTGTGCTCGTTTTCCGCGGCGCAAGATGGCGGACCTGTCCCTGGACGAGCTCATCCGGAAGCGCGGGGTGACGGTGAAGGGCCGGTGAGTGGGCCTGCCTCCTCTGGGCCACCTCGGCGCCGGGGCCCGGGGCCGGGAGCCTATCGAGGCACTGGCGGGGGGGTCGGGCGGCCGGGGCATCCCCCGGGTTCCCGGCCCTCTGGTCCGCCAGGGCCAGGCCCTCCCTCCCTCCAGGGCCCACCCTCTCTCGCCAGCGGCGCTGCTCATTGGTTGGGCCGTAGCGGCCGCGCGCCATTTCCGCCTGCCCGTTGGCCGCGGGCGCTGCCGCTCATTCCTGGGCTCCGGGGAGGGCGGGGCGGCGGGGCGCCGGGGCGCGAGCGTCCTGGGGGAAAGGCTGCAGAGCCTGGGAGGGAGGCGGTTGTGCGGGAAGGGGGAGGGGGAAGGGGAGGAGGAGGGGGCAACAGCCCGGGCAGCTCCCGTGTCTGCAGCGCCGGTAGGGTGATCACAGTGAGAGCACAGCCTCCTCTCCGATTCTGGAGCGGGGGGAGGGTCTCCACAGTGCCAACAGCCTTCTGTTGTAAAGGGCTTGGAGGGGTGCAACGAGGATCCCAGCCCGCATTTCTGGAGAGCTTGGAGGGGTGCAACAGTGATCACAGCCCCCCCTTTCTGGGGAGGTGGGAGGGGTGCAATAGTCACCATGGCCCCCATTTCAGGAGAGCTTGGAGGGGTGCAATAGTGATCACATTTCTAGGGCACTCGGGGATCTCAGTAATGGCTAAAAATGAGAAAATCAAAACTATTGCATTCCTAATTGATTTTATTTTTGTAATTCTTTTTGCAGTTGGTTTTGTTACATATTTTGTATGACTTTTTCTTTCTTTGTATCTAAGTTGTTCCTAGCTTCAAGAGTTCGGCCTTCCTCTCTGAGCTAGGCTGTCTCATAAATAACCTTAAGTCAGTGAAATATTTTATGTCTACACATCTTACTGTTCAGTCATGTCTCTCCCTGGCCCCTTTTGGGGTTTTCTTGGCAGAGATACCGGAGCGGTTTGCCACTTCCTTCTCCAGCTCATTTTACAACTGAGGAAACTGAGGCAAACAGGGTGAAGTGACTTGCCCAGGGTCACACGCCAGTAAGTGTCCAAGGCCAGATTTGAACTCAGGAAGATGAGTCCTCCTGACTCCAGACCCTGTGACTGTGGCCACCCCCAGCCCCTTACACTTCTTACTGCCCACGCACAATTAGGGAAACTTGTTAACTTCCTAAGGAGCCCTGCAGGAAGCAGGTGGGCTCCATAAACCAGTCAGCATTCCTTAACTACCAGGGGTGGTGGCTGGCCCAGAATTCCACATTTCCAGCCACGTATAGTGCTGCCTTCTAGCTTTTATCTGTAAAAAAGATGTCTACTCACTTGGGCTTTTTCCTTGCACCTCTTTTATTGGTAGTTGATAGTTTTATCGACAGCTTGATCTTGCTCAGAACTTGGGGCCTCAGTTTACCCTAAGAACATTGCTTCCCTCCCTGCACACCTGTGAGGTGTTGAGCGTGGGCTGGTGTGACTCTGGGCCAGTCACTCTCCCTGTGCTCTGGGGGGAGAAAGACATGTTGACCTAGTCATATTTTCTATGTTTTGTTGTCTTTATTTGTTAAATGTTTCCCAGTCCCATTTTAATCTGGTTCCTGCCTCACTAGGGAGTGTTGTGGGTCTGTGTGGTTGATGCCGGCTCTCTGCATTGGCAGAGGGAGTATCTTTATCTAGGGGTTGGCCAGGTTGGTGAAATCCCGAGTCTCACGCAGCCCCTGCCCCTCGAGGTCACAGCAGAGGCTCAGAGCGATGATGGTGGCTGTCCAGGGTCCTGCGGCTCCTCCCTGTCGAGGCAGGGTTTGAACCAGCTCTTCCTGGAAAACTTCAAGGGTGACAGGAATAACTGACTTTCCCCACTGGCTGCTCTAGTAAAAACTCCCTTTTCTGTTGAGAAAATCAAACTGATTCTGATTCCGTTTTGTGACTGATTCAAGTCTATGTCACCACCAGCATTTCGTGAAACTGCCTGAAGTCACTTTCTCTTGTCTTTGAGTGCAGGAGTCCACAGGCTCAGAAGTTCAATCTTCACTCTAAATTAAATCTTAAGGTTCACTTTCCAGATGAAGGGCAACAGGGTGGCTCAGTGGATAGCGCATTGGGCCTAGAGTGAGAAAGACCTGAGTTCAGATCTGGCCTCAGACACTTCCTAGCTGTGTGACCCTGGGCAAGTCTTAACCTCTCTGCCTTAATCTGCTGGAGAAGGAAATGGCAACCATTCTGGTATCTTGGCCAAGAAACTCCACGAACAGTAGGGTCCACCAAGTCATGAAGAGTCGGACACGACTGAACAGCAACAAATTTTGTACTAAAACATTTTAAAAGAAGCCTGCTGTCTTAAACTGAAGAGTTCAGTTTCCCTATAAATCACTTTTGATAGAAGGACACCTGTTATCTGTACACTGCTGTCTGTCCTGGCTGGTGGTGGCAGGTGTTGTGTCTTAGCTTGTGCAGTTTAGCTTTCCTGGGCATCAGTCACTGTATGTCCAGGAAGTCTGTTATCTCTTCCACTATCCAGCAGATGGACTCTTATCACTGGGCCTTTCCTGACTGCCCCATGGAAGGAGGGCTTGTTGCCAGCCCGTGTCCTCATCTCTGGTGGCGCCTTCTCATTTTGAAGGCCTCTCGTCTATAAAAAGAGGTCTTTTAGCTCGATGAGGGGCCGAGAGACCTTGTTTATTGGTCATTGCTAGCCTTAACAGTAAATGGTGATGCTCAGAGCTTTGTACCTCAGTCTACCTTATTTTCAGTATTGACACCGTGCTGCTTTGCTCTCTGCGGGGGCTGGCATCTCCTTGGGTTTGCTGTCGTGATAACTCTCCGGGCACTTCATGAGTTACAGTCGTAACAACACCCTCGGGCCGTTCTTGGAAGGACCGAACACCAAAGCGGTGGCAGTTCCCATTTTTCAAGCTCTGACTTCACTTGGCCCCCCTCTGCCACCATTTCTCCTCTGACTTTGGAGCCCACTAAGGCACACACAGCCACACCTGCCTCTGGGGTCAATCTGGTCTGTACTCTGAGGTCTGAGAGTAACAATTTACAAAGCACTTTCTGTGGCGAAGAGTGTCTGGATTATTTTCCTGACTTTGGATAAGATCTGGCCTGAGAGACAAGAAGACTTGGGTTCTAGTCTCACGCCTGGCATAATCTTGGAAGTCTCAGTGCCCCAGGCGTCTTTCTGCTCCCTCCCCCTCCCCTTTCACCTCCTCCTCTTCTCCCCTCCTCCTTCTCCCCCCTCCTTCCCCGATCTTCCCTTCCTCCTCCTCCCTCCTCTCTCCCCCTGCCTTCCTCCCCCAGCTGGTGAGCCTCTGTGAAGGAGCCTTTTCTCCTGGGCCTCACCCTGCCTGAGTCCTTTGGATCTTCTCCAAGGCTTGCGGGACTGACCTGTACCTCTCTAATACCATTCCCTAGCCTTGGGGCAGCCTCTCCAGGGGGGAGTTACTTGCCTGAGGTCTCCAGGCCAAATTTCCTGACTTCTGTCTGGCCCGCTTCAATTTCTCTTCCTTTCTGCATTTGTCTTTGACTTAAGTAGCTCTACCTGCCCACCCCAGCCTCAGTTTTTTCATTTGTAAAATGGGCCTTGCAGACTTGATTTAGAATTATTCCCTGCTTCCCTGTGGAGCTTTGACTGTCTGGCTCAGGTCAGTGAAATTGAGAAAGCAGCAAAAATTCGTAAGAAATCCTGGCTGGATAGGGAGGATCCTAGTGGGCCTCATGGTCAGGGTCAGTGCCCACCGTTACAGATGGGAAGACTGAGGCCCAGGAGGAGCAGACCAGAAGGGTCTGATGGTCCTGAGAACTTTCTCTAGAGGCTTTATTCCTTCGGGTTTTCCCAGGTGAACTGTGAAATCTGCTGCCTTGTTGAGAAAGTGGGACGGTGTCCAGTATTTGGGCATTTGTCTCCTTCAGTATGACAAGGGAGGCATTGGCTGAGGCCTTTTACTCTTCCCTTTCTCAGGAGTACTGAGGCTGCTCAGGCTGAATGTTTGAATTGATTGAATGGGGTGGGGAGCAGGAAACTCGGGAGGGAGGAGGGAGTTGGAAGTCATTTTGGGACATGTTGGCTGGATGGATGTGAGAAGCTTGAAGGGGCCTGGAGATAGGGGTTTGGGAGTCCTGGGAACCCCAGCCCCTGGAGCGGGAGAGGGGTGAAGTGGGGGTATGGTAATGGTCAAGGGGAGGGAGGCCTGCCAGAGAGAGCCACCTATGGGGCCTGAGGGAGATGGGGGGCCTCCCCTGAGGCCCTTGGAGCCAGTCCCCGGTGAGGAAGGCTGGCTGTGCCCAGGACTTTTTCACTCTTTATTTTCAGTTTCAAATTCTCCCCCTCCTCCACCCTTTGAGGAGCTTTCAGAAACAAGCTTCATTAAAATACATTTCTGTCCCAGCTGTGTTCCCCAGAAGGGAAGAAAAGAAAAGAGGGGGAATTGGGCTTGGGCCTGCCATTGAAGGCCTTTCTCCCAGTCCTACTTCATGTGGTTGTCCTTCCTCTGCTCCCTTCCCTTCCCCCACCTCAGTTCATCCAAGTCTGAGACCACCCCCTGCCTCATTTTTTACAGTCCCCTTCGAGTGACCTTTCTAGCCGTTTGGCTGGGGCGATCAGGGAGCTGGAGAAAGAGGGTCCCTGGGACAGGCCACGGCAGAGCTGGATCATCTCTCTCTGCTTTGCCTCCTCCACACTGGCTGGCCTGGCCTGGCGACCTCAGGCGGATCCTCCATCCAGTCTTCTCCTTCGCCTCCACCCCCACTTGAACCAATCTGACTTCCTCTTTGACACCACCACTCAGGGCTGCCCTTCACTTCTCGCCAGGACTGTTGTAGTGAGTTGCCAGTTGGTCTCCCAATTTCCAGTCCCCTTTCTGGTCTGCCCTTCACACAACTGGCACTTCCATTTTTTCTCAGGCTGGAGCCTGACCTGCCACTCCCTAGTCCAGAAACCTTCTGTGGCTCCCTGTGGCCTCTTCAGGCCTAGCTGACTGAAGGCTCTCCAGGCGCCCTTCCCAGACAGGTGTCCCCCTTGCCTGCTGGGTAGCCCAGCCATCCATCACCTTTTACCTAATATATGTTCACCAGCAATTCTTTTATCTCCCTCCCACCCTGCCCTTGGGGTTGTCTTTCGTCTTGGTTACCACCTAGTTCAGTGCCTGCCTAGTAGGTTTGCTAAATTGGATTGAACTTGTAGCTAGGAGAGGAGGGGGAGCCCAGGGCCCAGCCCTGGCTCGAAGTTGGGGTGGGGGGACGGGGACAGGGGAGGATCCCAGTACTCTCTGTTACAAACTCTGTTACAAAGGAGGCTTTGGCTTTTTAGAAGTGATGAGTTTCAGCTATCAGCCCGGGGTCAGGAAGAACTCTCCTCTTTATGTCTTTGCCCAGATCTCTCCCTGCCAGGAATTGACTCCCAGGAGTCTTGAAGGAACAAACAGGGATCTGGAATGAAGACAGGCAGGCTGTGGGCTTCTTCCCTTGGGCCATCCCAGGAGCCCCCTTGCTATGTGGCCAGCACATCCCCCCTTCAGGCTCCCCTGGCCTGGATTCTGGTGCTGCCCTTGCTCCCTGTCTCCCAGTCCTTCTCTTCCTTCAGCCTCAGCTTTCCCTGGCTCTCCAGGAACCCCAGTCTGTTAGAGACAACCTTCACCTCCCCCTCTTTCCATCCTCTGGCGCTCATGGAAGTGGGGCTCTTTCAGAAAATGCGACATCATGGGGGACGCTCCCATGTGATCTCTAATGATCCCTGATAGACTGCCCCCAGAGACCGGGTCCACAGCTTCCTCACCCTCAGGCCTCCTTGGAGGTCTCCCTTCCACATCCCAGGGTGGGTCACCCCCAAGCACTCTCTGCTCCTTTGTTCTAGGCCCTGATGTGGGGGCAGCTCTTTTGTGGCAAAGGCTAGCCCCTCCTGAGCCCCTCTCTTCTTGACTCTTCCTCATGGGGTCCCACTTGTCTCTCCTTCATTACCTTTCTCTGTAATTTTCAGTATCTCTCTTGGCTTCTGTCAGGTGGCTTACAGACATGCTGAGCACCCCATCTTTAGAATGGCTTCCCTCCACTCTGCCATCCCCCCCCAGGTCTCTATGAAAGACTTATCTTCCCTTGGAGTATCTCTCAGCCCCAGCCTTTTACTAAGAAGTGCTCTCAAAGGCTCCCAGCGACCTGTTCTCGGCCCTTATCCTCCCTGACCAGCCTCACTCCTTGCCAGCCTTGATTCCCATGGTTTCTGGGATATGTTCTCTGCTAATTCTCTTCTTTATCTGACCTCCTTTTCAGTGTCCTCTCCTGCCTCATCATCTCTGCTGCCCTTTCCCGATGGTCACTCCTGAGGCCTGGTCCTGGGCTGTCTTTTCCTGCTTTCCCATGAAAGAGAGGCAGATGAGTCCCACATCTCCAAAGCCAGCCCAAATGGCTTTCATCCCACTTGGCCAACTTCTTGTTGGGCGGCCCCACCTGCGGTGCCGTAGGCATCTCAGACAACACTGTTCATTCTCCCTGCTAGCCCTGCCTCTTTCCATGTTCCCGTCCACTACCCTTCTCCTGGTTCCCCAGGTTCACAGCCTTAGATCCATCCTCAAGTGGTCCCTCCCTCAAAAAACCAAACCATACTACCTTCCCGGCATATTTCCTGTGGTCCTGGTCTCATCTTCCACATCCATGCATCTGGGCAAGCCAGACAAGAGGCCATTTCCATTGGCTAATGATTTTCTTTAATACGTGTCTTCGGTATTTGTTTTTAAAGTATGGTTCCGTGAAATGCTCTGTGATTTCTGGTGATTTGTCTGCACTGGGTGAAGGATCAAGCCAAGAACCCATCTTCCTTCCTAACACTGAACTTGTAGTGAGGCACTGACCCCCGGGGTGGGGGGAGGAGGAAAGCTCCTTTCATCCGGCCTGTGGGTTTGCAGGGCTTTGCCTCTGGAATCTTAGCTCCTTCAGACCTTTCCTTTCCTTCCCCCCTTCCTCCATGAATCACCTTATGTTATTTGTGTCTATTTTGTATCCCCCTGCCCCCCATAAGCTTCTTGAGAGCAGAGGCTTTATCCTTGGTGATTAGCAGTGCCTCGAACGCTGGGGGTGCTTAATGTGTATTTATTGCATTGCGTCCAGTGTTTGCTGAATTGAATCCATATTTTTCCAGTATAGGGCTGCGTTAGAAAGTGTGTGTGGGCAGCTTGTATTTGGTTTTGATAATAATGGTGACGTGGATGGATTTTTAAAGAGCAGCAATGCCCTGGCAGCCCTGAGTCCGGTTAGCACCGGTGTGTTCCTAAAGACCTCAGAGGGATCCGGGAGCTCTTGGCATTGAGCAGGAGTGTGCTGGCATTTAGCCAAGGGCAGATCTGAGTTAGGACACGTCTCCTGCTGTCCAAAGGCTTCCGTCACTGATGAGGAGGCACTCAGTGAAAGAGCTTCATGAAAGGAAATCCACTTTCATTGCCCCAGGTGGGCTGCACTGTGGATTCTGTAGAGGAGCTCCTGCCTTCCAGAGACCGACTGTGAGGGCTGGGAAAGGTGGCCTCAGGGGGCTGAGCCCTGGGCCTGTTGTGGGGGTGGGGATGGAGATCACTGATGAGCCCCAGAGGCTCCACTCAGGCAGGCATGGAGCATGCAGAGGGGATTGCTTCCTGTCATCGGGAACAAGGAGACTTTGGGATGAAAGGAGAGAGGCCAGCGGGTACCCAACATCATCCCTGGGAACCTTGGGCCCTTTGCTAGTGGGCCTCCTTCCCAAATCTTGTACCCCTTCTCCTGCTGTCTCTTCTGTGTTTTCAGGTGGGCATTAAGCCATAAGCTCCTGGAGCGTGGGGGTGTTTCACGTGGTCTTTGTGCTTCGCCTAACACTTGTGATCGATCAGGGCACCGGGCAGGAGGGAGGGGAAAGTCTGTTGCCTTTGGAGGGGACTCAGAATGCCAGAGTTGGGAGTAGGGGTGAGCTAGGATGTGTTTGCAGGCTGGATCTTTGAAGAAAAAAAAATACCCACAACACACCATGAGTTTAACCTGCATTATTAAAATATTTCTCCAGCCTTTAGACTGTCCCCAGCCCTGAGCTGCAGTGTTGGCCCATTTCTTAGATCGACATGTTCATTCTAAAAGCAACTTCAGCCCCACCAGACCATCAGCACTGAAAGACACCTTAATCACCTGGTCCAGGTCCTTCCTCGTATAGAGAAGGAAGCCAAGCATTTGGGGGTCACAGAGAAGTGGGCCCAGGTCTGTTGCTGATAGAGCAGAGCCCTTGACAGTCTGGGAATATGAGGGACTTTTCTCAGAATGTTTTTCAGTGCATGGGATTATAAAGGAAATCCCTTATTTTGGAATGGTTATAAAATATGATTTTTAAAGTTTCTGGACCCCTGGGTAAGAACCCCTGATGTGAAGTATTCCTGACTCATCATTATGGCTTTACCTGGGGTCCCACCACTCAGTCTTTTGTACCAGCTCGTGAGATATGCTTGGCTTTGTCCAGATCCTGTCCTCTGAAGTGCAGGTTTCCCGCATGTGTTATTTAAAATGAACTGGTTTTTCACTTGGCTTTTTCAGAGCCTATCACCCCAAATAAAGCCAATCTTCATTGGCCGGTATTTATCAGTTACCTTGAAGAGGAATGCTGAGCTCATAAGGGTGAATATGTAGCCTTTATGAACCTTATAGGGACAGGTGCTTCTGCATAGGAACTTATATACTTGTACCAAGGAGCAGCCAGGGAGCAGCACAGTGCACAGAGGGCCAGGCCTGGAGTCAGGAAGACTCATCTTGATGAGTTCAAATCTGGTCTCAGACATGCACTAGCTGTGTGACCCTGGGCTGGTGACTTCACCCTGTTTGCCTCAGTTTCCTCATCTGTAAAATGAGATGGAGAAGGAAATGGCAAACCCCTCCATTATCTATCAAGAAAACCCCAAATGGGGTCGCAGAGAGTCAGACACGGCTGAAACAGCTAACAACAAATTTGTGCCAAATGACTTGATCAGAAAACTTACCTTAGTCATTCCCTGGGGTCCACACCTGCCTTTTCACAGTCCAGTAGAGTCAAGGTGTGGAGGTGAACTGGGCAGACACACCCTTTTCCCTGCCATAACGCTGCTAGGTCTGAGAAAGAGGAAAAGGACACGTGTCCACACCCATTTGGAGGAGCTCTTTTTGTGCTGGCAAAGGATTGGAGACCGAGGGGGTGCCCATCCTTTGGTTGATGACTGACCAAGCTGTGGCATGTGGTTGTGACGATACTGTACCATAAGGAATGACCAAGGCAGGGTTTCAGAGAAACCTGGGAAGACTTTGATGAACTGGTGCAGGAAGGAGGGAGCCAGAGCAGGTGAACCAATGTATCTGATGTGTGACATTCTGTTTCTAGATTGAATGCCAGGCCAGGGATTGGAGGCATTCGGTCTCGCATTGGACTCCCGCAGACCCTCCTGAGTCGGCCAGCACCAACTTCAGGTTTCCAACAGACGTTCGATGCTCGGCAAAAGATCGGCCTCACTGATGCCAGGCAGAAGTTGGGAGTCAAAGATGCCCGGGAGAAACTTGTGCAGAAAGATGCTCGTTTTCGGATCAAGGGGAAAATGCAGGATGCCCGGGAGATGCTGAACTCCCGGAAACATCAGATTGCGGCACCAGAGAAGGGGACCAAAGTGGCCGACGCTCGAGAGAAGATCAGCCTGAAAAGGAGCTCACCCGCGTCCTTGCTGAGGCCAGCCTCCGGCACCGTGAAGATCACCAAGACTATCCAGGTAAGGGGAGGCCAGCGGGCGGGCTGGGACGCGGGCACTCGGGGCTGTCGCCGTGAGGATCGTTACAGCCACGGCATCGGACATCTGGACGGACGAGGGAAAGGAGAGCTGCCCTCGTCCTCGTGGCCAGCGGGCGCTCAGCAGCCTGCATGCGGGAAACAGAATGAGGGCTTTAAGAACAAAACGCCGTCATGTTGACTCAGTAGTCAGAAGCACCCAGAGACATAGCCAGCCAATTGTTGAGGCTTTCTAAAGTGGACCCAGCATAGACCTTTTTTCCCCAGTGATCATGGGACGGGGCAAGCAGAACCTGCCTGTGGTGTTGCAAAGATGGCGTGGGATGGGGACCTATGACCAGGGGAGATGCTTTCTTTCCTCAGTGATGTTCCACAGTCTCCAGCTTAGGGGATCTTGACGGGCTGGCTCCAGGGTACCCCCAGCGTGGGGGATGCTGCTAGAACAGGAACATGGCCTGCAGGTTACTGTGTGCTGGGCTCTCTCTTTTAAAGGAGCCAGTTAACCTTTCCTTCCTTGCTCCTCCCCCTGTAACAGCGACCAAGTGTGGTCATTATAATTATACAGACCTCGCTAAAAAACCAAACCACTTCCAGGTGACATCCTCAGGTCATCATGGATTCAGCCCTTTTTAGACTGGAAAGACTCAGCCTCAGCTCTGTGGTCTCCTGTCTGTGCCACAGGGTGTGTGTGCCCGACTTCTCTGACCCTCAAGCTCTTCCCCTGTCAGGGATGGGGCTGGCCTTTGCTTTTCCTTTAAGTAAGACCAGTTGGCTTAGGATGTGCCCTTTTGCCTTATGGGCTGAATTCCCACTTCCTAGGAGGGAGGGTCATAGCCAGAGAGAGCTCTGAGGACTCCAGAGTTAGGTGCCCTTAGCTCAAGGTAGGAGGCTCTGACCAGAGGGCTGAGAACAGATCTAAATTCCTCAAGCTGCTGCGGGGAGGAGAGTGGGAGCCACCCGACGACAGTACCAGGTGGCGCCAGCCACGTGAAGCCTTGATTCTGATGCTCTGTCTCAGGTCACAAACATGGGCCAGGACTTTTTTTTTTAGTGTAGTCCGTCTCTGGGGAAGGTAACAGCCCTAATCAGTGGGAGGTAGTCTGACCAGGAGTCGGGCGACAGACTGACCAGCTGACCCCCTGTGGTTCTCGGTTCCACAGCAGAAGGCTGCCCTCCCACTTCTTCCTCACCCAGCTGGAATGAGAATCAACGTGGTCAACAACCATCAACACAAACAGGTGGGCATGCCTGGGTTAGTTAGCTGAGGCCTCTGTGTGGATTCACTGTCAGATGCCTGAGAGGTTGGGGAGTGGGTGCAGCCGTGCGGTGGGATCCTAGGGGCTAGCACAGCACTCCCTGAAGGCAGGACTCGGAGGAGCAGCACAGACTCTGGGTAATTAGCCGGCTTATTTAGGAGCGCCTACATTGGGGGGCCTTTTGCTGAGCATTGGGGGTGCAAAGGAAGGGTAGAGCCAGCCCCTGGGGCCAGGTGCAGGCCTGCTTTGTCTGGTGGCCCCAGGGGGAGGCGGGGTGCCTCTTTAGACACTTTGCCATTGGAACAGCTGCTCCCTCTCATGCTCTCAGCCAGGGATGTCCCGGGGACCAAGGCGGGGCTTGTGAAGCTCTTTCCTTTGAGAAGCACTGTCTGACACACAAACTGTCACATACAGAAACTATAAAGGGAAGACAAACTGGGCACTGAGGTTGAGGGCATGGCCACAGCCCTCTCCCAGAAGGTGAGACTTGAGAGAAGTTGGGGACTGAGGCGCTGAGGGAGAGTCCAGCCAGGGAGAATGCCCGGATCTGGGAGCTGGGGTTCGAGGAACGTCTAGACCCTATCACTGGGGCCAGGGCGCTGAGTGGGGTATGAGGTGGCAGGAGTCCGGCAGGGCTTGGAATGCCAAACAGTGTTCTGTATTTGTTCCAGGAGGCCATAGGGAGCCGCTGGGGTTTGTTAAGGAGGGGGCTGAAGTGATCTGACTCGGCTTTGTGGAAGTCACCTTAGTGGCTGAGTGGAGGCTGGACTGGAGTGGGGAGACTTGAAAAGGTAGACCCACCTGCAGCTCTCTCCATAGTCCAGGCATGAGGTGACCAGAGCCTGCCCCACGAGAGGAGGACAAGCCTTGGTCCCATCTTGGGCTGTCAGCTTAGAGAAGGCCAGGGCCTGAGGAGCAATGTGCGGGCAGAGGGGCAAAGGCTGGGGGGAGGCAGCACGTGGGGTAGAGGTGTGAGCGCGAGGGACCGGAGGGCCTCAGATGCCAGGGACAGGCGAGAGAGAAAGAGGAGCAGCAGGACCAGTTTGGGCCCCAGAGATTGCTGTGTGACTGTGGGTGAGCCCCCTAAGCCTTGGCTTCCTCACCTGTAAAATGGGAGTAAAAAATTTGTACAACCTAATGGAACACCAGCCTGCTGAGATGGAGAGAGCTCTGGCTTGGGAGGAAGACCTGAGTTCAAATTATGCCTCGGAGCCTCCCTGAGTCTCACTTCTCTCATCCGGAAAACGGGGTTAAGGATAAATGCTCCTTCAGTGCTTGGCTGAGTTGTCAGGAGGTTTGAGTTAGATCCTGTCTAAGTCAACTGGGGCATTTCTTTAGGGCTTCTCGATGCCAGCGCTATGCGTGAGGCTGCTGGGGAAACCGAGGTACACACCTCACAGTCCCTGCCCTCAAGCTGGCCTTGGGTAGAGGAAGCAGCCTGCGCCAGGTTGCAAAGTGTAGAGGAGCTGGAGGGAGGCCGGCAAGCTGGCGCCGCTTTCTTGTCTGAGAGCGCCTCAGAGAGGCCAGGGTTTCAGTGGACATTTTGGAGAGTGCTCGGTGCCTTCAGCCAGAGCATGAAATCAGTGTTCAGTGTGGTAGTGGTTGTTAGGACCACAACAATGGTGTGCGTGCGTATGTGCATGTGTGCGCGTATGCCTGTGCAGGCGTGTGAGTGTATGTGCATGTGTATGTTTGTGTATCTGTGCATTTGTGTGTCTGTATGCATGTATCTGTGTATGTATGCGAAAAAGTGAGTGAGCGAATGAGTATGTCTGCGCACACATGCTCCCTCCCCCAGCCTCACCACAGGCTGGGCTGTCATCTGGGGCTTGGAAAGCCTGTGTTGGCCTTGGTCAGTGTCAGGACGGAGCTTCCTGCCTCAGCTGAGGAGCCCATGTCCGTGAGCGTCTCTTGTCATCCACGAGTCCTGGTGTGTCGGGGCAGTACCAATGGCCATCCTTTGTGCTGTTCTCAGAGCCCTTACGACATAGATGAGGATGATGAAGCTACCCTGCCCATAGCCAACAAACAGATGAAGGTCACCTCCACTCCCAGCTTCCTGCAGCACATGGTGAGAGCCCTAGGCAGGGGGTTTGGGGGGCTCAGGCTGTGGGGCTTCCAGGGGACAGGAACTGGAATTCTGGGGGTTCAGCTCTGTGTGAGCAGAATAAGAAATTGTGTGCACATCTGTATCAAGATCCTTATGTGATAAGACAGTGTTGAGTGCCTTGCTTGGTTTCATGTGAGCAGCCCAGGACCCACTTTGTATCCTGGGGTTTTCCAGGTGCCCCATCCCCCAGACCAGAACTTACGGCTCTGGCCCTATGTGTGTGCTCCACAGTGAAATACGTTTGGAAAAGACGGGGTGGGGGGAGCATGGATGACCTGGAAGAGGCTTACAGGTGTCCTGTGATTTCCTGGCAAGTCCTAGGCTGGAGCCCCAGGGCCTAGCTCACAAGCGCCTTTAGGGGGTAGGGGTCAGGGTCAGCCAAAGGAGACTTGGGGGGTTCAGTGCACTGAGGGTAAAGGAGGAAAACCAGCAGGCTCCTGCCTCGCCTTTCCCATAGGGGTGCCAAGTGTGGCCTGGGACAGAACCCCCAGTCTGGTCATTCTGCCACAAGGCAGCCTTTAAATCCCCATCAGCCAATCAGCCCCAGACTGAGAAAGCCTGGATCTGCTTGGAGCCATGCCTGGGTTTCCTAGGCTGGCAGCCTTTGTCCTAGAGCAGGGAGTTTGCTGGATCTGTGGGGAAGAGACTGTGGGCATGTTGAGCCCTTTGGGAACAGGGCCTCTCCCACCCAGGCCATGCACTGGCCTCTCCTCCTCTGGCTTTAATAAGGAGGAACTTTAGAAACTGCCTTTTCTTCTTTTCTTCCTCCTTTGTTCTGCCCAAGGGACCCTGGCCATGGCTACCACCTTCCTTGCAGGGGTCACCCAGCTTGTTTGAAGACCCTCACACCTCCCAGAGCCTGTTCTGGTAGCCAGCTTCATTATTAGGATCAGGCTGAGATTGGCCTCCTCTGGGGCTCCCCACTTGGCCCTTCTCTGGTGATCCCTCAGGACAAGCCTAATCCCTTTGCCTACACCCACCCAGCAGACCTTTCTGATAGCCATCGGCCTTCTCCCAAGGCCCAAGGTCCCCAGCCCCCTTCCCCCTGACCTCTCAAGGTTCCACACCGGGGCCCTTCAGCAGAGAGAATGGAGGTAATTTGCTTGTCCAGCAGGGGTCAGTGTAGAGCAGGGATGCTTGGCCTCAGCTTGTCCTGGGACGAAAAATTCTAGAATTTGGCTTTCTGTGGCTGACATAGCGTCCAGAAGCAGCCTGTTCTCTCCCTCTGTGTTGGCGGCCCCTTGAAGATCCGTGGGCACCAGCGCAGAGCTGCGGCTTGGGCGGGTCTGGCATGGTGGCAGCCGCCTGGGTTCACTGTGCCATCATCTCTCTGCTTAGGCGGGGCTGAGTGGCTCCAAGTTCTCCTTATCCAAGACCCTTCCTCTCACCAAAGTCGTCCAGAATGACACGTACACAGCCCTTCCTGCCCCACCTTCCCCTCTACGGACAAAAGCCTTGACCAACATGTCCCGGACCCTGGTGACTAAGGAAGAACCCCCCAAAGAGATGCCCCCTGCTGAGGTGAGTGCCTCATTGTGTCTGGGGCCCTGGGCCAGTCACTTCCCCTCTGTCAAAGGGGACTCAGGACACTTGCCCCCCTTCCCTCCCAGGGTGGGGTCCTCCTGCCCCCGGTATAGAGGACAAGGGCTGTGTGGGTCAGTGTCTGGGTGCTAGGGGATGTCAGAAAGTCAAGGTAAAAAGGATCCCTCCCAGGCAGCCTTGGGGTAGGTACGCTCGCCTCGTGGAAGAAGCAGCTTTTACTGTTGCCCACAGGCTCCTTCACCTCTGAGAGGTTCTTGGAGGAAAATATTATCTGTTTTTTTTGTGAGTTCTGTGACACCCCCCAGAGCTGGCTGGGAAGAGGCTCAGGGCCTGCCCCCAGCCTTCTATTCACTCAGATGGTAAAACTCACCAAGGAAAACAGAAAATCAAGTGCATGCACTGGTCTTGGGGTAAAAGACCTGGGTTCAAGTTCTGGCTTTGATAAACCTCCTAGAGGCAAGCCATGAAATGAATCTTCTGTGAGCCCAGGCTGCTTCCTCGTAAGATGGGGACAGCTGTTCTGGTCCCATCTTCCTCTCTGGACTTTTGAGGCGGAAGTGTTTCCCAAACTTGAGACTGCTGGAGGATGTGAGTCGTGACTGCCTGCCGTCTCTGATCACTTGTATTCTCCCCATGGGTTTGCGGTGTGCACGTGCCTGCCCTGCCTTGTGATGAATCTGCCGTTGGTGTTGCAGCCTGTCTTTAGCCCGCTGGAAGGTACCAAGATGACTGTGAACAACCTGCACCCTCGAGTCACCGAGGAGGACATTGTTGTGAGTGCCCTTGTCTGCCGGAGCCAGGGAGGAGCCTCAGGCTCAGGGCAGAAGCTTCTTCCTCTGCCAGGCTCACCCCCTCCCTCTCCACCAGGCTCACTCCTTTTGCCTCCGCCAGGCTCACCCACTCTGTCAGGGGCATCCCCCATTGTTGTTGAGGGGAAGGGTTTTTAAGCATCATTTCCAAAACAGGATGAATGGAGAGAGGGCACCAAGGGGGCTAGTCCTGCAAAGTCTGATTTTGCCCGTTCTCCCCAACAGACCAGCCAATGGAGTGACAAGTGAGTGCCCCTTCCTCTCTCTGAGTAGGGGCTCATTTCTCAGCCCTCCTCTCATCTACCCCTTAGTGGGCCTGGCCTCAGGGTGACTTGGTACTTGGAGATCCCAGGTCTTCTGAAACAGCAGGAAGAGAGAAGAGATGAATGTGGGGGGCTGGGTTAGGAAGAATCTTGCTGTTAACAGTTTCCTTTAAACAGATGTGCGTTGAATTCGTTATAGTCTTAGAAAAGCGCAGGGTGGAAGGAGGCCACTAGGTCTGATGACTCAAACATGAGTGTGCATCAGCCGGGTCTGGGGGAGAATCTTCAGCTCTGCTTCTCTCTGGTTTTCCTAGGAGCTTTTCTGTGTGTGTGGGGCCCTCAAGCGAGCCCGCCTGGTCCATCCTGGGGTGGCCGAGGTTGTGTTTGTGAAGAAAGAAGACGCCATCACCGCCTATAAGAAGTACAACAACAGGTGTCTGGATGGTAAGCCTGAATGGGAGAGCAGCCCTTCCAATGGCCTGACTCTTCTTCCCCTTCATCTCCAAACCCATAGGCTCCTACTGCTGAAATGGCAGAGGGGAGTTCAGTGATCATCCTGTTCTGTGAACCCCAAGTACTGGCCTAGAAGGAGATTGGGGCTGAGAGTGCTCCCCAGGTGGTTTTATTTTTCTGGTCTGTATTTCATTTTTGTCAAATTACAGATAAAAATTATTTTTAACCTTTTTTTTTTTTTTTTACAATTTTGAGTTCCAAATTCTCTCCCACCCTTCCCTCTCATTGAGAAAGCAAGCAAGTTTGATAAAGGTTATTTGCATGTAGTTGTGCAAAACATTTCCATATTAGTCATGTCAAAGAAAACAAAAAAAAAACAAGAAAAACACAGAAAGTAAAAATTAACGTTCTTGAGTCTGCATTCAGACTCCATCAGTTCTTCCCCTGGAAGTGGAGAGCATCTTTCATCATGGGCCCTTCAGAATGTCTGGGCTCGTTGTAGTGCTGAGAACATCTAAGTCATTCATGGTGCAGCTCTTACTGTGTACAGTGTTTTTCTGGTTCTGCTCATTTCATGGAAGTTCAGGTTCTTCTGAAACCATCCCGCTCGTCATTTCTTACAGCACAACAGCATTTCATCACAATTACCACAACTTGTTCAGCCATTCCCCAGTCCTTGGGCATCCCCTCAACGTCCACTTTGCAGGTGGTTAAAAAAAAAATTATTGATACACTAAAAAAAAAAAAAATCACCGCCCCCCTCCTTCTCCATCTCCTCCTCATCCTTAACTAAGAAGTATGTCTGACTGTGTATGCCTCATTCTACACCGGTGGGCCACCACATCTCTGCTGAGAGGAGGAAAGAGACATATTTTACCATTTGTCCTCTGCAGGCAATGTTGGTTCATTGCATTTCACCCACTTTTCATCACAGTGTGTAAAAGAAGTGTTGGGGGTCCTTGACTGGCAAGGACCCTGTCCTGGTACACGATGAATGAGGTGGGAGTCAAGGTGGAAAGAACTCAGATTTATTGGGAGAAATCATCCATTTTTATAGGGTTTGCACTACATGAGCATAAGCAAGTGGCCAATGGGTATGAGGATCACAGCATGGGAAGGAATAGAAATGTTGCAGTACAGGTATATTGTTGCACTTTGTTTCGGTATGGGCATGAGAAGGATTTGGATTGTTGCAGTTTATGGTACACTATGGTATCTACAGGGGTATGGGAATGAGGGGGCATGTTACACTACAGTATCTACGAGGGCATGGGAATGCTCGGGCATGTTGCGAGATGATAACAGAGCTGTATGAGCTACGTGAGACACGAGGCAGGATGTCCCTGTAAAGTATCAAAGATGTTCCAGCGAGTAAAGTAACAAGGCACTGCGTTAGGCGATGGTTCAAGAGCGTTAGGTAATGGCCAGCTGGGTCCCTCCTAGGCTTGTGAGTCCCTCGTGGACAGGCTCTGCCTGTATGTGTAGGTAGACTATAGGGGCTTCCCAAGGGTAGAGGCCCTCCCTCCGGGTGCGTGCCGTTCCACTCCTATTAAGCCTGTCTGGTATACCCAGGAAACAAGCCAAATGCTAGGGTCCTAACAGCCCCAGGGTCGGCACCAACCCCTTATAAAGAAGGAAATTACTCACCCCTGCATGTTGGCATTCAAATGCAGGGGGAGAGGAAAATGCCTTTTCTCCCAAAGTGGCACTTTGTCTAGTCCCCAGGCTGGCTCATAGTCTTCATTTCCTGGAGGAGCCCAGCACGGGGCTCTGAACTGAAAAGGTAAAAAGCCTCTTGGAGGAGGGCAGGGTGCCTAGGAGGGGGCCCCAGGGCTTCCTTCCACCCCTCCCTGTGCCTGCCCCAGAAGGAAAGGGGAAATTGGTCAGTTCAGCAAGCACTTAGGAAGCACCTGCTGTATGTTAAGCACAGCCCTTACCTCATGGGGTCTAACAGAAAGATAAATGTGAAGTCAGGGCCTCCAGGAGGGAAGGTCATTGTGGCCTGGAGGAAACGGGTGGCAAGTTTAATTTGGAGAGGACAGTGGGTAGAAGGAAGGTGGACAGTGCAGACGTGGGGAAGAGCCTATGCCGGGTTCTGCAGGGAGAATGTGCTGAAGATGTGGAAGATGGAGAGACCGGCACTTGTTGGGCCCCCAGGGACACTGTGGCAGGTGGGGCCACATCTGAGCCGGGGAGTGGGGAGCCTCTAATGTTGAGTACAGCATACTCAGAGGCACTGGAAGGATCCTAAGGAAGGTAGGTCTGGACATGGTATGAAGGGTAGACTAGGAGAAGGGAGAAGAGTGGAGATGCCTGCATGGCTAGTGCTAAGAACTCCCTTTGGAGGGAGAGGACGTGGAGTGAGTTTTGGATTCTGTTGCTTTGTGACCTCAGGCTTCTCTCCTGATTTGTACAGTGAGGAAGTTGCAGGACTCCATGAAGGGCCCTTTGATCCTGGGATAAATGTGAGACGTTTATAGACCTGCCAGTTGATAGGCTGTGGCTGTGAGGAAGAGGAAGGAGACCCATACTGAGCCATGGCTCTGTGGGTTTGGTCAGGTGTGGCTTTGATGCAGGAGTGGGGAGGGGGTGGGTTTTAGTTGGGGGCAGAATAAGCAGGGTGTAGGAAATGGTGGGACCTCCAGGCAGAGGTATCCTAGTGATGCTTGGAGCCCAGATGGGAATTATCAGGACAAACCCAGAAGGAGGGAATGACTCTACAACACCTACAAGCAAAGCCTCGGAGAAAAACACATCCTGGGCACAAACTCAATCAGAATTCTTGGAAGAGATGAAGTAAGAGTTTTAAATAAAAGTTTTAAAACATTCTTAGAAATGAAAGAGGGCTAGAGTTAGAAATAGAAAAAGAGAACCATGGAAGAAAGAATTGGAAAGAATTAATAGTGTGGCACAGAAGATACAAAACCTTGTCCAAGCAACAAACTCTGAAAATTAGAATAGACTGAACAGAAGCCAGTGACTCCACAAGGCAACAAGAAATATTAAAACAAAGTCAGAAGACTGAAAAGAGAAAAAAACATAAGACATCTCAGAGTAGAAACAACTGACCTGGAAAATAGCGAAAACAAATTAAGATTCTTCAGATCGTCTCAACATCATGACAAAAAAAAAATCCAGATGTCTTTTAAGAAACCTGAAAACTGCAGACTGCTTAGGTTAGAACCAGAGGCCAAAGAGGGAGTGGGAAGAATCTGCCAGTCACAGCCTGAAAACTCCTCGGAACTTCACAGCCAAAACCCCGAGCTCCCAGGCCTAGGGAAATGCTGCAAAGAGCCAGAAAGAATTCCGATGGGTGATTCCACAGCCACCACTAGGAGGCAGCAGAGAGCTCAGAAGGCAAAGGCTATGGACTTGTAGCCAAGAACTTTCCCAGCAGAACTAGGGAAATGCTCCTCTATAAGGGAACAAGTAAAACTTGGGCTCCAAGCATTGCTGATGAGAAGGTCAGTGTGAAGGAACACTGACGACGGAACCCACAAGGATGAATGGTGTTCCACCATGGGAGATGAGGCCCTCTCATCAGGGGTCATCAGTGAGCCAGGAGGCCCCTACTGGCTCTGTTCTGTTTTGATCTTGAGATGGGGAGAGAAAAGAAGGTCAGGAAACCCTGCCATAACTGGGGGGCACAAACCAGGAGGAGGAAGGGGGTGGGGGAAGGATGAAGAGCTGATACTTGCAAGTCATTCTCATCTAGATTCGGCAAAGGAGGGAAGAAGACACACAGCTGGCTGTAGAGATATGTTTTAGCAGAGAAAGGGGAGAAGGAGGAGGAATTAGAGGGAGGGTAGATTAAGGAAATAAACCTAAGTAAAACAGACTTTTAAGGATGTACAAAAATATTTATGACTCTTGGAGGTGTCAAAGAATCGGAAAGTGAGGGGGTGCCCATCCATGGGGGAATGACTGGTTTGGGAGAAACATGGGAAGATTTGTATAAACAGATGCAAAGGGAGCCGAGTAGGACCAGAAGGGTCTGTCCAGTAACAACACTGATAAAGTTGCCTGCTGGCCCCCTCCTGACAAGTGAAGGGCTGGGGTACAGGAGACAGGTAGTTTGGGATGTAGCCAATGTGGAGATTGGTGATGTTTTTTTTTTCTTTTGCTCTCATGAATGGGGGGAGGGAAGGTAGATTTTTGTTAATTAAAAAAATAAAATATACTTAAAAATAAAAGATCTTGCCAACACAGCAAGAATATAGCAGAGCCCGTAACATAAGTGCCAGGCTCCAGATTACCATCTGCCTCTTCAGCTCTGCTCATGGGCCGGCCCCATCCCCTTTCTGATCCTTACCTTCATCATCTTTGAAATGGATAGCTAATGCACACACGCCCTAAGTGGTGGTTGTGAGGAAGGTGCTTTGTAGATGTCAGTGTCGAGGTTCAGATACATGGAGAGCAGCTTTGGGAAGCCACATGGTTCTTATCCCCTCCCTCCCTTCCTTAGGCCATCTTCTCTTTGGGGGAAGACTTGGATCTTTCCTTTTTCTGCCCTGTAGAGGAATCGTTTAATTGAGGGCACAAGTTTTTCCCCACCCGTGACTGAAACTGTTTTCTGGGCCTGGCTTCTCTGGTTGCGTTGGTGACCCAGTGAGCCTTGGCTTTGGGCATCTGAAGCATTAACCCCTTTCGGGATTGACCCAGCCTTGACAGCACCACCAACATTGTCCTCTGTCTGGTTTTCAGGGCAGCCAATGAAATGCAACCTTCACATGAACGGCAGCGTCATCACATCGGACCAGCCCATCTTGCTGTAAGTATCCAGGGAGGGCTACCGGGCAGAATGTGCTCGGCCTCCTCTTGTGTCCTTGGCTGAGGAGTCAATCTAGCAAGGACCCCACTCGAAATTGAGAACTGGCTGCTGTGTCCTTTCCCACAATCCATCTGAGAGGATGGCTCCTGGCTTGACCACCTCATTGCCTGGGTGACCCAAGACAAGCCCCTTCACTCCTTTGAGACTCGGATGGAGGTACTAAACCCTCGTACTGTTTGTAGGACCTCACGGCGCTGTTCCTGGCGCAGACTAGTTTATTCATCACTTGTGTATTGTTGAGTTCTCTCGGGCTTTTGAGTGAGTCCCTCTGTCAGAGGCCTTCCTAAGAGGGTCCTCAGCAGTTTCTGGCAGTAAGCAGTTGGCCAACCCGTTGAATGTTCACTGATGCCTGACAGGGATGGGCCAAGGGCTTCCAGAGTGCTGGGCCAGAGGGGTAGGTCAGGGTACATGAGAAAGGCAGTGAGTGGAGAATTAGGCTTTGCATTAATGGCCTTTATTTTAAATACTGGTAAGATCTTCTACCAGAGCAGCTGAGCAGTGTAGTGGATTGAACACCGGGCCTGGAATCAGGAAGACCTGAGTTCACATCTGGCCTCAGACACTGACTGGCTGTGTGACCCTGGCCCAGTCACTTCACCCTGTCTGTCTCAGTTTATCATCTGTAAAATGATCTGGAGAAGGAAATAACCAACCAGTCCAGTATCTTTGCCAAGAAAACACCAGATGGGATCATGATTGCATGACCAACAAAAACTGTCTACAAAGTACTTCGATCTTGACAGTAGCCCTGGGAGGTGGAAACAGAGGCTGTTGTGACCCTTATTTCACTGAGACTCAGTGAAGGGACTGGCCCATCCCTGCTCAGAGCTGGCTGGGGTCCAGGTTTAAAGCCCAGGGCGGTCTTTGTTCTGCCACACTTGAGAAATCCTTCCAGAAATTGTCCCAAGGAAGGGCCTGGCCACAGTTTCCATTGAGAAGGTTGGCAGGTGGTCAGCCTGTGCCAGGCCACCCCTGCCCTTGCCAGAAGCAGCTCCAGGGGCTGCCCTCTTAGGCCCCTGTTGGGCTTCCATGTCTTGCCAGGAACGTGCCCCTTCACGCCGAACCTCAGACATGGAAGGGCCCTCAAAGAGTCTGAGCCGTGGCTTCTGACTGCCACTCTTCCCATCAGCCCCAATGAGAGGCATGCAGCCACCTCACTGCTTCTCCCTGAATTGTTAGGTCTGGCCCAGCTGGTTCTTTTGTCTCAGTCTCTATCAATTCCTTTGAGTCTTTGACCAAAAAAAGCCAGGCTGGAGAGGCAGGGGCCTGGCGTGTCCCTCCAGCCCAGAGTGCTGCCCTGGCCCAGGTCCTCTGATCCTTCTTCCCTGTCAGCACCTGTTTTCCTCCTCCTCAGAATCAGAGCTTCAGAGTGGGCTGTCTTGGACTCTTAGATTGGCTAAGTGAATCCCCTACCATGAAATAAGGACATTTTGAGTGGATTTTTCCAGTTGCCTGAAGTACAGGGGCAGCTTTTGTTGTTCCAGGATCACATCTTTAGCTTGGTATCTGTGAGCTCTAAGTCTTTGCCCTCCTGAAATGCCCTGAGCTTGTCCCTGGCCCTTTCCCTGGAGCCCTTTGACCTCTCTCCCCAATGGAGCCTCCCCTTACCTGCTAAGCGGGATCCCTTACTCATGGAAGCATGATGCCATCCATGTCCTTTGGAGGCCTCCTCCAACCTGGCCCGATCTGCAGAACCAGGGCCAGCCATTCAGAAGGTTGGGGTTTGAGGCCTGGTCCTCAGAGGCCATGAGTGAATCCTCCCGTCCCTCTGGGACAGCATCTGAGGGCATGGTGGGCAGGTAGCCCTCTGGGCCCAGCCACACAGCTGACCAGGGCTCACCTCTCCCTCTCTCCCCTACAGGCGACTCAGTGACAGCCCATCCGTGAAGAAGGAGGGTGAGCCGCGGAGGTTGAGTTCTGGTGCCTCGTCTCACCCGCCTGCAGAAGTGGACCCTGACACCATCCTGAAGGCTCTCTTCAAGTCTTCAGGGGCCTCGGTCTCGGTGCAGCCCACGGAATTTAAGATTAAACTTTGAAAAGGGAATCTGGGCTGCCGGAAGGCTGGAGAGGAGGGATGCGCCGGCCGCCCGCCTGCCCCTGTGCTCTCTCAGACACAGGCCTGTGGTGGGCCTCGAGCAGTGGCCTGTAGGCGGAGTCCACGGGAGCCCATGCCTTTCTCATGCGACCGAGCTGGCACTGGCTGGCTGTGGGTGGCGCTTTCTTTCTGCACTCACGCCCTTCCCTGTACCATAGTGTTTTCTTTAGGGTGTGTTTTCTCTTTTTTCCTCTATTCTTCCCTTCCTCTTAGTTGGGGTTTTTGCTTTGTTTTGTCAAGTCTTTCCCTGTTCTTATCTCCAGGCCAGAGGATGCCCTGGGAGCCGACCCTTACTCTTGGCTATCCGAGAGCCCCCTCCCTCTAGGGATGAGCCAGGCAGAGGACAGGAGGCTCTTACTCCAGGCCTCAGGCTTGCCCCATTCCGGCTCCTCTGGGAAAGAGGCTGGTGGGTGGGGTGCCAGGGGACACCGAGCGGGGCTGGAAGGAGCCCTAAACCATTCCCACATCCCTGTGGCTCAGATGATCCAGAGTTCAGCCTCAAGGCTGAGAGGGCCCAGGCCCGGGCGGGGGGTGGGGGGTGGCCTCCCAGCCAGTAAGAAGAGCTGGAGGTGGGGATAGGGACTTACTGCAGGCCTATCTTGTGGTCCGGACGTGGCCTTGCCATCTCCCTTCCCACTGCTTCCCAACCTCTAGAAGCCACACATGCTGGACCTTCAGGCTAGAGTTGGATCATCTGTGGCCTGGACCCAAGCCAGAGAACATGGCCAACCCCTCCCCAGGCCAGGGGATGGGATGTCCTGTTGGCCACTGTCCTCCCTCCCTGCCCCCCTCTAGCCAACTGTGCTAAGAGCTCCACTTCCTTGGCCTTGAGGAATGGGGTTGTTGAGGGGAGTGGGCCTTCTAAGAAGAGCCCGGGCCACCTCGAAACCAGCCAGGTATCTGAGGCAAGAACCCCCACAGCAGCCCAGCAAAAGGAGGTGGCCACAGACTCATTTTTCTCTCTGTAGCTTTCAAATTCCCCAGGGAAAAGATGGAGAGGGACCCAGTGTTGGGGAGGCCTCAAGGGTTGGCTCAGCATGGCAGGGGTCAGCCTCACCCCGGCTGACGTCTTCCCTTGGGTGTTACAGTGGCAGCATTCCTTCCTCTCTCCCTCTCCAAACCGAAAGACCTGCTTCCCAGGAAGGAGCTGGGCTTTGGTTTGAATCGGGAGGCTCAGGACGGAGGAAGGCTGGCGGCCTCAGTCTCGGCCTCATCTCCGTCCCATTTTGGTCACCATCTGTGTCTCATTTTGTTTGGAGGGAGAGGGAAGGGCATTGAGTCAGAAAAGACTATGTATTCACCTGTTTCTGAATAAACGTTTGTTATATCTAGAGCAGCCCTAGGTGCTTGTCTGAGAGTCTACGGCTGCCGCTTGGCCCTGTTCACTGCATCCTGGGCAAGGTCCCTGGCCCCCTCAGATTCTCTCTTCCAGTAGATTCACCTCCCTGACCTCAAATGAGGGGGTTGGGCCAGCTGTAGATCTAGGAGGTCATGCAAGCAGAGGAGGCACACCAGGAAAGCGTGGTTTCCGGACAGAACTGCTCTTCTGCTCATCTTTGAGAACCTAGCTTGAGTTGGGGTCTCACCACAAGGACACCCAGGCTCTTACCTGGCCCTTGGGACTCTATATCTGCAGATGTCTGATCACTAGTCCAGGAAACATTGGAAATGAGCTGCCCTGCTCCTAAAAAAGAGGCTGGGCCAGACACCTCTTTTGGGGGTGATATCTTGACCCCTTCCCAAGGAGAGATTCCCAAAATAGTTGGAATCTCTGTGAGTGGGAAGTGCTGTGTATAATGCTAGCAGCCACTGTGGTTTAACCCTGGCCCTGACCCTGACCCTCAGCCCTTTGATTTGGTAGTGTTCTAACATTCTGGTGGGAAAGAATCCGAATCTCGAGCCCAACCCCCATTCCTCCAAAATTGCCTGAATCCTTTGTTTCAAATGTCATTCATCAAGGGTTTGCTGTATACATCATCTCCCGGCACAGTGCTAAGCACAGGCTTACAGCGTTCCGGTGGCTCTCTAGAGACAGACCAGGTGCGGGGAAAGCCCTAAGACTGAGGGCTGCTAAGGGGGCCTTCTTGCAGAAGGTGGGATTTTAACAGAGATATGAAGGGGGCTGTTTTCACAATCTGGCTAGCAGCTTCTGTGGGGGTGTAAGATCTACCCACAATCAGCACTGAGAAAGCTGCCAGCACCTGCCAAAGCACAGGTTCTTTTGATCTGCCTTAATAAGGAAAGCAAGGTGAAGGGGTTGGCAAGCTTACTTTAATTCAGCACACAAATATCATTCACTTGGTTAAGGGGAAAAAGCCAGCACACTGAACTTCAGAGCAAAATACAAATTGCAAACATCAACAGACAGACACAGTACAATTCATAGTTACCAACATCTAGGTTCAGCCCAGGAGCTCAGAACAAGGGCTGGCCCAGAGTCATACACCACCACTGCTGCAGCAAAGAGCTCCAAAGAAGAGGCCAACCCCTGGTTTTTATATCTTTTTCAGGGTCAGGGGTGTGTCACACGTGTGACTCACCCACGTGACCTAAAATCGTCACAAAGAGGCGGGCTTAAACCCACGTGGTCTAATTCCAGACATGTAAACTAGGCCCTTCCTGGAGTTAGCACTACCTTGGGACCCACCTTAGTTGCCAATCCACACCCACGTAGGTTTTACACCTAATAGGGGTTTGAGCCTGGGGCTTAGCACTTAGTAAGATTCAATGAGATACACTGAATTACTCAAAGCAAACAAAAGCCAAACTCTTCAAGGGCACTTGATGAACTAAGCGCTAAGGAGCCCATTTTGCTTACCAACACACGCCACCCCTTGTTCTAGGATAAGTAATTTAATTAGCCATGTATCCTAGAACATACATTGACCCATTATACATTGTGATCCAATTACGCAGGAAACTAAAACATTCACAACAAAGCAAAATATATCATTCAGTGACATTCCCAAATATTTGTTTACAATACAAACGTGACCCACCCCTAGGTCCCAGCAAGATAATCTCTTCAAATCGATCATTCCCAAAGTACTTGCTAACAATTCAAATGTCCACCCCTAGGTCAAAGCAAGTTAATCTTTTTAGCTAATACAAAGTGTCCAAATAAAGTACTTCAGCAGCACACTGCCATGGAAGGCTTTTTCCCAGTACCTTGAGGCACAAGCATGCTTTAGTTAGTAAATTCCTAAAGCAGAGTTCTCTTGGGGATGTCTCTTCCCCAAACTGCCGTTGCAGGCTTCCACGTGGCACCCAAAGTCCCAATTTCAAAGAAAGAGTCCAAAGTTCTTTTAGGGTCTGTTCTCCCCATTATGTTCCAGTCCCTGGTTCCAAGACCTGAGGGGTGACTAGACAATAAAAGCCAATGGGGTGGGGTCCCTGGCGGGGCGGGGTCCAAGGCACTTCCCTCACCCCAACAAAAACAAATCCATGTCTCCCTCTTGGATCCCAAGCAGCCCAAGCTGAAGGCACCAAAAAGGCAGACTCAGTGCCTTGCTGCAAAGTTTCCGTCTTGTCCCAGGGCTGAATTCCAAGCCCCTGGGTTCCTGGTTGTCTAGTTCTGGGTGGCCCCTCCTGGCTTCTGCCAGAATCTGGATTGCAATGTAGGCGATTCTCCACCTTTTTGCTCACCTCAAAGTTCTCTG
>CM053623.1:234619092-234634203 GCA_028646595.1 Phalanger gymnotis
CAAATTACAAACATCAACAGACAGAGCAAAATACAAACAAATTACAAACATCAACAATACAATTCATAGTTACCAACATCTAGGTTCAGTCCAGGAGCTCAGAACAAGGGCTGGCCCAGAGTCATGCACCACCACTGCTGCAGCAAAGAGCTCCAAGGAAGAAGAGGCCAACCCCTGATTTTATATCTTTTTCAGGGTCAGGGGTGAGCCACACATGCGACTCACCCACGTGACCTAGAATCACCACAAAGAGCGACTTAAATCCACTTGGTCTAAAAGCCTCTGCTGTCCCAGACTTGTAAACTAGGCCCTTCTTGGAGTTAGCCCCACCTTGGGCCCCATCTTAGTTGCCAATCCATACCCACATAGGTTTTACACCTAATAGGGGTTTGGGCCTGGTGCTTAGCACTTAGTAAGATTCAATGAAATAGCTGAATTACTCAAAGGAAACAAAAGCCAAACTCTTCAAGGGCACTTGTTGAACTAAGTGCTAAGGAGCCCATTTTGCTTCCCAACACAGTCCTCCAACAAAATACTCCAAGTCCCATCTCCTGAATAGTCTCATTCCTCACTCTGTCTCTTAGCTTCCTTGACTTCCAGCCAAGTCAACAAGCATGTATTAAATGCCTACTATGTGCCAGGCACAAAAACTATGATCCCTGCCCTCAAACACTTCCAGTCTTCCTACAAGAGTCAGTTCCAATCCCACTTTCTGCAGGATGCCTTCCCTGGTCTGTTCTCCTCCCTCCCCCACCTGCAAGTGCCTGGAAGCTTTTGATTGAAATATCAAAATGGGGACGCTGGTTCATGGGTCTGTTACTTTGGAGCTTGAATAAATGCTTTAATTCTTCTGCCTTCTACTTAGAGAATTCCTTATATCCTGCTTTTCTGAACCCTTCAGACATAGATATGATTCTCTTTGAAATCATAAATTCTGCCTTCATAATACAGGGGCCCACAGGAGCATGGTGAGAATTGAGGAATGGGGGCCAGCAAGCGAGAGGTGGAGATGGAATCCTGAGGGCGATCTGTCACAAAGTGCGTGGGGTGGGGGGGGGGGGAAGTCGGGGAAAGATGGGGCGGGGGGTTGGGGCTGGGTTCTGAGGCCAAACTGGATTTTAGACTTTGATCAGGGAGGTGATAGGGAGCCCCTGGACTCCGTTACCTAGTCAGCTGCTTGTCAGGCTGGACCCAGGGACACTGCAGAGTGTGGACCCAGGTGTGGCAGAGAGAAAAGCCTGCCCTCAGGAGGTGCAGGGACAAAAGACTAGATGGGGAGGGGGAGCCTGGACAGAAGGAGGCCCTGGGAAGATGCTGCTTGAACCAATGGTGCCTTCCGAGTCAGATGCAAGTTTGAAAGAGGCTTCTGGGGAGTCCCAGGGCCCATGGCAGGACACCCTCCTCCGTCCCTCTGCTTTACTGCCTCTCTCTGGTCATTTGCTAGTTCTCCTTTCTGGAGCTGTTCCTCTGGATCTGTTGTCACCCCTGAGGGTGAAATGGACTGACCGAGAAACACAGACCAAGCCAAATTAGAATATGTATTGAGCATCATTTATTAGCTCCCCATAGAGGGGAGCAGCCCCGAGCTCAAGAATCTAGGGCTTCTTATACTTGAGCCTTGAGCAGGTGCAAGCAAGACGTTACAAAAGCAGAGTATTGTGAGCAAGTTTAGGCAGAGTATTGTAAGCGTGTCTGGGCTTGCCTATCAGGGGCCACACAGGGTATTTGTTGCAGGTAACTAGGTCTTAAGACTCGGGGTTTTATGCCAAGTATTTGTTGCAGGGAGCTAAGTTGGATCTGGGGAGGGGGGGTCACAGAGCTTCAGTAAGTGGAGTGTTATGGCAGGCCCTTTGAGCAAGAGGTCTGCATGCCCCTGAGCAAGGGGCATTTCAAGGGCAGGGACTGGCCTTTGTCTCTATGTTTTCCCAGCATAGTAGGGGCCTAATAAATATTGATGAATTGGCTTGGTGATTGATTCCATGTATCTTTTGAGTTGCCTGCTAGAGACGGCTAGACAGCCAAAGGGTGAATGGAGATTGCAGCCGCAGACCAGGAGAGGTTAGGGCTGGATGTGCGGCCAGCGAAGAGCCTGATGGGCATGAGCGGCCTAGCTCCCATCGAGGTATCAAGTGCTTCCTGTGTGCTAGCACTGTGCCTGGTTCAGACGTGGGCTTTAGCTTTAGCTAGCTCGCTCTGACCTCACCCTTTCTGGACCTCAGCGTCCTCATCGGTGAAATGGGCACAAAGAAGCTTGTTTCCCCCCTCTCCCCCAACCCCACGTGGCTCAATATTATTATTCTCTTTTTAAAGTTTATTTATTTTTAGTTTTCAACATTGACCTCCGGATGCTTTTGAGTTTTAAATTTTCTTCCCCTCCTCTGTGGAGTGTGATCTGATATAAGGTCTACACATACATTCATATTAAATGTATTGTCACATTAGTCTTGCTGTAAAGAATCAGGACCAATGAGAGGAGCCACGGGAAGAAAGAAACAGAACAAAACGATAAGGTCGTTGTTACATTCACTCTCAGCTCATCCTCTACCTAGAGTGCAAGCCGCCCCAAACTAGCGATGGACACATCCGCGGCTAGCGCAGGAAATCGGCGTCTGTGTCTTTAACACCGCCCCAACCGGGCCGCGGAGGTCACGTGACCTCTCCGGTCGTCATAGAAACACTTCCTGCTCCTTGCGTCACTTCCGAGACGCCGTCCCGCCCACTTTTGCCTCGTCCTTTCTCGCTGGCCGAGTAGGAACTACGACTCCCAGCAGCCACCGCGCTGTTTGCCATCATGGCGGCTGGCAAGAAAACGTGTGGGAAGGAAAAGACGCCGGAGGGGGCTCCAAGTCCGCCGGGGTACCGAGGTGAGACCCGAGGGGGTATAGAGGCCGCGCCCCCTCCCTTCCTGCACAACGCCCCTGCACCGAGAAGGGGCCATTTCGGGAGAGGAAGGGGCAGGAGGGGATGTCAAGCGCGGCGGACGGCGCTGGGCAAAGGCGCGTGTGTCCGGGCGGCCCCGGGCGGGCTTAGTGGGGGAGGCCGGACTTGAACAAGGCCCTGAAGGCAGAGTAGGGGGGAGAAGGAAGGCAGCCCCGGGCCGGGAAGATGTTCCTGCCCTTAGTTAATAAATGCTTCTCCAATGAAGGAAGGAATCCAGGAAGGAATGGCGAGCTGCTGGGGAGGGAGCGGCCCTCCAGCTGTTTGGGAATGGTTCCAGGTGTGGGGCTCTGCTGGGGCAAAGGCTAGGAGGTGGGAGATGGAGAGGGTTGGAGGAGGAGCCCGGAGGAAGAGGGAGCAGCAGGTGTGGACAAGGCGGGTCCGCCTGTTTGTCCACTGTGGCCGTGCTTCCCTTTCAGCCGTGCCCATCAAGTTCTCCCAGGACCAGGTGTCTTCACACTTCCTCTATATGAAAGAGCACCGAGTTCGAAGGGGTGCCAGGTCCAGCTGGCCTCCAGACCGCACGCTCTTTGTCCTCAACGTGCCCCCGTACTGTCCAGAGGTCAGTGAGCCCCGCTGCGGGTGGGGGGAGCCCGGGTAATGAGAAAAGGTGAAAAGGGTGCCGGAGGAGCGGGCGAGGACCCGGGTCTGCTTTATGCCCCTCTGCTCTGCCCCTCGTCAGCTTTATGCCTGTGTGCCTCAGTTTCCCCCTCCATCACAGTGCCAGGGTCAGGAAGGCCTGGGCGGGTGACTTCACCTCTGGCTGCCGCAGTTTCCCCTGCGCTCTCACCAGCTGCCTCAGCGCGTTTAGGAGTGAGATTTAAAAGCATGGGTACTTCACACTGACCTCAGCCAGCATTTATTAATTGCCTACTGTGTGCGGGCAGGAACTTGCCCCCTGCCCTGGAGGAGCTCACGGTCTAACGGGCACTGCGTGCAGACACCAGGTTGTGTAGAAGATCTGAGAGGAAAGAGGGGCCGAAAACCGAGCCTTGGGAGCCGGCGGCCTCCGCCTGGGTACTGCTGGCGTATGCTGCACTCAGCACCCATGGCCCCCCCACCTGTGCGGGGAGGGAGGAGGGGCCGCCATCTCACCCACTCTCTGGGATGCAGCGGGTCCTTGAGCCCGGCTTTGGGGTGTCCCGGGGTGGGGGTGGGGGGACTCACTCCTGCTTTTTCCTTCCTGGATGTGGTTAGGGGTGCCTGGCCCGGCTCTTCACCGCCTGCGGCCCTGTCCAGTCAGTGCATCTGTGCGAGAGGCCAGACCTGTCAGAGAGGCCGGAGGAGGCCCCGTCGCCGTTTTTCTGTCCAAAGCTGGTTCCCGTAAGTGACCTGGGGAGCACGGGGGAGTGCTGGGGAGCGTCGGACCCCTCCCCCCACTCTTGGGGCTCGAGGCTTTTCGGGGTCGCTCTCCTAGACCTCCGGCAGCGCTGGGAGCCTTCACCCGGCTGGTCCTCTTCCTCGCTTTGGAGTCTCCAGATCATCCCCCTCCCCGTGACCCCCCCAGCCACCCACGGAGGGGCCAGAGACCGCCCGCTGTCCCTCTGTCTAAACCCCCGCGATCGGGGTGGGTGAGGGTGGGGGACACCACTGGCTCGGCCGTTCTACCGAACCGAGAGGAGAGACCCCCAGGAGCCAGTGCTGCTTTCCCCCTTGATTTGGGGGCTCAAAGATGGTCATTAGTCTACTTGCTTTCTGTAGGAAGAGGCCCTGGGGGCGGGGCGGCATGTGCATTACATTCAGACTAAAAGGAAGGTGCCAGCCCGGGCCACAGGCTCTGAGAGGGGACAGGGCAGGACTTGAACCCGGGATTTCCCTTAGTTTGCTTTTCTAAAGAAGACCCACGTGTACGGGGCGGAGATCAGGGATGCCTCCCTCTCCCTCAAATCTCCCAAGGCAGCCTGCAGAGCCCCCTCCCCCCAACTTTTTCCTCCGCTTCTCCCGGTCTCCCCTTGGAGGTGCCCGGGGCTCCTCACCTCCGCCCAGCTCTGCCCATGCAGGGGTTCCAGGTGGCCTATGTGGTGTTCAGCAAGCCGGCCTCGGTGCCCAAGGCCGCGGCTCTTCAGGGACCTCTGATCATCTCCACCGAGAGCCAGCGGGTGAAGACGGGCATCGAGAGTGAGCATGGGAGCTGGGCGGGGGCAGGGTGTGATGAGATCCTCCTAGTGAAGGGTAACAGTTAACACGCACAGGGCGCCCACTGGGCCAGCCCCGGAGAGAGCCGGGCTGTCCCAGGGGGAGGGCTGGGCTGTCCCAGTTTACAGGGTCAAACAGCAGCTTAGTCTATCTCAGGGCAGGTTGGATTCTGGGCTTCCCGCTCTCTCTCTGAAGTCAGGAAGGCTTCCCTGAGGAGGAGGTGGCTGGGGGCTGCCTCAGAGGCCTCTGGTCGGGGGGCCTGGGGAGGCTACTTTTGTCCCTCACTGTTGCCCCTTTGCCAGAGTGGATAGCGGACTACGCAGACTCCCTGGTGGACCCGGAGGCCCTGCGGCTGGAGGTGGACAAGTTCATGGAGGACTACGACAAGAAGACTGCCGCGGTACAGCTGCAGCCCCGGGGGACACGCGGGGTGGGGCTCCCTCCTCTGGGATTGGGGTAGGGCCTGAGGCTACCCCAAGGAGTCCAGCCTGCTGCTGTGCAAGGGGCCCAGGGGGCTGCTGACTCCTCATGGAACCTTCGGGGACTTCGCTGCAGCAGATTTCTGCCCCTGGGTTCAGTAACTGGGGGAGGAGGCCTGCAAAGAGGAAAGATGAGATCTCAGTGAGGATTCGCACTCAGATCCTTTGGCCACCAACCTAGCACTCCCCCAGCCTTGGGAAATAGGGCAACGCTGGAGGAGACAGGCTCAGACTGGTTGGCCCTGGGTCCTGGGGTGGTGGCTGACCTTCAGCCTCCCTCTCCTGCAGGAAGAGGCCGAGGCAGAGGCAGAGGAGGGAATCCCAGATGAGGAAGGCTGGGTGAAGGTGACCCGCAGAGGCCGGCGGCCCGGCCTGCCCCGCTCCGAAGCCGCCAGCCTGCGCGTGCTGGACAAGGAGAAACGCAAGAAAGCCCGCAAGGAGCTGCTCAACTTCTATGCCTGGCAGCACCGTGAGACCAAGATGGAGCGTGAGTGGGAAGCCCATGCCCTGGGCCCCTCCCGAGCTTGGGGCCCCGCTCCAGCTGCCCTAGCCAGGCCTGGCAGGTCACAGTGGGGCGGGGTCCTGCTAGAGGTGCCCTCCTGCCCTGTTTCTGCTCCTTTCACCCACCAAGGGGGCTCAGCCTGGCTGAGAGAGTCCTTGGCCGTGAGCCTGGGGGCCCTAGCTTGGCTGGGAGAGGACTCCGCCATGGGGTGGGAGTCCCTGCTAGGGATGGTCTGGGTGGGCTCACTCCCTGCATCATTAGCTCCATTATTACTGGGGAGAAGCCAAAGGCTTCCCGGAGTCACAGCATTTGGAGCAGGAAAAAGGTCCTGGAGACTCTGGTCCCCCCAGATAGGCCTATAGACTGCAGGGGGGCTCCACTCCCCTTGCTGAGTAGGACTCCTCCCTCCTTTCCTCCCAGAGAGTTTGTGGATGGAGCTGGAGCAGTTTAACAAGGAAAGGCCAGACAGGGCCAGGGCATCTCAATTCAAGCCCTGGCACGTCTGATGGCCACGGCCATGGGACCCATCCCTCTGGGCCCTGGTTTGAGGGGGCAGGTTAGCCCAGGTCCCTCAGGGCCTTCCTCCAGTCCATCCCTGCCCAGTCCCTAGGACCCCCTTTCCTCCTGGATCCCTTGGAGCAGGACTGTCCTGGCTTGGGTGCCTAGGAGGGTCAGGGCCCTGGTGCCCAAGGAGCGCCTCCCTCAGCAGGGCAGGGGTTGTGGAGGGGGGCGGCCGCCTGCCTCTGCCCCCTGACCTCCTCTCCCTCCTTCCAGACCTGGCCCAGCTGCGGAAAAAGTTTGAGGAGGACAAGCAGAGAATCGCTTTGATGCGGGCCCAGCGCAAGTTCCGCCCATACTGAGTTGGGTGTCCAGGCCCCGAGAGGAGAGGGACCGGTGGCCATTGTCCCTCGCCTGGTCTACGGGGACCAGGAGGGAAGTAGGCCACCCACAGGGAGTAGAGAGAGAGCAGGGCCCTTGGCACGCAGCTCAGGACTCCAACTTTTGGGGCGCCCTGGCTTTTGGGGGCACCATTTCCACAAGGCTGCGGCCATTTTTCAGAGGATGTAAATAAAGAACATATCTTTTCTGCCCAGTCGCATGCATGGTCCATTTGCATGGACTGGGCTGGAGGGGAGGGCTGCCTCTGAGGGACCCCTGCCCCAAAATTGCTGCCCCACCCCAAGCCCCCGTACCCACATGTACCACAAGCAGTACAAGGAATAAGGCTTTATTTGTCAAGCTGTGGAAGGCTCCCTGAGTCATTTCTGGGGGTGGTCCTGGAAGGGCTCGGCTTCAGCCTCTCTGCCCTTCTCTCCCCCAGCTGGTCCCTGCTGCTACCTGCAGAGGGGAGGGAGGTGGAGGCAGGGCTGTTACCCCGCCCCAGGCCCCTCTGGCACCTCCAGGAGAGACCCAGCAGATTTTCCTGCCTGGGCCTGGGGCCTCCGGGGCAGGGTGACTGCATCTCTCTGCTGGCAGGCTACAGGTGGGCCAGGCCATCCAGCTGGCCTTGCAAGAAGCTACTGATGATTCCGGCCACCCGCTGGGGCTCCTGCATGTGAACATAATGGTTGCCGGGGACCTCCACGTACTGGTAGCGCTGGAAAGGAGGGGGCAGGAGTGAGTGGCCACCCACTGCCTGGGGCAGCGCCAAGCTGACCCTGACCCTTCCCCAGCAGCCAGGCCCTCTCACCTCCTTGAGGGTCACCTTTAAGACCTTTAGAATGCTATCCGTGGACTGCTTGAATTCACTCCCTTCCTCCTGTCTGTAGTAATTGTATCCATCCGTGGCCCTAAAGAAGAGGGATCAGTGAAGGTCCCTTGGGGGGGGGCAGGGCTCCAGGTCTCTTGCACCTGGGGGAGGAGGTGTTGGTGTGTCCATGGACCCAGCCCCCTCCCCCCCCCGCCCCTCCCTCCCCGGGGCTGGAATGAATCCAAGAAAGGTTTTCTGGGGCCTCTCCTGGCTATACTTTCCCCAGGGCCTGAGGCTGCTCTTGGACTTAGGGGGCAGAGGCGCTGGCCGGGAGAGGGAGGGGCTCAATGGCACGCACTTCACCAGGAGGATTCTGGCCTGGATTTTCTTGCAGAAACAGGCCAACTGGTCCTTGCTGAGGAGCTCAAAGTGATTCTCTAGCTGGGAGGGGATAGGGCAAAACATGGTCAGTATAGACCCTCCCCTGTGCCCCCAAGGGTGCGGGGTGTCTCTGAGTCCAAGCACCCCCCGGGGCCTCACAAAACCTGGCAGGGTGATTGTTCCTGTTTCACAGTTGAGGGGATGGGGCTGGAAGAGATTTCCCGACCCTGGGAGCAGCACGGCTAGATAAAGTGCTAGTGCCTGAAGCAGGATTCGAACTTGGGTCTTCTTGCCTCCAGCCTCCCACTTTCTGGGCTCCCCCAAGGGAGAAGAGAGCAGAGCAGAGACTCCTCCTGGCCCAGATCCCAGCAGGGCCTGCTGTTTTTCCAGGAGTGCCCTTGTGATCTAAGCCCCACAGGAGGCTGGAGTACCGATGGCCACTCCCTGGAGACGTAACCCCGGGCTGGCCTCAGTATCCTCTGGGAAATGTGGGGAACAGATAATGAAGGCAGCCAATACAGCTGGTCCTGGGGTCAGGAAGAACTGAGTTCAAATTCAGCCTCAAACCGTACTCCCTTACTTGCTACGGGGCCCCTGTTCACTTCAGGTAAAACGGGTAGCATAATGGTGCCTGTCCCCTAGGGTTGTTGTGTGTGCGAGATGATTCAGATGGGTAAGGTGCCCTGCAGAAGTGCGCGCTGGCTCTGTGGCCCCTTCCAGCCCCGGCCTAAGAAGGGGACTCAGCCAAGGTCACCAGCTAGTTAGCAGCTGGCCCTTCGGGGCGGGGGAACCGAGACCCCAGGCTCCCAATCTCATTGCATCTCACTGGGGTGATGTCGGGCTTTTCCCAGCAATGCCCCCTGGAGCCACAAGATGGGGCTGTTATCGCATGAGTGGGCAGGGGCTTCACAGACATGGGGTGGTGGGTGGGTCTTGACCCTTCTGCACTCTGCTTTCAGTGTCAGTCCTTCACCCCTCTGAAAGGCGTCAGATTTAGAATTGGGATTTCATAAGAAAGAGACAAAGCCCCTGACGGGACAGGGACGCTTGCCTCAGGCTGCTCAGGGAGCTACCAGTGGAGCTGGGTTCTTTCCCCCTGGTGGAGCCTTTTTTATGGCCCACCGGTCCTTCACCACCTACTGCCTAGTGTTAGAAGGGTACTAGGTCCCCCTGACACACCCTCCTTGGGGGCAGATCGCAGCCCATCTCTCCACACCTCCGCTAGCGTGGGCTGCTCCTGCTCTGGCCTGTCTGAGGCCCAGAGGCCATCTGGTTGAAGGGATCCCAGAAGAGCTGGTGCCTCCTCTTCAAGGGGCTGGGGCAGCTCCAGAGTGACGTGGGGGTGGGGGGCTCTCCTAAGGCACCTCAGTGAGCCGGAACAAGGGCTTGTCTTGAATCAGTCACAAGCCTTGGATCTGAAGCCCTCTAACTAATGGACCTTGGACAGAACCGTTCACTTACTGGGTCTGTTTCTTTATCTATACCAGAGATATTAATGCTGGTACTACCTAATTCCCAAGGTGGTTAAAGAGAAAGTGCCATGGGATAGAAGATCCTTCCCCCCTTCCAGCCTTCTCTCCACTGTCAGCCCAGCTCGCCCTCCCACATGGAGTTGCTCATTGTCATCATTCTCCTGCCCTAAGACGTTCCATGGCTCCCTGTGCCTGTGCTTCTGTGCCTGGCATCCAAGGCTCTGTGATCGAGAACACAACCAGTCTCATCTCATCATGTGCCATAGGTTACAGTTAAATGAGCCACTGCAGTGGCCGCCAGTTCACAGGGTAGGTTTACAAAGCACCACCTGTACCCTGGGCAATGAGGTGACCAGGCCAGGCCAGGAGCAGACTAAGGGGCTAGCAACCAAGACTTAGGCAGCCACACTTTCCATTGCTTCCAAATTCTTTGGAAAAAGTTCCTCCCCTTCCTACCTGCCAAGGTTCCCATCTGATGTCTGTCTCTGCCCTCAGGCTCAAACACTCCCTTGAATGATGCCAGAATCACAGATATAAGGCGTTAGACGTTGGCACTATTGGGCTTGGGGCAGGGACAATCCAGGCCTGAGTCTGTAAGGGAGTGGCCCTGGCTAGGCGCAGCAGGCAGGATGAGGAAGAAGTGAGTAGCAAAGGGAGAAAGACTTGGGATTTAGAGGCTGAGAAGGCCAGAATCCTAGGAGCAGAGGTCAGCTAGTCTGAGGCTTCACTTCTCATAGATGGGGAAACTGAAGTCTGGGGAGGGGGAGGGGTCCTGCCTTCCCTGATCTTTCCCCCACAGTGGGAATGGAGCTATTAGAGAGGGGGGCTGGGTAGCTGGGATAATTAAACCGAGTTATGCTTTCCTTGGGGAAAATACAAGGAGGTCTCTGTCACCCTGGGGGCCCCTTGAAAGTGCCCAGGAGGCTTGAGCGCCTCTGAAGCTGCTGGTCCTGCCCCTGCCTCTCTGACTCTCCCCCTCCATCCGGCATAGTTCCTGGAGTAAGGAAGCTCTCTCACTCCTGGGGTGCCCACTAGGAGGACCCCATGGCGCTGCCTTCTCAACCTAGGCTGCTGGACCCCAGCATCCTTGGCACCGTTTGGTGGGCTAGCATCAGAAACATCTGCCCTTAGAGCTCTGCTGTCCAAGGGGCCTTTCCATCTGCACTGCGGCTGAGCCCTCCCTTCCTAGGATAGGAGCTCCTTGCACAGAACAAACAGGGAAGCATTAATTAGGCACTTACTATGTACTAAGAGATGGAGGTACAAAGATAACACAGACTTGGTCCTCTCAAGGAGCCCACAATCTAATGGGGGAGATGACACGGAGAAGGGGGTTCGTCCAGGAGGCAAGGACTCCCTGTATCCCCAGGGCTCAGCATCAAGGGCTTACTAAATGCACATTCATTCATTCCTATGTCCCCGGTGACCCTCCCACCAACTCCCTGCTCTCACATCCCATTTCTGTTGGCCATACTCTCGTTTTCTTTCTGACCTCCAGGCTAGAAAACCTGTGGTTAAGGGGCAGCTAAGGGTCACAGTGGGTAAAGCACTGGCCCTGGGGTCAGGAAGACTGGAGTTCAAATCTGACCTCAGACGCTTACTAGCTGTGTGACCCTAGGCAAGTCGCTTAACCCTGATTGCCTCAAAAAGGAAAAGAAAGCTGGTGGCCAGCTGGGATCTGCCATTCTTAGTCCTCCATGTCCATCCCAGGTTCTGGAATCTCTCAGACTTGGCTCAATCTCTTGCCAGCCTAGGAGGCCCTTGGCCCCACCAGATTTCTCTGCTTTGTCTTGGAAGTTCCTCAGCCCTGTAAACCTCCCATAGCCTTTCCTAGTCACCCCCAAACACGAACTGACCCTCTTCTCCATCTTCCTAGTACCCTTGTGGTCAGTACCGCACAATTCAGCTCCGAACTGAAGCATTTGTTGTATTTTTGGAGGCAATCAGGGTTCAGTGACTTGCCCAGGGGTCACACAGCTGAGGCTGTATTTGAACTCAGGTCCTCCTGGCTCCAGGGCCAGTGCTCTATCCACCTAGATGCCTCTGATTGAAGCATTTATTAAACACCTGCTATGTGCCAGGTGGGGTTACCAAGAGAAAAGTGAAAAGCAGCCCTGCCCTGACCCAGAGTCCAAGGAGAGAAGTCTTGGACTTCCTCCCCTCGTCTCCTCCAAACCTGCCCCTCTTCTCAATTTCTCTGTTCCTATCAAGGGCAGCATCACCCTTGGGGCACTCCAGGTTTTCTCCCTCACCCCAAAGAGCCAGTCAGTTCCACGGTCTTATAGCTCCTCCCACCACAACCTTGGTCAGATCCAATCCTTTCCCTGCACTTACGGAGCTGCTACCCTAGTCAGCCCTCATCAGGTCACGCCTGGCCCAGCGTTCAATAGGCATATATTAAGTACCTACTGTGTGCCAGCTAGGCACTGGGGATACATAGACCAAAAAAAGGTCATTCCTGCCCACCCTTAAGGTGCTGACGTTGCACAGGGGAGGTCACCAGCTCCCAAATAGAAACCGCACCATGGCCTCCAGCCTCTCAAAGCCATCCCCCCAAGGCACTGGTGGCCAGGTTACTTCAGTGCTCAGTCCATTCCAACGACTCCCTGTTAACTCTAGGATCCCATAGAGACTCTGGCATTTCTCCAGAGCCCGGTCTGGCTGCCTGACTGTGTGCGGCAGGCCCTCACAGACTCTACTGCAGCCAAACAGCTGCTGGCCATTTCTCACGCCTGACATAGGCCTGGGCCCTTTCCCACTTTCCTCGGAAGCTCCATTTAACACAGACTCCTACATGAGGAGGAGGGCCAGGCCGAGAATCAGGAGGACCTGCGTTCAAATCCAGCCTCTCTCGCTGTGTGACCCTGGGCAAGCCACTTCATCCTGTCTGCCTCAGTTTCTTCATCTGTAAAATGAGTTGGAGAAGGAACCGTCGAACCAGTCCAAGAAAACCTCAAATGGGGTCACGGAGCGTCAGGTATGACTGAACAACATTGTTTACCGTATTGGTATGTACCTCCCTCCATGGGACTGCAAACACCTTCAGATCAGGGACTAGTTTGGTCTGGGGGTCTTTTTAAATCCCTCTTTGGGGTGTCCCCCATGAACTGTGTTCCATAAATGCTTAACGGATCACACACACACACACACTCTCATGGACTTGGGAAGTGCTTCAGGTTTCAGGAGAAAGGGAAGATGAGGACTCACCAGGCCCAGCCTCCGGTCTCGGTTCAACACCAAACCTAGAGGGTCCAGAACAAAGATGGCACCTCAATGGGAGAAGCAGAGAGCATCCATTCTGGACAGTTCTGAAAGACTCTGGGTCTCAAGTGGCACTCTCTAGATATTATTAGCTTCTATGAGTCCCCCCCCACCACGTGACTCCCCAGGAGTGAGGGTTTCTTCCAGATTCTCCCATTGGGAGGCCCTCTGGGGCTTCTGGGGGCAGCTGGTACAGCCTCCAGATCAGCCCGTAAGCCCCATTTTACAGAGGAGGAAACTGAGGCAGGGGGCCGGGAAAGGACTTGGCTAAGGTCACACAGCTGGGGAGCTGCTGAGATGCACAATTCATTTGCTCAGACACCTCTTCAGTCTCCTCTTCACTCCACAAGCATCTGGGGGTAGACGGGGACCCGAATGTGGCCATTCCCTTTCTGGAGCAAGTTTGGATTCCACAGATGCCCCTCCCCCCCAACCACCACTCCTGCCTGGGGTTGTGGCCAGCAAGGGGGCTCTCTGACCTTCTGGCACCTTGGTGGTTCCTCTCTCCAGCAAGAGCTTCCCACACTCCTCACCCACCTGTATGTTGTTCTTTAGAAAGCTGGGGAAGGCACAGGAGGCATTGGGGAAATTGGGGCCAAGGAGGAAAGGCATTGTATCATTAACACACTAAGAGGGGGACAGGAGGCGTTTCTGAGAGAAAAGAAGGCAAACACTGTCGGCCGTCAGACCACAGGACCTAGAGATGAAGAAAACGGATGCTGGGTTCCTAGTGACTGACGAGGGGCGACCTGCCTCAGAGGAGGGCCTTTCTGCACGGAGACTGACCCAGAGGTGAAATCACAGCTCTGGCTTCAGACCTCCCCGCCAGATACACACAGCGTGTGAGTGTGTGATTGTGTGTGTGACAGTGTGTATGTGTGGGGGGGACAACAATGTGTAACTGTGTGTGTGAGACTATGTGTGTGTGACAGTGTACGTGACTGTGTGTGTGCGTGTGTGCCCCACTGGTGCGGAAACAGTTCTTAGCACGAAGTATTTGCTGAATGATTAATGCCTGACTTGTGGTTATTCTGGGCAAGACCTAAAGATCCAGAGAGACGGAGAGAACAAGGCCGGCCCAGAGGTGTCCGAGCTTCCCAGGATCTGATGCCCCAAAGCTCGCCCCTCCCCGCCCCCCAGCCCAGGACCCTGCCCTCCCCCCCCCTCCCCTGGCCCTAGGACCCCGCCTCCTCCCCCTCCAAGCCCAAGACCCCGCCTCCTGCCCCCCTGCTCAGCCCTAGGACCCTGCCTCCCCGCCTCCCCCGTCACCTGCCCCCTGCTCAGCCCCAGGATCCCAGACCGCCTCATTCCCCTACCTCTGCAGCATCTCCTCGGGGCCGACAACTTTGGGGGCCCTTTGCCGCTTGGCTTCCACCTGCAGCAAGTGCTCAATGCTGTGCCGTCTGTAGGTCAGCAGGTTGTTCATCTCCTGGAGGGTGGAGATGGGCGCGGGCTGGTGTGAGGGCAGGGGCTCGATCCCTAGGAAGCCTTCGACGCTCATGCCCGACACTGTCCCAGGCACCGGCAGCACCCGCAGCACCCCCAGAGGCTTCCGATCCATTCTCATAGGACCTCAGCAGCAGCCAGGGGCCCGCTGCCCTCTCTCCTCTCCACTCCCGCGAGCAGATGTGGTCTGGAGGGAGATGTGGTCTGGCCGGGCTTCCGGATGCCATCGAGCCCAGTCCCGGACTCCTGGAGGGGACTCAGCTTCTTGCCCTGGAGCCCCAGCCTGACCTTCCCTGGCCCCTCAAGTCACCACTGCTTCTGCCTGCGCCGCCGACCTCCCGCACTAGCCCGCATGCCCCACCCCCACCCCCGTGGTGGGGATTCCTCCCTTGCACACCCCCGTGGCCCCCTCGCAGGGTTTGGGGAGCGGGCAGGGATCTCCCCATCACTGCTCTGGCGCAGGTAGACGATCCCTTTGGCCTCTGATTGGGGCCCTCCCAAATCCGATGGTCCATCAGAGACTCCCCAATCCTAGCAGCCCTGGCAATGGAGCCACGGGCAGGGGCAGGCTGGCCTCAAGCCCAAATCCACATCTGCCCGGGCCCAAAATGCTGCCGGGAGGGAGGACAGGCTGTCCTATCAGTGAGGAACTGCGGAAGTGACCCTGCCAGTTAGGACACAAGGTGAAGCTGAGAGCAGCCCTGACACTTTCCCTTCTGCTGCCCTTCCTCCCCACCCCCACTGACCAGATGGGCATTCTTCAGATGCCAGGCTGTGTTTGCACGGGCACCCTGCCCCCCTCCCCCC
>CM053623.1:234634303-234680029 GCA_028646595.1 Phalanger gymnotis
CAGGACACAAGGTGAAGCTGAGAGCAGCCCTGACACTTTCCCTTCTGCTGCCCTTCCTCCCCACCCCCACTGACCAGATGGGCATTCTTCAGATGCCAGGCTGTGTTTGCACGGGCACCCTGCCCCCCCCCCCCCCCCCCCCCCCCCCCCCCCCCCCCCCCCCCCCCCCCCCCCCCCCCCCCCCCCCCCCCCCCCCCCCCCCCCCCCCCCCCCCCCCCGCCTCCTGTGACACTCTAATCCTGACCCCACCGAAGGACATAGCAGCTACAGTACAGATTCTGGCCAAACTGGATCCAGGTGACAAACACAGACAGACTCAGTGCATGCAGGTTCAGATCCTGGCCCTGCACTGACCACCTGGGTGACCGACCCTTTCCCTCTCTGGGTCCCCCAGAGTTCTGCCAGCTCTCAGTGCTTTGAGGCTGGTTGCCACCCTCTCTCCTCCCAAAGGCAAAAGACATCATCCCAGAGGAGCAGTGTGGTCCAGTGGGCAGAGCCCAACACCCCCTTGAGAACACACAGCAGGGTGTGGTCCTGGGCTAAGTTATCTCATCTCCAAAATGGGAAGATCCCCACAATTGATCTCACAGACCAGGAGAGCCAGATTTGTCAAGGCACTTGGTATCCCCCTGGTTTACCTGGGTAAGCCTTATGCCTATGAAAAGTGATCCTTTTTCCTTGGCCTCCCCCTCCCAGGCCATTGCTGTAGCTACTGTGAGGGAGGAGGGGTCTCTGGAGCCAGGGTCAGATCCCCTGGGGGGGAGTCCCCTGAGTCACTCTCCCTCCTCCCACTTCCTCTCAGCCTCCACCCAAGACCTCACCGCAATGTCATGGAAGAAGGGAAAAGAATCCAGTAGGATCAGTTTATCCACCATCTCAGGGAAGATGCAAGAAAACTGTGGAGGAGGAAGAAAAGAGAAAGACTGGGGCGGGGGGGTGGGGGGGGAGATGATTCTCTCCCTCCATCTGGTGCTGAGGAAGCAGACTACGGGTGTCTGCCCACCATTCCCAAGGCCATTGAGAGGCAGCTTCCTTTTGGGAGCTGTCCCCAGTTAGACTGGAACCTCCTTGAAGGCAGAGACTTATTTTTCCATGTAGTTATATCCCCAGGACTTAGCTCAGTGCCTGGCACATAGGTACTTAATAAATGTTTAGTGATTGACCGTGGTTCCAGAAGGTTCAGCTAGAGCTTCTAGGCTGAACTGACTTTGAGCACTGACTCTGGGCACAGCCTCTTGGGTCTGTCTCTCTAAGAGCCGGTCTCAGGGGGTTCAAGTCCAGGATGGGGACCCTGGCAAATCCTCCCCTTCCCCAAAGCCTCTAAAATGGGTGTGATACTGCCCCCCTCCAGGAAGGTTATGGGGACCGGAGGAGATCATGCATGGGCAGTGCAGCCTGGGAGGCTGGGCACCGTGCCCAACTCTGCCAGAGGGCAACTTTAGATAAGGCCCTCTCTGGCTCTCAGGCTCCTGACCTCCTTGGCTTTTGTGGGGAATAGGCTGAAGGTCTTTGCTATTATTAGGCAGCCAATGGGGGCAAGGGGAGGCTAACTTCTCGTGACACCTCCCATTCCAAGGGGACAGGGGCTTACCATGCCACCAATGATACCACCTGCAGGACAGAAAAGGAGAGTCTGTGGCTCCCCCTCCCCAGTCTGCCCCTCCCTCCCAGGGCCCTGGGAAGCATGGGTGCACATCTTGCCCTTATGGCATCAGTGCCCACAGTTTGCCAGGTCTAGGAAGATGAGGATTGTTATGTCCTCACTGGCACTGGGCATCCCCCCATCAGCCTAGAAGCTTTCCAGAGACACTGATCCCCATTGCCTCACACCCTATCTCCAGAGACTGGAGGTCTTGGGACTTCATTTTCCTGGCTAGGGCTGTGCCGAGTGGCCTGACTGCTAGATGCCACCTGTCTGAGCTGTGAAGGTCACAGAACCATGAGCCACAAGTGTAGAACCCAAGTGTACCCCCCAAACCCTCTTCTATTCCTCTCCCATTCTCGCACATGGGACCTGGCTCTTTGGTCTCTGGTACTCACCAAAACTGTGGGTCAGGAAGGAAAAGCGCTTCCATTTCAGGGCTGGAAACACGTATACACACACACACACACACACACACACACACACACACACACACACACACACACACGTCAGTGCCATCTCCCAGCCAGGCCCCCACCCCAGCCAGGTAACAGGTGACTGATGTCCCTGCTCAGGTCTCCCCTGCCTGGTACAGGGAGGCAGTCTTTAGATTCAGGGACATTCCCTCAGGTGGAGCAGGGGTCCGAGGGCCAGCAACCTTCCTGGCCACAGGCTTGAGGAAGAGACAGCTAGGGAGCCATCACCAGTTCACTATGAGAGGGATCTTAGAGGTCGCTGATCCTGCCACCTCCTTCTCCCATGCAGGGATGGAGGCCCAGAAAGGGAGAGGTCCTCTGGCCTTGGTTCCCACAGACACTCTGTACCTGAGCCTGGGCTGTCACCCTTGTTTTAAAAACAGCTTTGATGGGTGACACCTTCTGTCTCTGACTCCCAGGAGCTCCTCTCTCTCCCACCCCCCAGGCTGCCCGAGGTGCGGGGGACCTCTCAGGTGCTATGGGGGAGGGTGGGCTTTCCCAAAGCAGTACCCCCTCTCCCCCTGCTCCCACTCTCCCTCATTTACCTGTCACCACTCGGCACACCTCATTCACAAAATCCTGTTGGTAGTACGAGAAACCAGGGTGATGATGGGAGGAGAGGCCGTGGCCCCCAAAGTCCATGGCGACATAGTAGAAGGCTGCCGGAGAAGGAGATGGGTCAGTGCTCAGAGCTATCCTCTCCAGCAGCCGGCACCCTTCCCCCGAATCCCCCCAAAGCCCAGCCCACTTTGAGGTAGAAGCGGGATGAGTCTGTCGAAGGAATTGGCGTTGTCTAGCCAGCCGTGGAGGCAGAGCACTGGGGGCCCCCTCAGGGAGCCCCAGGCCTTGGCAGCAATGTAGCCCCAGGGCACGGAGAGCTTCAGTTCTGAGAAGATACCTGCAGCAAAGGGGAGATGGGAGGTACTTTTAAGGAGCTGGAGGTCACAGTGGAGGAAGACCTGAGTTCAAATCCACCCTCAGACACTTGGAGCTGTCTGATCCTGGGCAAGTGGCTTCACCTCTGTTTGCCTGTTTTCTAGTCTATAAAATGGGGATGATAACAGCACCTACTTTGCAGGATACAATTGTAAATGGCTTGGCACAATGCCTAGCACATAGTAGGTGTTTATTTTGTTTTTTAAAATTTATTTATTTTTTGTTTTCAACCTTAGTAGGTGTTTAATAAATGCTTATTCCCTTCCCCCATCCCTCTGCCCCTTCCCTCCTTAAGGAGCACACAGTTGGATGACAATTATCCCCCTTTTACAGATGAGGACAATTGCCACTGAATCCTCATTAGGCCACCTTAGCCCAGGACAGAGATGGTTCCTCCCACTGGTTCTAACTCTTTTTTACGTCATGACTAACGTGAAAAGAGGTTTAAAATGAATGCATCAGTAGAGCCTGTATCGGATGGCGCCGCATCTTGGGGTGGGGGGAGGGGAGGGGAGGGGAGAAAATTAGGAACTTAATCTTATGGAAGTGAATGTTGAAAATTAAAAATAGACAAATAAATTAATATTTTTTGTTTAAAAAAAGAAGAATTCAAGGCCATAGTCATCATACTCTGTAATCCAGCAACACGTGCCTCTTTGTCCTTCCTCCATTTCCAGACACGAGGCATTCTCCCAGTCTGTGTCCCCTGCCTGGAATGCCTTCTCTCCGAAGGCATTCCTTCTCACCTCCTGTCTCTGCTGGCTGCCCCTCCCCCACCCCCACTGCTCCTTAGAGAACCAAGCCCTTCCCCGCTCCCCTCTGCCCAGTACATCGGGCAGAGCTTCGTTCTGGGAGTCAAGCGAGGGGTCTGTCCCCTCCCCCATCTGTGTGACCTTGAGCTTGGCGGTGCAACAGGCAGAGTTGGGCCAGGAAGACCCAAGTACCAACGGGGGCCTCAGACGCTAGCTGCGCCACACCTCGCGCCTGTCTGCTTCAGTTTTCTCGTCTGTTAAGTGGAGAAAATCACTGCCCCTTCTTCTCTGGACTCAGGCCAGGGCCCCGCACCCGCGAGGAGTTCCCCTTCCCTTCCTCCGCTGAGCCTCACTCTCCCGGCTGCACAAGGGATGCTGCATGCCCTCCCGTGCAGCCCCAGACCCTTCCCCGCAGTCGGCGCTCACCCATGGGGGACGGCATATCGCTCCTTTGCGCACCGGGGGCTCCCGCTGGAGATCGCTGCGAGTGCCCAGACACCCCTACATAAAAGCTGCGGCTGCGGGAGCTCGGTTTTCAGGAGCCGGGAAGCTGCCGTCACTGCTCCGCCTCCCCTGCAAAGCCCCTCCCCCGGGGCTGATCTCCTCCTACAGGCCCCGCCCCCCGCCCGGCGAGGGGCAAATCTCCATCCCTTCGCCTTTCTGGGACTCCGGCGAAAGGGGTGTCTCCGGCCTTTGCCAATCCCCGGCGTCGGGACCGGTCTCTCTGGCTAGTGCTGCTGGACGGTCCTCCCGGCGGGGGCTGGGTCTGCTGCTTCCTCGGGGCATCCTCCCGGGGCACCAGGGCACCGGACTGGATCACAGGTCAGAGCCCAGAGAACCCAGACCTGGGAGGGGTCTTACCAGAGGAGGCCATCGCCCGCTCCTTGGGAAGGTGGCCGGCCCTGCCAGTCAGCCTTTCACTCGATGCCTTTTCAAGCCATTCCCCAAACGGTTCTTGGTACCCCATTAGGTTGTGAGCCTTTCCTCAGAGGGGTGCCTGGCACATAGTAGGCACTTCATAGACAGGTGTTTGATAATGACTGTGCTAAGGGCTGGGGGATTGTAGAGAGCCCAGCAAGCCCCTGCTAAGACAGTGTGGGAGAAAGGGCAAAGTACTTTGGAGGGGCCATGGGGGGAGCCAGGGTCCTCCTGAGTTTGAGGACAGCATGGCCCTAGGAGGAAGAAACTGGCTAGAACCCCCAGAGTCCCAAGGAGGCTTAGGCCTAGCATTAACCTCACCACGTGGGCCTGGGAGGCCGATCAGGTGGGAAGCAGACTGTCTGAGCAGCTGGAGAGGCAGACCCGATACTTGGAGTCTGAGGACCTAGGTTGAATTTGACCTTGGGCAGCAAACATTTATTAAGTGCCTACTCTGTGTCAAGGTACCATGCTGAGGGCTGGTAATGTAAAGAAAGGAAAACAGAGTCTCTGGCCGCTAGTGGGGGAGTCTCATGGGGGAGACAACATGCAAACAACAATGTCTATGAGAGATACATATGGATTATATTTGTAACAGTGCCTGGCACACAGTAGGTACTACATAAATGCTCAGTTCCTTTTCTGATGTAAATGGGAGGTCATCTCAGGGGGAAGGCCCTGATGGAGGAAGGCCTTCTCCAGCAATGGGATTTGAGATGAATTTTCAAGGAAGCCGAGGAAGCCCAATTTCTGAAGGGCTCTCAGCCTGGAGGGAGGCCCCCACCAGAGGCCAAAGCCCTGCTTTGCTCTGGATTACTGTCCCTGATTTGAACAGAGGCGAAGATGCTACTTATGACAATGTTGGGGGAATCATTAAACTATGGATGAATGATAGGACTGGGGAGATTCAGACTGTGAGTGCTGGGCAGAATCCAATAAAATGACATTGAACGGAGATATGTGAAAAGTTCCAAAGCTCATCTTCCTGAATCTGGGGTGGAGAAGGTGTGCCTAGACAGGAACTCCCATGAAAAAAGACTTAAGACATACTACTGGCCTTAGAAGCTCTGTAGGAGTCTGTAATGCTAATGGGATGTAAGATCTTCCTTGCCCATTAATAGGGCTCATGAGGAGCCCATTAAAGCTTGCTTAGGGGAGGCTTGCTTGTAGGAAGGCTTTCACATGTTTTGCTAATTTCTAATTAGGCACTGAGTTCTGGCTAGCTGAAAGAGTGCATATTCTGAGAGGTGAGCTTTTGCTTTGGGGGTTCACTTATGAGAAGGACCTTGTGATTCCCTGGGCAGACTGAGTAGCCCTATGTTCAGAGCTCCCCGACAGCTCAGAGGTGAAGGCTCTCTCGATCCAGGGATGTATGTAAAGTGTATAGCAATACTGCTCTGATTCGGGCAGTAGAGCCCCATCTGTTGGTCTTTATTTCTCTGCTTATATTTTCTCTGAAGTTCAGGGTGCTGACTTTTCCCCTGAACTAGTGAATATAATTAAAGGTTGTTGACCCCTTAAACAGCTATCTTTCCTAGAAAAGCAGATCTAAGAGCCTGTGCTAGCAGCTGTCCTGGGTGTGCCAGTGTGTTTGCTGTTACAGAATCCATAGAGGAACATTAATTAAGGGAACCGAAGGCTTCTGGGTAACAGACCTGTGTTCAGAGCAGGGCCAGTTCTGGTCTTTCAGTGTATTTTGGTCTCGGTTGCAACATACCTGGCATATCTAAGTTTAAGAGAAAAAAATCCATCCATAATGAGTTTGCACACTTACTGTCTATGTGACCCTGGGCAAGTCACTTCACCCTGCTTGCCTCAGTTTTCTCATCTGTAAAATGCACTGGAGAAGGAAATGGCAAGACACTGAAGTATCTCTTGCAAAAAAAAAAACCCTAATAAGTCAGACATGACTAGAATGACAGAATAACAAACTTCTAAAGTTGTATGTGTTGGGGGCAGGAATAGGGACCACCACACTGTCCCCAATGAATGTCCTTTGGTGTTTGAGTGCAGATAGACCCTGGAGGCCGCCTCAGTGCCCATTTCAACCCTCTTCCATGAGAGCACAGAAACACTGTGGTTGTTGTCCTTCGTTCCTGCAAAGGGCCAAAATGTCATCATTATGTTAAGGCGAAGGCACAGTGTGTCCCACTGGGGCTGATGGGACCATCAGAACATTACGAGCTCGGAAGTCCCTACCCCAGGGTGGGCACAAATAGTCCATATGAACATTTGGAGTGGATTCTCTCAATTCACATCCCACATTTCTTTTGAACTAATGCAATTCTGCTTTGTTCGTAGAGCCCAGAACCTTCTCTGATGTGGGCAGTCCTGGGCCAGGGTTTCCCATGTCACACACTCAATTCCGAAGTTCTTCAGAGACCTTGAGAGCATCCTCAAATGGCTTTTTCTGCCTACTGTGTGAATGCTTGTTTGAGTTCTCAGTAAAATAGTCTTTTAGGCAAAGGAATATTTGGCATTTGAACCACGTGGCCAGCCCATCAGAGTTGTACTCTCTGAAGCAGAGTTTGAATGCTTGGCAGTTTTGCTTGAGAAAGGACCTAAGTGTCTGGTGCCTCAGCTTTCCAGGCCATCTTCAGGCTCTTCCTAAGACAATTCAAATCGAAGTGATTCAGTTTCCTGGGACCGTGCTGGTAGGCAGCCTCTTCTCTCCCACACTTTCCCCCAGAGCCTCCCGAACACTGCACTAGCTCTGGTAATGCGTGAGTCAACCCAACCTCGTCATCTATGTGTACATCCCTGGAAAGTATACTGCGGAGGTAAGTGAACTTGCCCACAGCATTCCAAACTTTTCCATTTACTGTAAACAATGGTTCCACGCATGGATGGCAAGGTGCTGGCTGGTGGAGAGCCTTCCTTTTCTTGATGTTAATTGTTAGGCTGAAATTAGCACAAACAGCAGAGAACTGTTGCATCTCAGCTTCAGAGGCTGCGCTGAGTGCCCAATCATCTGCAAACAAAAAGCTGAACACCAGCTCTCCCTAGACTTTAGTCTTGGCTTGTAGCCTTTTCAAGTTCAACAATTTACCATCTGTGTGGCAGCTGATGTGGCAGCTGACCTTCATACTGTTTTTGTCCTCATTAAAGCTGTCTGACCACATGGCTGACAGCATCATTCTAGAAGGCATGGGAGCAGGCACAAGGCCTTGTTTCACTCCATCAGTGACTCAGAAAGCTCATCCATTGTCCATTTTCCAAAACCCAGGCAAACATGCCATCTTGAAACCAATATATAGTACTGATAACCTTCTCCAAGCAACAGAATTTTGTCATTATTTTCACAAGGCTATTAGTGTCAGAGATCTTGGTCAGATTAATAAATATTGTGTGCCAACCTCTGTTCAGCTCCTGGCATTTCTCCTGGAGTTTTTTGGCAGCAGACAGACACCTTGTTGTTTGTTCCTTGGCTCTTTCTGAAGCCACACTGGTTCTCTGGTAGATGAATATCTTCCAAGTGAGAGATTAGCCTATTACAGAAGACTCTGGCAAAAGTCTTTGCAGCACAAGTAAGAGAGGGATCCTACTGTACTTGTTACAGAACAATCTATTTCCTTTACCTTTACAGAGATGGAAAATAGGGGCATTCTTGAACATCTGGGGGCTAACTTCCTTTGCCATATAAGCCAGAACATTTCGGTCAGCTTTTGTGTGAGCAATGGAACTCCTTGCCTCACAAATCTTAGCTGGAACAGAATCAGCACCTGGCGCTTTGCTGCAAGAGAGGAGCTTATGGCGTTCAAAGCCTCTTCCTCAGCTGAAACATTAACCCTTGCCCCAGCAGGTGCAAGCCTCTGGGGTGGCTCAAGCTGTCCCTGGGTTTGAAGTGGGGACAAATGAAAGGAAGGGAGGGGACTGGTTGGGAGAGGTTGGGAGGGCTTTCTCCCTCGAGGTCTTTAAGCAAAGATGTAAGGACTCTTGGTCACGTACTGAGAGCCTAGATAGGTGGTCCCTTCCAACTCCAAGAGTCCGTTAATTGTCTTATGAATTTTTACAGTTCTCCTTTTCACTGATATATTTGAATTTACTAACAATATCGATGCACTTGAAGAAAAAGGTCAACAAAATGAGGACTAGGGTACCAAACAGTACTTGAAAGTCCATACAGCCTGAGCAGAGCCTTGTGTGCTCTGGCCCTGGGATATTCGGGGGTTCTTCCTCCTGTCTCAGTAAATTTTCATTGCTCTTAGTTTTGGGGAGGGGTTTCCTGCCACATTTTCTTTTTCCTTTTCCCAGAAGGCAGCTGAGGCTGGACACGAGTCACAGCCAGGCTTTTCACTTGGCAAGAGCAGGAGAAGGATCTCGGTCCGGTCAATCACTTACTGCCTTCTGAGGAAGCAGCAGTTCTGACTCTCCGCGCCCCCCCCCCCACGCCCTGCATAGATGGTGGGGCCATGCTTGGCTTGGGCCCACTGCCTATTGCGACCACCACTGTGGCCCCAGCACAGGAAAAGGCCACGACTGTCCCAGCAGGCTTGTCCTCCTTGGAGCTGTCCAGATACCCTTTGGGTCTGAAGGAGCTTAATCGGGCCAGGTTCTGACTCAGACCAGCCATTCAGCTCATTTCTAACCTGGCCTTTAATCCACTGCAGCAAGTATTTATTAATCGCTTCAGTTAATTTGCACCTTATTATGTGCAAAAAAAAATTGGAGAAAGAATCGACCCCAAATGGGGTCATGGAGGGTCAGACAGGACTGAATAGCAAGAACAGGCAGGTGAGCCAGACATCAGGCATCCACTGAACAAATATTTGTCGAGCTCTACTTTGGGACAAAGCAGCCAGCCCTTCAGGTGCTCCCACGGATTGGGCTGGAGTCCAGAGAGAAGTGAAGAAGAAAAGGCCATTCACCCCTTGCCCCGGCTCCCTTGGGAACACCACTCCCGGGTCTGTGGCAGGCAGCCCGGTCTCAGGCTCCCCTGCAAGCATTTCCCTACGCCTCTTCCTCATTTGCCTGCAGATCTAGACTAGAACCCAGAAAAGGCCTGCTTCTGTTCCTGGCTGGAGTCCATGGGGACACTAGGAGCGCCCCACCCACCCTCCTCTTTTAGAAATATTCAGATGAAGCCTTTGCACTCCCAGAATCAAAGCCTCCTGAGTCCAAGCCCGACTCTCTAACCACTGGACCACCTGGCTGCCCCTGCATCTATGCACATGCACGAATAAAACATCTTTAAAAGATTTGGTGAACACAGCTAGGTGGCCAGAGCTCAGGTCCTGGAGCCCCTCGCCCTTCTCTCCCATCATAGCTCATCTTCCCGCCTCCCACAAACATGCCAGGCTGGAGGCTTCCTGCCTGTGTGCCCCCCCCCCCCCCCAATTACTCTTAACAAGGCCTGGAGGTAGCGGGGGCAGGGGGGGGTGGGGGTGGGAGGCTTCATCTGCTGCCCTGTGCTGCCACCACCTGGACTGTCTCTGCCACAGCAACCCTAAGGGGCCATTCAAACCCCCTTCATCTCCAGACCCTTTGGGAGCCAGCTCAAGTTGAGACTTTCCCGGAGCAACAGATGCCTCAAAGTTTGCCCAAAGGGGCTGAGGAAGCTGCAGCACACCACTCGTGAAAAACAATGCTGCGGAGACGGCATAAAAGGGGTCAAAAGAGAGGGATGAGCTGGGGCCAGCCTGAGAGCACCCCCACATCCACAGAAAGCTGGAGCAAGGCCCCGGTGCCTGGTGGATCGCTACCATGGCTCTTTGGAGCATGCGGACTGGATCACATGGGCAGGCTCAGAAGCCCTCCCACCTATGGGACCCTGGCACCATCAAAGGATGGAAGCTATAGAACGACCAGGGCATTCCCCCCCGCCCCATCTTGGCTCCAGCCAGAGCCCTCTGGGTCAGTGACTTCTGCCCTAATACAAAAGTGGAGCCCAGATTGTCTCACTCCAGACAAATAAGAGAACTGCCCCTTTCTGGACATGTTTCTGCCTCACTTTCCTGCCTTCATGCTTTTGCTTGTGCTGTTTCCTACTGCTGGTGTGCCCTCCTCTCCATCCTCCCTGCTGAAATCCTGTCCATCCTTCGAGGTCCAGCACCAGCTCCTCCATGGTGCCAGGCCTGATTTCTCCACACTAGCTTTCCCTTCCTGGGACCTCCCATGGCTTTCGTTTACCGCTTTCCTGTACACACCTCTAGGTTGGTGTCATTGGCTGGTGAACTCCAAGAAGGAAGGGCTGAGTCTCATTTAATGTCCGAATCTTCCCTACCCCACCCCCACGGTGTGTCTGCACAAAATAAGCACACCCTAAGTATTTGCCCAATTGACTTGAATGTGGAGGTCTCCAGGGCACTCATATGGCAGCTCAGTCTTTGGTGGGCTCCTCCCTCCATCCAGGGCTTCCTGAGGCAAGGCACCAGGAAAGGGTTGCTGCCACTTCAAGCCACCTTAGCTGGCCCTAAACCTCAGGCCCTCCAAGGAGGGGAAGTGGTTTCCTTGAGGAAACGTGGGGACTTCACAAAGAGCAGACAAGGCTCTGCAAATTACCCAGAAACAGAGGAGCCTGGGGTGGGGGATTTCCAAGTCTCAGCTCTGAGTCTAGTATTTTTTCCGAGTAGGGGTCAGGAATTCTGGCTTGGCAGCTGCTAGGAGGAAGTCCTTTGGGTCTCAGGACCTCAAAAGGGGGTATCAGCCTTGTCTCTGGTCAGTCTCTCCCACCCACGAAAGGCAGGCAGCTGAATCTTTTTAAAAGGTCATTTTTTACCATCAACCAGCAATCTATGAAATAATTAAGAGCCTACTGTGGGGCAAGCACTTTCCTGGGAGTGCCGAGACAAACATTAAACAGTCCATGACCTCTAGGGGCCCACATTCTATTGAGGGAATCATGTATACATGCATATTCTGAGTAAATGCAAGGAAATTTGGGGCAAAGGGTAGGCCCTAAGAGCTTGGGAAAGCCAGGAAAGACCTCCAGCTTGGGCTGAGGCGTGAATGAAGCTTGGGATTGGGTGAGGTGCTAGTGAGAAAGGAGGCATTGCCTGTTTGAGGGACCGCTAGGACCAGAATGTCACGTGTGGAAACAGCCAGAGGACCAGTCTGGTTGGACTGATGAGGCTGCAAAGGTGGAGGCAGGCTGGGAAGGGCTTTGAAGGCTGAAGAGAGGCATTTGTGCTGGAACCTCAGAGAAATGGAGAGACACTGGAGTTTATCAAGCAAGGGAGTGGCCTGGGCTTCAGAGTATAGCTTTGCAGATCATAGACTGGAGAAGGGGAGGCCAATTAAATAGTCCAGGTAAAAGGTGATAGCTAGGATGGTGGCAATGTGAGGGCAGAGCAAAGGACTGATGTTGGAGGAAATTGAAAAGATGGCATTCCCTGGCTTCAGAATCTACCATGGGAGCAACAAGGTGGTACAGTGGATAGGGTGGACTTGAGTTCAAATGTGACCTCAGACACTTCACTTAACCCCAATTGCTTCTCAAAAAAGGAAAAAAAAAAAGAATCTACCATGGCTCCCATTTTCCTGTAAGATAAAATGTAAATTCCTCTGTTTCATTTTTCCACAGTCTGGCCCCAACCTACCTTTCCCACCTCACTGTGCCCTCTGGGATCCTGTCAAATGGGCCTGCTCCCTGACCTCCCATGGGATCTTAAATCCCATCCCTTCCAGCTCAGCGATTCTAGGATTCTGTGCATAGTCAAAGAATGATATACAGATGTGTGTGACTCTAGGTTCTCCCACAATTTAGTGAGGAGCATATCTGATTGTTATATTCAAACTGCTTCCCTGGCGCTATAGGAAGGCCTACATGTTATCCCTCTTCTGGATGCCCCTTCCACATATGACTGTGTGTCTTCCTTTTCCTTTCCGGTGATAAGTGCCTCCCGGCGTGCTCCGCCCCACCCAGTCCTCTTTCAAGGCCTCCTCAGAGCACGGAGGGAACCAGGGCCCCTGGAGACATAAGCTTTGGCAGCTCAAGTCTGAGAATGGCCGGACAATGCATGGTAAGTGTGTCCGAGGAGCAACCTGGCTTCCTTCAGAGCCGCTCATGCTGCAGTCAGCAGTGACCTAACCCATTAAACCATCCACTGAGGCATGAAGGGCTTCCAGTCTGCACTGGCGGAGGGAGGAAGTAATGTATAACTATTGAGGTGTGTGCAGCATCTGTCTAGGAGACTATACTCTTGGTTAATCCATCAACCAGCATTAACAAGCACCTTCTAGGGGCCAGGCAAGGGCTATGTTAGGCATCAGGGAAATGAAGAAAAAGGAAAAAGACCCTGCCCTCAGGGAACTTCCATCCTACAGAAGCATAGAGTGGCACAGGTAAGTGAGAATAGCTACTTGGTTGGTATACAGGAAAAATGACTGGAGTTTAAGTCAGATGATCTTGGTTTGAATTCCCCTCTGCTAATTAAGAGCTATGTGACCTTAGACAAGTCACTTCAACTCTCTGGGAGCTTGGTTTTGTTATGCCCCCCGCCTTTCAGTTTCTCCATCTTGCCTCAGCTTGTCCCACTGTTTCTGTCCCCATCTCCATGGAAATCTAATTGTGTTCTTTCCCTTTAAGTACTCTTTCTCTTCCCTTGCTCACTGCTGTTCGATTTGAGTAATTACTCCGAACAGTCGTGCGCTTCAATAAATCTACATCTAAATTTATATCCGGGTCTCGCTGGCTTTTTTTCGGCACAACATTTCCCCCAACTGTAAAATCATGATTTTGACACGGCCTTGGAAGCCCCTCCCAAGGAGGATCCTGAATCACTTTTCATCCCTGGACTCAGTTGTCTTATCTGTAAATGATGCAGATTGGTCTCATGGCCTCTGAGGTCCTTCCCAGCTCTACACAGAGGAGCCTGTGAATGTCTAATAAGAAAGCAATGGGAAATCAGCCTAGGAGGGAAGGCTGCAGCCAGAATGGGATCAGTGGGAGCCTAAGCACATGGGACATAGCCTCTGAACGGAGGCAGGGTTTGGAAACTGAGGCTGGCCATGGTCCCTTTTGGTAGAGATGTGTGTGGTCCTCTTAAGAAGAGGCTATCTGCACAGGTGGGAGGCCTGGGCACTGATGGAAGGTTACAAAGAGGCAAGGCTGAGGAAGGACCCAGGGCCTTAGGGCCCCAGAATCACAGATTTAGAGCTACAAGGGACACTTGACTTCTCCTCCAGCTTCCTTGGTCTTCAAAGTCCATTTAGGTGGGCCTGGGAGTATTTAAGGGAGATCGAGGAAAAAATAAACACTTCCCTGAGAAACACTCTGTCCTGCCAATGTGGCAGGGACCTTCTAACCTCCACATCTTTGCGCTTCTTGTTTCTAGTACCTGGAATGTCCTCCCATCCCCTCTTTGCTTATTAACCCTACCTTTTAAAGCCTACCATGTGTAGGAAGCCTTGCCTGGTAACCAACTTTCCTCCTTCCTCATATGGCACTTTGGCCCCTTTTCAATGAGCTTATAAAACATTATATGTGGAAGGAGACTGGTTTTTCACTGACATCAAAGCATTCAGGCTTTGCATAATAAAGACCGGAATGAGGGTGTGGAGGTGGAGGCCAATGACCTTAACTCAATTAGCTTTCCTTTGGTTCTGGCTCCATTTAATTTCTTTGGTTTTTTTTTTTTGGCAGGGCAATTGGGGTTAAGTGACTTGCCCAAGGTCACACAGCTAGTACATGTGTCGAGTGTCTGAGGCCAGATTTGAACTCAGGTCCTCCTGACTCCAGGGCCAGTGTAATACTCACTGTGCCACCTAGCTGCCCCTCCATTTAATTTCTAGCTAAGCCAGAGAAGATTTGGGGAGTATATTAGATTTTCAGAACTCCAAGCTAGATAGTGATCTGTAAGAGAAGGTCCAGAGTGGGGGGGTTGATAGGGACAGATATAATTGTAGAGGGTGTGGGGACGTTCTACCTGGTTTCTACTAGCTGAATGTAGTTGTTATGACTAATGAGCTATCAACCTAGCCCTACCAGAGAGGAGTTTTAGCTACTATACCCTAGCAGAATGAAGTCAGAATGGTTTAGCTGGCCATATTGAATTGTATTTATATTTATTTGGTTAAACATTTCTCAATTTCATTTTAATTTAGTTCAGGTTGCACTTGGGAATTTTGAGGGCCTGTGTTTGAGTCTGACCCCTCCTGCTGTAGAGTCAAATGTGTGAGTTGCCCTTCCACGCTTGGGCCTCCACGCAGAATCACTTATTCCAATGATAGTGTGTGTATACATGATAGAATTTATGAGGGGAATGTTTCATTGCAAATCTTACTGTATTATTTCCTTCAATCATTACCTTTGTTTTGAACTAGTTGTGTCTGACTAGAGAAAAGGTAAACATTGGTGGAGGCTCATGAGTTCTCATGCTGAGTAGTGGCAGAGCCACAGACTGCCTTGAACCTGGACCCTACATGTGAGAGGGTAGATGCCACAGGCACTCCACGTATTGTAGGATCTGAGTATGTGGTTAATGAGAATTCACAATTTTATCTCCTTGAAGGTTTACAAAGAATGTTCCTGCCAACAAATCTCATGTGAGGTTGGTGGTGCAACACTATGGTTTCTACTTTGCAGATGGGGAAATGGAGACCGAAGTGAAAGACGGTCCTGATCAGACATTGTCCTATACCGCACAGACCACAGGTCCCATAGGGGAACCTTGTTCTATCCAAACTCCCCCTTGCTGTCTGTGGGAGCCCTGCTCACTGGCAGTGTCTGGTAGAAACACCAGCCTTGCCAATGGTCTGACTAACTGCCCCATTGTAGTGCTCTCTCTCTCTCTCTTTCTCTCTCTCTGTATTTGTATCTCTGTATCTGTCTCTCTCTGTGTGTCTTTCTCTGTCTCTCTCTTTCCTCTCTCTCTGTCTGTCTCTGTCTCTCCGTCTCTCTCCTCTCTCTGTGTGTCTTTCTCTCTCTTTCCTCTCCTCTCTCTTCTCTTCTCTGTCTCTCCCTCTCTCTCTCTGTCTTTCTCTGTCTCCCTCTCCCTCTCTCTGTCTCTCTCTTTCTCTGTCCTTGTCTGTCTCTGTATCTTTTTCTCTCTCTGTCACTATTTTTCTCTGTCTCTCTTCCCAAGAGTACCCCAGGGGTGTGTGTGTGTGTGCATGTGTGTGTGTGTGTGTGTGTGTGTGTGTGTGTGTGTGGCATAGGTGTGAACCTTTCTGGTCACCTCTTTGTGGGCGGCCTGTGGGTTTTGCTTTCCTGGAAAGAAGCTCAGCTTCGTTACTCAGAAGTGGCCTGCTCTAGGAGGGAGGGCAGGGGGAGGAAGAACACGCTTGCCATCCTGGCTGCCTGCCTCCCTTTCCCTTCTTGAAGCCTCAGTCTTCTCTTCTGTAAAATGGGGGTTGGGGATGGAACCAGTTCTCCTGTAATGCCCTGCTCCAAGCCCCTCTCCCATCTTCCTCTCTGCATCAGAGGGGCTGAGAGAGTAATTTTGCAAATGAAGCTGGGGTTGGAGGAGAAAGAGGCCTGAATTGAAAGGAAATCTGGGGCGAGGGAAGCCTAGAGAAAGTGGCAGCTTTTATAAAAGTGAAGTAAATTCAGAAAACTGCTCTGAGTGGGCCCCTCCCCAGCTTTGATTAGGAGCCTGGGAAAATGGTTTGTAAACTTACTTTTTGAAAAGGAAGCTGTATTTTGAATGCACCCATCAGCAAGCTCCCTCATCATTTGGTGGGGAGCAGCCACTGCTCAGGCTAGGGGGCTTTGCAGGCCCAGGCCTCTTCTGCTGTCAAGCTTGTCCCCTGGAGGAAAGAGCTGGAGACCCTGCGCTGTCCAGGGGGCGCCCCCCCCCCCCCCCCCGCCTGGGGCCCCACCTGCAAGAGAGACCAGAAATGGTGTTTCTGGGAAAGCAAAGTTTCCTTTCAGTTCTACTTAAAACAGCATTCCTCCTTCCAACGGCTGGCCTTCAGTTCTCTCCCTCACCTTCCGGAGCTGAGGGCAGCTCAGTGTGGTGGACAGAGAGAGCTGGAGCACGTGGGTTCAAGGCTGGCCTCTGAGATGTGGGCTGTGTGACCTTGGGCAGTCATCTTCAAAACCATGTAAGCTGCAGAGAAAGGTGGTGACCTGTGTTGGTAGAAAGAAGTGCCTCACCTGGGAGTTCCTTAGACCAACGAGATCACCCGTCCAGTCCTTCTCCCCAACTCAGGAACTCGGGTGATGTGCCATCCCTGGGAGCAGAGAAGGGCCTGTGACACGCCTTCCCCTCTTGCTTAAAGCTCTCCACTCCCCCCTCGGCCTGCTTTACACTAGGCTTTGCCACCCCTCAATCATCCAACTCCAGTTTCTCCAATGCAACCTACAGATATTAAATCTTCATGCAAGGAAGGCCCTGTGCCAAGAGGAAAAACAGCACCATGGGTTCCCATGAGGTGCTTACAGGGTGGTGGGGATGGAGGAGATGGGTATCCAGACATATGGGTCAGAGACCACTACCCACATTAAAAACAAAGACTGTTCTTGAGGAAAGGCAAAAAGGAGTCTATTACTTTTCATGAGAAAGGACACAGTGCAGCGTAGGCCAAGATATGGCCAGCATGTGTGTTTGTGTGTGTGTGTGTGTGGGTGGATGGGTGTGTGTGATACAGCTCAAAGCAAGTTATGTAGACACTAACACAGAGTTCCCCCACCCCTATTGGCTCCTCTTTCCATTGATAGGATTTGGAGCTCACATTCTAAACCCAGAATATTTTCCCAGCAACAGAGACAAAGAACAAAAAGACAGGTGTGAGACTAGGGAAAAGGGAATGAAAGCCAGATAAGCAAGACCTTGCAGATGACTGTCTACTGATGTAATTTCTTATCTCTACTTTCTCAGCAGAGCAGTTCCTAAAAATATAGAAGGAGTGCAGGGTGGGGAGGGTGGATGCTGAGGGGGTGGGCTTCATTATTTCAGCATTCCACTCACAGATAACCATAATACAAGTTAAAACATGATTAAGCCTCAAGAGGAGGCTTACTTGAGAGGCTCAAGGCATGGGGAAAGGTCAAGGGAGGCTTCATGGAGCAGTTAGGGGTTTCTGAGAATGTTCCTGGGAGAGGGGATGAAGGCCTGAGCTAGGCTGGGGGTCATGAGAGTGAACTTATGGAGGCCCCCAAGACTAGAAGGTGGATGAGCGAGGTTACTAAGTACCTTGCTATACGTGTGTTCAGACGAATCAGCTTTTATTGCTGTATTTTGATTTAAAACAAGAATAAAGTGAAAATGCTCGCTCATACAAATAAGCGGTAGAAGATGGCAGGAGAATTTTTTGAGCTCTCTTGAGAGATTGACATTCATTTTTTATTTTTTGCTCAAAATATGTAAGGGTATTGTTTGTGAATATCCAAAGTTTGTTGATCTGTGAATTGAGTTTTGTTTTTCATCCAGACAAATCCCTTCTAATAAATGCTACGCAGGCCCAGGAAGCAGCTGATAAGCTCCTTCATCATTCTTCTTGACAAGCTGGGAATTCCCTAGCAAGGGTAGAGAGTTCTGGCCCCTTACTAATGAGGCTTTCCTCAAGCTCGTAGCTAGTTCACATACCTGACCTCCACCCTGGGGCTGAACCTTGAAAGGGGTACACACACATTCCTGGGGAATGGAAGACTCCAAGGGGTTATAGACCTTTGGCATCTCAGACAGGTGCCTGGGCCTTTCTCCACGGAAGCGCCCACAACGATTGTTGCTCTTCTCCCCCAGCCCAGAAAAGGAGGAATGGGACACTGGGTGAGGCATGAGACACAGACTGATGGGAAGTCGGGGTTACAGAAGGAGAGAAGGAGCCACCATTAGACAGAAATTTCACACATACAATACAATAATGTTATTAACAATGATATTCACAAAACACAATAACAACACCGCCTCCTGCCTTTCCCGGGCGGGCTCTAAAGCGCGCGCCCGGGAGGGGGCGGGACGTACAACTGGCGGCCGCGCGCTTGCCCCGCCCTCTCAGCCCCAGGAGAATGTGTGTGCATGGAGATGGGGGAGAAGCCGAAGGATAGAGAGCGCGTGCGCTGAAAGGGTGGGCGGGGGAGCTGGGGACGGGGCGGGGCGAGCGCCGGCGGAGGAGGAGGTGCCCCAGCGGCCGCTGGAAGTTATCGGCGTTGTCGCCGGGCTGCCTGTCCGCGATTGGCTGGTGGGGATCCGGGGGCGGAGCTTAAGGCCCGCGCGTGCGCGCGGCTGAGATCGACTCCAATTCCTCCAGCTAGCTCTGGATAAACTAGCTGTGACCTTCTGTGGGCAAAGGGTGGGGCTGCCTGCAAAGCTAATCACGAATGGCAATGGCCATTCTTGTTTTGACAGAGAGGAAAAAACCCTAACTCTGGAGGCGGAGGGCCAGAAATCAAACGCTGCCTCTGCTGCTCATTCCCCGTGGGACCCTGGACCTCAGTTTCCCCCCCTGTATCAGCAAGGCAATAATCACAATATAGATGATAATTGTTAAAATGCCTATGTGGTTCTGTAAAATAAACGCTTGGGCTTGTATGGCCGCTCTACCAACGAAGTATTTATTAAGCTCCCACTGTTTGCCAGGCGCTCTGGTAAGTGCTGAGGATACAAAGGTCCCTTTCAGCCTGATGATGCTTTGACCTTCCTGGGCCTCAGTTTCCCCCTCTGTAACTTGAGGTGATTGGGCCGGTGGTTTCTGAGGTCCCTCCGGCGATATGACCCTCCCACATGGGTGGTCTCCCCCATTAGAACTGAGCTCCGTGACAGCACGGACTGTCTGGCTTTGCTATTTGAACCCCCAGTCTCTGCCCGATAGTGCTTTGCACAGAGTAGGCGTTTAATACGTGCTTCTTTCATTCAGTCAGCCGAAGTCACTTCTCAGGGGGGTTCTCAGTTTCCCCACCTGTCAAATGAGAGCTGGCCTAGATGGCGCGTGCGGGCGCTTCCAGCTGCAGATCTGTGGCCCTGCGATCAGTGATGGAGAAGGTGCGCAGGGTAGGATGTAGGAGGCTCCGTCTCTTCCTCAGTCCTTGTATCTGTAAAATGGGGATCTGCAGTCTCTACTGCACCTCCCCGCTTCCCCCCAGGGCTGTTGGGAGGCTCAGAAGAGCTGACGGGCAGAGACAGCCTGCTAAGGACGATGGCCCTCCACAGACTGGGAGGCAAGCGTGGGCGACAGATGGGCTCCAAGCACGGAACTACTCTGTGGCTTGGGGCAAGTCACTGAACCTCTCCCGGACTGTTTCCTCCTCCGTGAAGTGGGACCTTCCATCTCCACATCTAAGGTCCTACTTTCCTTTCCCCCGCCTCCACGCTTCGCTCAGGTACCCTGCCCGTCGCGCCCTCTCTGCCTCTTGGAATCGCGGGTTTCTAGTAAGGCTTAGCTCAGGTGGCCCCCTCCCACAGGAAGCCCGTTTAATAGCCCCCGAACCCTCATCAGAACAGATGCCTGGCTTTCCTCCCCATCGCCCGCTGGGAGAGGTGGTGAGAGGAGGGGTATCTACACTAGAAGGGGTTCGAGGGACCAGAGGCTGCAAGAGACAGGGGCGCTTTTCAATTCCTTCCTTTCAGTGCCCCGGGGTAGTCTGCGAGCACGAGAAGTTGTGGAGAAGGTGCCTGAATGAGTGGGCGAAGGGCCAGCCTTAGGCTCATGAAGCCACCCAGGTCCAGTCCTTATTCTCGTCCCTGTCCAGATCTGTGATGCCTGTGGACAGGCCAGCGCGCACCCACTGACACGCGTGGGGAGAGGGATGCTCGAGAGGCATGGCCAGGGGCGGGGGCGGGAGAATGGAAACAGGTGTTTGTGGGAGAAAGAAAAGAGCCGCCCGCATCCTCCTCCCCACTCCTCCTCCCCCTCCTCCCCATGAACCCCCTCTTCCCCTCCTCTTCCTTCTCCTTTTCCTCCTCCTCCCCCTCCTCTTCCTCCACCCTTGAACCCCCTCTTCCCCTCCTCCTCCCCCTCCTCCTCCCTTTAAATCCTCTCTTCCCATCCTCCCCTTCAACCCCCACCCCCCATCTCGCACAGACCTCGGGGTTTCAGTTCTGTGAAGCGGGGCTTGTCCCCATCGAGGACATCATCTTTATTTCTCTTCATCCGATCCCCTGTAGGGCTCCCCAGCCTCCAGCTCAAGTTCCTGGGGACTGAGCCTCCTGGCAGGGTCAGATCCCAGGGGCTCCAGCCGGCTGACCCCGGCCAGGGAGGAGGGGGCAGCCAGGTAGCCCGGCCGGCAGTACGGGGAAGCGGAGAAGGGCACACAGAGCAGGGACTTAACCGCAAAGCCCCATTCATTCTGCAGGAAGTCTACATCTGGATTTGATTCACTTGTCCGCCAGCTCCCTAGAGCTGGTTCGAAGTAGCCTAGGAAAAACACACACACACACACACACACACACACACACACACACACACACACACCCCTCATAGAACCAAGCTGGTTTGAAGTAGCCTAGGAAAAACACACACACACACACACACACACACACACACACCTCATAGAACCAAGCTGGTTTGAAGTAGCCTAGGAAAAACACACACACACCTCATAGAACCAAACCCCAAACCGCCTTCTCCTCCTCCCGTGGGCCAAGCCTGCGGGCTCCCGACCCAGCCTGGGACCAGCTGAGGGGTCGAAGACTTCAGTCGAGTTAATCAATCATCAGTCGAGATTGCCGAGGCTTCGGGACTCCAAGAGAGGCAAGGTGGCCCAGGCACCTGGAAGGTAGGTCCTCGTGAGTGGTGAGAGGGCGGGTTTGGTAGGAGACGCCGGGGAGAGGGGGCAGCAGTATCTGCCCTTGCGACCCCAGCTGGGGGTGATCCACTGGGAAGGGGGAGCCCAGCCTCCGCTTGCCGCAGGCTCAGTACTTAAACGAGCCTCCATTTCCAGCCTTGAGAAAGGCCGGACCGTGCAGCCCTCTTGAGTCTTTCGAGTTGCCAGATCAATGCTTTAGCCCTTCTGTGGCCGGACAGGATGGTGTAGTGGGAAGCATGCAGGAGCTGCCACTCCCAGCCCTTCCTAGATCAGCCACCTCCCAGCTGTGTGTGACCACCGGCCTCAATTTTCTCGTCTCTAAAATGGAGATGCCAGTACTTGAAGCCACCAGCCTCAAGAAGTGGCAGTGAAAACTGTTTTGTCAACTTAAAATGCCACCTAACAGTAAGCCATTGCTTTCTGTAATTGGTGTAGTTCGAAATGAAAAAGAAGGATGTTCTGTGGGGAGAGAAAACTTTGATGTCACCCTTTCAAGGTGATGTCCCATCTAAGACACCTGCTGCTGGTTGAGTTTCCAGGAGTTTCCAGGTCTCCAGGATGTTGGTCCTCAAAGGTTCATAGACCATGGTGGGTCCTAAGGCCCTAAGGATCACCTACCCCATCCATGTTTCCTTTACTCCATGTAGAAAAAAATCTCCTGGCATTTTTATTTGGCAAATAACACCGATTATGGTTATTCTTTAAATAATCTTTTAAAAATATATCTCAGTAGAGATTTAACCCTGCAATTGGAAGTTATCTATAAAATAGTCCATCATCCCCGCCCCCCACCTCCCCTTAGCTTACATTTTAGAGCAATTCACAAATTCCTAAAGCAGCAAGGTGGAGTGGGGAAGAGAAGCATCTTTGGAGGCAGCTGAAAGGGGCTCCATCCTAACTTAGCCTGACCTAGTTGTGTGACATTGGTCAAGTTGCTTCCCTTCTCTGAGGGTTCTTCATGAGGAATTGGAGAAAAGGACTCCCTCAGGCCCTTCTAGCTCTAAATTCTATTGGCCACCTGAGACCGATTGCTTACAGCCCCTCCAGCTGACTAAGTGGGGGCTCCAAGGATAGTTCATGCTGGGGAGGGGGCTCTGATCACCCCAGAACCAATGGCTCTGGAAGTTGACAGAGGCTACTTCGTTGTGTGTCATCAAGTGGCACCTATGCCAGGCAGACAGATGGGTATCCTGGCAAACAGATAGAGACTGTATGGGAGGAGAGGCTGTGCTCACTTATTCAACCTAGACTCTTCCTGCTGAAGTTGAGAGTCCTTTGGTCATTTATGAAAATGGAGACTGGTTTCTTTCCATCTCCTGCAGTTGGGATGTCAGGGCTTCTTCAACAGAGTTGGCTGAGTGTCCTGCCCTACTCTCTCCCCTGGATGGATGATTCTAGAAATTTTAGCCTGGCTTTGGAAGACCCTTGTGGGAGCTTCCCTTTTGAGGGAGGGGCATTCTGCTTTCTTTCTGTTTTCAAGTTCTTCCCTCTCCTCTGAAGTCCTAGAACCCAGAACCTGGATCTAGTGGTTTTCACACAGGAAGAAGTTGTCTCTGTCTTCTAAATACAATCTGAATAAACCCGCTGCCCTCATAACCTCGGGTGTGGAGGAGGCAGCTCCCCCTGGTTTGAGGAGAACAAGTTTTATCCAAGCTGATGTACCCCCAGTAAGCACAGAAATAGACTGGCTATTGTTTAAAATCCTGCTTCCCAGAAGCCTTTGCAGGCTGACCAATTTCTTCAGTGTGAAACAAATCTCGAATTTCCTCTGTTGGAATTTGGCTGGGATAATGAGCCTTCTGAAAAGGGCTGTGGGCTTTGTTGAAATGGATCAGAAGCTTGGTTTTGTTTCACTGTTCCCTCCTCCCTACCCCCCTATCACTCCCATGTCAGTTCAGCATGACTTGATGGCTCGTCACTTATTCATAAGAAAACCCACCACCTCTACTGGCCCCAGACCTGCTTCCTTCAGCTCTTCTCCTTTTCCTTCGGGCGTATCTGATGTAGTGGGTTGTATGTCATCTCCAGATCAGAGTCTAGTCTTTCACTGCTCCCCTGGCCTAAGTTCCAGAATCCTGGAAGTGAGAAAGTCAAAAGGCAAGGAAAGAATTTAAGCTAGTTAATGTTGTAGCCCTATTACTGAAGGTTTTCAGGAAAGCCTAGGATTCAGGAGTTGCCAGCCCCCTTAGAATTCATCTGGTCCAACCACCTGGCCACTGGATGAATCCCTTCTGCAGCAGCCTCTGCTTGAACGCTTTCAATGATGGGGAACTCACTACCTTACAAGGTAACCCTCCTTATTTTGGCACCTTGTTTTTCTCTTTTTATTTCATTCTATAAGTCAATATCAAGGTAACATTCCTAATATGCTTTTATGTTCTCAAGTTGTACCACCCAGGAATTTTTTTCTCCCTTTGGAAAAGTCAATTTATTTGTGATTGTAGTAGGGAAAAATCCAAAGCAGGAGGCAGGAGCAAATATCCCCTTTAAAATTGTTTTTTACAATTGTGGCTGCCAATTTAAGCTTTAAGAGAGCTGAGCCCTGAACATTTTAAAATTGAAAATGTTGAAGCCAAGAAAACGGCATAGGCGAGCCCCTCTTAAGTGCCTACAAGTCCCAAGGGTGACTGAGGGGGCAGGAATTCTCAGTTACCTGCCCTTAATGATGTCCTTCGAGCCTCTGTGAAGCTATGAGACAGTTTCCTGTCTCTGCTTCCTACCATGATCATGGGCTGCTTTGGCTGCTGTCCTGTGGATGTGGGGTCATCAGAGGAAAGGCCATGCAATGGCAATTCTCTTGTGGAAGCCAGGAATCCAAGGGTGGCTATTTTCGATTTGCAGGCATGAAATTCTTGTCCAGAACTGGCCTGGAAATCCACTTCTAGGAAGGTGGAAGGAGAATGCTCACGGGTCTGAGAAAATTAGGTGTGAATTGAGAATCAATCGCTAGGGTTTCTTCAGTGTGCTGCAGACTCTGTCTGGCTGCATGCCTGGCCTGCTGCTTTACCCTGAAATAGAAACCTTTGTACTACATCAGGAGGGAGGGCGCCTGGATTCTGCCCCTGCCTGTCGCTGGCTTACTCTATGACAGGAGGCAAGTTCCAGCCCCAACTCTGATTTCCTCTTCGTGTTTAAGATGACAGGGCTGGACCCTGGCAGGGATTCAGCACCTCTTGGGTGTGTGAGGGTCCCCCTTGGCAATCTAGTGAAAACTGTGGACCCTTCTGGGGGTAAATACATAAATAAAATACATAGGGAACCAAAAAAGACTTAGTGTATTTTCCAGCTTTAATATTACTAAATATTAATTATTATCAAAGCTTTTATAGCTTGGAACTGCACTAAGACTTTTGGGAACCCTGTATTGAAATGTGATTTTTGTTCCACCCAAGTTCACTGACCCCCTGAAGTCTATCCCCAGACTGCTAGACCCCAGAAGTAGGTATTTCTAAGTTCTCTTTCGTGGATGATTTTGTTAACATAAAAGGCCCTCTCAATGCCATCATTTCACACACAGAAATTCCAGAGATGGGAGCTGTGTTTTGTTTTGTTTCCAATCAGACCTGTGATTTAATTGATATAGGGAAATCACAGTGAGGCAATTTTCTCCACTAATGCAAATTCGCACCTCCTCTGCACCATAGCCCTTTAGAGAGGGGCCTGGGGCACTGAGAAGTAGCCACTGGCCCAAGATCACCTAGCCAGGGTATGTCAGAGGCTGGGACTTGAATCCGGGTCATCCTGACAGCCAGGCCAACTCTAACTACTGGACCACACTGCCTCTCACAAAGGTAGTGCCTTAGTTTAGTTATTGGGTTTCTTGGGGTGATGGAGCTTAGATTTCAGAATCAGACAAGTCCCTATTGTAAACCACTTAGTTTCCAGGCTTTTTTCTGGGGTGGAATGGGAGGGAGGCAGGGGTGGCTATTATGGGCCTACTATGTATCAGGCAGGCACCATGCTAAGCACAAATATTATCAAGTAGCACAAATACTTACAAACATTATCTCATTGGCCATTTAAATTTGAAATCTTGCCATTCGAATAATACATAAAGAAATGGAGAGGATTGAAAATAAATGCAAACCCCATTGGGTGTTTTACAGACACGGGAGCATTGGATTGGAGAGAAGTCCAGAGGTGTGGGTCCTTGGTCTGGCCCAGTCTTGGGGGGGACTTGTTAAATCTCTCTTGCCTCAAATTTCCTCATCTATTAAATGAGGGATGGGGTAATAGATGACTGGAGGCCCCATCTAGCCCTGAAATTCCAAACTCTGTTTCTAAAGCACCTTAGCAATGACAGCCCTGAAAAGGTTGGATAAAACGCCTTTGCTGTGCCACCCAGGGGAGATGTGCTCATTTCAAAATAGCCTTTAATCGCTCTGGGCCAGCAGCTTCCTGTAGGAGTGAGCCGTGTTGAGCATCACTTTCAGGGCGCTCGCTATCAAATGAGGGAACGTTCTGGATGAAGAGAGGTACACGGTGAATCACTTTGGGGACGATGATAGCGGGACCGGGCTGCTAACACTGGCTGCTCCATCGACTGCTGGCCTGGCTTTGCCCTTCACTTTAAGAAATCCCATACCTACCATTTGCTCGGGTACTTTTCTCTTTGATCCTCATTAAAGTGTGAGCTCAGAAATACCTACAAATGAGTTGTTATCCAGACACCAAATCGCAGGGTTTCAACAGGCCTTGAAGGCAAAGGTCATACAGTTGTGCCTATCTGGTTCTAGAGACGCCCATACTTGTATGAAGACAGATTGGCTGTTGTCTGAATGGGGGGCAGGTACTGTCTGCCTGTGTGTGCCCACTCTGTGCTTGTGCCTGGCACACAGTAGGTGATTGTTGATTTAATTTACTTGGCTTGTTTTTCCAAAACTTTTATCAGGCCAGCCAGTTTTTGAAATGGCAAAGAAGCCTGGAATTTGGATAGGACAATTAGACCTCACTAGCTTTACAGCCTATGTCTTAGATTATAAAAGTACGTGTGTCTATGTAGATATACATCTCACCTTGGGAGACAGGAATAATTACTCTCTACCAGGTTCATTAATTAATTTTGCTCTCCTGTTAAGATGCCTACGAGCCAAAAGCAGGAAGAAAAAAGTTCAGGATCTCTGTTCCCAGGAGGGGGCCCTGATTTGTTTGGTTTTTCCTTTCTTTTGGTGGAAAGATGAAAATGTCTCAGTGTACAGTACAGGAAATGAGTGCTTGATAGAGCTGAGCAGGCTGCTTGCATGTTTCCAAGAACTGGTCTCAAGATATTTTGGTAACACACATTCTCTCTCACCTCCCCCTTTCACTTGTCCCTGGTGCTTCGTTTTCTCCCTCTCTCACGGACACATATGCAAATACCAGTCAATACAAACAGAAGCAAATGTAGCCTGCTTGCTTCTTCTTCAGCGGGGTAAGGGAAGCAGGTGCTCAAATCCAACTGCCTTCTTCTCAGTCTAGGACGAGAGGGCTGTAGCTCTGGGCAAGGTAGGGCGAGGTTGGGGTCATTGGCAGCAGCAGATCCCCAAGTCAGAACGGCTGGTGCACCAACTGATCTCGCAAAGTGGAAGGAATATTGTCTCTTTATAAGTCTCAGGCGTCTCCTTCACTGGGGCCAGAGACTAAATCCTGGTAAATCCTCCCTTGCCTCCTTGGCAAAGGAAGGGTATTTGTATGGATGGGAGGTTCTCCTAGTAACAAGTCTTCATTGGGCTGCCCGGTTCCAGGCACTTGGGGAGATACAGAAAGGAGCAGAGGCCAGAGTCTTAAGGGATCAGTTTTCTCTCCAAAAGAGACAGACAGCATCCTCTCGCTATGGATCAATGAATTCATCTTGAGCCTTGGAATTTCTAATTGGAAAGGGCTTTCAGAAATAATTTTCTACACCTGAATGAATCTCTTCTCTCATCTTTAACCTGCAGGAATGAAGTCTGATAGAATGGAGATGAAGAATTCTCAAGCTCTCTCTCAACCTCGGGAAGGAAATGCCAGCTGGGTCTGAAACTGGGCTTTCATCGGTGGGGGCATCGCCTGAAGGTAATTCACCTTGGGAGGATGTCCTTTGGGACCATCTCTGCTTGGGAGGGGAGGGGCAGCGTGACAGCTGGAGAGAGGACTCGGGCTTGTGGTCCCTCTCGGGCAAGCGGGGGAGGGGGCTTCTCTTTTTTTTCTCTTCGGGGCAGACAGCCCGAAGTCATGGCACAATTTCCGTGGTCTTGGTTACTTGCCTGTAGGCACTGAAGGCTGCCTAGCAGAAAGTAGCTGAAACAAGATGTGTTGGCCGTTTCTAAGGCTAGCTTTTTCTTTGCTTGGGTTTACAATGATTTCTGTTCACACAGTGAAGAACGTGCAGCTAGGTGGTGTGTGGAGTGCTGGCCCTGGGGCCGGGAAGCCCTGAGCTCAAATCCAGCCTCGGACCTTTACTATCATTTGACATCTGGTAAGCTGCTTCCCCTCTGTCTGCCTCAGATTCTTTAAAATGGGTGTAATGTCCTGAGGATTAAATGAGATGATTCTAAAGGCCTTGGCAAAGCTTAAGGCTGTGTGAAGGCCAGCTATTATTATAATCGCATACAAAACATATTTGGCAGCAGGTAGGGTGAAGAGAAGACCAAATGTACAGGCGGGTCAGGCTATCCCCTATGTAACATTCTTTCCCTTTGGCCTTCTTTAACAGACTCATCATAGCTTCTCGATGGGTGTCTTATTAGATAGAAGGGTCCACAAGGGCAGGGACCTCTCCTTGTCACCACTTTGTATCACCCCCCAGGGCCCAGACAGGTGCTTCCCGCACACAGTAGGTGCTTCCTGCATTCTTTTGGCACTGTGTAATACTTCACATATAAGTCATGGAAAAAATGTGACAGAGCACTTGCTGTATGCACAGGGTCTTCTGAGGATTTACCGAGATTAAAGCAGGGGAGGGGGCTTGCTCAAGGTTTCATATTCATAACAGCAGCTTGTGGTTCTATGTATCAAGGAGAGGATGCTGGGTTGGAAGTCTAGAGACCTGGATGGATTTGAGGCCCAGCTTGAAAGGCTGGCTCAGGCTTAGACAAATCACTGAGTCAGAAATGATTCCCCTGCTTATGAACCCCGTGGTGGCTCAGTGAAAGTCAGGAAACCCTGAGTTCAAATCCAGCCTCAGATACCTACTAGCTGGTTAGCCTTGGGCAAGTCACTTAACTACTACCAGCCTCAGTTTCCTCGTCTGTATAGAGGGAATGAGAACAGCACCTATCTCTCAGGGTTGTTTTGAGGATCGAGTGAGATAACATTTGTAGAAAGCACTTAGCAGACCTTAAAGTTGTCTAGAAATGCCAGCTATTGTTATGACAGATTCAAAATTAAACCATCTATGTTCATGCGTTTTGTGGTGTGTTAGAGCAGGGTCTCCTTCTGTGTCTGGGGGGACCCAGCAGTCCCTTGGGACTCTCGAGGCTGTGATTTTGGCTGTGTTTTTTCAAGCCCTGGTCCCCGACCCCTCCAGACCTGCCCCAAGCTTTGGAACCATGCCCATTGATCTCCCTCTTTCCCCTTAATGCCTGGTGAGGTGCTGGGGGCATTTCTGGGCTTTCAACATGTGATGAAAAGCCAAGGAGAAGCATCTGTTGGACTGGGGAGTTCCAGCTGCTTATAGAAATGTGGGATAGACTTTAAAACCTCCTTTTCTGTTGAGTGGATACAAACACACCTGGAGGGTCTGGATGCCTGGGGATGTGAGCAGCTCCCCTTTAAAGTGAAGAAGGGGTTGGATGCTGTCCAAGGTCCCTCCCGGGTCTGAATCTTAGGATCTCGGCATCTCTGGCTTCCAGTGACACCCCTCCCCCAACCCTGGTCAAAAATCCTTCTGTACCTCGTCACTCTTCTGGACGGACATGACTTTATTCCAGGGGAAGGAGAAACGGAGTTGGCTGGCCTGGGCCTGTGTGCGGCTGGTTCTTTGTGACCCTGGAGGGAGAAGAAGCCTCACTGTGGGTTACAATCATACTGGAAGAGGGAATTTCTCTCCCCGTCCTGCCATATGGTTGGACTGGAGGAGTTCTGAAGGCGTTCCCAGTTCCAAGATTATCTATTCATTCAAGGCCACTTTCTGTCACGACCTGCCTGCATCACCCTCATCCCTGTCGAGAAGTTTTGTTTTTAGTGGCGGTTGCATGAAAGCAAGGGCGAGCAGGTTTCCATAGCTCGTCCCTACCTCCCTCCCTCGCTGGCCATGGCTGGGCTTCCCCATGCTCTGGGCTTGAGGCACATGTTGGCGGAGGGGGTGGGAAAGAAAGCTGGTACTTCCCCAGAGGTTCCTCTCCAGTGGCTGCAGAGAAGGTTTCAGATTCCAGAAAACGTTAAACTCTCCCCTTTCATGAATAAGAAATTGAGAACCAAGTCACTTTAGGTGAAATGCATAGTAAGAAGACCATCGTGTGGGGCATCTAGGTGATGCCCTGGAGTCAGGACATGAGTTCAAATCCGGCCTCAGACACTTGACACACTTACTGGCTGTGTGACCTCAGGCAAGTCACTTAACCCCAATTCCCCTGCCCCCCCCAAAAAAAAGACCATCATCAGTACCAGGTCTTTGGCGTGTGTATTGTACGATTATGGGGTTGCAAGCTTAGTGGAACTTGGGCTTCCTTCCTGACCCATACTGTGACCCAGGGCCTGTAAGGATCATCCATAAGGCCCTTGCCAAATTAAAATATAACTGAAAGACCACTGGGCTTGGAGTCAGAGACCTGGGTTCAAATCCTGGCTGAGATACTTATTAGCCACTGGCTAAAAACTGAGCCTCAGCTTCCTCATCTATAATATGGGAATACTCATACCCGCATTACCTCCTGCACAGGGTTATTATGATGAAAGAGTCAAGAAGAGCTGAATTCAAGATTGGCCTTGGACGCTTGCTAGCTGTGTAGCTCTGGGTAAGTCACTAAGACTCTGTCTGCCTCTGTTTTGTCATCTGTAAAGTGGGAATATGAATACCACCTACCTCCCAGGGTTGTTGTAAGGAGATCCTATTTATAAAGCGCTTTGCAAACCTGACAAGACAAGACAAGCTCTATGTCAATGCTATTATTTATTATTTATATGTATATATACATATATAATTTAGTATTATTCAGGGCTCTGAAGCCAGAGGATTTTAGTTTGAATGCCCCCTCTGGCACTGACTCCCTGTGTTTCTTTGGATGAGTCTCTTCTAAATCTTGTCTGTGAAAGGAAGGGTTGGCCCTCTGAGGTCCAAGCCCCACATCTAGGATTCTAAGTCATTCCCACCCCCTGCGCCTTAGTTTCTTTATCTGTGGACTAGGTGGCCGGAGATCTCCCCAGCTCTCTGTCCTATGACCCTGGAACATTCAGCCAGGGCTTTACTGAAGTCAAGAACCCAGGGCCTCCATGCATTCTCTCTGCATGCCGGTGATGACACCTCTTCTCTCCTCTCCCCTCACCACTTCATCATCAGAGGGGCTGGTGATTTATTTGCAATCTGGAAGGGGGCCAGCAAAGCCGTGGGTAGAATCTAAAATGTTAAGCATCTAGGGGAGAGGATGGAGTCCAGGGGAACAGATGCGATGCATCACAAGGCAGGAGTTTAAAAAGGATTTCTAAATGCGTGGTTCTGTGGCTGGGGGAATGGGGCAGACTTGGTGGCAGCAGGGGGTCTCCTGGACGGCTGACTTGGGGCGGCCAGGGCTTTCCCCGCGTCAGTTTCATGTCACACCTACTCATATGGAACATTCCTTATTACCAATTCTGCACACCGATTTCGTTTGACCAGGTTCCATAATGTTTTGTAAGATAATCTTTTAATGTTAACTTTGTCTAATGTATAGGAGCTTAGTGTAGTGGACAGAGTTGTTGATTTAGAGTTAGGAGACCTGAGTTCAAATCCCAGCTCCGACACTGGTAAGCTTCACGACGCCAGGCAAATCGTCTAAGCTCTGAGCCTCAGTTTCCCCATCTGTTAAACAAGGAGCATAAATGACAATTGACCCGCCTGCCATACAGATATGCTATGGATAAAGCTGTTTGTAAAGTACTTATATAAATGCGAGATATTGTCAGTAATAATTATGTTTCTGTGTTCCTTGTATCTCTTTCGAGAGCTCTCTGATTCAGCACTCCACCCCCACCCCATGCATCAATTTCCCTGGGTCCTCAGGCCCTCATCTCAGCTTCTTGTCATCCTTGCACTCATCCCTTGGGTTTCTCCGTTCTCCCACAAAAATGAAGACACATTTCCAGATCTTCTAGTCATGGAGTGACTATTGCTATTAGACGATTTGATCACTGGTGCTGTTAACTCCGCTGGTCTCACACGAAACTGGCCTAGGCTATTCAGAAAGTTTCCAGTGGTTTTTTGTCCTGAGCTGCTTGGGGAAATAGTATTATCTTAAGCCCGAGGTTTTGAATGATGATTGGCCCTGTGCCCAGGCCCTGGACATTCCAAGTACTCCGTGTGTGGCCATCAGCTTGGGGCTGGTACCAAACTGGGCAGCATTGGAGCTGTGGGAGGTCATGCCATGTTCTCAGACGGTTCTGGCTTGGGTGAACTGTGACTTTGCATGAGCTTGGGGGTCATGGTCCCTTTTCCTGTCCTCTAGTTCACCTAATGTTTATGTAGTCCTTGTGGTCTATGGCACACAATCGATTAGGGGTCTAGAGCAAAAAGAGACATACTCCCTGGGTGGTGACTGCATCCTGTCTGGTTAGGACAGAGACCGATCAAGAGGCGAGCGATAATGCTGTTAGGCCAGGTAGGATCCGACTCTTCTCCACATCAAACACAGGTTTCCTCTGGCTGCTTCACACTCAGCACCCTCCAGAGCTTGGAGAGGGTTGTGTTCATAGTATGTGCACGGTCACATGTGTGTGTGGGCTTAGATTTGAAAAGCCTGCTAATCATCTCAGCGGGCAGGCTTCCATGTCGCCAGTGACAATAGGCACCGATTCTGCTCCATGATGCCAAATGAATGAGGCCCAGGAAAGAGCTCTCAATTAACCCTCTGAGTGCCTCTGCCCCTTGCCTCAGTACTCCTGGGCCAGCTTCTCCTCTGCCAGCTCAGTCTGGGTCCAGCCAGAGTCATCTCAGAGAATCGGAAGGTAGATAGAATGGTGGCAGGCCCAGAAGCCAAAGAACTCCAACATTTTGAGACTCAGACCTTAGAAGTCACCTGGTCCACCTTCCTCATTTTACAGTTGTGGGAATGGAGGCTCAGAAAGACATCCCCAGGGTCACGGCTCATAAGTGTCCGAGGCAGGATTTGAACCCAAGCCTTCCTGACTCCAAGGCTGACTGTATTCACTACACCAAGCTGGAGGCAGGGAGGCCTGGGCCCAGCTGCTCTTAGGGTGGCCACCTCCTCCTGAATCATCCGAGTTTGCTGAGTAAGTGATAAGTGTAGCACCCCACGCTGACATGCATTTTGCTTACTGAGGTTAAGAAGCTAGACAAATCCCTAGCCCCGTGCAATAACTCCATTACAATCCCAGAAAGACGCCACCATTCGAAAATTGTTCTAATAAGCCCTTTATGACATGGGCAGAAATGAGGGTCAAATGTAAGAAGCCTGGTGTCCAAGAATTGGGTGTCCCACCTCTCAGCAACATTCTACTCTAAAAATCTATAGATAAATGGGATTATATCATGTTATGTTATGTTATGTTATATTATATTATATTAATTATATTATGTGTTTCTACAAAGTCTTAATAAACACATTTCTGTGTTTCTCTTTGATAAGAATAATGAACATCCTATAAGAACTAGAGAATCCTAAATTGTTAGCAGCTTTCTTTTAGAGGCTGCTAGGGGGTGCAGTGAAAAGGGAGCTGGGCCTGGAGTCAGAAAGACCTGAATTCAAATCTAACCTCAGATACTTGTTAACTGGTGACCCTGGGCAAGTCGTTTAACCTCTGTTTGCCTCAGTTTCCTTATCTGCACTTTGGGAATGATAATAATAGCACTTATCTCACAAGATGGTTGAGATGATATAATAAATTATAATCTAATATATAATAAAATATAGTAAAATATAATATAATGTAATAATGTAATGGAATGTAATATAATATAACATATAAAATAACACCTTTAAGCACTCTATCAATGCTATCATTATTATTGTCATTAATATTATCATAGTGTAAAGTCCTACAAGCTTATTGAAGAAGTCAGTGCAGGTCCCAGAAGTGCCAAACTTCCCCTCTGGCAGACTCAGTCTCAAAGGCCCCCTACGGCTTTTGGTTCAGAGACACCGGCCATTGGCCTGATCAGCCTAAATTCGTCCCTGTGGATAGCAGGTATTGACTGTCTTTGAAGATGGCTAGGAAACATCCACTTCTGAGTATGGGAAGTGATCATGCATGAACCATTTCAGCTGGATCCATACTTGGGGAAGAGCTATTGCCAAGAGCAGGGGAAGAAATGGTTTAGTAACTTTAAAATTCACAAAGGGAGGCATTCCCTTATTCCCTTTTCCAGTATATATATATACATATATATATATGTATATACATATATATATATTTTGCATAGACATTTTTGACAACCACATCCCGATTAGCAAGAGAAGAGGGAATCCAAGACAGCCCCAAAGTGGACTGAAAGTGCCATAGTTTTTGCTAAAGCTACCAAATGTCTCTGGCCTTGAGTCAGCCTGTAACCTTTGTGAAGCTTCATTGGCAAACATGGAAGTTAAAAGTGAATCTCGATTATAGACCAGTACTAACGCGGTTTGTTTAGAATTCTTCTTTTCATGGCCAGTGGTTTCCACTACAATGTCCTGTCCTGGAACCAAAGCAGGGCTTCTTCCCCCTTTTCATACCAAGGACCCCTCAGGCTGGCTGATGAAGCCCAGGGATGACTTCTTACAATGATGGTTTTGAATAATTGAAGGAAATGCTGAACCTCAGGTAGAGGTTAGTGAAAATAGAGACGTGATTTCCCATCCAAATTTACAGAGCCCCAGACAGCTATCTTTGGACCCCTCAAAAGTTAAGAACTTCTGAACTAAGCCTTACACACACAAAACTAACCTACTCAGTAGGTTACTGGTTGTGGAAGGAGGTGGAATTTGAGGGAGTAGGAAGAGAGAGGGAGGGAAGAGGGAATGCTTGTTCTATAGACAAAAGTGTTTGGTAAAGCAGTACAAGTTTGCCCCAGGGATCTTGAACCAAAGCTGCTTCTCCCCACATACTACTAAAACGTGGACTTCCCACCGAGGTCTTCCTGCCTCCCAGTATGAACCTCAGGTGCTGCTGGAGGAGTGCTCTGGAAGCATTAGAACAACCTTTCTAGATTGAGGAGGGCAAGCAGCCCCCGATGGCCCCCACAGGGTGCAGGTGACTCAGACCCACCCAGCTCATGAGTATCTCACTGCTGAAGTGTTGTGCTGGACCTTCGTTTGGATAGAGATCTCTTGCACAGTCTGGGGCTGAGCTTGGTTTCCCACCCTGGATTCCCACCCTCTTTTCTTCACCTTTGTGAAATGTTGACCTGCTATGTCCTTCACTCAGTGCCTGCTTTCTTGCTTCAGTGGTCTATCATTTCACTAGCTTGGGTATTCCTTTAGCTGATACAGATGGTGATCCCTCCCTAACACTGGTAGATGATGGATTCTTAGACTTTGGGGGGTCATAGATCCCTTGGGCAGTCTGGTAAAGCTCATGGACCCCTTCTCAGAATAAAAGAAACCAATTATATTCAAATATGGTTATCAAAATATTTTTTTAGAAAGTTCACGGACCACAGCTGCATATGATCTCATGATTTGCTTCTGAAGAAACATTTACACCCTGGTGATGAGGCTCTCCAAATCTGGCCAGGCTAGTCCTCTGATACCAGGTCTATAGTCCATCACTGGACAATCCAGGAAATTGTCTCAACTTGGTAGAATTTCTAGAGATTGCCGTCCATTGGCACAGTCTTCAAGAGCCCAGGGTCGTCATGACCATGCCCCGAGGAGGCATCAGAATATGAGCATGTACAATTAACTCCCCATTGTCACCAAAGGGACACTGAAATGGACCGACAAAGAGTCAGAGGGCAGGATGTCACCAAGGGCCAGGGTGGGGAAGGTAAACCAGGCAATACTTCTACCGGACACCAGAGTTCCAAACGAAGAATACACTTTCCCCACATTGGGTTGGACCTATTGTGGTTCTGAGGACTGGGAGGGACTCCCAGCAGAGATTGAAAGGCAAGGAAAAGATTAGGATGGGGAGAAAGGGGAGGCGGGTGGCTGTTGGGGCCTGCCGGGGAGAATGTGGATGGGATGCAATCATTTGTCTTTGCTCAGGCTGGAGCTGATCTGTGGATCGGTCACAGCCTCTCCTTGGGATTGAACCTGCGACCTCAGGAAGGCTTTTTCTCAAAATTCCAGCTCAATTCATGTGTTAGAACAGATGTGAGAACAGAATGGCACAGTCCAAGAACATCACCACACTGCTCTTGGGAGAGCAGAGCGTTAGGTTTTCCTTATAAGTGAAATCTTGCCTAGGGAAGGCTGAACACCTGAGCACTCCATGCCATAGAAGGTTATATAATGAGGAGCTTCTCCAGCTTAAGGTACTGGACCTCCATGGTCTCCCAGGCTATGGTCTGGGGAGAGATTCAATGGGTCCATGAACTTCCTTATTTTCACTAACCTCTCACTGAAATTTAGCATTTTCTTCAATTATTGGAGATTATGATTCTGAGGCACCTCTGGGCTTTACCAGGTTGCCAGAGGGGTCTGTGGCACAAAGCTGGGTTAAAAGCCTCAGATCTAGGCTTGAATAAATCGATTTAGGGCTGTTAATTCATTTTATGACTTGTGTACAAGTCACAATGAACTGTGCCCCGCCTTGGTTTCTCCACCTGTAAAATGGAGCTTTTAAGTCATCAAATTTCAGAGTGGAGCCTTAAGGGTCTTCCAGTTCAGCTTTGAAAATGAGAAAGCTAAGAATTCTGAGCACTGACCTCACAAGTCACCACAGAACTGGGACAACAACCCACAACCAAGGTCTGTTGGACTCCAGCCCATTACTGGGCTTCCAGCTGTCTCTTGTCCCTTTCTCTTCCATGGCCTCCCACACACCTGTAATGAGGATCTAGGTACCTTTCTGGGGATCTTCCTCTTTTAATATTGAGAGCAACACAGTAGCTCTTGGGCTGTCTGTCTCTCACATGTGTGAACAGCCTATTGCCCAAGGGACACTAACAAATGTGTTCTAAAGGAACCATCCAGTTTCTTTGCTCCAGAGTAAGTGAACCCACTGTAACACCTTCCTTGATGACAGCTGGAGAAAAATCCCCCAAATTAAAAGGACTTCTGTTTTCTCTCCTTTCTGTTACCACTCTGTCCCTCTGAAATCCTCCTCAGAAGCCAACAAGGTAATGACCAAATTAGAAAAGGTGACCCATGGTGATTCCTGGTCCAAAAGGCCTTCATGGCTGAGAACAAAGGGCCTAGGCAAAAATGGGTGAAGCACCACGATATTGTGGCCGTGTTTTGTTGGCCATGAACCTCTTTGTCATTCGGTGGCTGACAAAATTATTTTGAGTACACAGGGAAAACTCTTACTTCAGAGTACTCCACATCACTGAAATAGCCCAAGTTATACAGATGGTAAAAGCCATTGCCATAATTAAAATATGTAAATGTCTACAAATTTTCAATCGATAGGATTTTTCTTTAGCCAATATGAAAGGCAGCCTTATTGGCCAAAGGGCCAATGAAACTTATGAAGGAAAGGTGTACCTAGAATGACCATACAGGATGAATTATAATATCGAGTTAGACAGTGGAGAGAGGGACAGGATGTGCCTGTCAGAGCTGTTTCTGTTAATAGTGGATGGAGATAATTGTTTTCAGATAGTATGCCAAGGTTCTCCTGGGTCACTGGACCTGGCATCTGAAAGAATTTATAGCTTTCACTTGTCGAATGAGCAAAGAAAACCAAATTGTTTTCGAGAAGTAAACTGTACAACACGGGGATGGGGGAGCTATTAAGAAATAGAAATGCCTACCTATTGACTGCCTTGATTTTATCTGATTTTAATTGGAAGTGGTTTGGTTTGGGTTTTTTTTTCCCCCTAAGCCAGCCTTGGTGGGTTTCACTAATGTAGTGCCTAGGGAACCCTGGGCTTTTGTGTCTTTCTGGGGAATAAACACGTTACTTTAAAAATAATTTGTTGGAAGCCTTCCCCTTCGATTCTCCATTAAATTCCAGAGGCTGCCAGTCACCGTGAGTGCCGCTTTGAGGCTTCTGAGCTGGTGATTTTGTTAGAAGGGCTTTGTGCATTAGCTTGACACGTAATTGAAGACTGCGATGGTGGCAGCCAATGAGGTCCTAGGTACAATTTCACCCTGAACTACTGAGGAATAAAAATGGGCGGGCAGCATTTGTAGCGAGTTTACCCTGGTAGGGCACTTGATTCTTTATGCTGTTAAAAATACTGTGTTTTCAGACTTTTCACTAATTTGGCCGGGTATACATATGCCCTAGTTCTAATAAGTGTGGCTTCATCACTAGGTCATCTGTGTATCGCCGTGAGAATATTATGGGGGAGCAGAGGCTTCTTCACTTGAAATTTCGATGGCCTGTATTTGACCAGTTCCATATTTCATGGCTCCAAGGATCCATGATTTGTTTCCTCAAGGTGGTCACACTCTCCACTAAGAAAAATCGGAATCTTTCCATGCTTTAGGAAAAGGCTATCACAAGTTTGTGGGATGGGGGTGGGGTGTCAGTGAGTCAGCCAATAAACATTCATTAAGCACTCATTTTGTGCCAGGCACTTTGCTAAGAACTGGAGATACAAAGAAAGGCAAATACCTGGTCATCCCTTCGTTCAGGGAGCTCCCATTCTGGATTCAACCTTTTGGTAACAGACAAGTCTATGATCCTCATTGAGTATGGGTGACTGGGGGGAAGCGGCAGCCTTTAAACAGCTGCAAATGTCCATGTGCCCCCGTAAGTAAATTATAAGGGTGACCATGGAGGAAAGAGACTGGACGCCTCCTTTGGAACAAACTTGTTAGCGCCCTTTGGGCGATGGGTGTAAAAGAAGTAAACACGAATGGCCGGAGGGTTGTGCTCCCCCACTCCCCATGATAAAAGACCCACCTGGAGGAAGACTCCCAGCATGGATGCAGCCTGCATGGGAGGACACGGAAGAGAAGGGAACAGAATAAAAAGACAGATGGCTGAGATCTGCACCAGCAGAGGGAGAGTTCACACTGACGTCCTCATTGATCCAGCTTATTACCGGCATCCGCCCTGGCGAATATTGACCTTCCGAGTAACTCAGCTGGGCAGCTCTCTGACTCTTCTGGTGATTCTTCCACGGCTGGCCGTATTTCTTAGCGTTCACTGCTTCCAGAGCCATGCTATGAATCACCCAGAAAGCTGGCATCATTACAACACGCTTCCCCTTCCCTTGTGTCAGGCAGCAGCAGCATTGACCCGAGGGACTATTCGAAGGGGATGAAACTTTTGGACATAGGTTTGGGGATGGTGGTGGAAATGGGTGTTTGGTTAACTAGGAGTTCCATTAGCTCACGGATTCCCCCGAGTTTCAGGGTTGGGGCTGGCTCTGTGTGCTTCTAGCAGTCTGCGCCACCTCCCTCCCCCATCTAACTCACTCGGGAGCCTGGCATATGTTGGGTGTCACTACTGAGCCAAATGTCTCCTTCCATCTCTCCCCCAGGTCTGGAGTAAGGAAGCCAAGAATGCTTCATTCTTGGACTCATGGGCCATGTGGGAGACGTTCGGAGGGAGGGCAGGTGGAGCAGATCATCCAGCACCTGAGCGCCCCTCTCCCCAACAGCGGCGGCCAGCGCCTCCCTCCATTCCAGCTCCGTCCAGCCAGCCAACTCACTATCGGGCCTTTCGGAACCACGAATGGAAAGTGGTAGAGCGTTCTGTCCGCATTCTGCAAGCCACTGACTTCTACTGGGGGCCTCTGTCGGTGGGCGAGGCCCACGCCCGGCTCCAGACGGAGCCCGTGGGCACCTACCTGCTGCGGGACAGCGCCCAGGGAGACTGCCTGTTCAGCGTGAGCGTCAAGATGCCGCTGGGCCCCGTCAGCTTGCGCATCGCTTTCCAGAAGGGCCACTTCTGGCTGAAGGACTTGTTTTCGGACTGTGTGGTGAAGCTGCTCCAGATGGCGGTGGAGGCCACTCAGAGCAACGCCCTTTATTGTAAGGAGGGCTTCCCCTTGGTCTTCTCCAGCCCGTTAAGAAGGAGCGGGAGCTTGTCCCAGTGGCAGGACTTCGGCCAACGAAGCCTGGACGCTTTTGGGGCAGCTGCTCCCAGGACAGAGCAGGGGGCAAAAGCTGAGGAGAAGGAGGACGCCATAGGCTCTTCTCAGCCTGGGCAGGAGCGGGGGCCAGCTGCCCCCCAGGGTTCACCTTCCACCCCACCACCAACCAAAGTAGGCTTCTGAGCCAACTTCGCTTGTGCTGATGTTTTCAGTGGTGCCTGGGAACCAGGCTCGTACTACACCCTGCGCAGAAGGACTAGGTCCTCTGGGAAGACGTGTTTCAGTGGCAGGGGTAGGTGGGAAGAAGACTCATGGTTACGCTTGAATAAACCATTCCAAGCCTCCACTCCGATGGGGCGGATTGGGGGCCGTTGTTGCATCCTCACTCATCAACCAATCCCCTTTCATCCTTCCAGCTTTACAGGAGAGGATGAGTCACATATTAAAGCCAGGCTTTGGCTTATTCAAGCATAGTCTTCTCCTATTAGAGTGGAGGCAGGGGAGACAAAATGGGGACCCATTCTTAGATGTGTTTCCCTTTCCCTGTTAAAGACAGTCTCCTATGTGCCTCCTTCCTCCTATGGAGACATTTTTCTCCATCCCAGTAGCAAGCCCAGATTGTGGCCAAACCCAAGCCATGGGACTGTTGGATTCCTAATGACCCTGTGGGGTGGGTAGAGACCCAAGACCTTCTCTACTGGCCTGACTCCTATTTGTTCTCTTCTCTAATCAAGCTAATGAACCCTGAGAGTCAGGGCCTCAAAAAAGTTTTTGGCTGGTGAACCAGATTAACGGCCAAATAGAAGGAAGGGAAAGGTGAAGTTCAAAAGGCAGAGTTAAATGTCCTTCCTATACACAGTAATGCCCAAAGCCTTTTTCTAGTATCTTGTCCATCTGGAGTGCTTGGATGTCACTAAAGACACCCTCCAACACTTTCCTGGACCCCTCAGAGTAAGAGAGGGATTTTCATCCCAATATTGAAGATAAGGAGACAGGCCAGAGAAATTAAGCAACCCTCACAGAGATTCATGCTTCACTAGTGGAATGGGGCCTGGGGCACAGAGTTCCTGAACAAGCCTCTAGGATTTTTTCAATAACCCTGTAAAGCTGCCATGTTGTGTTTTCTGGCCCCAGACTCTTGTTCTTGTCCAGGGAGGGGGAGGAGCAGAAACTCCAGCAGAGTGTAAACTATAGAAGAGTAAGTGATGGTCAGGCTGAATGACCCCCTTCCTATCAGGAATTCCACCCCAGGTAGGCATTGGCCTAGTTAGCCACTGTGGTCCTTTCCAACAAGGAGATTTCTGATGGTGTGGCACCAGCCAGCCTGGGCCAATGGAAGAAGCTCATAAAAGAGAAAGATCTGGCTAAAAACCAAAAAATGAGAGGGCTCTGTGGGTTTCCATAAGTGTACATGCAGCAAATAAACAGTGCCAGGGCAGAGAGACTCCAGACTTGTAGACCCCTCAAGCCAAAAGGTCCAAGATGCTATCTAGTCCAACGCCTTCATGTTACAAACCAGGGAGAGACCAGGGAGTGCAGTGACTTCTCCAGGGTCACACACCTAGTTAGGTGTAGAACCCCAGGCTTCTGGCTCCCAGCTGATGGCCTTTCAGCTAGACAGCAGCATGATTTTATTGAATCTTTTGACATTTGATTTCTTTGGCACTTTCTTTTCCATTTCATATCCTAAAAATGTATTTTAAATGGAAGGTCATTGGAAAAAAAAGTTTATATTATGGTCTCTCATTTGTCCATGCATGACTGTGATTCCCCATAGACATGAGAGTTCAGGGGCTGTATTATCCCTTGTCAGGATTTCTTGGAAGGTCAGCATTTAGCACACCTGGCACATAGTAGGCACTTAGTAACTGTGGATTGATTGAGAGAGAAAAGGTTCATCCTCCGAGCAGGGTGAAAGCTTAGTTAGGTGACCTCTGGGGACCTGTCCTACCTACACATTCACCAGTCACTATATTTCTCAGGACAGTTTGGCTTTTGAGATCAGAAAACTCCCACAAATTTGCCCAGACTCTCTCTCTGTGATCAAAGTTAAAGCAGGATCTGACCTGTTTTCTGCCATTGCAAAGTTGTTAGGCAATCATACCCTGGAAAATGGGGGTTTTGGGGTATTGCTTGAAAAAATGTGCCAGCTCTGCATTGGTCATGACTCAAAGGTGCCTGAACATTTGGGATTTTCCCCTCATGACGATGAGTGAATATATTTTGCATTATAATTTGGCAGAGAGGGCCTCCTTGAGTGTTAGAGCCCTTAGAGATGAACAGTTCACAGATGAGAAAACCAAGGCTCAGAGTGGTCTGTGGTCACTTCATTCTGTTGAGGACCAGGCGTCCATAGGAAGTTGGTTTGCAGAGCTCCCGAATAGCACAAAGACAGTCTGAAAAACTTTAAGATCACCGAGAGAAAGTCAGGTGAGGAAAGACGCTAGCGTACTCAGCATTTCTGCTTCAGGGCAACATCTTGGGGTTTCAAACAGTCGTTTCTTGCTGTGTTCTTTTTTGACCTTCTTAGAAGTGAAGAGAATTCTAGGAGAGGAGTCAGGAAGACCCGAGTTTGAATCCAGTCTCAGACACTAACTGTGTGACTTGGGCAAAGGACTTAACCTTTGTCTCGGTTTCCTCAAATATAACATAGGAACGATGATCGCATTTACCTTTCAGGGTTATCATAAGGATCCGAAGAGATAATATTTGTAAAGCACTTAGTACAGTGCCTGGCACACAGTAGGCATTTAATAAATGCATGTTCCCTTCCCATCCTTTTGGTGCCACTTTACCTGTGAGCTATGGTGGGGAGAATCATTCCATTTTCAGATTCCTCAGCTCTCCAGCCAAGGCTATGCTATAACAACATTCTGCTAGCAGCTACTGTGCCTGTGTAAAACCAACAACAATCAGCACACAGAAGGCCACCAGCACAGGTCCTTTGATCTGCTTTACTAAGCAAAGCAACGTTAAGGGGTTAACAATCTTACTTTAATCCAACAGACAAATATCATTCACTTAGTTCAGGAGGAAAAGCCAGCACCCTGAGCTTCAGAGTAAATACAAACAAATTACAAACATACACAATGCAAACAGACCAAATCACAATTCATAGTTACCAGGAAAGCATCAACATCTGAGTTTATGAGCTGAGGGGCTCTTAAAGCAGCTGCCCAGTGTCCCATGCCACTATTCCAGTGACTGAGAGCCCCAAAGGTCAAAGGCTAACCTTGGATCTTATATACCCTTTTCAGGGCCAAAGGATTCACACCTAATCAGCAAAAGGGTGTGGGCCTGGGGCTTTGCACCTAGTAAGCCTTAATAAAAAACATTTGATTACCTCAGCATTTCCAAAAGAGAAAACAGTAAAAGAAAAAAAAAGTCCCACCTTAATTACCAATACATATGCCTCAACCTCCCAACCTCAAAGACTCGTCATCCTTCAGTGTCTTTATCCACTGATGGTGGAGGAAGAGTGTGCTGCTAATGGGCCAGTCCTGAACCCGGAAGATGGCTGTGGCTGTCATCACCTTCTGCAAGATGACTTCCCAGGTTGCCCCATCTGAACCCCTGCAGCTAACAGCTGCCATTCACCAATGTCATTGAGTCTACATCCTAGACTGATTAAATGCTGTTTCTTAGACTATTCCATCTGATACCTAGACTAATTTTTTAAAGTTTAAAATTATTTAAATCTATGTAATTAGCTGTCACTTTATACCAGATTCAGCACCTTAAGTCTTATGCCAAAGGAGAAAATGAAATTATTTACTCAGACTTCTTGACCTTTTGGGCTAAGGTCAGTTATAAAGCTCATTAATGACTACTCTGGATGGGACTGTCTTGATGTTTATATAGCACCTTAAAAGCCCTTTATAGTATGAATTTATAGCATAATAAAATTGCAAGAAGGTTGTCGAGTATTCTTTGTTAGCATGTATTTCATCCCTGGGGAACCAAGGGACTTCAGAAGTTCTCATAGGGCAGGGGTTCTTCACCTTGCTTGTGTCTTAGATGCAACTAATGGGAATACTGCAGCCTTTTGGGAGACTATGGCACACATGCATCAGAGAAACTACCAGGTTGGTGGCTGAAGGAGAGTGACACCTGGTGGACGACACAGATGTTATACTCTCTTGCTGGATAATTGATGCAGTGACACACTACCTTCCTGTAGGCTTACAGAAGACAACCATGAGCTGATATAGACTGATATTATTATTTCAATGCCCTAGATATCTCGTGGTGTACACACAAAGCAGCACATGTAGTCCACGAGTGTAACATTTTATATTTCATTCTTGTAATATCATAAAAATTCATACTTCTCACTAATTAAGATTGTCGTTCTCCCCAGTTCAAATTAGTATTTTAAAAAATATTGTTAAATCATTTGCGTTCTGGACATGAGATTGTAGCTTAAGATTCCCCATTCCAATTGGTTCATAAATCATTAATTACAATAAAAATCAAACTATTCAATTGAATTCAACAAGGGTTTATCATATACCTACTATGTTCCAGGCGCTATGCTGGTTGCTGGAGTTACAAAAACAAAGACAAAAGAGTCTCCGCTCATAAGGAGCTAATATTCAGAAGCGGAGGTAGGGGTGGAGGGGAGGAACAGCACATAGATTGACACAACAGAAATACCAAATAAATATGAAGTCATTTCCGAGAGGTCAGGGTGGGAAGAAGGTGACTAGAGATGAGCCTTGAAAGGATTTGGGATTCTAATAAGTGGGAGTGAGGAGCAGCCAGGGGGCTAAAATAGCCTGTGCAAAGGATGGCATGTTGTGTGCGGGGAACAGCGAGGAGGTTTAGCTAAAACATGGGAAGTAATGTGTAATTACCCTGGAAAGGCAGGCTGGCGCCGGTCTACGAGGAGCTGATTTAGCAGTCAGGTTCACAGAGTCAGTTATTTACAACCTGTCAACACATTTATTGTGCTGAGCGGTTTTTTTCCTGGCACCGGTTCAGGGAAAAAAAGAACATCTAAACGGTCCCTCCTCTGAAGCAGTTTATAATCATAGAGGATCAGGTTGGGGTGAGGCAGCAGGATTATGCCCCTGGGGTTCGCTGAGTCCCAGCACACTTAACATAAACAGTGATGCTCAAAGCATGGAAGGAGATGAGAAGCAATTCCAGGGTAGAAGAGGATCTTGTGAAAACACCTCCAACTCTGCCAGACCCAGTTGTCCAAGCTCACTCTATCTCTGTCTGTCTCTGTATCTCTGTCTCTCTTTCTCTCTGTTTCTGACTCTCTCTCTCTCTCTGTCTCTGTCTGTCTCTCTTTCTGTCTCTCTGTCTCTGTCTGTTTCTCTCTCTCTCTCTCTCTCTCTCTCTCTCTCTCTCTCTCTCTCTCTCTCTCTCTCTTTCTGTCTCTCTGTCTCTGTCTCTCTCCCTCTCCCCCTCTCCCCCTCTCTCTACTTGGGCATTGAAGGACCCTGGTGCTCTCTGGGAGGAGAGATGGGGTTAAGCGTAGAATGAGGTTTGGTGGGGGAGCTACAGAGGCATTGTTTGATTTTATTTCTTCGATCAATCAATCAACATTTATTAAGTGACTACTGTGTGCCAGGCACTGTGCTAAGCACCGGGGAATACAAAAAGAGGCAAAAGACAGTCCCTGCCCTCAAGGAGCTTCCAATGGAATGGGAGAAACAACAAGCAAATAAATATGTACAAATAAGCTAGAGACAGGAAGAATAGGAAATAATTCAAAGAAGGCCCTAGAATTAAGAGGTTGGGGAAGGCTTCTTGCAGAAAATGGGATTTTATCTGGGCCTTAAAGGGACTAAGGCATTCCAGACATGGGAGATGACCATGCCCAGAGTCAAGAGATGGTGGTGTTCACGGTGAACACGGGAGGCCAGTGTCCCTGGATCAGAGAGGGAATTGGGAAATGAGGTGTAAGAAGACTGGGAAAGCGGGAGGGGGCTTTGAAGGGAGGGGGCTGAGCAGAGCATTTTCTATTTGATCCTGGAGGTGATAGGGAGCCATTGGAGTTTATTAAGTAGGGGGTGATGTGATCAGACCTGCACTTTATGAGAATCGCTTTAGAGGCTGAATAGAGGATTGGCTGGAGGGGGGAGAGATTTGAGGCAGCCAGACCCCATAGCAGCTATGGC
>CM053623.1:234680529-234709010 GCA_028646595.1 Phalanger gymnotis
AAGCCTCGCTTAGTGGTCATTTTTGGGCCCTGATTCGCTCAGAGTGAGTGTAAATATCAATTCTTTATGTTTTGGCCGGAAACCCTGAGAGTCTTCCCCTTCCAGATTGATTTTTTTTTTTACTAGGTAAAAGATGCCATTCTTTGCCTCATTTCTTACCTAGCCTTAACCACTGAATGGGCATTGCTTCAGACAAACTGAGACCTTGGAAAGACTTTAGCTTAAAAAGGTCAAGGTCTCTCACTGCATCCTGGGCCATCTCCAGTCGTCCTGATCTATATCTGGCCACTGGACCCAGATGGCTCCAGAGGAGAGAGTGTGTGTGGTGATGTTGCACAGCCCTCCCTCACTGAAATCCGATTCACTTGCAAGTTATGGCATCACCTCCCTGATGTCATAGTCCTCTTCAAGAACAAAGGACCAACAGCTCCAGTAGAAGGCAGAAAGGAGTGAGCTTAGCCCAGGAGCTCCTTCCTGGGTCCTATCCTCCTTCCTTCCCTCTCCCTGTGGCAGCCTTCCCAGGAGCAGCCAGTGGCTGGTTTCTCTTCTCTGGCACATGGTATCCCAGGGCCTCCCCACCCTCAGCTGAATTTGGCCTCAAAAGTTGACTTGAGGGTACCTTTCCTGTTGTTTGTCCCCTGCTTGAGAAAGTGGTGCTCGCTTGGCCCAGGTAAGAGAACCGCCACTTACAGTTTGGTGTCACTGTTAGTGGAGGAGGACAATCACAGGAAAGTCTCCTTCTCTTCTCCTCCTGGCCAACCAGCTCCATCTGGTACCAGAGCACAGCTCAGAGACCTTGGCAGGCCCTGGGCGCCCTCTTCTCACTCTCCTTATCAGACTAGGGACTCCTAGCAAAAGACAAAAATAAGGTGTTTTTAAATGTTGACTTGGTTTTTGTCATTGTTGTTCAGTTGTGTCTGACTCTTCCTGACCCCATTCGGGGTTTTCTTGGCAGAGATACTGGAGTGGTTTGTCATTTCCTTCTCTAGCTCATTTTCCAGACGAGAGAACTGAGGCAAGCAGGGTTAAGTGACTTCCCCAGGGTCACACAGCTAGTACGTATTTGAGGCCAGATCTGAACTCAGGAAGATGAGTCTTCCTGACTCCAGGGCTAGCACTCTGTGTCCTATGCCACCTTGGCTTGGTTGGGGCCTGATAAGAAATCACCCAGTGATAAACTGGGGAGCGCTTGCATCTTTTACAAGATTTAGGTAAAGATTTTATGTAGACTGCCTTTAGGGAGAAGGAGTAGTTTTAATTTTATAACTCAATAATAAACTTTTTTTTAAAGCTGGATCTATTTTATCCAGGCTAGAAGGGCTGGGGCTACTCAGGTCACACAGATCAGCAAGGAAGTTTAGACCTTCTCCCATAGAACTGGGCCAGGCATCAGCTTGTTGGTGCCAGACTCAGAGCAGTCACCTGATTGGTTTAGCCAGTTCAGAACTCCTGTGCTCAGGTGATCCACCAACCTCCCTGTAGCAGGGGCTATGGCTATAACAAAGATTTCATCCCCACATCTTCCCTTTGGCTTCCTAGTACCTCCTACAAGAAAGTAGATTGAGACCTTTTCCCCTTTGGCAGGGAAGAAATTGGTCCATACTCTACTACCAAATTATCAAGCGATCATTATCTACCCAGCATCCATCCTCTGGGAAGAGAAGGAAGGCACCATGGCCCAATAGAACAAGCCAGAAGACGTGGCTTCAAATGTCGACGTGGCTTCTTTCTGCCTTGTGACCTTGCGTGTGTTGGTTAACCTTTCTGGGTGTTTCAACAATCTGGCTAGCAGCTGTTGTGGGGGGTGAAAGCCCAACAACAAGAACGCTACCAGTACACTGCCAAAGTACAGGTTCTTTTGATCTGCTTAACTAAGGAAGGCTACGTGAATGGGTTGAGAAGCTTATTTTAATTCAGCATACAAATATCATTCGCTTAGTTCAGGGGAAAAAGCACTCTGAACTTCACCGCAAAATACAAACAAATTACAAACATCAACAGACAGACCTTGTCTGATTCAAATTCCAATACATAGTTACCAGAGTTCAACAAAGTCTCAGCATCCAGGTTACAAGCTAGAGGGCTCCTTAGCTACAGCTGCTCAGAGTCTCTGCATCAGCACCATCACCAGTGAGAGCCCTGCACAAATGGCCCTGTCCTCTCTTCTTATAGGGCTTCAGACGTCAACCATCATCTGAATGACCAGAACTTAGGCTGCTACTATTGGCTCTGGAGTTAGCCCCTCCCCTTAGGACCCTGGGAGGTTCACATCCACAGAGGTTAGGTTAACACCTAATGGGGGTTTGGGCCTGGGGCTTAGCACCTAGTAAGACTCAAGATGGGCATGGCTCTGGAGTTAGCACCTCCCCTTAGCCAGTCCCACCTTGTCACCCCAGTCACCAATCCACACCCACATAGGTTCCACACCTAATAGGGGTTTGGGCCTGGGGCTTAGCACTTAGTAAGACTCAATGAAATACACTGAATTACTCAAAGGAAAAAGCCAAACTCTTCAAGGGCACTTGTTGAACTAAGTGCTAAGAGCCCATTTTGCTTACCAACACGCTGGGTCTCAGTTTCTTCGGCTGCAAAAGAAGGGTACGGGACTGGGTGGCCTCAGTTCCCTTCCAACCCAAGAGCCAGGGCTCTAAAATGCTGAGACCTTCTGAGATGAGATTGCTAAAGATGGTGTTCATACCCCTGGGGAGGCGGCATACCCCTGGAGACTCAACCTCCCTTCCTGCCTAACCCAGATGAGGAAGAGCTGGCAAGGGTGACTACAGGGTCCAAGACAATGATCCCAAATAGAAATTAAAATAATGAGATGGTAGGGCCAAAGCTGAGGAGTCATCTATCCAACTTCCTCATGGGACAGATGAGGGAACTGAGGCCCACAGAGATTAAGTGACTCATCCAAGGTCTTACAGGTAGGCAGTAGAACAGCAGGGATCATGACTCCAAATCCAGCACATTTTTACCCTGCAATGGGGTAAAATCATGACTCCGTCCCTGTGCCTGAGAACCAAGGTGCTTCAATCTTCCTCACCCCCTCTCCGCAGAACAGACTCTGAAACAATACTCCTCCAGCACAGGCCAGTATCTAGAAAGTTCCCGCTGCTCAGGAAGTGGAATTGACTTTGAGTTTTGCCTCAGGGGAAAGAAATGAGAGAGGCCAAAGGCTGGTGAGCACCAAGTAACATCACAAAGAATAAAGTTGACTATGCTTTGACAGACAAGAAAAGACTTATCACAGACGTGGGAGTTAACCCTGAATCAGCTCTCTGTGCACAATCAAACCATCAGCTTGTCAGAGGTAAGAGCAGAATTTATAACAAACAAGAAGAAAGAATAATAATGAGAAAAAGATATTGCATACAATTAAGAAGAGAATTAACCCTGAATTATTCAGATATGCTATGGAAAATAAAAAATGGGAAATGTACAATAGAAATGACACCCAACACTGGCCAAAATAATTTCATCCAGAAGTTAAATCACTATAAGTTAAATAGTACCAAAGAGCCCAGGAAGCAAACATTTGACTTGCTGAACCTAGAGAGGCGGATGCCGATGGCAACACGGGGTCAGAATATAAACTTGTCTGTAAAATCTTACAAAGGATCATGATGAATCAGTGTTATCTATAAAGCAGAGAGAAGTGGAGGGTAAAGTCAGTCTAAAAGAAGCTTGGCAAACTATCCAGTTAAGTAATCTTCAGGGTATTCAAGGATGAAACAGGAAAGAAGACTACAATCAGAAGAAAAATGGAAAAGATCTGCAAAAAATTATTACAACAAACTGTTTTCTCCAGGAAAAATAGTACACCCCACACTTGGTTTCTAAATTATAGTCTCTGAGGTACTTAGAGAGGAAGCAGAAACAGCATTAAAGAAAACAAAGGCAAAGAAAACAACCAGATGGGTCAAATGTGGAGAGAGGAGATTCTTGCTTGAGGTGGTTCAGCTATAAAGGCATAGAGGAACTGATTTACAAGGTATCTAAGAAAGAAAGACACCAGAGGAGTGGAAGAAAAATCTCTGACCTCATTAATTAAATAATTTATAAATTGATTTTTAAAAGTTCACCAAGAAAATATTAACAACTACCAATCTCTATGCCTACTCTCCCATCTATGCAAAATCTTTGGGGAGGTAGTCTGTACGTGAAACGAGGGCATCCTTGATGAGGATATCAGTAGAGAACACGCAGATTTTGCAAACAATATTGACCAATGGACCATATCTTTATTATCTCACAACTGAACAAAAGATATGAATGAATATAAGATCCTGTTGTGCCTGTGGAAATTGCAAACTACGCCAGTATCTTTGCCAAGAAAATCTCAAGTGGGTTCACAGAGTCAGGCATGACTGATGACATCATAACATGACATCACGCCTACTGTTTGTTGATGACCCAAAATCATTCACCTCAGCAGAATCTAAGATCATTCTAGTGTCCCTGGAAGATGAAACAGCAGAAACAACTGTGTTCAATGACCATCTGGCCATGAACATCCATCAAAGAACAAAACAGGGAGATGAATGCCAGTCAACAAATATTTATAAAATGCTTCATTTATTATTTTGTTTTATTTACATGTCATTCACTGCTTGCCAAAAATATGTGCCCCTTTTGCAGATGAGATACCAGCAGCTAGTTGTATAGTAGGTAGGGCGCTGGACCTGGAATCAGGAAGGCTCATCTTTGTGAGTTCGAATCTAGCCTCAGACACACTTACTAACTGTGTGACCCTGGGCAAGTCATTTCATCCTGTCTGCCTCAGTTTCCTCATTTGTAAAATGAGCTGGAGAAGGAAATGGTAAATCGCTCCAGTATCTTTGCCAAGAAAACCCAAAAATGGGGTCATGAAGAGTCCGACACAACGGAAACAACTCAACGACAATAATAGTGAGTCCAAATCAGGGGAGGGATTTCCTACAGATGAGGAAGTCTTCCAAATGTTCCTATTTGTGGATGATTGCTATGTTGTGTGGATTGCATCAAGCTTCAAGACCCTTTAGAGCCTTCCAGAATGGATCTGCAATCACCCAACAGAGCTTTATCTATCCATCCACAAGGGAGAGACCAAGTGGATGAAGAAGATCTATTGTCCAGATTTCAACATGCATCTGAATGGTCACCCTATGGAGCTTGTCTCAGATGGTGTGTATCAGGGACAGACAGGACCCAGATTTGGAAAGGAGGAGGAGAGCAGACCAGATGGACTTTGGGAAATTGCAAAGATCTTTTACTGACCTCAAACTTCCCATAATAGCAAAGGTCCATCTTTTCAATACAGATACACTGCTGGTGTTGCTATGTGGTAGTGGAACAAAGGGACTCATCGCTTCCAAAGAACTAAAAATAAGTGACTAGGCATATTGATTACAGTGGGGTTTTTTTCCTTTCCAATGCAGAGTGCAGGGGTGGGGGCAGTTGATGAAGGGAGAAAATGAATATTAAGTGTCACTCATCCTAACAACATTTGTGTAAGAGGGGAGGGGAGAAGCTGTTATCATCCCTATTATGCCCAGAAGACATTTGCAACACAAAGAAATGAGTTGGCCCTGGTGACAGGAAGCCAGAAGAATACACCCTGGATCTCCCAGTCTGCCCCTCTACTTTTTATTCTTAGAAATCTCTGTCTCTTTTCCCAGCCTCCTCTGGGTTGACTTTCCTGCCAAAGAGCTGAGCAAGGATGACTAAGAGAACTGCCCTCGACTGTTGTTATTCAGGCATGTCCCATTCTCTGTGACTGAAAAAAATGTATAGAAAAATAAACAACTAAAGACAAAATCATGAAGAAGGCAACAAAAAAGCCTATGGTGGGTATGGACAGGCTGTAGCACATAATTAAGTGGGAGCTCCAACGAAGAACAGAAACAGGATTGGATTGGATGAAAGGTGGGCTGGTCATGTGTCAAGAGTGAAGGACAGCAGGTGGATGGCCAGTGGGCCCCCCGCATACCCTGGGAACATTGAATAGAGGAAAGCCTTCAGTGGGTCCCTCCTTGTGGTGAAACAAGCAAGAGTCTCGCAGGATAGACAGACACATCGCAGGATGTGTTGTTGGGGGGATCTCCTAAATTGGTGAAATCATGGATCCACCTGAATGTTTGGCATCAAGTTGCCTTTGAGAGTCACACAAATGCAAACTTTCCTCTTGAACTACCTTGGTAATTGGTTCACCTTGGATTCCCTTTAGCGGGGGAGATGTGGCCTGAGGAAGGCTTTTGATCACACCTCTCTGAGCCTTGGAAGTTGGAGTGTAAACTGAGGAGTTGGGGGATTCCTTCTAACCTCACTCTTCATAGGATCATAGCCCTAGAGCTGGTGGGGGAGCCCTCAGGGGCCACTTTATCCAACTCCTTCATTTCACGATTGGGGAAACTGAGGCTCAAGGATCATAGATCTGGAACCTCAGAGGCCATTTTATCCAATCCCTTCATTTTACAGTTGAGGAAATTGAAGTCCAGAGATGTTCAATGACTTGCCCAAGGTGATATGACTAATAAGTGTTGGAGACAGGATTTGAACTCAGATCCTTTGACTCCTTACCCAGCCCTTTTCCCACTGCACCACAATCCCGCCTCTTTATTGGCCATAGACATAGAGGCGGTTGTCTCAGTTCATCTGTATTCTGATCACTTTCTTCCCCATTTTTGGATGACTCATGATATTGTCCCCTGTAAAAACAAATCTTTATGGATTCTGAGTTTCCTTACTACTGTATTACTGTGGGATATGGTTGAGAGCAGCTAGGTGGCTCAGTGGATAGAGCACCAGTCCTGGAATCAAGAAGACCTGAGCTCCAAATTGGCCTCAGATACTTCCTAGCTGTGTGACCCTGGGTGAGTCACTTAACTCTGTTTGCCTCAGTTTCCCGATCTGTAAAATGAGCTGGAGAAGGAACTGGCAAACTGCTCTAGTATCTCTGTCAAGAAAACCCTGAATACGGTCACAGAGAATGGGACATGCCTGAATAACAACAGTTGAGGGCAGTTCTCTTAGTCAACTTTGCTAAGCTCTTTGGCAGGAAAGCCAACCCAGAGGAAGCTGGGAAAAGAGACAGAGATTTCTAAGAATAAAAAGTAGAGGGGCAGACTGGGAGATCCAGGGTGTATTCTCCTGGCTTCCTGTCACCAGGGCCAACTCATTTCTTTGTGTTGCAAATGTCTTCTGGGCATAATAGGGATGATAACAGCTTCTCCCCTCCCCTCTTACACAAGTGTTGTTAGGATGAATGACACTTAATATTTATGTTGTGTGAGGCACCAGACAGTCAGCTGGCCTTGGAACTGAATAAGAGGAGAAGAGTGGGCTGGACAGAGCAGAGCACGGGTAGGAGACCCTATGGAGCTTCCAGCCATCCCAAGCTGCTCCCTGCACAAAAGCCTATTGTCCCAGCGTCCTTCTCCTTTGGGGTGATGCTCTTTAATGTAAATCAGGGGATGCCACCATCTCCAAAGAGACATGACTGAAAGTGGCCGATGGTGGTGGGAAGACAGATGGTCAGTGTCAGCGGGCTGCGGGAGGGGAGCTGCAAAGACTCATGTGCGTGAGGTGGTGGAAAAGGCATCATAGACTCAACAGAATGGAAGCTCCTGGAGGTTCCATTTTTGTTTCTGTACCTCATTGCCTAGCACAGTGCCCGACCGGGGTTGGCATCTAATAAATGGATCATTGAGCACAGATCCAGAGCTAGAAGGGACTTTAACCTTTTCATTTTACAGAGAGAGAAACTGAGGCCTAGAGACTTGCTCAAGGCCCCAAAGGTGGTAATTGTAGTAGAATTTGGTAGATCCCAGATGATGAGTCTGTTGGTGCATTGTGCGCATGTGCATGCACATGTGTTGAAGCTTACTTCAAAAAGGGAAGGATGTGTGTATAAGGAATGTGCATATTCTTCAGGGTAGCTATGCCTTCCACCAATACACATAGCAGCTCCTCTATGTCTTAGATCAAAATGAATGGAATACAGTTAGAGGTAGAATCAGAGGCAGAGCATTTTGCAAACCTTAAAGCTTGATATAAATGCTAATATTGCCAGTCTTTGTGGGTTTGCTGGCCTGAAAAAATCCACCACTTGGTAGCCGTCCTTCTAGTCATAAGATCATATTGTTGCAGGACCTCAAGTCAGAAAGATGTGAGTTCAAATCCAGCGTCAGATAATTACTAGCTGTGTGACCCTGGTCAAGTCATTTAACCTCTTCCTGCCTCGGTTTCCTTATCTGTAACATGGAGATAATAGTAGCACCTGCCTTCCAGGATGGTTCCAAGGATCAAATGAGATAAGATTTTTAAGCCATGAGCTATATTATTGAGGTCAGGAACGGTTTCACATTTGCCTTTTGTCTCTGGTATCTGGCAGATTGCCAGGTATGTAGTTAGTGCTTAATAAAGACTGGTTAATTAAAAGAGACATTTGGGGACAGATAGGAGCAGAGGCTTGTCTATGCTCCTGGGAGACTGATATGATATAATAATAAATTATTGTTAGAAAACATTAGCTCTCACTTTGCAGATAGCCCAGATTTGAATTCTAGGGTTGTCTGATGCAAACAGGGGCTAATTAGGGCCCCATCTCCTCCAGCTGCCTCAGATGTACCTGCTAAGCCACTCCACCAAAAATGTCACTTCCCAATTTGCATAGATTTTTTTTAATGCATCATGACAAATCCCACTGCAGGCCAAGAAGGGGCAGAGAGCCCTTCAGAAGGGGGCTTGCTGCCCATGTCTGGTGCCTCCTCTTTGCTTCCCCTACTTTCATCTTGAGTCAATGAAATTAGGACAGACCCTAACCACATTTCATTTGGTGCTTGAGATTGCAGATTCTGGGTAACTGAGATCGTTATCAGTTCCTAGAAAGGACTTCAACCACAGTTCCAGCACAGCTGCCCAAGGCTCTAGGAGCAGGGCTGCAAGAGAAAGGCCGAGGAGGGGCCTCAATGGAGTTCAGATGGCCCAGGAGGGAGGAGGGGAGATTGCATTTTCCTTGAAGTAAGGAAGGAATTAATCAGCCATGCAAATTAGCTTGAAAGAAATTAACCCAGCCTTAAGAGAAATTAGACCACGAGTGAGGGCAAGAGGGTTTTTTATATTCAAGTTTAAAACACACCCTATGACTTTTAGGCCAATGGAAAGCAAAATGATGCCCTGCCTGATATGGACCAAATGTGGCTGAAAGGGGTGCTTGGCATCCGTGCCACTCTCTTGACTAGGAACCCTTGGGTTCTGGAGCTCAGGAGTGCCCTACTCTGCCTAACTGGGCTCTCCAGCATCAGAGGAGTGAGAGGCAGGCTCTGGTGGACAGAGGCTGGTGTGGGGACAAGGTGGTAAATGGAAAGCCTTGTCTGGGCCTCAGTCTGTTGGATTAGAGGACCTGAGTCTCCCTTCATCTCTAGGTCTGTGATTCTGTGAACTCCACCCCTTATACCCAGCCAGGAAGGGCTAAATAAATAAGTCTCTCTCTCTCTCTCTCTCTCTCTCTCTCTCTCTCTCTCTCTCTCTCTCTCTCTCTCTCTCTCTCCCTCCCTTCCTCCCCCCCTCTCTCCCTCCTTCCCCCCCACTCTCTCTCTCACACACACACACACACACACACACCCTTAACTTGTCACCCTGACTTTGCCCTAATGGCTTCTAGGAGTCAGAAAGAGAGGCTTCCCTGGGCTGAATGAAGCTCCCCTCCACAGAGATGTGCCTCTACTGTGGCATGGCTAAGTGCCCATGCTGGCACCTGGGCATTTTTCAAATTGTAGCTTGGATTTTATACTCACTCAGAACATTTCCAGCATGGCCCACTGAGGCTGAGGGTCTAGTCCCCATGTTAGCAGCAAACTATCATTCCCACCCTTCTCCTTCCCCTTCCTCTTCTTTGAAATATTGGATGGGGAAAGCCAAGCTGCCCACTAAGCTATGAATTTGTTCGTTGTATAATGAGGCCCAAACTCCCTGAGATCACATCTCCAATTAAAAAAAAAAGTAAATCAGCAGGTATCAGCAATTTGCCAACATTTCCCATGATGCATCTGTCCCACAAAGCAAGGCATTAGCTGGGTGATCTCTGATAGGTGGCCAAAGACTGAAATAACACAGGGAAATCCAGAGCTGATTTTGAGTCCACCAAAATACTGTTCCTAGGCAGCTAGGGGGCTCAGAAGATATAGAGCGCCAGGCCTGGGGTCAGGAAGACCTGAGTTCAAATCCAGCCTCAGACATTTACTAGCTGTGTGACCCTGGGCAAGTCACTTAACCTCATCCTGCCTCGGTTTCTCTAATTGTAAAATGAGGATGTTAGGAGCACCTACCTATAGAGTTGTCATGAGCATTGAATGAACACATAAAGAGCTTTGCAAACCTCAACGTGCTTCTAGTTCAGTCATTTCAGTCTTGTCCTACTCTCCGTGACCCCATTTGGGGTTTTTGTGGCAAAGATACTTGTGTCCTTTGACACGTCCTTCTCCAGCTCATTTTACAGATGGGGAAACTGAGGCAAACAGACCATTGCCTCTATTTCCCTCTGGGGCAGCCCTGAGGCTGGCCACTGGCTCTCTCTCTCTCCAGATTAGACAGGACGATGGGGCCTTCAGTGACCTCCAAGGTCCGTTCTGTGCCTGTCATTCTTTTGCCTCATCACAAGGCTGGCTGCCTACAGGGAGGATCCACCTTCTTCAGTCATGGCCACTGCTGACTCTGGCAGCCACAACCAGGAGCCACTCACACTCAGGAAATCCCGAGTCCTTGAAGTACGTGGAGTTAGGAAGACCTGAGTTCAAATCCTGCTTACTAAGTAGGTGACCCTGGCCAATCCTTTAAACTCTGTGGGTCTCAGGTTGCTAGCTCTCTTAGCTGGGCTGAGTATCTCACTGCCCATGGGAGAGTTCCTTCCCTGGTGTTGTCTGGTGTAGACTCTCCTGTGTATACCTTGTCTGGCCTCGGTTTTGTTTCTGATTGGGATAAACAGATTTTCTTTGCACTTCTGTATGTGTGCTCACTGTGGATCTGGTATTTGCTAGCAAAGAGGTCAAGCCTTGGATAAGGAGCTTTTAAAAATCCTTCTCTATAATGCAGAGGGTCCTCCTTCAGGTCCAATCCAATCGCCAAGAAAGAGATTAAAGAGACCCCCACTCAACAATGAACGAGGAGCCTGATTTCTTCCGCCTGAGCTGGGCTGCCTAGACCGTCCCCGAGTCCCAGGTTTTCTCCGGCTGAGGCTGGCAGCAACAGTCTGGCCATGGGGAAATTGTAATTCCTTCCTTCTTTCTTCCCCTAGAAAATAGAAATAATGATTGTTCCCACCGCCCTAATTTGCCAGGCCGTTTTTAGGATTCTAAGAATATGCCTGTAAAGCATGTTGGAACTGCTCAAATGAAAGAGGCTGCTTTGATTTGGTCCAGACTCAATGTTTTCGGATTCTTCCGGAAGCACTTTGGGGTGAGCAGTGAGGATAAAGCAACATTTTAACTCACATCTGAATTTGGGAAATGCGGGCTATGTCAGGTTACCTCAAAATTCAGTTCGACTTGACAAACATTAAATAAATCATCATGGTGTAATGAACTCTGAAAGGGAATAACAGAGTTTGAGAAGCAGAAATGAGGAAGGTGTGCATTTTAGATATGGGAAACCATCAATGCAAAAGCGTGGAGGCTGGAGATGAGATGTCACATAGGAAGAAGCATTTAGCTGTATAAAGTTTTGGTGTGCAAATACCCATCCCCATGAGCTGGGAGCTGTCTGTCCATCCTTGAGCTACCAGATGGAGAAACTGGGCGTGTTTGAAGAGCTGCCACCCAACTACACATGCTCATACCAGACTCATCCCCTGATAAGTCATATGAGCGATCACACAGCTTTGCCTCTCTCCTAGGTCAGTAGCACCTTAGAAAGACTGCTCGCTCACTCAAATGAAGTGAGTTTCCCCAAAATGAAATAGAAAATGAATCCGCTTAAACTAAAGGTCTCTACCCACTGTGGAAGTGCGAGATCCTTGTGGGAGTATGAACCTTTCAGTCTCCACCCCCATGACTCAAATCCTCTTCCGAGCTTGGCCTTGGACCCTATGGGCAGGGGAATCACCCCTCCCTCCTTCCCTCTGTGCCCAAAGTCAACGGGGCCTCTCCTAGCTCACCACTCTCCCAGGGGCAGTCCCTCCTCTCTGGCAGAGCTGCAGCTGGGTCACCAGGGGCCCAGGGGGTCACCTTGGGGCGGTCCCCCAGGAGTCCAGCGGTGACTTGCGGGAGGGCCTCTCAAACCACTCTTTAAGTGAATGGCCTTGGGCAACTCCATTTACGTAAAATGCCCAGAGGCCACTCAGCTCTGCATTTTCTTTTCTTTCTGGGGCCTAAAAAAGCCAGGGAACTGAGGTGGGGGCAGGTGGAGACACCCCAACTGCTGCTGCCAACTGAAACACCATGTGTGAACAGCTGGATGGAGAGGGTGAGATGGGGAGTAACAGAACCCGAACACAGAATCCATATAAAATATGAAATCAAATCCTCCGGAGTCGAACTGACAGGGGAGGCAGGGAGCCAGACCCGGAAGGTGTTTGATCTGCAAAGCCCCAGGCCTCAGAAGAGTTTGGAGGGAAGCGAGGGGATAAGGTTGGGGTTTTAGGAAGATCTGTTTGGCAGCTGGTGGAGGATGGAATGGAGAGGGGAGGCCTAACTGCTGACTTAATGTGCCCAAGGGCAGAAAATTAGAGATCCTCAAGCTTTAATGAGACCTTAGAAGCCATTCACTCCAGCCTCTTTCTCCTTTCAGGAATTCCTTCCAAGGCCTCCCAGATGCCTGATAAATCAACTACTTGCAACCTCCCTGGGATGGGAGCACAGCCTGGGCAAAGGCCTGGCAGGGGGATATGAAGTGCTGAATTCAGGGAACAGAAAATAGACCAGTTTGTCTGGAATAGAGAATTAGCAATTCATTGGATATGTTGGGGGAGGTAGAAAGGAGAGTTTCCCAGAGTCGCCTTCAGAGAAGACCATTTATTGAGCTTGAAACAGAGTCCAGGCCTTACTGGAATGTATGTATTTGTATGTATATGTGTATGTGTATGTGCATGTAGCTAGGTGGTGTGGTGGATAGAGCAGCGGCCCTGGAGTCAGGAGGACCTAACTTCAAATTCAGCCTCAGACACTAATGAGCTGGGTGACCCTGGGCAAGTCACTTCACCCCATCTGCCTCAGTTTCCCCATCTGCAAAATGAGCTGGAGAAGGAAATGGCAAACTATTCCAGTATCTCTCCCAAGAAAACCCCAAATGGGGCCAGGGAGAGTCAGACACAACTGATCAAAACAACAACAAAATACACACACACACACACACACACACACACACACACAGATACATGGATATAGACACACTCCATAGACAAATGGAGATAGATTGATGAAGAGTGTATATAATATATTAAATATAAATGACCTATACAGGTATATTCACACATGTATTATATGCCTATAAAGGTAGATATATCCATACACATCCATACACATCTAACCATACCTCACCACCATGGGCCTCTCTAGTTGGAGGGTGGAGCCAAAATCCTAAACCTCCATTTAAGGGGAGAGCTCGTCTCAGAAATCTCACCTCTCCCCTGGCTGCACCCCTTTGGGACTGCTCTGTCTGACCTCTCCACCAGCCACTTTCTCCTCCCCTCCTCTGCCCCTTTTCAGCTTCCTCTTCTATTTTGTCTCCATCCATTAGATTGTAAGGTCCTTGAGGGCAAGGATTCCATTTTTTCTTATTTATGTCCTCAGTGCTTGGGACAGTGCCTGGCACATAGTAGGGGCTCCATTAATGTTTATTGACAATATCTACATCTGTACCTAGATCTCTCTGTCTGTCTGTCCATCTATCCACCCGTCTAATCTATCTGTCTCTATTTGTCCATCTGTCTGTCTGCCTGCCTATCCATCTATCTGTTTGTCCATCTGTCCATCTATCTGCCTGCCTGTCCAACTGTCTGCTTGCTTATTTGTCCATCTGTCCATCTATCCATCTACTTATGTGTCCATCTGTCTATCTTTCTGTCTGTCCATCCATCTGTCTAATCTATCTGTCTGTCTGTCTGTCTCTCTATTTGTCCATCTGTCTGCCTGCCTCCCCAATTATCTATCTGTCTGTTCATGTCTGTCTGTCCATCTGTCTTCCTGCTTGTCTGTCCATCTATCTTTGCATTCATTTACCTATCTATTTGTGTCTGCCGGTCCATCCATCTATGTGTCCATCCATCTGTCTCTGTCTGTTCATCTGTTCATCCATCCATCTGCCCATCTGTCTGCCTGCCTGCCTATCTATCCACCTATCTGTTTGTCCATCTGTCTAGCTGTCTGTCCATCTATCTGCCTGCCTGTCCATCTATCTGTCTGACCTCTCCAAGAGCCACCTGCTTGTCTGTCTATGTGTCCATCTACCTATTTGTCTATCTGTCCGTCCATCCATCCATCTATATGTCCATCCATCTGTCTCTCTGTCTGTTCATCTGTCCGTCCATCCGTCTGCCCATCTGTCTGTCCGTCTGTCTGTTTGGGATGGATAATAAGCTTGGTTTGGCCTTGAACAGGAGCAGGAGAACAGCCTGTTTTGCCTTTGGGAATCTACAACATTCTCTTCAGGACCTCGGACTTCTCCCTGAAAGGAAAGCCGCCCATTTTAATGATAATACTCTATCCACTTCACTCCGACTCATGGAGAGGTCATGGAATCCTGCTGTCTCTGAAGAATGGAAAATGAGCTTCACGCAGAGGGCAGTGAGGAGGTTGGGGGGGGGGCGGGGAGGAAGCTGAGGCTTGTTTCAGGCAGGGAATAACTAAGGAAGAGTGAGTGGACTAACTGAGGGTCCCTGGCTTCCTCCAGATCTCAGCTCAGAGGAGTCTTTCTGCCCCAACTCCTTCCGGGTCTTCTCGCCCTCGAGCCTCCCTCTGTCTCTGTGGCCCCTTCTCTCCTCCCATTGGTGAGTGGCTCTCCAGGCCTCCACAAGGGTTATCATGCAGCCCCCTCCCCACTGCCCTTCTGGCTCTGGCCTTGGCCACCTTTCCCCCTGGGCACTGCCCTCTGCCATCCTCTCCCTGGCAGAGTCTGCCAAGCACTTCTGGAGGATTGAGGATGGCATTCCTGGGTCACCCAGCCATTGGTCCAGGTGGCTTCTAGGGGTGCTTTTCAATGCTGTTTCAACTCATTGAGAGAGCAAAGGGGCTCAGTGGACTGAGAAATGGACCCAGAGTCAGGAAGACCTGAGTTCAAACTCAGCCTCAAACACTTCCTAGCCCAGTGACCCTGAGCTAATTCGTCCTCAGTTTTCTCATCTGTAAAGTGGGAGTAATGATGGCACTTACTGCCCAGGGTTGTTTTGAGGATAAAATGTGGGTGGGAAGGTCAAAGTCCCCCAGAGATTCAGACTACTTCATCTTCCATGAAGACCCCTACTGGATGCATACTGACTTAGAAAATCATATATGAACATTATCTATGTTTGGTTACATGTTTCTCAATTACATTTGCTCCTGGTTCAGTCTGCCCTGGGGAGTGCTTGGCTCACAGGCCGGTCATTGGACATCTTCGGCTTAAATGACCTCTGCTCTCTCTTCCAGGTCTAAATATGGGATGCCCAGAAATGATGACAACTCTAAATTCTGTTGTGTTCATCCTGGTGCTGTGGGACAGCCACTGAGCCTGGGGTGATGGAACTTGAGTCTTCGCCTCCATCATCAGCCTCTTGTGGGACTTTGCCCTTTCTGGCCTTGGCTGCCTCTTCTGAAGTACTAGTCTGGTGGACTGGACCATGTCTAGGGCTCCACCCAGCTCTGATAAGCAATGACTGTCATTAACAACATCTCTATGCTATCTACTCTGTGCCAGGCACAGTGCTAGGCATTTTACAGTTATTATCTCATTTGAGCCTTACGATGACCTTGGGAGTGAGGTGCTGGTATTATACCCATTTTATAGATGAGGAAACTGAGGCAGAGGTTAAGTGACTTGCCCAGGGTCACACAGAGGCCAAATTCGGACTCAGGTCTTCCTGACTCTAGGCCCAGCGCTCTGTCCACTGCCTCTTTCCATTTTTAAATAGTCAGTAAAAACGGTCCAAGTGACTTTTCTCTCCCCTTGTCAAAGGAAGGGAGTTAAGGTGCTATAGGACAGTGGGAAGACTGCTGAGTTTGCAGTCACAGGACTTGAGTTCGAATCTTGATTCTGCCCCTTAATACCTTTGTGACCTTGGGTAAGTTGTTTTCCTTTGGGGGGCCTCAGTTTCCTGATCTGTGCAAGGAGAAGGTTGCTTAGATGACCTCAAAGTTCTCCTCCAGGTTCTGAGTATCTGATCCTCTGTCTAGGCCAGGGGTGGGGAACCTGTGGCCTTAATCAGTCAAAGGGCTGCACTCGAGGACCTAGAGGGCCACATGTGGCCTCAAAGCTGCAGGTTCCCCAATCAAGGCTGACATAAAGAAATAAAAGTTCTCTCTGTCACTCCAGCATCCCCCATGGCCCTCATGAGTAGCTTTAATTAGCCCAGTATAAATTCCATATTTATGTCTCCATTCCTGGTACTCTCAGGTGATTTCCCAGGTGTCTCCTGCATTGATTTAGAAGCTTTCATGGACCTTCAAGGACAGAGCTCGGTACCCAGGGAGTGCCCAAGGCATGCTGTGGCCCTGGATGGGAAGGACTCTGGAAGATGGTGTGGTGTCATAGGAAGGACACAGGCTTCAGGACGTCACCTAGCATTCATTAAGCACCTACTATGTGCCAGGCACTGTGCCACGTGCCTGGTGACCTAGAGGCGCTCCAGTGAAATCCACTGAACAATGTAAATGGAGGGCCCAAAGTGTCCAGGGTTTACATAGGAAGCTCCCTGCCCTCATAGAGCCTACAGTCTTGGGAGGATGATATGACACATGTGCCAATAGCTGTCACAAAATTAACTCTCTAAACCTCAGGTGCCTCATCTGTAAAATGGGCCCTACCTCATAGGGATGCTGTGAATATCCAAGGAGACCATACGTAGAGATGGTGCCCTTCCCATTCTGCCTGCCTTTCTTTCTGCTTCTGTCACTTCCCCTGCTCCTGGAATGGAGGCTCTTTGGTCCATGGGTAGAGAGAGAGAAGCTTGTAACAGGGTGAGAGGAGGGGAGGCAGCAGGAGTGAAAGTCTCAAGGCCAGGGCAGTGTGGTGGGTGTCAGGCTGAAGCCGCTAAGAGTCAGCTACTGTGGGGGTCAGACTCAGGTCCTTGGCTTCCCTCAAGGCTCAGCTGAGATCCCACATTCTACAAGAGACCTTCCTTCTGAGAGATTAGCTTTAATTCATCCCGTAGAGATCTTGCTTGCGCAGAGTTGTTTGCATGTTGTCTTTCCATTAGACTATGAGCTCCTTAAGGATCCTCCTTCCTTCCATCCTTCCTCCTTTCCTCCCTCTCTCCTTCCCTCCCTCCCTCTCTCTCTTCCTTCTTCCTTCCTTCCTTCCTTCCTTCCTTCCTTCCTTCCTTCCTTCCTTCCTTCCTTCCTCCCTCCCTCCCTTCCTTCCCTTCTCTTCCCTCACTTTCTCCTTTCTTCCCTTCTTCCTTTCCTCCCTTCCCTCACCCTTCCCCTCTCCTTCCCCTCTCCTTCCCTTCCCTTCTTCCTTTCCTTCTTTCCTCCCTCCCATCTTTTCTTGCTTCCTTCCTTCCTTAGCATGGTGCCTGGCATATAGTAGGTGCTTAATAAATACTTGTCGACTATTGATTGATTTCTAATAACAGAGCACCTGTTGTGGGAGGTTCTGCTGGGAGAGGTCTGGTCCCTGGAGCAGAGTTCCTGAGTCTCCACCTGATGAGCTGTCCTGCTGGTTGCTGATCATACACTAACTGTGGACTGTGCACTACTGTCTACACTGCTTTCTGGCTCCAAGAGGAGCAATGGTGAAGAACCAAACAAGCCAGGCTGTGTCTTTCCTAGAACTCCTGAGGTCACAGTGTCCTGGGAACTGTTTAGGAGAGGCTGTGAGCCTGCCTGCAGTTGCAGGGAAGATGGCCTGTGGCCTTTTCTTGTATCGCTTTTATCTATTCTTTGCCAAGACTAAAATGTGCTACACAGTGTCTAAGCGTGCTTGGCCATTCCTGAGGGGATCCAGAAGGCTCCATAAAATACAGCCCAGTCAAGGGAGACGGTGAGGATTCTCCTGGGGTGGGGGCTTAAAGGCTGCCTCTGATTGGATAAATCTGCACTAACCACACTCCCTAGACCTAGGGAGTCTGTATGGCTACCCAGAGGAAGGCTGAGCCAGTGGGACAGAAGGTCAACTTCCTGTCTGAGAGCCATAGAAAGCTGGACACTTCCCCAACACACACTTTGACTCAGTGGGATAAGACACTACTACTACCAAGGTGAGTCCAGGGATTGATCTGTCAATTAATCATTCACTCAATCGAGAAGCGCCTACTATGTGCCAAACATTGTGCCAGGCAATAGAAATGCAAAGACAAAAATGAGACAGTTCCTGCCCTCGAGAGCTTGTATTCTACTGATGGATACACCACATAAGATATATACAAAATAAAAACAAGGCCATTTGGTAGGGAGAAGGTACTAGCAGTTGGAGATACAATTAGTATAGCACTTGGGCTGAAGGAGGCTAGGAATTCTACGAGGCAAAGGTGAAGAAACAGCTTATTCCTGGCCTAGGGGACGGGCAGGACAAAGGCAGGAGATAGAGATGAAGTGTTATGTGTGAGAACAGGACCAGGGTAGTGGTTATCAGCGCCACCTGGTGGCTACATTAACAACTCCTATTTATGTATTGCTTCAAGTTTTAGTAGCATTAGTAACAATAATAGACATTTATATATCTCTTTAAGGTATGCACAGTGCTTTACATATGTTAGCTCCCTCTAGTCTTTATTTTACAAAGTACTTTCCTCCTAATAACTCCGAGCTAAACAACCCAAGCTTCATTATCCTCGAAGTAGACTGAGGCCCAGTCAGGTGACCTAACTTGGCCAAGATCCCATACTGTAGAAAGCCACAAAGTCAAGATTCGAACTCACATCTTTTGGCCATGAAATTGGATGTTTGTTCCTTTATACCTCAGCACCAATCCATGGTCCTGGAAGCAGACACTATTATTATGGAAATGTTCCAGCAAGATATTTTCTTTCTTCTCATTCCTTAGTTTCTGTTGACCTTTGATTTTCTGACCCCCCCCCCAGGACCATCTTCATTGCCAGGCTGGAATGTTCCCATACTAATGTACATTTCCTGTAGGAGGGAGAAACAGTCCAGGGAATCAAGTTCAAGCCGAATTTAAAAAGAAAAGGGGAAAAAAAATCCCAGCTCCCAATTAACATTCAGCTAAGAGAGAAAATGATGTCTCCTCCCAGCAGTAAGTCAGGAATGACAGCTCTATCTGAAGATAAGCTGAGAGGCTGGAGGGCTCAGAAGTGATGGGTTTGTGAGGAAAGGAGGAAGGTAGCAGATGGCCAGAGACGATTGTTGGGGAGAGGGAGAATCAGGGAATCATCCTCATCATCTGTCTGTACAGAGTGAGCCTCGTCCTGCCCTGGGGGTCCCCTCTGGACTGGGGAGGAGAGATGGGCAGGGCATGGTTGGGGCTTGAAGCCTGCAAAGGGCCCTCCTGGCTGGACCTCTGCTCTCAATCTGTCTGCATTCATCCCTTCTGACCTTAGTGTGAAAGAGAACCCTGCTCTCTGTGGTTGTGGGGTGAGTCTGGGGAGAGAAGGTAGATAATGCACACACATACATGCACACACACGTGGACACACACATGTATATGCCTACACACACATCCAGACTGGGGACAAAATGTCTCCAGCGTTTCAGAGGGAAGATCTGATTCCTTGGTGGTCTGAATGAAAGCCAGTGTGACTCCTTGAGGGTTACACAAGTCACAGCCCATTATGATGCCCGATCAGGCCTGGGCCACTGCACCAATGGCCAGGTAGAGTTAGGGAGCAGAGCATCCCACAATTGGAAGGTATCTGCTTGGTGAACGAATCCCCTTAGCATAATCTCCGATAAATGGTCATCTAACCTTCCCTTAGATATTTCTAATAACGGAGAACTCACTAGCTCATAAGGCAAACAGGATACAGTGGGAAAAGCTACAGATTTGGAATCAAGGAACTTGTGTCGCTTACTGGCTGGGTGACCTTGGGTATGTCATTTGACCTCTAGGAGCCTTAGTTTTCTCATCTGTAAATCGACTGACAGACCTTCAGAGTCAGGAAGACTTAAGTCTGAAGCTGGACTGTATGACCCTGAGCAAGTAAGTCACTTCACTTCTGCCAGACTCAGTTTCCTCATCTGCAAAATAGTGATGAGAATATATCGCTCCTAATTCCCAAGGTAAAGTAACACATGTGAAGTGCTTTCCAAACCTTCAAGGGCTTTAATTAATACCGGTTATTTAAGGAGCCTTCCACTCTCTATTCCAGATAGGCACCAAGTGGGGTGTTTGTTTTAAACAGTCGCCTTCGGAGGAGAGAAGGAAAGAGTGAGTGATCTGGAGGGAACTGCTCCAAGAGGGAAGAAGACAAAGGCTTCAAAGGCGGCTGGGCTTCAGATCCCGGGCTCCTTCCCAGCCAGGAGAGGCTGATTTATCCACAGCTCAGCCTAAATCTGGATGTCAGCCCGGGGGGAAGAAAGCGCACAGGAAATGGAGGAGATGCTGGGGAGAGACAAGCGGGGGAATAATCTCATAATTATAAACAAAAATAGAGGAGCTCAGAAAGATTTGTCCCGATCACGTGGCTGGGCCCTCGCTCCACCTCCTACTGATCGGGGGCTCCCCCGCCCTTAAAGGGAGAGGGAAATGCTAGTTACTATTCACGATCTTGTTTGTTACCTTGGACTCTCCCCAGCAGCTTTCACTTCTCCAAATACCTGATGGTTTAGAAAAGAGAGAGAGAGGTGATAGAGAGGTAGGCAGATGGATGGCTGGGTAACTAGGAAGACAGAGACAGGCAAGTGGGGAGATAAATACATGGAGGTCTGGACAGATGGATGGACGGATCAGTGGATAGGTAGACAGAGGGCTGATAGGGAGGGAGGGAGATGGCTAGGTGTTTAGAGATAAATACATAGATTAAAATAGAGATCTGGATGGATGGATGGATGGATGGATAGAGAGATAGATGAAAGACAATCAGAAATAGGTAAATGGGAAAAGATAACTATGTACAGATAAATACGTAGAAATAAATGACAGGCAGGTAGACAGAGATGGGTAAACAGATGAATGCACAGAAATGCCTATTCCTTCTCTCCAGTTCATCCTTGTACGTAGTTGTTTGTAAGACCTTGGACAAGCCCCTCACCCCCTCCAGGCCTCAGTTTGCTCATCCATAAAATGGGGGGTTCACTCAAAGGCCTCTGAGGCCCCATGCACCTCTAGCTCCCCCAGTCCTGACATGGACCTCTCTCGGTAGGAAGGTGGGACACCAGGATGGGGAGTGGGGCAAACTTTGTTAATTCAACCAAGACTCACAAAGCAGCTTTATTCTTTGAAACCTACCCAGTGAAGGGAGGAGAGCAAAGATCACTATCCCTGTACTGAAAAGGAGGTAAAGTCATTCGCCTCAGTCAGTCATTAAGGGTCAGAGCTAGGATTGGAACCCAGGTTTTCTGTCTCTGAAACCAGGCATCTTTCTTCTTCATTCTGCTGCCTTTTCCTGTATGGCTCAGCGTGGGTACCATTAAGAAGGAAGGAAGGTGGAGTGAGGAAAAGAAGGAAGGAGGGAGGAAAGGAGGAAAGGAAGAAGGAAGGGAGGGAAGAAGAGAAGGAGGGAGGAAGAGAGGGAAGGAAGGAGGAAAGGAGGGGAGGAAGGAGGAAGGGAGGGAAGGGGGTAGGAAGAGTGGGAAGGAGGAAGGAAGGGGTGGAGGGAGAGAAGGAAGAAAGAAGAGAGGGAAGGAAGGGGGAAAGGAGGGAAGAAGGAGGAAAGGAGGGAAGAAGGGGGAAGGGAGGGAAGGAGGGAGGAAGGGAGGGAAGGTGATCAGAAGGAGGGATGAGAGAGGAGGAGGAAGTAAAGGGGAGGGGAGAAAGATGGAGAAGAGGAAGGAGAGCAGGGGGAGGGAGAGGAAAGGGAGGAGAGGAGAAGAAGAAGAGAGAAGGATGGGAAGGAAAAGGAAACGCAGAAGGGAGAGAAGTAGAAGGGGAAGGAGGAGTGAGGGAAAAAGAGGGAGAGAGGAGGGGGAAGAAGATGTGAAGAAAAAGCAGGGGAAGAAGAAGGGAGTGAGGAGAAGGAAAAAGACAAGGAGAGGGATAAGAGAAGGGAGGAAGAGAGAAGAGAAGATGGGAAGAGAGGGGGGGGAGGGGAAGAACAGGGAGGACTCCTCTGTCCACTCTTCATACCCCACCCCCCCAAATGCCTGCCCTCAAGGAACTAACAGTGTCCTGGGAGGACCTGGCATTCACAGATAAGTAAGAACAGAGCATAAACTTTCTCAGGGCAAAGCTGGCTGGGTGCCACTTTACCTTGAGAGGCAGCTAGGGGAAGTAGCTTTGGACAGGGAACTGGAAGAGTCCTGGGTTCCAATCTTGGCCCTGGCACTTAGTGCCTGTGTGACCTTGAGCAAGTGCCTTAACCTGTCTGAGCTTGTTTCATCCTGTATAGAACGAAGGGAGATAAGGCTCGTTGGCCCCTGAGTCAGTCCTAGAGCAAGGTGCCTGTGACTGTTGCGGGCTGGGAGACCACCAGCTATTGCTCGCACCCGCAGATCCAAGCCCAGGGCCTTGGTGGAGGTAGACCCCTATAAAGGTTTGTTAAATTGAATTGGACAAAGAAGGAAGAGGAGGACAAAGAGAAAACAGCTCTCCTGCTGCCAGGTCTTGATTGTGCCTGGATACTTGGCACAAATCTCCAGGCAAAGCTGGCCAGGGCACAGGCCTGCCAAGCCCAGCTGAGCCAGAAGGAGAGGTTGGCTCTGGGTGCCTCCTTGGCAGTTGAAGGCCCGTGGCCCCGGGCCTTAACGGCACTCCCCCAGCCTTGTTCGGGCTGATAGGTGAGCTCCCTCTGAAGCTGCCATTGGCTACACCCCCAGACCCCTGGCACCAAGGAGAAGCAGCGTTTGGGGTCCTGGGACTGGAGCTGCCTGCTCAGGCCAATCTGTTGCCCAGATGCGAAGAGGGAACAGTCTGGCTGCTGAATCAATTTCTTGGTCCCTGTTCTCTGGACTCGGGTGGCTCTGGGGCTGCCAGGCAATGGGCCCCCAAAGTCTGCTGCTGTTCTGGCTTCTTCAATGCATCGCCCAAGCTGCCACGCTGCTGGCATCCTGACTCTTCATTGACTGGCCGACGGTCATGCTCGGATCAAGAGCTCTCCGGATCACAGCCAGGAGCCTGCTGAGGACTCTGGCCCCTTACCGGGCTCTCCATGGCCCATTTCTAAGCACACCAGGGGCCAGCAGCGCAAAGCACAGGCAGCTTTAGGCGGTCTCCATGGGGGCAGTGATCCCAGGGCCCCACAAAAGCCACAGGGCCAGATGGAAGCAGGCTGGCAGGGGGCTTCCTTTAGAATGGGGGCCGTCCCAGAACCCCCATCCTCTTGGCTTTTAGTAAACCTTCCTACACTCCCACTCATCTGGAAAGGAAATCGATTCTAGAGCTTACCGCGAATATGCAAAAAGAAATAAAATAAAGCATTTTAATAATATTGTGTTCAGTCTTTTCAGTCACATTCTGTAACCCCATTTGAGGTTCTCTTGACAAAGACACTGGACTGGTTTGCCATTTCTTTCTCCAGCTCATTTTACAGATGGGGAAACTGAGGCAAACAGGGTTGAGTGACTTGCCCAGGGTCACACAGCTAGTAAGTGTCTGAGGCCGGATTCGAACTCAGGTCCTCCTGACTCCAGGTCAATAGGATCCTAATTATCCAATACTCCCCATACACAGCTTCTCCCCCTTGGAGGTTTGGGTGTGCACTAGATTCCTAAACCCTGCTGTGCTGGAGTGAGCTGCCTGGAGAGGTAGTGAGTTCCCCAAAGCCTCAAGTCTTGAAGAAAAGCCTCAATGCCCATGCTGGGCATGTTGTGGGGGTTTTCTGTTCAGGTCCAGTTGGACTGGCTGAGGTCCCTGCTTTGTAAGACTCAGTTTTCTCCTCTGTAAAATGGGCATAAGAACGTGGCAGGGTTAATGCTAACAGGGAGGCCCTTCTTCGCTAGCGCCTGCCCTCCTTGCGTGTACCTGGTGGTTTACACTTTGTCTCCCCATCAGACTGGGAGCTCCCTGAGGGCAGGGACTGTCTTTTGCCCTTCTTTGTATCCCCAGCCTTAGCACAGGGCCTGGTACATCTTAAGCATTTAATGTATGTTTGTCGACTGACTGGTCTCTGAGAGTCCTTCCATCCCTCCAACGATGGCCCCACAATCCTGGCAAGGGAGTCTCCAAGGTTTCTCTCAGCTCCTGCAATGGCCCCTTCTGCACTTATTAAGCACCTTCTGCATTCTTTCCCTCAGACGGCTAGAGAGTCCTGACTGAATTTCATGGGAGGGTCTCAAGGCCAAGGAAAGGAAAGTGGCTGATTTCCCCTCTCAGAGGCCGGAAGGGGATTCAATCCACATGCTGGACAGGAGAGCCACAACCTGGCAGCTCTGGCAGGAACCAAGAGCCTCACATGTCTGAGCAACACCTCCATTGCCAGAGACTCCGCACTGCCCAGGCCTCTGACACAGTGGAAGGGCGCTGGGAGATGTGTTTCCTGCATCCCCAGAGGAGGCCCAGAGCAGGCAGCTGGGTGGGGACTGTGCCCAGAGAGATCCTGCTGATGAAGGCGGCCTGCCTTGCCATGGCCTCACTGGCTCCTGGCATCCTCTGTCACCCTCTCATCAAGCATCCTCCTCATGCCTGGCTGTCAAGCCACCAAGCAGCAGGAGGCTGGGCCAGAGAGCTGGCGCGGCAGCGAGAAGAGAAGGGAGCAGGAGAGCCGCTCTTCCCAACAGCGGTCGGGACCCCTGGATCTGTCTCGTGGCACTGTGTCACCGATGCTCGGGCTCCTGGGCAAGGGCAGGACCAGAGGGGGCCCAGAGGCAGAGCTTGGCATGCTCAGGCATCTCGTTGGCCTCCTCAGGAGGCAAAGAGGGTGAGACTTTAGGGTCCTGATTTTATAGAAATATGCTGGAATCTGCTCTGCTTGGCATCGTGGAAAGAGTGCCAGATTTGGAATCAGGAAAGGAAGGAAGGAAACGCGCTTTTCTTAAGCACCTACTATGTGCCAAGCATTTTATGAACATTATCTCATTTGATCTCCATGACAACCCTGGGAGGTAGATGCTACTATTACCCTCACTTCACAAATGAGGAAACTGAGGCAAACAGAGTGAAGAGACTTGCCCAGGGTCATGCAGCGAAGTTTTGGAGCCAGATTTGAACTCAGTCTTCCTGACTCCAGGCCCAGCGCTCTATCTCTGTCGGTGAATCTGAGTTCAAGTACTGGCTATCTCACTTACTGCCCACGTGATTTGGGGCAAAGCCCTTCATTTCTCCAAGCCTCAGTTCCCTCATCAGTACAATAGGAGTGAGAATCCTTGGGGTATTTACTTGGTGGGGTTAATGGGGCAGGGGTCGAATGAGAAAATGTGCATAAAGCTCTTTACGCTCTAGCTGTGCAAGGCAGTGTGACTCAGTGGAGAGTCAGGAAGCCGCAGGTTCAAATCTCGCCTCAGATCCTTAATTGTGGTGTGACTGTGGACTAGTCACTTAGCCTCAGTCTTACCATCTGTAAAATGGGGATAGTGAAAGCACCTATACAGTTCAAGCTGCAGAAGTCAGCATTTGATCCTTACAAGTATCCTGTGAGGCAGGTACTTTGACTATCTCCATTTTACAGATTAGGGAACTGAGGCTGTGACAGGCGAGGTGATTTTCCCAGGGTCACACAGCTAGTGAGTGCCCAAAGCAGGATTTGAACCTGGGTCTTCCCGCCTCCAGGCCCAGAACTCTCTCCACTGTGGTGCCACCTAGAACCCTGCTTCTGGAATCACAGGGTTCCCCTTTGCCTTTGGTGAGGACTCTCTGGGTGACCTGGAGCAAGTGGTTTGGCTGGCTCGTAAGCACTGAAGGCAGGATTTGAAACCACAAACTCCAGACTCCAAGTCATAAGAGCTGGTGCCCGGAGGGAAGCATTACCAACCTCAAGGTGCTCTATCGATGCCAGCTACTCTTATCAACAATCTGTAGGATTGTGGTGTGGACACCCACGACGAGGACAGCACTGCCTGGGATTTCCAGGGGACTTTGAAGGAACAGCCCAGCCCAGCCATGTCCACTTCTTTGTTCCTCTCTGGGATCCACCAGACTCCTTTCTTCACCAGTCTGCTTTTCAGGTTCCCTGTCTGTCTTCTCTCCCCCTCTAGAACATTAGCACCTCAAGGGTGGGGACCCTTTTCTTTGTGCATGTGCTTATGTTCCCACCACTTGCCTCCCAGCTCGGACATCCCCTGTTCTGAGGCCCCCCACCTAGTTCTGCCATTCCCTGTTCTGAGCTCTCTCCCAGCTCTGCCATTCCCTGTTCTAAGGCCCCTCCCAGCTCTGACATCCTCTGTTCTAAGTTCCCTCCCAGCTCTGATATCCCCTGTTCTAAGGCCCCTCCCAGCCCTGACATTGTTCATTTAAGGGTCCTTCCAGCTTTGATCATCTCTGTTCTCTGTCCTAAGGACCCTCCCAGGTGAGGCAGCCAAGGTACGGGTTCCATGAAGGCCGCATCAAGGATGCAGACAGGAAGCTTTCCAGGAGTTCAGAAGAGGGAGAACTTAGCTTGCGTTTCCAAAACCCATAAAGGCTTCCCAGAGGAGATGTTTTAGGCTGGGCCCATGGCAATCTATGGGTCTGTGTCCCACGGCCTCTGCCCATTGGGCTTCCTGCCCAGACGCCTCCCCAGTCAGCGCAGTCAGGGGCACCCTCCATCCCCTGAGCTGAGCAAGGCTGAGCTGGATGAGTCAGAGGAGGTGGGTGATGTGGGGGCCACTCCCCTCCATTGTCACCCCAGGGACAGGCTCGTATGTAGATGAAGCCAGGCAGAGACCTTCCCGCGACGCCAGCTGGGCTGCCGGGGCTTCCCCTGGCAGAAGAGAGGGGGTGGGAGCTCCAAAAGCACAAGGCTCTGAGCACCACCCCCCAGATGGCTGTGTTTGCCTGAAACCCGCTGACAAATGCATATGGTGGTAGATGAATGAATGAATACAAATCCAAGGACTCTCCTTCCCAGAAGGGCCAGTCTGGTGCCACACTTCCTCTCCTGGCCACCCAGTCAAGCAGACGGGGTCAGTCTCACAGGGCAGCCTAGCCCCCAGTGCCATCTTCTTTCTCAAAGACCCAAGATGGAAGGGGCCTCCTAGCTCTGAAAATACTCTCAATTTGGAGTCTGGGTCATGGGTCTGAGCCTTCCTTCCTCTTGGCATAGTGGATAGAGGGCTGGGCTTAGAGTCAGGAAGACCTGAGTTCAAATCCTGTCTGTGTGACCTGGAGCAAGTCAAGCTAAGGATTCCACAAGCCTTCATTGTGGGTGCCAGGCTCTGGGCTGAGAGCTTGGGCCCAGGCCCAAGCAGTCCCCAGGCCAGTGGGGAAGAGAACATGAAGACAGCCATGTAGATACCATGGACACAGACAAGGCCCGAGTTAGGGAAGTAACCGTTAGATCTTGGCCTTCCAAGGCTTGAGGGCTGGGAGAGACCAGGCCAGTGGTCTGATGCAGAGCCTCAGGGTTACCGTGGCCCCCTGACCCTTACTTCGGGACTCCTCGGACCCTGCCTTTTCTCAGGGTAAAATAAAAGTGTTGGGTGAGATGATCTCTAAGCCCCAGCAGCAGCCAGGAGCAGGCTGTGACCGGGACTTGGAAAAAGAATGTACAAGCCAGAAGCTTCCAGGCTCCGGTGCTTGAGGCTTTTAAAAACACTTGGCTAGTTTTAGTTATGAACTTGGGGCCTTCCTGTTTTCCATGCTATCGCTGTATGACTGAGGGCAGCTAGGAGGTGCCATGGTGCACAGAGCACTGTGCCTGCGGATCTCCCTGAGTTCAGATGTGATCTCAGAGATTGGTGGTGTGACCCAGCCAAGCCATGTAACCCTGTTTGCCTCAGTTTCACTCAGAAAAGGAGCTGGAGAAGGAAAGGGCAAAGTATTCTTGGCAAAGGATCTTTGCCAAGAAAACCGCAAATGGGGCCACTAAGAGCCAGACATGAGTGAAACAGCTGCACTACAAATTGTATGACTGACATTACTCATATGGGTGTCAGTCATGCTTGAGGGTCATTGATCTGTAGAAAGTCAGAGCTGGGAGGGAGCTCAGAACATGGGATCTCAGGGCTGGGAGGGGCCCAAGAACGGGGGATGACAGGGCTGGGAGGGAGCTTAGAACAGAGGATCTCAGGACTGGGAGGGGCCCAAGAACAGGGGATGGCAGGGCTGGGAGGGAGCTTAGAACAGAGGATCTCAGGACTGGGAGGGGCCCAAGAACAGGGGATGGCAGGGCTGGGAGGGAGCTTAGA
>CM053623.1:234709510-234742900 GCA_028646595.1 Phalanger gymnotis
AAGAGAGAGAGAAAGAAAGAAAAGCAAAACTCTTGTTACAAACATGTATAATTAAGCAAAACAAATTCCCAGGTTGGTTGTGTCCAAAAAAACAAAACCCCAAACCTAAAATGTATCTATCTTCCCTCTGAGTCCTTCACTTCTCTATCAGCTCTCTCAGGAAGTGGGCTGTATGTGTTATCATGAGTCCTCTGGAATTCTGGCTGGCCATCAGACTGATCAGACAGAGCTCCCAAGTCTTTCAAAGTTGTTAGTCTTTATCGGTTTTGGTTTTGGTTTTGGTTGTGTGTGTGTGTGTGTGTGTGTGTAAATTGTTCTGGTTCTGTTCACTTCACTCTGCATCCATCCATACAAGTCTTCCTGGGTTTTCTGAAACCACTCTATTCACCATTTCTTTCTGTACATTTACATCTTTTTACATTTTATTTTTTCCCAATTACATGTAAAAACAATTTTAACATTGCTTTAAAATGTTTTTAGTTCCAAATTTTCTCCCTCCCTCCTTCTCCTCTCCCCTTCTTGAGAAGGCAAGCAATTTGATATAGGTTTTACATGTGCAGTCATGCAAAACATATTTCCATATTAGTCATGTTGTGAAAAAAAACAGACAAAACAAACCCAAGAAAAATGAAGAAAGTTAAAAAAAGAGTGTTTCAATCTGCATTCAGACCCCTCAGTTCTTTCTCTGGAGGTAGGTGGCATTTTTCACCATGAGTCCTTTGGAATGGTCTTGGATCGAAGTATTGCTGAGAAGAGCTAAGTCATTTGCGACTGATCCTTGTACAATGTTGCTGTTACTGTATCCAAAGTTCTCCTGCTTCTTCTCGCTTCATTTTGCATCAGTTCATGGAAGTCTTTCCAGGTTTTTCTGAGAGCATCCTGCTCATCATTTCTTATAGCACAAGAGTATTCTATTACATTCGCATGCCACAACTTGTTCAGCCATTCCTCAATTGATGGGCATCGCCTCAGTTTCCAATTCTCTGCCACCACAAAAGAGCCGATATTAAAATTTTGTACATCTTTAGAGTTTATTTTGCTTAAGATGAATCCTTCCTTTATGTTATCCTCCATATTCCCCATTTCCCTTCTCTCATTTACCTCATGTTTCCATGTTTAGTGAAATATATTTTTGTACCAAACTCTGTGTGTGTATGTGTGTGTGTGTGTGTGTGTGTGTGTGTGTCCCTTTGGTGGGAAAAACAACTCCAAGTAACCATTTTCAAGAATCTGGATTTATTCAAGATCTGTATTCAATGTGCATCTATCAGTTCTCTGTGTGTGTGTGTGTGTATGTGTGTGCATGTGTGTGTGCGCATATGTGTCCAAGCGCTCACGCACACACCCATGTATTCTTCCTTCCTTTGACAAGCTCAGATGAAAGCAAGGTTCCAGGGTCAGCCATACCCCTCTACCCCTCCTTCTTGTTTGTATGGATTTCTGTGTCTACACCTGGATGACATGGAGCAATTTCCCCCATCCTTTCTCTCCCTTCCCCTCCCTTTACATTCCTCTTTTAAGATCATCAGAACATAACAGAATCAGTCCCAGGCCTTCTGTCTAATTAGACTCCCTCTCTGATGCCTGATTGGAACTAGATTCTGAGAGGACACATGTACCATTTCCCCGTGTTAGGATGATAAAAAGTTTATCTTTAGTCAATCCCTTATGATTGCTCCCTCATATTCATCTTTTTGTATTTCTTTTGATGCCTGTATTTGTACTTCAAAGTTTCTATCCAGCTCTGTTCTTTCTATCAGGAATGCTTGGAAGTCCTTTCCTTTGTAGGATTTTACTCAGTTTTGCAGAGTAAGTTACTCTAGGTCGTAAGCCTATATAACCTTTGTATTCTGGAACACCATATTCCAAGCTCTCTCTACGCCTTTATAGCCGTGGCTGTTAAATCATGTCACACAGCCCTTTGGATTGGAATCAGGAGGCCTGAATTTGAATCAAGGGTCTGATGTGTTTTTTTTAAACTTTTTATTAACTTCTCAATTAATAATAACAATAGCTCACATTTATACAGCATTTACTAATGTACAATTATCATCTCATTTAACTTGCACAATAATCCTGGGAGATAGGTGCTCTTATTATCCCCATTTTGGAGATGAGGAAACTGAGGCAAACAGGTTAAGTGACTTGCTCAGGGTCACACAGCTATTAAGTGTCTAAGGCTGGATTTGAACTCAAGTCTTCCCCACTCCAGGCTGCCAATTATCAATTATCAATAAATGTTTCAATACACATAAAAACAAGAAAGAAACATGAATAAGAAATTGTAAACTTATTCATTTCCATTCAACAAGCATTTATTAAGTACAGTATGTGAGGCATTGCACTGGACACTGGGGATTCAAGAACGAAAAACAGGAAACAGTCCTGCCTTCAAGGAACTTACTGTCTGCAATTTTCTGGCTCTCCCCCATGTCTGAAATTCTCCCCTGCTCCTTGCCTCTGAGCCCTGCCTTCTCAATCCACCTCAATGCTAGTGGGTTCTCTGTACTGACTAGGTCCCATTTATCCCATCTATAGCTGGTTTATGCAGAGCTATTTGCATATTGTCTCCTGCATTAGACTGGGGGCTCCTGGAGGGCAGCGACTGTCCTTTGCTTTTCTTTGTATCTACAGCACTTAACCCAGTTCCTGGCACATAGCAGGCACTTAATCCATGCTAGTTGACACAGAGAAGGAATGCAAAATGAAGAATGCACTCTAAGCCATTTCCTGGTTTTCTTCTGGATAAAAAGAGAGTTGGACTGGAACCGAGCTCCCTTCCAACCCAGAGATCTGTGATCCCATGGCCCTGGCTGCGAGACCTCTCAACCTCACTTCCCTCATCTGTAAATGGGATGATAATCTTTGCATTGCTGACTTTGCAGAGCTGTTGCCAGGAAGGAGTTTGGTCAGCTCCCAAAATCAAGGGAGCAAATGAGAATTTATTAAGCTCTTACTGTATGCCAGCCAGACCCATGCTAAACGGTATTTTAATTGGAGTTCGAGTGCACCTCTATGGCACATGATTCTACATTGTAGGGCTCTAGGTATATGTCTTATATTAATAGGAAGATTCCGGTCACTGTCCAACCTACCCCCCATCTTCATTCCTCTCCATCCACTGGCTACTTCCCTGCTGCTTACAGACGCATGCAGCCCTTGTCCTGAAAAGCCCTTCCCTTGACCCTCTCAGGTCTCTGTCTTCTTCCGAGGTCTCCCTCCTCCCCTTCCTTCACAGCCAGAATCCTAGAAAAACGTACCTCCTTGTGCACCCCCACATCTTCACTTCCCACACGCTTCTCCACCCCTTGGTCTGCCTTCCAGCTCCTCACCTGAAATCGTCCTGTCCAAGGTTACCTCAGGGCTCTTAGCTGCCAAACCAAACCCTCCCTTCTCCCCATCATTCTCCTTGACCTCATCCCCAGGGGGCAAGCTGATCACCCTCTTCCTGGATATTTTCTTCTCTCTCAGTTGGGTTGGTTTGGGGTTTTTTTGGAAGATAATCCCCTTTGCTGGTTCTCTTCCTGCCTGTCTGATCACTCGGCCTCTTTTGCAAGGTCGGCTTCCTTCCCCTCCCCTCTGAGTGACACTCCGGCCTGGGCCTTCTCCTCTTTTCTCTTTACACTCTTCTGGGGACATCATGTTCTCGCTTCTTCCCAGTAAAATGTGATTGGGTTTTTGTATCTCAGGTGCCTAGCACAGTGCCTGGCATGTAGTTGGAGCTTAATAAATGCTTATTGAGGGAATAAGCCTCATTTTCTCCTGTGGGTTCAGTTGTCATCTCCATGGGGAGGGAATGAATGAATGAAGTATTTATTAAGTACTTACTATGTGTAAAGCACTGGGGGTACAGAGAGAAAAGATAAGCCTGGCCCTGCCCTTAGGAAGCTCCCACTCTAATGGGGGAGGCAATGCTTCAGTGTATGGAAAAGTCCCCTGTCCTTAGGAGTCAGATGCATAGCACATGGGTAGGAATGGCTCTTCTCTATGCCATTATTTCTTTTTTTTTCTATTAATGAATTTAGTTTTAGTTTTCAATATTCACTTCCACAAGCTTTTGAGTTCCAACTTTCTCCCCGTCTCTCCCCTCCTCCACCCCAAGATGGCGTGCATTCTGATTACCCCCTCCCTCAACCTGCCCTCCCTTCTATCACTGCCCTTTCTCTTTTCCCCTTCCCTTCCATTTTCTTGTAGGACAACATAGATTTCTAGACCCCATTGCCTGTATGTCTTATTTCCCAGTTGCATGTAAAAACAAATTTTAACATTTGTTTTTAAAACTTGGAGTTCCACATTGTCTCCCTTGCTCCCTCCCCACCCACCCCCATTGAGAAGGCAAGCAATTCAGTATATGTTATACATGCATCATTGTTTCTTTAATGTTGTTATTGCCAGGGTGAGGGGCTCAGGGAAGATGGGGGTGTTAGGCTGACTTGTCTGTTGCATGCTGTCTCAGCAAGGCCAGCATGACTGCCCTATGGGGGGGGCAGTCGGTACACTAGAAGACCTGGGTTCAAGTCTTGCCCCTCCGGGCAACTCATTTAACTTCCCTGAACCTGTTTCTTCCCATAAAATGAAAGAACTGGACCCAATGGCCTCTGAGGTAGGTCCCTTCCAGCTTCATATCTAGGCACCCATGATTCCCAGGCTGACACATGCAGCTCTGAGTTCCAGTCTCAGGAGTATAGTAAATGCTTATTGAATGAATGAATGAATGAAGGTCATCAGGAGCTTGCTGGCCTCTTCAGCCAGAGATCCCACAGGCATCTCAAATTCAACATGTCCACAACATTATCCCCCACTTCCCCTACCCAATCACACCAATAAGCCCCACCCCTAAACTTTCCTGCTTCTGTCCAGGGCACCATCCTCCTCCTGTCACCCAGGTTAGAAGCCTTGGACCCCTCCCTCATTCTTCCTTCCCCATGATCCTCCAAATCTAGTCACTATGATGAGACCTTTTAAAGCAAAGTCCCGTACGCATGTGGAGCTTCTTTGGGTATGTGGTGTGAGATGTTGGTCTCTCCCTAACTTCCGCTAGACTGCTTTCCACTTTTCCCAGCTGTTTGGATCAAACAGCCAGTCCTTACCCCAAGAGTTTATTCATTTTGAGCCTACACCGACACACACGTATGTCTCCCTCAGTGGAATGGAAGCTTCTCGAGGGCAGCAATGGTTTCCCTTTTGTCTTCATACGTATCCTCCAGTGCCAGGCACTTGGTGAGCACTTCATCAATTCCTGTTCACTGATTGTTGGCCTGAAGGGCAGAAGAGCTGAGTTCGGATGTCGGCTTTCCCCCCAATATTTCTGTGCCTTTGGCTGAGGCTTTTCCGCTTTCTGGCTCCTCAGTTTCCTTACCCGAGCTCCAAAAGCACCAAAGGAAGACCTGGCTCTACTAAGGCAGCTCCCAGCTCTAAATTCTATTATTTCTAGTCAATCGATCAGCAAGACTTCATCAAGGCTGTTCCTGTTCTCAAGGAGCCTACATTGGACTAGGGAGAGAAGACAATACATGGAGGGAGTGACAGTTAAGGAGGGAGGTGTGCTCTGAGGAGTGACAAAGACTGAGAGTTAAATTGCGGGCTGTAGATTAATCCGCTACTCCCAGATCCATCAATCCAGGCCTCTTATTGTATGGAGGAGGAAACTGAGGCATGGAGAGAAAAAATAATTTGCCCCTGGCTATTGGGGTAGGAATGCACAGAGCCAGGATTTGAACCTGGGTCAAAGGATCACAGATTGAGAGCTGTCATTGATTCCAGCTCCTAAGTGTTTTTGGACAAATAAATTGAGGCCCAGAAAAGTCAAGTGACTAGATCTAGATCACATGACCAGGAAGTGGCCACGCTGGGACTTTAACCCAGTTCCTTAGAGTTCTGCTCCTCCAGTACCCCAATACCTCAGGACTCTAGTACCCCAGTACCTCAGCACTCTAGTATCCTACTACCCCAATACCTGAGTACCTCAGCACTCTAGTATCCTAGTACCCCAGTACTCTGGTACCCTACTACTCTGATACTCCAGTACCCCAGTAGCCCTTATCCAGGTGGGTCTTTGTGAAACCAAACTGTGGCCAGCTCCAGTCACCCAGCCCCCTACACGAGCACAGCCCCCACACACCAGCATCGTCAGTGGAGAACTTTAAAAAAAAATGATTTGGGGCCTGACTTCCCTAGATTGGCTGTCAGTATTGATTGAATCCATCAGATAACATCCCATCCCTTGACATTTTGGAGCTCTTGCCGATGCATCAAAGCGCCAAGGTCATCTCTGCCCCAGCGTTCCAAGCAGCAGGAGCCTGGAGCCCAGATCATGAATTTACATGCTTCTGACCCAGTGGCCTTAAAATAATGACTTCAGGAAGGACCTGGGAATGGCAGAAGCCGATTTTTTTATAGATTTCCCCCCAAATCTTAAAGACCAGATTAATTACATCAGCTACTCTCATCCGCTCCCACAGGACACCTCGGAGTCTCACGGGGTCAGGTCCCAGGAAGGTGAGTTGCAGTTTCTTCACCAAGGCAGAACAAGTGGGGGGCTGGGCCAGGTCTCAAAGAGACTTGCTGTTCCATCTGCTGATGAGCAGACCCCACACGTCCCCTCATTTCCTTGCAAGGACTGCACGAAAAGAAATTGAAAACATTGAAAGCATCCTCTGAGTCGGAATTCATACCAGAGGCTTGAAGAGAGGCCGCCTCGTAGCCATGCTCTAGGACCAAGCCCAGTCATTAGAATTCCGCTATGAAAAGTTTTGGGTGGTGGTTCTTCAGGTTTACAATGTTGTAGGCCTCAGACAGTTACTAGATGGGTGACCCTGGGCAAGTCACTTCATCTTGTTTGCCTCAGTTTCCTCATCTGTAAAATGAACTGGAGAAGGAAATGGCAAATCACTCCAGTATCTCTGCCAAGAAAACCCCCAATGGGGTCATGAACAGTCAGACACAACTGAAAACGACTGAACGGCAATGACATACACAGATATATGTATATTTTTGGCACAGAGGCGTTGCCATCTGCATTGCTGAAGGGTCTTTGCACACTAGGAGCTCTGCATGCCGTTGGTGGCAGAGTCAATATTCATCTTTATTGATGAGAAACTTCATTCTTTACCATGGTGGAGGAACTTCCAGCGTGCAGCCTCACTTCAGCAGTACAAAGCAGGCATCCCCCTGCAGCTTAAGTCTCAGCTCTGCAGCAGATAATTAAGAGAAGGGAGGGCTTGCCCTCTCTGCCCCCCAGGCCCTTCTAGACGCAGGAATCCCCCTCATGACTCTTTCCTTCTCTCTTCCCCCTCCCACAGGAGCCCAGCGATTGACACAGCTCGGAGACCCCATCCTGGTGACCTTGGCCGGCCATCACCTTCCCTTGATTTGTAAGGTCAGCTACCCCTACACCCCGGCCTTCAAGGAGTATAAGTTCAGTTACTATCACGTTGACCTCCAGGTCAGGCAGAGCCCCCCCATCTCGGCCAACTGCAATAAGGCCCCGGGAGTTGAGAACACGACCCACACTGAGACCTGCTCGTTCACTCTGACGTCTCTGCGCAATGCTTCAGCTACGGGCACCTATTACTGCCAGGTGGAGTGGCCCTCCCGCAAAGAGAAGGGCGAGGGGACCTTTATCCTGGTCCGAGGTAAGTTGTCTTGACTGAGCTATAGCTTCCCCTGGGGTGAAGAGAGCAAAGGACCAGCAGATTCAGGGCTGTGGGAGGGACCTTAGGGTCATCCAGTCCACCACCCTCCCTTTACAGAGGGGGTCCAAGCTGCTCTGTGGCTGAGCTGGGACTCGAACCTGGGGCCCTTGACTCCCAAACTAGACCTCAAAGCCTGGGCACAAGGAGAGTGTTCTATGAACTTGAAGGTGCCAAAGAAGTCGTAGCTGTGATGGTTTTGCTTCAGGGGCCAAGAGGTGGCATTCCAGAGTGGCCTGAGTGAACTCTTTCCTCCTCCACTCCTACTTCTCCACCCGAGCTCCAAAAGCACCAAAGGAAGACCTGGCTTCCAATCCTACTTCCTAGCTGTGTGGCCATAGATAAGTCACACAGATAGGTTGTTAAACGGAGCTGAACAGCTTTCTCCTACATAGAATGGGATTCCTACCCCTGCTCCTTCCTTGGAGGATTGGGGACAGTGAAAGATGAGATGCTGGGTCCATAGACTCTTAGGTATGACTCAGATGTTAGCTGCTGCACCAGAGCACAGAGACATGCTCTACCCAGCCAGGGGAGGGGGAGGGAGGATTTGAACTTGGGTCTTCCAGTCTCCAACTGTAATAAGCTTCACCTTGGGAGGCTGTCATAGACTCTAGAACCCTGGATTTCACCCTGGACAGAGCCCGGCCAGCCGCCAGCCTAGCCCCTGCTCTTCGTTGCTGGCCCAGGGTCATAGAGATAGTTTCAAGCCCATATCCCCGATTTCACTTTTTCCGCTCTATCTGCCGTCTACCCGGGCTGGAGGCCCAGCAGAACCCAACTGGCTGGATGACTTTGGACAATCACCTGCCCCTCCAAAGCCCCCCTTGAGCTCCAGATCAAGGATCTAGATTTCTCACCATAAAACAGAGCCAACAGACAAGCCCCTCCAGGACCCCTGTCCTGCTCCCTGGGCCAGCTGCGAAGGAAGCTGGAGGCCACTGGGACGCTGCCAGTGCAGAGGGGCCAGCTTTGCTCAGCCCTGTCTCTTGCTCATCCTGTCCTCATAGATGCTGGATATAAAGAACCCCCAGAGGGTTCCAAGAAGCTTCTCCTCTTCACTTTCACTGGCCTCTTGGCCATGCTGAGCATCCTGGGAACGGGCCTGCTGCTCTGGAAGGCAAAGGTACGTGCCAGCTCCATGGGGGTGAAGGCCGGGGCTAAGATATACCATCCTCACCCTCTCTCCATGCCCATGGGCGTCCTAGAGGCATCCAGACTCAGGCCAAAAGGCTCAAGGCCTCTCCACCTGCCACCACCTCCTAGACCTGGGCCAGCTCCCCATTGCCAAGGAAGGGAGGGGCAGTCAGGGGGCTGGGAAAGAGCTGGTCTTTCCTTCCTCGGTTCTCCAAGTTTGTCATGGGGTTGGAGAATATCTAGAGCTGGAAAGGACTTGGAAGCTCCTCTGGTCAAACTCTCTTAGAGCATGAAATGTCAGGGCTGAGAGAGGTCTTAGAACATGGGACGTCAGAGCTGGGAAGGAGCTTAGAACAGGGGATATCAGAGCTGAGAGGGAGCTTAGAACAGGGGATGTCAGAGCTGGGAGGGAGCTTAGAACAGGGGATGTCAGAGCTGGGAGGGAGCTTAGAACAGGGGATGTCAGAGCTGGGAATGGCCTTAGAACAATGGAATGTCAGGGCATGGAGGGGCCTGAGAACAAGGGATGTCAGAGTTGGGAGGGAGCTTAGAACAGGGGATGTCAGGGATGGGAGTGGCCTTAGGACAATGGAATACCAGGGCTGGGAGGGAGCCTTAGAACAGGTGAAGTCTTACATTCTTCCAGGAGATGGACAAATACTGGAAATCCTCTCCTCACACTCCAGGCCCCCAAAGGGCAGGGTCTGAGCCTTCCCTTTATCTGTATCTGCCCCAGCTCCAAGCACAGAACTCTGACCGTACATGGGATGTCCATAGGAGATCTGCCCACTTGCCACTCTCTCTACACAACATTCCATATCTGTCCCCTGTGCCTGGAATCCTGTTCTTCTTCAGGCCCCCTTAGAATCCTGGTCAGTCTCCCTTCAAGTCTCAGCTCTGGGGCTGGCTGACCCTTGGTGTTCTCTCAAGGCCCATTCTGACCAGTCAGCCCCAGAATTCCTGTAGGCACATTTTGCATTTATTTCTCAGTGTACTGATTGCTTTTCCCAATGGCATGCCCCACCTTTGTCCCTGTAACCCAAGCACACCACTCGGTGCTGGGACCCCAGTAGATGCTTAATAAAGGCTTGAAGGAACCAGAGAAAGAATGAGTGATTGGGTCTCTGTGTGTCTTCCTGACAGCTGCACCTTTCTCTCCGGAGGGCCAGGGGTGCATGGGCCACACAGGACGCCTTGCCACCGTGTCAAGCCCACCAGGCTCTCTTGGGATAAGTGAGGAGGCTTCCAGGACTTACCTGCCCTGTCCTTCTGTTCCCACAGAAATGGAGGTTGCCTGCCAAGAAGATCCTACATCAGAAAGACCCAGGCCCAGCTGGGCACTCAGCAGACCCCAAGCCTGATCAGGCAGGATCCATATACACTGTGAGTCAGTCATTCCTGTTCTGGGCCTGACCCAGCCTCCCTTCAAGCAGGCCCATTGGGGAGTTTGTTGAACAGCCTTGAAACGGAGGACATGGGGGTGAGGCTTATGGGAGAGCCAGTTAGGCCCTCTGGAAATGGTCATAGGAATCAGTTCTGTTCCCTCACTTACCCGATGTAGGGTGCCATTAAACAGATACTGGTGAACAGAAGAGACAAGGTGAAGGACCCCAGACTGGGAGACTGGGGAGCTTAGAACAGGGGTCAGCAAAAGTGGGAGGGAGCTTAGAATGGGGGATGCCAGAGGTGGGAAGGGGCTTAGAGATCACTTAGTCCAAGGCCCTCATTTTACAGAAAAAGAAACTGAGGGTCAGAGAAGTTAAATGACTTAGAATCTTGAGACAGCCAATAACCCCAAGGGCCCGATCCAAACTCCAGCCATTCTTCTCGATGGTTTAGGCTTGGGTTCCAAGTTCACCTCAGACATTCACTAGCTTAGTCACCCTGGGTAAGTCACATTTAACCCCCGTCTTCTGTAAAATGAAGGAAATGATGGCTGCTACCTCCCAGGACTGTTCTGAGAACAAAAGGAGACGGCATTTGTAAACTGCTTGGCCAAACTTAGATAATATTACTTAGCTTTATTGTTATTGCCCTCACTCACAAGGGGCTTCTTTGAGGCCCTTCACACTCACCCTCACAGAAGGGGGCACTGCCCCAGAGCCCCCGCGACTGTACTGATCACCTTTCCCCAATAACGAAAACCGGGAGAGAGGAGAGGCCCCCATCTCGCCTTCCCCCCAGAGGCTCATCTTAGGTAATCTGGACTTGGGATCAGCCCTTCTCCATGGTCCTATAAAGACCAGGAGTTACTGGGCCCATAGTGCCTTGGGAGCTTCAGATCTCCAACATACTGAGAGTTCTGTTCAGTCATTGCCTGGGAGAGGAGAGACCTCCCCATCGCCTTTCCCCCAGAGGCTCTCTTGTGATCAGTCCTTCTCCATGGTGCTGGAGTCTGAGACTCAAAGAAGACCCCCAGTTACTGGGCCCATTAGGGCCCCGGGAGCTGCAGCTGCATATCTCAGACATACTGAGAGCTCTGTCTAGTCGTTTCCTGGGAGAGGAGAAACCCCCATTCCGCAGACCATCGACTCAACCCAGGCAGTTTGAAATTTTCTCCATAAAAATTCAAGTCAAAACCTGAATAAAAACGCAGGTCCCAGAGGTTGCCCCTGGTCCAACCTCTTCTCTCCAAGCTGTTAATTGGCCCCTTGCTCATCAGACCATTAGCAGCTTCTTCATCCCATCAGGATCCAGACAATAAGCTCTGGCCACTACGTGGCTCCCTCCCCCTGAGAAAATCAGAACATGTAGCAACCTTCAGGGGATAACCCTGCCCCAGAGCAGAGGAAGGTGGACAAGCCAGGGAGGGGCAAGAGCTTCCTGGAGCACAGATTTGGGGCATCACAGATATCGAGCTGCAAGAGACCTCAGTGTCATCTTGAGGAAACTGAGACCCAGAAAAGGCCTCAAGAAAAGGGTTTTGTTGTGTGGCTGGTAGGAGAGCCAGGATTTAGGCCCCCTCAGGCTCCCAATGCCTCGATCAGCCCTGCTCCCAAGAGGCTTTTAAAGCTTACATAACACGTGGCATACAATTGCCTTGTGAGGCAGGTAGTGAGTTATTATTGTCCCATGTTACAGAGAGACAAACCAAGGTTCAGAAAAGGCACCCAGCTAGGGAAGAGGACCAGTGGGATTCGAGCCTAGGTCCGGTTCTGCCCATGCTAGGGTGCTGCCCTTCATTGCTCCCTTGCTCTGAAGTTTATTGGAGGAAGGGCTGTCCCTTCCTCGCTTTGAACCTCATTCCCCTACACAAGTGGGGAGTCTAGTCTCACCTCCCCTGCCCCCAAGGGGTGTTGGGGGGCAAACTTTAGTGCACAAGAGAGCTAAGAGTTAGTTAGAATTGTCTTTCCCTGCTGCTGCCTTCCTTTACAACCCCCTCAGCCAAGGAGGCCCTTTCCCCTACGACCTTATGGACTGAGTCCTTTAGAGCCAACACATCCTTCCCCACAATGCCCTGGATTGAAGGGCCACCGACTGACATGGTGCTGGTCTTCATCATACCCTCCTGTGTTCAGACCCCGCACCCCCATTCAGCCTCTTCTGGCTCCTGTTTGTGTGGATGAGCCACCTCCTCCTGCAGCTGTCTTCCCCCTCCTTTTCCTCCTCCTTCCTCCCCTCCTCCTCCTCCTCTTCTTCCTCCTCCTCCTCCTCCAGGGATCCTGCCTGCCTGTTACCAGAGAAACTACCTCCTTGGCAACCCACTCTCCTCCATGTGACTGAACACAGAGAGAAGTCCCCACCTCTCCCTCAAACTCATTCCAGTGCACTGGCTCCACTCACTCTACCCAGGACGGCGTCAGTGATTACGAGTGGAGACCACTGAACTGGACGCTCTCCTGAGCTCCTAGTCCTGAGGGCTGCAATGCTGGGATGCTGTGAGTCCATAATGGTGGTGGAGGCAGCCTTAGCTGGTGCAGAAGTCACTGGAGTTACAGTTGAGCACCTGACTTCGCATCCCTGTCCCGTCACTAATCTGCTGTGTGGCCTTGGGCCAGTCACACCCCTTCTCTGGTCTGCTATTTCCTCCTCTGTAAAAGATGACCTCCAAGCTCCCCTCTGGCTCTGATGAGCTGCGACCCAGTCATTCTGTTTGCCCATGCCTGTGTCTGGGACCCCTGCGCCATTAAGCAGATCATCCACACCTTTCCCCACATTGATGTGCCAAGGAGCGGAGGAGGCTCCGGCCTATTAGAGCTCCTTGGGACATGAGCAATGGTGCCTGACTGGCCTGCCTGGGGTGCTCAGCCTCCAGAAGTGGATGGATTTCTTCAGCTGGTGGTCTAGAATAATCCCTGTCCTGCCACCGCACACAGAGTGGCCAACAGAGAGGGAGGCAAGGCATCACTTATCGGCAGGCTGGTTATCACCATGATCATCATTGCCTTCTTTCAGATGAGCAAGGACTGCAGGAGACCCAGAGGGCGATGGGGAGACATGAGGCGGGTGTTAATAGACTGCCAACCACAAGCCAAGCTGACTTATCCGTGAGGAGAAACAGCCACAAAGCCTTCAAGAGAGTAGGGCTGGTCACTTAGCAAGAGGAAGGAGTAAAAAGTGGGGGAGGCTTAGGACTGCACTCTGGTCATCACCATGGACCACTGTGGATGACCTCACACAGGATGAGATGGGTGGTGACTTGTGTGAGTGGAAGGATTGCCCCAAGGAGGGGTCTGCGGGCCCAGCAAAGCACGGATTTATCATTATCACTGGGGCTGCTATTGGTTCATGGGATACCATAGCCACCAAATTCACTGACTAAGGGTCAGCCTCTGGTGAGGCAGCTCTCTGCATTTAGCCGGGGCATCCTTGGAGGATGCACAAACAATCCATCACCAGACCTCTCCTTAGGCCTTTTAAAGCTATTTCCCTGTTCCCACTGTACTGGAATAGCCCTCAGGAAGCAGGGTGCCCCCAAGCCATGATGAAGCGCACCCAGAGTCAGGACTAGAGTCTGTCACACTCAGGCGAGCAGCACAAGACATGTAAATATACCTTCAAATCAACTTTTAAGGCCAAATTCAGTCCAGGAGAGTGGGCAGAGACAAGGGACTACCAGTCCTTCTGGGCAGAGACTCCAGGACACAGCAAGCCCATTCTGAGGTCGGTCTGCCACGGGGTGAAGAAGGAGCAGTTGGAAGGGAGGAGGGACGTGAGGTACCAACCAATTGCTTCCTGTTTTAAGTAATTGCGTGTGATTGTCAGTAATTATTCATTATCAGTAATTAAGTAATTATGAATAATTTCTATGACACTGAAACACCATGGGGATGGCTAGGGGGCGCCATAGTGCACAGAGCACTGGGCTTGGAATCACGAAGCCTGACTTCAGATTCCACCTCAGATACTTACTAGCTGTGTGACCCTGGGCCAGTCACTTAACCCTGTTTGTCTCAGTTTCCTTAACTGTAGAATAAGCTGGAGAAAGCAATAGTAAACCACTCTAGTGTCTTTGCCAAGAAAACACCAAATGGGGTCACACAAAACAGCATCAGTGTAATCAGAACCCTCTTAATTTAGCACCCTGGGGCAAAGCACAGATTGCCCCACCCCAGTTATGTCTCTGGGAATGAGTGCCCTCGGCTTGCACATATTCCCCATCTAAAAGTATGCTCCAAGTTCAGGGTGCTCTGGATCTGCCATATGCCCTCAGGCCCCTAACAATGCAGGCGCCCTTAATGTTCCAAGGGAAGATACATTTCCTTCCAAGCAGAGGCATGTAGTGAGTCAGCAGACCAGGAAAAGTAGCCACGGGACATTTCTCCCTCGTTGTCCTCACTGTCAGTGGGAAGAATGGGTGTGGGGAGGGGGACTGCTTGGAGGGGCATGTCCTAGGGCGCAGTACTTGACATGCGCTGTCTCTCTGACTCCTCGATCAAAATCCTGGAAGGTAAATGATGTGATGATTCCCATTTTTCAGTTGGGGAAACTGAGGCTCGTATTAAACAACTTGCCGAGCACCGCAAAATTGTAAAGCATCCAAGGCAGGATTTGAACCCAGGCTTCCTGACAGCTCATTCCCTGTGGGCCTCAGTTTCCTTCCCTGTTGAAACAGAGAGCATGGTAGGTGATGTCTAATGGATTCAGAGGAAAGCCTCAGGTTCTGTTCCTCCCCTTCCCTTGCCTTTGTCTCTCCCCTGAAGGCTCTCCAGTCCCGCCAGTCTGAGGTCTATGACTGTCTTCAGAACGATGCCAGCATCCCTACGTCTGAGCGGAGCCCGCCAACCCAGGTACCGTCTTTGTATGAAGCTGTGGCTATCGCCAGAGCTGGGCGTGGGGTGAGGGGTGCAGAGGAAGAGGGCAGCAGCTGCTGCCAATGACCTCGAGGAGGGCACCAGCCTTTACCGTGCCCCCCCCCAGGGTGCCCAAAAGAAGAGCTAGTCTGGGCTAGACTGGGCTTTCTAAATTGGCCCTTTAACTGCAAGTGCCAGGCCTAGAGTCCTGAGTTCAAATGTGACCTCAGCCACTTACTAGTTGTGTGACCCTGGACAAGTCACTTAACCACTCTCTGCCTCAGTTTCTTCTCCTGTAAAATGTAGATAATAGTACTTCCCTCCCAGAGTTGTTGTGAGGATTACATGACAGGATAATGGTGAAGCACTTAGAAAGTGCCTGGGGATTAATAAACGCCGGGTCCCTTCCCCCATCCCCCCTCCCCCCATCACTTAAATGCCTGAGGCTGGGATGAGAAAGTTCCTCTAATGAGTAGCTATTAAATGAGTAGTTATCAGACCAGGCTAAAAGGCCGGGAGGCGCAGGACCTCCCACACTTCAATTGCCCCCTGTGAGCCCCTATAGCCCATCTATAGAATAGGGCGCCTATCACATTCCGGTAGGATGAGGCCCGGGTGAGACCGTGGGGTGCTCTGGAAAATCAAACCCTCCGCCCAAAAGCTCTTCCCCAAGGCGGCTTGATCACGCAAACGGCCTTGGCTGCGAGGCACCGAGAGCAGGGACGGCTCGGGCTGGTGAGACGCTCAAAGAGAATTGGAGCCGATTTGATTCATGCTTCAGTTCCAGCCACACTACAAAGCCCGGCCTCCGGCACTTTTATTCACATCTCCTGCAGCAGTTCCTAATTAGTTCTCAAAAGAGTCCCCTCTTGGAAAGGACTATTTCCCCATTTCTAGGACATGGAAAGTCAGAGTTGGGAGGGGCCTTAAAAGAGAATCTCGGAACTGGGAGGGGCCTTAGGGCAGGGGATGTCAGGGCTGGGAGGGGTCTTAGAACAGGGGATATCAGGGCTGGGAGGGGCCTGAGAACAGGGGATGTCAGGGCTAGGAAGCAACTTAATATAGCAGGCCCCTGGCTCGGAATCAGAGAACTGGGGTTCAAATCTCATCTCTGCCACTTACTCTCTAAGTGACTCTGAGCAGATCATTTTATCTCTGTGAGCCTCAGTTTCCCCTTTTGTCCAATGAGGGGGTTAGCCTCTGTGATCTATGAGCGCAGACTCTGGGAGCTGAGAGGGCTCACAGTCAGCCAAGGACAAGGCTAGGGTTCAAATCTCGGTCACAGGCTCATTTCACCAGACCATGCACTCTCAAAGCAGGACTGGGGCATTTCCATGGCCCAATTCTAGACTGTAAGATGCAGGAGGGCAGGGACCAAACCAAAAGACTGGTGTCTTCCCCATCTTTTCCCTCAGTAGGAGTAGGTGCTGACTAAATGTTTGTTGATTGAATGACTATTTGAAAACAACAGTAATTCACCATCTATTCAACACCTACTCTATAGAGAGGGCCCATCTTTGGTCCTAGGGGTTCAAAGACAATGGAGACTGGCCCTGCTCTCAAGGGGCTTCCAGAACCGACAGGGCGATGAAGATGGCTACAAATCCATCTTTGTAGAAACAAAGTAGCCCAGGATGCATGTATAAGAAAAGTCAGAGAGCCCTGGGAGATTGTTAGGATACAAAAACGATGTCCTGAAAAGGAAATCCAAAAAGACCTCTGGGAGGAGGCAGCGCCTGGCTTGGACATGTGATCCCACCCTCTGATTTTAGTGACCAGACAATCGGGGCCCCGAGATTTGCAGTGATTGGCACAAATGCACACAGCGAGCAGTGGTAGAAGTGAGATCGGAGCCGGCACCAGGGAGGATGTGGTGTCCTCAATAAGATGGAGACCTGGGAAGGGAGGGGCAAGTTCAGAGATAAAGTCAGTTTCAGTTTGGGACATTGGGTTACCCCGACGTAGATGTACATCGATGAAATGTACATCATAGATGAAAATTGTCAGGAATTAGAATCCTAACTCCACTGGGCCTGGAGTCAGGAAGAGCCGACTTCAAATTTGACTTCAGACAATCACTAGCTAGGTGACTTGAGGCAGGTCCCTTAACCTGTCTGCTTCAGTGTCCTCACCTGTAGAATGGGGAGGATAATAGCACCCGCATTTCAGGGTCGTCGTGAGGATTGAGTGAGACCATATTTGTACAGCCCTTAGCACAGTACCTGACACATAGTAGGTGTTGTTAACACTGAGGTTATACCCATTTTGCAGATGAGGAAGCTGAAGCCCCAGAAATATTCCGTCACTTGCTCAGGGTTACACAGTATCACGACTCCAAGGTTAAGCCCCTTCGGTGGCTTGTAGCGCACACCGCCCCCTCCCGCCCCAACCTCCTCTGCTTTAATTTCAAAACTTCCCAGAATCACTCCTTACAAGAGCTCCTAAAGTCACTCCATTTGGCAAATTAATATATCTCCTCCTTTTTGTCATTGTTAATTTGAAGAGAGAACACCAAATGAGAGGAGAAGAGTTGGATATCATCTACGAGAATTTCTAAAGGAGAGTTCATCGTGGCTTCCTGTTCCTTTTCCCCACACTTGAGGATATGACTCTGCATCTATTCCCTGGGACTCCACCTCTGCTGTCTTGGGGTTGGGGTGGGAGCTGGTCTCCCCTAACCCCCTTTCCGGACTGCTCCATGCATCCTGGTGTGGACCAGAACACAGCCCAGATGCGCTTTGAGTTGAAGACCGAGAGACGGTGGATCTTCCTCCTCCACTCTCCTTCCCCCTTCTCAGTTTCCCCACTGAGGAATCCCATGCCTTCTCCCACATCAAGCTCAGGAGGCATCTATACAGGCAGCCTCTTACCATCTCAGGCTACTGGTTCCTACACAAAGCACTCTCTACCTCCCCCACCTCCTCCAGAGGAGTCAGGAGCTTCTGTGTTCTCTGTTACTTACTGTGTGACCATGAGCAAATCCCCTAAGCTCTCTGAGCCTAGGCTTCCCCGGCTGTAGAATGGAGATCATGACCCTTGTCATGCCCCTCTCATGGGCTTTGTTTTGAGAGGCAGCCTGGTGGGATGGTTAAAGTGCTGGGCCCGGAGTCCAGAAGACTCGTGCCTCTGACGCTTACCATGTGACCCTGGACGGGTCACTTGAGCTCTCTAAGCCTCATCTGTAAAAAGAAGAGTTTGGACTGGCGAGCAACCGGGGTCTCTTTGGACCCTACATCTATCATCCTATGACCAAATAAGATAATGAATGCAAAAGGACCTTATAAATATAGGAGTCATTATTAATAATGCTATTAATCCCTTTGTCTAGAATCACAGAGGGCTGGATCACAGAGTTGGTATAAGGGTCATAAATTCCATTTTATGGCCAATCTCATCACAAATTCCACTTTTTTCTTGGGAACCACGATGTCCAGGTCACACATAACGGTGTCGTGTGAGGAGTCTCCAAGCAGTAGCAGGTTTTGAAAAGTGTTGGGGAAAATCTCCTGAAGGACAGGACGCTGGCTTGGAGGAGTCACATGAGCAGGGGTCTGAGAGCAGTTAGCTGAAAAGAAATGAGAAGAAAATTTCTTCTGTGTCCTGAGTGCCTGCGGGCAGCCGGGTGGAACAGTGGATAGAGCATTGCGCCTGGAGTCAGGAGTTCAAATCCAGTCTCAGATGTTCACTAACTCTGTGACCCTGGGCGAGTCACTTGACCCTGTCTTCCTCAGTTTCCTCATCCGTAAAATGATCTGGAGAAGGAAATGGCAAACCGTTCCAATATCTCTGCCAAGAAAACCCCAAATGGAGTCACAGAGAGTCGGACAGAGCTGAAAATGACTGAACGACAATAACCTGAGTGCCGGCATCCCCGCTGAGCCTAGGTGTGAGTGACAGTTCATTGATCACCCAGTGTTGATGAGCCTACAGTTCAATACCGGATTCAGTTCCCTAGAGTGACAGTGAGTTTCCATAGCACTCCTTGGTGAGTGACTGATATATCCCCTTCCTGCTGAGTTGGTAATATAGTATGATTAATCAGACACCGAGATTAGTGCTCCCTGGGAGACAAATGTGGGGGCAACAGAAATTTGGAAATGGGTGCCAAGAGCATTTACTATCTGATTTAATTCCCTGCTATTGTCAAGTTATTCTGTTCCATTAAATGCCTTTGCTTTAAATTCATTGTTATCTGGTCTGGTCTTCCAAAAGAAGCGCCAGTGGGGGCCCATGAGCTGTGAATTTGAATTGGTGGTTACCCCAACAGTACCATGGTCCTAAGCATGGCTGAGAAGAGGCTATCCCCAGGGGACCTTGCGGCTACATCATTACCATCCCCTCATTGTATTATCTCAGCCACACTGTTGTCATCTCCAGTATCCCACTGATAAGGCCACTTCTCTCTAATGATGCTCCAGGAAGACTTTGTGGAGGGAAGGTTCATGCTTTAGATAGATACAGGACTAGGAGACCTCTGAGCTCCTTCCTGACTCTGTGTTTTATGATCTCCCTTCTTAAGGCTCTGCTGGGGGTTGGCTAGGGGCAAGCTCCCCATTAATTACACTGAAGATCCCTTATCTCTACTTCACCCTCCTTCCCCAAGCAGCCCAGGAGCTTCCCACTCTCTTCCTTCCACCTCCACGGTCCTGTCCACTCATCTCCTCTGTCATACCTGCCCAAGGTCCTTTCATCTATTTGTCCCACAGTTGCACACGTATCACCAAGAGCTATTTCGTTCCCATCACAAATCTCTTCCACTGTGTATTTCTACCAAAGTGGGTGCCCATCCATTGGAGAATGACTGAGCAAGCTAGGATATAATATGATTATGGCATGTGAAATGATGGGTACAAGGAATCCTGAAAAACCCTTGGGAAGACTTGTTTGAACAGATACAGAACAAAGCAAGAAGAACCAGGGAAGAAACACACCAATGACCATGATAACACAAAATAAAACAATTCTAAGAGGTAACAGAATTCAAAATGATGCCATGACCAATCTCGACTCCAGAAGGCGGATGATGAAGCACATCTCCTTCCTCTTGGTAGAGAGGTGGTGGTGTACAGGTATGGAATGAGGCATACATGCCTGTCACGGTCAATATGTCGATGCATTTTACCTGAATGTGATTGTCTCTTACAGCAGAAGGTTCTATTAGGCACAGAGGCTAGCTGGGTGGTAGAATCATAGGGGAAGCCATGGAAAGAGCCCTAGGTTTGGAGTGGGAGGAGCTGGATTCTAATTTTGCCTTTTCAAATGATTAGATGTGGGACCTTGGGCAAGTCACTTCTTGGGTCTAAGTCTCTATAAAATGAGAGCATTGGGCCAGGTGACCTCTCAAGTCCTTCTCAGACCCCAATGCTAAGATCTTAAGTGATTCTCAACAACGAGACCGGGCAGAGCACAGGGATCGAGGCCCAGAGATGGTCAGGGACTCCTTCCCAGTCACACAGGACATTAATGTCTTGGTCCACAGAGGAGGATTGTGGGAGAGTGGAAAGCCTGCAGGACTGTTAAGTCAGAGGAAGGATGTGGTTTCAAATCTCATCTCTGCTGCTTACTGCCTCTATGGCCTTCTCTGGCCCTCAGTCTCCTCATTTGACAGATGGGGAGAGGGTGTTGTGGTAGGTGACCTCTGAGATCTCTTATGGCTCTAAACCTATGATCCGAAGTGGCTTAACCTGGCTGGGCCTGATTCCTCCCCAATAAAATTAGAGGCTTGGATTAGGAGGCCTCTGAGGGCCTCCCTCTCAGCTACAAATGGTCTGGAACCGGTTAACCTCTGGCCTCAGTGCTCAATTCTAAATTTAGGATTCTATGGGCACAGCCCATGACCAGACACTGTGGTTGCTGTGACCTGTTCCCTGAGTTTGGCTGGGGCTGGAGGTGGAAGGGGACAGGGATCAGGGCTGCCCTCTGCCTAGGTCCTAGGGGATACAAGAAAGCGCTTTGGCCCAGTTGACAATGGCCAGAATGCCCCCTGAGGTTACCAGGTGGCGCCATGGGGCCTTGGTCATGGCTTCCTGGCTTGGCTCCAAGGCAGGGGCCCCAGAGTCGGATTTCTCACCCCTAAAGTCCCATAAGGAGCAGCTTCTTCCCAGTTCCAATCCAACAAACATCTAAGAGTCATATTAAGATCAAAAGGTTTAGGGCAGAAAAGGGACCTTGGGCATCATACAAGTCAACCCCTGGATGTGGGTTCAAATCCTACCCCTGCCCTTTAATGAAGGCCTGGGTGACCATGAGCACATCCCTGAACCCTTCTGAGCCTCAGAAAGGCCTGTGCAATGGGAGAGATTGAAGCCTAAGGTCCCTTCCATGAGATCAATGATCCCTGGAACCCAAAACCAACTGTCCTTGCACTGGGAGCTTGGGAGGGAAAGGGCAGTTCTACGGGGGACAGAGGGAAAGACCAGGGTCCTGAGTGCAGAGCCCAGCAGGGGGAGAAGGGAGGCCTGGCGAGCCTCCTGGCCTCTCTGGCCAAGTTCCTCAGTTAGGATGTTAGAGCTGGAAGGAGCCTGAGGCATCATCCCCTGGTGGGAGGAAACAGGTCCCAAGAGAGAGGAGGTGAGAGGACTCTGGCCTCCCCCGGGTGAGGGGATCTGGGCCTCCCCAAGGCGAGCAGACTCAGCTCCTCTGATTCCAGTCACCCCCATTTTGTGAAGGAGGGGAGGGAAGGCACTTGTCTGAGCTTGCTCAGCTAGCTTAAAGGTAGCCTCTCCTGACTCTGAGCTACCTGACACTGGCCTGGGTTTCCAGCTCTGCCTCACGGTTCCTCTCAGAACTCCAGTTTCCTCCTCTGTCTGATGAGTGGCTGGGCCCTATGCTGCCCATCCCAGGAGCTGCTTCTCACATATGGCAAACCTGGCTAATGTTAGTGAATGTCTCTCAGACAAAGGCCAGCATGGGGCCAGGGGCTCCCCCTTCCCACCCAGTCATTGTGTCAGGTCAAAGGTCAAGGCCAAGGGTCTGGGAGCTGGTGAGAGGAGGGGTGGGTTCATTGGCAGCAGCAGGTGAGGCCGCCCGCACCTAAAAAGGAAGGCCGTGTAGCAGCATGAGCATCTGGCAGAGGCTGTGGGAGCTGCAACAGAGGCTGGCAGGAACAATGGGCAGGGGCTGGGGGGAGCAGCGGGCAGGGGCCGGCAGGGGCAGCGGGCAGGGGCCGGCAGGAGCAGTGGGCAGGGGCTGGAGAGCTGGAGAAAGGAAGGCCGGGGAGTGGACGAGGCTGGGTAGCAGCATGAGCATATGGCAGGGGACGGCAGGCTGGGGAGAGGAAGGCAGGGGGAGAACATGTTGGCAGGACTGGAATGGGACATCAGCCATTAAGCTCAAATCTCCCCAGGATCCATAGGGCTGGGCTTGACATGGGGAGGGGGTGCTGGGATCAGCACTGGGCCAGACATCGCACCCAAGTTGTCGGGGGGTTGTCACTGCTGCCATCACTGTCAACAGTTAGGGACACAGTGACCAGGATGTGGCAAGGGGGTCTCTCTGAGTTCCCTTCAGCCGTCCTGGTGATGGGCCTCTCCACATTTGGCTGGTTCTGGGAATCAGAGGCCAATCTGAAAACTTTCCAGCTTTTCCAGGGCCTTGCAGGGCCTGTGGGCCCCAGCAAAGGCTTCGAGGAGCCTCCTCCACACTGCAGTGTCCCAGAAAGGTGCCCACCTGTGCTGGTGGAAGGACGTTCCTCCTTCCAGGAAAGGTCCAGGCCCTGCTCCTCTTATGATTCCGCTCTAGACCGTCTTTTACTGGTCCTTACATACCATGCTACCTTTCTGTTTTTTGACCCTCCTGACAGGTAGACAAGGTGGGCAGGGAGAGACATGGTGCCCATTTGGCAGATGGGGAAGCTATGTTTCAGAAAAGCCAAGAGATTTGCCCTGGGTCACAAGGAGATTCAGTGGCAGGGCTGAGCACTAGACTCGAAGCTTTCAATGGGGGGCTTCCATGGCACCAAGCTGCCCTGAGGGAAAGGTGATAGGCCATAGCTGAGGAGTCCCAAGAGCACTCAGTCATCATCAGGAGGACTTATTAGGCAACAGCTGTATACAGTAACAAGAGCTGGGGGCTGGAGTGACGAAGGCACGAAGCAGTCATGAAGAAAACACTGGCTTAGGAAACGTGGGTTCTCATCAGGCACTGACTGGAGAGAGGCGAGTTCATGTCTAAATGTCTAAAGCCATTTCCTGTCACAGAAAATTAGGGGGCTGGACTAGAAAGTCACTAACATCCCTTTGAACCCTCACCTTCCCTGTTCTCAGGCCCCTCCCAGTCCTGACATCCCCTGTTCTCAGGCCCCTCCCAGCCCTGTCATCCTCTATCTAAGGCCCCTTCCAGCTCTGACATTCCCTGTTCTAAGGCCCCTTCCAGCCCTGCCATCCCCTGTTCTCAGGCTCCTCCCAGCCTGTCATCCCCTGCTCTAAGCTTCCTCCTAGCTCTGCCATCCCCTCTTCTAGGGTCCTTCCCAGCCCTGACTGTTAGGAATGTAGGTATTCCTCATTCTACATAAACTCAGCCTAGTTATAACTCACAGAATTGCTAACTCAAGGCATTACTTCATTTTACAGAATTTAAAACTTTAAACTTCCAGCCTCAAATCCCTAGAGCATCAGAGGGGATGCTCAGAGACTGACTAGTCAGAGGGAAGAGTGACCTGGTGGGAGTGAATTCAGCCCCTTGGATGGCTTCAATGCCCAGTGTATCCCAGGACTTCAGAGACTGGCCACCAAGTGCTTCTTGTCCCCAGCAGGGCTCAAGAGCTGTGGTCAATACAAGGCCTAATTACTAAATGTTAGAGCTGGGAGGGGCCTGAGAACAGGGGATGTCAGGGCTGGGAGGGGCCTGAGAACAGGGGATGTCTGGGCTGGGAGGGGCTCAAGAGCAGAGGATGTTAGGGCTGGGAGGGGCTTGAGAACAGGGGATATCAGAGCTGGGAAGAAGCTTAGAACAGGGGATGGCAGGGCTGGGAGGGGCCTGGGAACAGGGGATGGCAGGGCTGGGAGGGGCCTGAGAACAAGGGATGTCAGGGCTGAGAGGGGCCTGAGAACAGGGAGAGAGCTTAGATCACAGAGGCAAAAGGGACCTTAGCACATGGATTGTTAGAGCTGGAAGGGATCTTCAAACACATTTGGAACACCAGAGTTCCAGTCCTGCCTGTCGCTATGCCTTTGTGACCTTGGACAAGTCACTAAATTTCCTGGGCCTCAGCTTCCCACTTTCTAAGTGAGGGGCTGGAGCAGATGGCCTCTGCTGCTGCTTCTAGCTCTGGATCAATGATTCCAAGTCACCCCCCTTCTCCATGCCTCAGTTTCCTCCTCCATCTGACTGTAGTAGTAGTCCATGCCCCTGTCCTTGGGCTGGGGGCACCTGAACAGCTGCCCCGCTGCCTTCCGTGGAAGGCCACTCACGCTTGACTCGCAAGGAATGCTGGCTTAGTTTCAGAGAACTACCATGCTTCCAGAGCCCAGGCAGGAGCAGGTGAGGGTTCCCAGGATGCCCAGCAGGCTCCTGGCAGCAGCTGGGCTCCAGTGTCGGGTGGCTTTCTAGGTCATTACCTACTTGACAGAGAAGGCTTGCCAGGAGGAGCTGAAGGGCTGGGGGGGGGGGGGGGCTGCCAGGGGCTATCAGTCAGCTGGGCAGGACACAGACTGACCTTGGGGTGGGAGGCATCTCCAAGGCACTCCAGGGCCCAGGTTCCTCAGGGATAGATGAGGAAGCTGAGGCCCATGTTGGTAATGGAGCTTGCTCAAGGTGGCATGGAGAGGAGGCGGAGGAGCTGGGCTCTGACGCCAGGCCCTCCCTCTCCAAAGCCCCTCTCTTTTCATCACACAGGCAGGTCCTCTGTGTGTAAATGGGAGCACAACTATTTCTCTACCTCAGAGTTAAAATCTCTAACGTGTGGTGAGTGCAGTGGACTACAAAGTAGGGGCTGTTGGGATCCCCAGTGAGCTCTGACATAAGCCCATTATCCAAAGGGAGGGTAGAAACATGGGCTACGTGCCACCTTCCCTCAATGTCAGTTTGAGGTCTCATCTCCAAAACAGCCCCTTGTCCCCTTTAGTCATCAGCCCCCAATATGTCTGAACTCCAACCACTTCCCCCAGAAAGCCCCCCAGCTGTACAAGCTCCTAACCTCTCCCCTTCTGCCCTGGCCTCAGCCACTGAGGGGAGGGTGGTGGTGGTGGACGGAGGGAGGGTTTACCATCTCATTATAACCTGGGAAACATCCCCAGCAGCTAGTGCAGTGAAATCCTGAACATCCCTCCTGCCCCAGATGTCCTGGGGCGGGCCTTTCAGCTGGCTCTGTCCCCCCTGGAAAAGCTCTGCTCCCTTGGGCTGGGTCCAGTCGTTTGGAGCCCTGCCCCCCTCCCCTTCACAATTCCAATGGAAAAGCCCAGGCCAGGGCAGGATAAATCAACACGGGTGGGCTTTGATCCTCGTTACAGATAATTACTTTATTCTACCTTCTCCCCCAAGCCCACCTCTCTTCCCACCATCCTCATTGCTGGCAAGAGCATTACCAACTACCCAGTCCCTCACAGTCCCTCGAACTGCAGCCATCTTGGACTCCTTCCTCTTGCTCACCTCACATAAACAAGCAGGTGCCAAGTTGTGGGCTGTTAGGAAATGTGCTGTCCCAGAACAAGCACTGGCTGGTCAGAGGACCTCAGTTCAAATCTCTGCCTCTTCCTTAGGCATGACCTTGGCCAAGTCACTTCTGTTCTATGGGACTTGCATCTATAAAATGAGGAGTTTGGACCAGATGGACCCTGGCATCCCTTCCAGCTCCAAATCTATGATCCTAAGTTTGGCCAATGCCACTTCCACAACTCCTCCAAATCTTCCCCTTTCTCCTTGTTTCTGTGGCCAGGCCTTAGGCCAGACCTTCATCATCTCGCACCTGGACCTCCAGTCTCTCCTTGTTCTGCTTCGAGCTCCATAGCCACCAAAGGGCTCTCTGAAAGCACAGGCCTGACCGTGTTACCCTCCCCTGCTCAGTAAACTAGTGGTTCCCTGACTTGATTCCAGGATGAAATCTTGTTTCACTTTCACCTCATCCTTTAAAAACTTCTATTTCTGTGCGAGTTTTATAATATCCATGTTTATTAGCAGAGCCGTATTCGCATGGTAATTATCCTATATTGTTATGTAGCATTATTATATTATATAAATTGTTATTGAGGACATAATATAATATTGTTATAGACTATAACACAGTACAGTCTTGGTGTTCGGTCGTTTTCAGTCACATCTGAGTCTTCATGACCCCATTTGGGGCTTTTTTGACAGACATACTGAAGGGATTTGCCATTTCCTTCTCCAGCTCATTTTAACAGAGGAAGAAACTGAGACAAACAGGGTCAAGTGACTTGCCCAGGGTCATAGAGCTAGTAAGTGTATAAGGTCATATTTGAACTCAGGTCTTCCTGACTGTGCCCCCATCTGCTGGTATCATAGTGCACTCTGTACATATATTGTTAGTGTGTGCTTAAAAATTTTTTTACTAACAAGGTTTTGTGACCAAAAAAACTTGGCAGAGTAGACGGGAAGGCAGGAAAGAGTGGGCTCAAGTGTGACCTCTGACACTGGCTGCATGACCCTGGTGAAGTCACTTAACTTTTTAGTGCTGTCAAAACTGGGCCAAAAAGAGTTCAAGCATTTCGAGCTGAAAGGGACTTTAGAGAGCCTTGAATGCCACCCTCCCATTTTAGAAAAGAGGAAACTGAGACCCAGAGGAATTAAGAGACGCATCTGAGGCCACCCAAGGACCAAGTTGGAGGGTTGGAATTCTCACCCAAGACCCATGGTCTGAAAGCCTTGGCCTACACTGCTAATTGACTCCTCTTTCTTCCTCTTCCTTCTTCCTCCTCCTTTCCATCTCCAAGACTTGACTCCCATCTTGCTTCCTGGGGGAGCGGGAAAAGGGTCCCCTCTATCTAGTAGCCTCTTCCCTTCTGCTTGTTGGGTTCAGTTCCTGGTGACTTGGGAAGCTTCCTCCCTGTCCCCATCCAAGGCTGTTTCTTGTCTCTGTACTTTCCCCATCTTAAAGTATTAGATGAATGCCAGGTCTCACTGTGACATTTATGTCATTCACAAGACGACAAAGCTAGAGAGCGGCAGGGACAGGGGCTGTGTTCTCTGGCCCTCCCAGTGCTTGACACAGGAGACACTCCATAAACATGTTCTTGTCTGCCTCCTCTTCCCTCTTGGTCCTCCCTTCCTTCTTTCTTTTCTCCTCCTTCTCCTCTCCTCTTCTTTCTGTAACTCACAGAAGCAGAATCACAGAATTGGGGAGTCAGGAGGGAGGTGAGTGGCCCTTTCCACCAGCTGAACACAGAAGGAATACCCAGCAAGTGGTTGACAGCCCATGCCTGAGCAGAGGCACCGAGCGTAGACGGCTTTTTCAAGGAGGTGGTGGAGACCGGGAGGAAAGAAACAGGATGTTAGCTGGCGTGGGTGATACTGGAGGAACAATCTAGGAAGGGTTTTAGGGACTAGGGGCACTTGGGAGGCCACAGGCTTCAAGAAATAACCCAGTAGATGAAGACTGAAGATTAGTGAGGGAGGCAGAGATCTCTGCTAAAGAAGGTGAGAAGGGTACTTGCAAGGGATGGCTTTGGATAAATTGGCTTATTTCTCTTGTCCCCAGCTTTCCAATCTATAAAATGGAGATACTGGAATCTCAGAATTCCTGAGGTGGGTAAGCCCCAGGTAGCCTTGGAGACAACACTCATCTCCCAGATGGAATGCTTGCAATAATGGACCTGACAAATGATGGCTCAGCTTGGGTTTGAAGGCTTCAAAGAGGGGGAAAGCCCCCATCCCTTGGATTAGCCCATTCTACACTGGGATGGCTTGAATTAGGAATGAGTTGAGGCTGAGCCTCAGTGAGCCCCATTGCAACTTTCAGCCACTACTCCCAGTTCTCGGTCATCTGGGACCAAACAGAGAAAGCTAATTCCTTTTTGCTGTGACAATCCTTCCAGTATTTGAACACAGCGTTGGCTCCTCTACTCTTCCTTTCCTTCCACCTACCCTTTACTCCAGAAGGTAGACGATGGTTGTAGCTCCAATGAGAACTTAGGGGAAGAGAAGATGCCAAATCCCTTCTCCAGCTGAAGTGCAATGACTGGGAAGCGCAGGCTTGCCTCACATTGTGGAACCACAGCACCCCTATAAAGTTGTGGATCAATGGAATTTTCAGAAATGGAATCTTCTTTTAAAATTGTTGGACAGTTCGAGCCCTTTTTATGAAATGCTGAATCACTTTTTAGTGCAGTTTGTGTGCCAGGATTTCTACAGTGCCACTGTGTTAGAAGAAAGGTCCAGTCTCACAGCGTGAAGCTGTTCAGCTAGTCTGGGCACAGCAGCCTCTGATCCAAACGAGAACCGAGGGCATCCCTTTCAACTGTACAAGGGAGCTTTCTGCAAGGAGAATGAGATTATGGCTAGAATTTGTGAGAGTGGCTCCCATGAGAGAGTACCTGAAGCCAAGCACAAGGTGCCAGGAGATCCTCTCAGAAGCAAGAAGGACCAAAGGCTGAGCCGGGTCCCTGCTGGCAGGCAGACGCTGGGGGGATCAGGGAGCTTTCCCGAGCTCTGCAACACAGTCACCGATGATAGGGTCATGGCAGGGCTTTAAGAAAATCACTTTGGCTGTGAGTGGGATAGACCAATCAGAAGGCTGTCACAATGATGGAGGCGAGAGGTGATGAGGGATTGGACTCAGGTGGTGGCTGGGAGCAGAGAGGGCTTGGAGGCAAGAGACGCTAGGAATGTAGAAAAGGCAAGATGTGATGAGTAACTGCAGACTTAGGGTGAGGGCAAGAGAGGAGTCCAGGAAGATGCCACAGTTATGGACCTGAGATACTGGGAGAGGGCTGGGACCTTGGGAAAGAGGCAAGTCTGGAGGAGAGGAAGAGAATGAAGCCAGCTTTGGATGTGTCGAGGTATCTCTGAGACATCCAGTTTGATATGTCCAACAGGCAGTTAGTGACAGGGGATGGAGTCTGGGGGAGAAATTGAGCTTTGGAATTGGACACTGAGGTCTGGGGCTCATTTACATAAAGATGATCATTAAAAGGAGGGAGAGAGAGAGAGAAAGAGAGGAAGAGAGGAGAGAGAAGAGGGAGGGAGAGAGAGAGAGAGAGAGAGAGAGAGAGAGAGAGAGAGAGAGAGAGAGAGAGAAAGAAGGAGAGAGGGAGGGAGAGAGAGACAGAGACAGCGACAGAGACAGAGAGAGAAAGAGTGAGCCAGATCAGAGCCCTGGGAAACACTCACAGTTAGGGAGCATGATATGAATGATGAGCCAGCAAAGGCAGCCAGATTGGAAGGAGAGCCAGGAGGGAACAGAGTCATGAAAACCCAGAGAAGAGGGAATGCTCTGGAGTGCCCAAGGCTACCGAGAGGCCCAGCAGGCCAAGGGTAGTCAGCTTTGGTCATTAAGCCGTCCCTGGGAACCGCAGAGAGCATTTCAGTGGATGGAGGAGGCCAGAAGCAGATTGTCAAGGGCTGGGCAGAGGCAGCTGATGGCACCAGTCTGGGGCTTTCATGATGTTGGCTGAGAAAAGGCATGATTATAGGATCTGATGAACATTTCTTTAAGGATGAGGGAGACTTGGGGGTGTTTTCAGGCAATAAAGAAGGAGCCAGTTGAGAGGAGGAGGTCAGAGACCAGAGAGGGGAGGAAGGCTGGAGGGAGCGATCTGCTGGAAAAGGCAGGAGGGAGGGGACCACAGCCCAGTGGAGAAATTGCCCTTTGGAAAGGAAAGAGCATGTTCTTTGTCTGAGACAGGAGGAAAGGGGAGGTTGAGGCCTATCAAGTGAAGAGAATCCATGGTGGACAGTTGCGGGAGAGGTGAGGTCCCCCAGGCTTCAGGAGGGCTCTCCACGTGGTCTGGGCCTCTCTCATCTGAGCCAGCCTGTCTCCGCCATTCGAGGGCCCATCAGGTTGACGTCGGCCCCAGGATACAAGTGGGGTCACGCGCCTTCCTCCACAGCACAGCTCTCCCTGCTCAGGAGGGCAGGACAGAGGGCCGAGGCTCCCAGTGGAAGCCAGTGCTCACAAAACTCCACCCAGCACAGAGTACCATGAACAGAGATCTGCCTCTGAGCCCTCCTGCCCGTGTGATGCGAGATGCCAGACCTCTCTGGCTATCCTTTATTCTGATGTCTTGGCATCTCTAAATCTAGCAAAGATTGACTGAAATCAGAGGGGCTCCTTGGAGATCATCAGCCTAACCCTGTTTTACAGATGGGGAAACAGAAGTTCAGAGTGCTTGTCAAAAAATGGTCTCTGCCCTCAGGGAACTCACAATCTGGCTGCAGGAGATAACATGTCCACAGACAGATGGAATAAGGTGGCTGGAGAGAGGGAGGGCCAAGTGAAAGCCACGTCTTATTGGCACAGACTGAAGAGACGCCAGGTGATTTGGGGGGAAGGCCCAGGCTAACTTGGGGAATCAGAAGAAGGTGGAGCTTGAGGTGAACCATGAAGGAGAGGAGTTGTTCTGAGAGAGGGAAGTGAGGGAGTGCCTTCCAGGCATGGGGCTCAGCCAGTGCAAAAGCAGGGAGGCCGGAGATGGGAGTGCTGTCTCGTTTACGCTTGCTGCATTTGTTGTCAAAGTAACTGAATGAACATTTGTTAAAGAAGGACCCTGCTCAGTGACGGGGATGCACATCATTTCAGCCTTCATAGAGCTTCCTTTGCACTGGGCGGCTATACGCAGCGTACAGACAAGTGAAACAGCAGGTGGAATGTGAGGAGGGAGGAAGGAGCCATTGGCCTTCCTGGTAAGGGCCCTGAGTGTTTTCCGCACACAGGCTGAGGACCAAAGAAGCCACTGCCCTCTCTCACAATGGCGTCTCCAGGTGCCCGCCAGTCTCTCCACAGCTAAGCATCCCAGGCACTCCAGATCATCTTGCATTCCGAGGCTCCACCCGATCTGTTCCCTAGGGTCCAGCCAGGCCCCTGAAGGCTGGGCTTGGCTCCTCAGCCCTCAGGACTTTCTGTTCCTGTCAGCTCCAGTCCCTTCCTTTGGATGTGGTCTTTGGGATGCCGAGCACCAGTCCTGAGAGATGTTCCCGAGTTTGGGTTCAAGGTCTCCTGTTGGGTCCTCCAGGGAATCCTGTACCCAATTTCCTTAGCTAGTACCCCCCTTTCTAGTGGTACTGCATTGGCTCAGCCCTTCTGCCTTTTCAGAGTGATTTTACATCATTTTCTCACTAGAACTTCAGAACTCTTGTGAGAGGAGGGCAGGCGCTGCCCCCACTCAGTCAGCCAATCAGCCATCTGACAAGCATTTATTAAGCGCCCACTCCTTTGGCAGGCACCGTGCCGGAGGCTGGAGATACACACAGACCAAAAGGAAGCTGTCCCTGTCCTCATTCCCAACAAAGTGTTAGCCTTTGGTCTCTCCCTCTGTAAGATCTGGCAGTGGCTTCTAAGGCCAGCTCCGAAGCCTGTGTTCCCAGCAGGCTTCCTGGCTCATCATTGAGGGCCCAATATTGGGCTGCAGGGGCTACCCCAACATTGCTAAAACGACAACAAAGCCCTCTTCTCTTTCATGGCTGCACGCAAGCGATTCAGCCCCTCATGAGTATCCTTAAAACACAGGGATGTGAGTTAATTCTCCTACAGAACTCCTGGTGTGGCCAGGCTGTAACCTCAGAAGCTTGGAGGGACCTGGGAGGGTGACTTGCACAGGGTCACACCACCAGGATGGGACAATGGCAAGACTGAAATCTAGGTGTCCTGGATCCGGATCCAGACTCTGCCCAGGTCCTCTTGCAGTCCCTTAGCTGGGTGGTCCTGGATGCACAGGTCACAGCCCCTTCCTGCCTCAGTAGCTGCATTTGTAAAGTGGGGATGAGAAGAGCCCCACCCCCTGCAAAGCCCTAAACCAATGCCAGTCGTTGTGACGATTATTGGCAATGTTGGTGTCGTGTCCCCATGGTCGGGAGGTCCGTTAGGGCAGAAGGCAGTCCTCTGCACACAGCAGGTGCCTACTCAGTGCTTACTGCCCGACTAAAGGAATGCAGGAAGTGGAAGGCCTCCAAGGTCGAGTCACTCTCCAGCCCCGGGATCCTCGGGCACTTGGGCTCCTGAGGCCTCCCAGACTCTTCCCCCGGGTTACTTCCTCCTTCTTCCAGGCAGGCCAAAGAGGAGAGAGGCGTCACCCCCTCCCCCAGGATCCAAGACAATACCCACCCACTTGCGCCCCCGCCCCCGCCAGGGCCTGGCACACAAGCACCTCTCGACATTTGCACGCGCGCGCACACTCACACATATGCACACACAAACACACACAAGCGCGCACACACCCTTGTCTTCCTCCTCCAATCAGGAGCCCCTCTCGGCCTCCCGGGCTCCAATCAGCGGCGCGGACGCCGGGCGCGGAGCAGCAGCAGCCGCCGCCGGTCCCGGAGGCCCCGCCCTCCCCGCCCTGGGCCCGTGTGTGGCCCGAGCCCAGCCCGCCGCCTCGGCAGCGCCCGCAGCCTCGGCAACTCCGCGCGGCCAGTCCTGTGCCGGCCCGGGGCCCGAGGCGGAGGAGGAGGAGCGCGCCAGCGAGCGCCGAGTCACGTGACAACAAAGGATTGGCAACATTTTTGCTACATAGAATTCTGAACCATGTGCGTCCGAGGCCCCGCAGCTTGCGCCGGCCCGGGCTAGGGCTCCCCGCGGAGCCCGAGCGAGCGAGCCCGGGAGGGGACGCGGGCCCGGGCCGAGCCGGAGCCCGAGCGGTGCGAGAGCGCTGAGGGAGCCCAGACTGCCCCGAGGTAAGGAGAGCCGCCTGCACACACGCGCGCGCGCGCACCAACTTGTGCACGCTCCCAGCGCCCGCGCCGACGCGCACACGGACACACAACCACTCACACAACTTGTGCAAGCTCCCCCCGCGTCCGCCGACTCGCACGTCCACGGAGATTCACAACAGAGATGCACGACCTGGGCACGCACAACGACCACAGCACACGCGCACACTTCTCACAACAGCCACGCACACGACACGTTGCCACATTGGGCAGGACACACCGCAAACACGACTCACACGACCGTGTGCAGCCTCCCGACACACAGCGACACGAACACACGCTCACAACGCGTGGGGCTCCCCCAGGACCTGCCCCCTCCCCGGCCCCGATCGATCCCTTGCGTGCGCTCCTCACTCGGTGGTCCGCAGCGACCCCGGCCGGGGCTGGGGGCGAGGGTCGGGGGAGTGTTTGGTTGAATCCCGCCCCCGCCCCCCTTCTAGAGAACCGGGTTCCAGTCGGGAGGAACCGAACCGCTTCCTCTAATGTTTTCTTCTCGAACCCTTTTCTCTGTC
>CM053623.1:234743000-234764291 GCA_028646595.1 Phalanger gymnotis
CCTCTCTCTGTTCCTTTCTCCCCCCTCCCTCCTCTTACCTTTCTCTTTCTCTCTCCCTCCCTCGCCCTCCCTCTTTTTCTCCCTGTCTCTCCTTCTCTCTCTCTCTCTGTCTCTCTCACTCTCTCTCCCTCCTCTCTTCCTCTCCCCTGCCCCATCCCCCTCTTTCTCCCTCTCTCCCTCTCTCTCTTTAGCTTTCCCCCTGCACAGTTCTTTCGGGGGATGGGGTGCCGTCAAGGAAGAAGGGTGGAGGTGGAGGGAGAACCTTCTCCCTTTTCAACCTCTTGGACCATTTCCTCCCTTATGGAAACTCCCACTCCCACTCCCACCCCACCGGTAACCTGAGCTCTGGATTCGTAGAAAGGGATCTGTGGGGAGCAATAGATTGGTGAAAGTGGGGGCCGGGTGGCCTCGTGCCTGTTTCCCAATCATCTCAGACCTCCTTGGCCCCCTCCCTGGGCTGAGCCCCGGGTACTCTTACACACTCCCAGGTGAGTGTGTGTGTGCGCCTTCGTGCCTGCTCCCACAAGCCCCAGGAACTCATTTTTTCCTTCTGTGCAACTCCAGATTCCCCCTTCCCCTCCCCCACCCCCCTTCATGAAGCCAGTTCAGCCAGGGAGAGGGTAAATGGGGGGGAAGGCCCCAAAGCTGTTGGTACCTGGGCCCTGCAGCCCCAAGATATCTGACAATCTGGGAAGGGTTTTTCTTTCCTCCTCTATGATTTTTTCCATATGTCCACACCTCCCCTGATTGGGGTTCCTCTTTAGAGACCAACCCTCCTCTGCCCTTTTTTCCTCATTTCTCTCCCTCTCCAGCCTGGGGGGGCTCCTCTTCCCTGGTGATAGGCAGGGTGCCCCCCCAAGTGCTTCGAAGAAGATCAGACCTGCCCAGGACGAGGCCAGAATGGGGAGCCACCAGATCTGACATTCCCTGTTCTAAGGCCCCCCTGACATTCCCTGTTCTAAGGTCCTCTCCAGGCCTGACTTACCTTGTAGGGCCCCTCCAGCTCTGACTTTCCTTGTTCTAGGGCCCCTCCCAGCCCTGACATCCCCTGTTCTAAGGCCCCTCCCAGGCCTGACATCCCCTGTTCTAAGGCCCCTCCCAGGCCTGACATTCTTTAGTACATGGGCTAGACTGGGTGACTAATGAGGCTCTTTCCAACCCCCATCTTCTGTGCCGTTCTGTGTTCTAAGGACCTTCCCTGCTGTGATATTCTCTGGCCTTATGATGCCTCATTTGGTGATGGGAACAACTGAGTCTGGAATAAAGGAATGAGTGAGAGGCGCTTGGATGGAGCCTTTCTTAGGAGATAGGATGCTGTTCATTGGTTAAGGTGATAGACTGCATCATGGGAGGCAGCAAAGAGTAGTAAAGGTGTGGAGGTAGTAAAGGTGTGGAGGTAGTAAAGTGCCAGGTGGGTTCGGGGAAGACATGTTGTTTAGAGCTGGGAGGGGCCTTGGGGATCCTCTAGTCCAGGGGTTCAGAACCTGGGGCCCTGACTTGGTTTTTAAAAATTGTTTTGATCAGGACTGCTGTATTTCATTGTGATGGGTCTCCTTTGTAATCCTCAGTATTTTATTTTGTGCTCTGAAAAGCATGAGTCTGAGAAGGGGCCTGTGACCCAGACAGGGTGATGACCCCTCCTCTAGTCTGATCCCTCAGTGAGAGAGATGGGGGGACTCCCCCAGTGAGTAGGAAGGCCGGGTTCCAGTTCAAGCCTCTGACTCCCAATCTGATGGCCCTGAGGGCGGGCTGTGAGTCAGAATGGTGGATGCTGGAAGGGGAGAATGTCTGCAAAGGGCCTTGAATGCCAGGGGAAGGAATTTGCATATGTTCCCATAGCCCTTGGGGAGTGTGTGTGTGTGTGTGTGTGTGTGTATAAAAGAGATGGAGAGAGAGAGAGAAACAGAAATTGGCAATAAAACAGATTTGTTATTTTCAGGGCAGTGTGGGGAAGCATATCGGATCTTATTCCCTAGGTGCATTTGGACCAGTCACCTGGCCGTCTTGGGCATCAGGGTTCCTCCTCAGAAAAATGAAGCCAAGTGACTTCCTGTCTCTGGGCCTCAGTGTCTTCTTCTGTTAAATGAGGGGTTGGACTGGGTGACCTCTGAGTTAGGTCCCCTGTGATCCCACCAGAAAGCAGGCAGGAGGCTAGCTTCTCAGTCATTCATTGTCCTTAAATGGCTTGTCTCAGGAAACTCATTGAAAGCCTGAAGTTACTGCCTTCCTGGTGAATGGCATCTGAGGGTGTGTTCACCTAGAATGCCAGACCTCTGGGGCTTCTGGCTCTGCTGCTCCCAGCCCCAGCCTATGGGAGCTGCTCCATATAGAAGCCTCCCTCCCTCCCCCCTCCTCCCTTCCCTCCACCTTCCTCCCTCCCCCCTTTCCTTCCTTCCTTCCTTCTTTCCTTCCTTCCCTCTCTCCTTCCCTCCCTCTTTCCTTCTTTCTTTCCTTCCTTCCTTCCTTCTCTCCCTCCTTCCTTCCTTCCCTCCCTCACTCCCTCCCTCCTTCTTTCCTTCCTTCTTTCCTTCCCTCCTCCCTTTCTTCCTTCCTCCCTCTCTTCTTCTTTCCTTCCTTCCTTCCCTCCTTCTTTCCCTTCCTTCCTTTCTCCCTCCCTCCCTCCTTCCTTCCCTCTCTCCCTCCCTCCCTCTTTCCTTCTTTCCTTCCCACCTACCTGCCTTCCTTCCCTCCCTCCCTCCCTTCTTCTTTCCTTCCTTCCTTCCCTCTGTCCTTTCCCTTCCTTCCTTCTTTTCTTCCTGCCTTCCTTCCTTCCTTCCTTCCTTCCTTCCTTCCCTCCCTCCCTCCCTCTCTCCCTGCCCTCCAGAAGTGGGCCCATCCTGCCCAAGTTGAGGCCAGAGTTTCTTCTTCTTCCCTTGGTTGAGGGGGTCCATAGAAGGGCCAGCAGAGGCCATCTGGTCCAGCTTCTTCCTTTGACAGAAGAGTTGACCGAGGGGCCAGGCGCTTGTTCCAGGTCGCATGGCCCGTAGCTCTTGGACACAGTCCTCAGGCATGAGATCCACTGTTCTTTCCACAACACCAACCTGCCCATCAAAGACTCATCTACAATGAGGCAGCTGAGCCATCTGGGCCCTGTGGTCCCTTCTCCATCCATTAGAATAACTCATAGTAATAAAATATTTTCCCCATGACAAAGAAATTGATTCATGATGCCCCTATGACCCGGAAAAAAGGAATTTCTTTTTATTCAAGTTAACTGCCGATAGGAAACCAGAATGGGGGCCTCCTGCCAGCCCCAGCATGAACACACCTTCCCTGCTTCAGCCGGGCTTTCTTCCCTTAGTGCACCCCACTTGCAGATTCCTGGAGGATGGGCTCTATGTCTCTGCTTAGTAAACTGGGCCTGGGGTTCACTGAGCCCACCTGGGGATGGTTTGGGGAGGACGAGTGGGGGAGGGGGAATTGGAGGCCCTGTCCAAGGTCCCACAGGTGGCTGAGGGGAGTTCTGAACCCAGGTCTCTTCCCCTTTTCATTTTACTGCCTCATGTCTTTGGAATGTCAGGACCCAGGCTGGTGTGCTCTTGGCTTGGATTTCCCAGCCAGTCAATCAACAAGCCCTCCTTAAGCTCAGGCTTACAGGCCAGGCACTGTGCCAAGAGCTAACAATAGAAATTCGAAGCCAAAGCAGTCCCTGCCCTCGAGGAGCTTATCTGGTGATCAAGAAATGCTGCCCCTTGATTGGAATTGGAGTCGGAGAAGCCAGGTTCCAATCCAGCTCCTCCCTTTGACTTGCAGTATTATCACCACGGTGACCCTGGGCAAGTCACAGGCCCTCAGTTTCCCCATCAGTAAAATGGACTTGCTGTGGGCCCCTTTCTGCTCTAAGAAGCCTCAGATTCCGTCCAGACTCAGACTGTTGGAGGGAGCAGGGGGCAACATGGGGGATTGGACCAGAGCAGAAAAAGGACCTTTTCTGAGCATGCCAGTCCGTCCCTGTGGGGCTGCCTAGCTCCTGCCCAGCTCCTGCCCTTCTCCCCAAGCTAGGCCTCCCTCCTCAAAGCAGGTCCTGTCCCCCCGGCTCTCCAGGCAGCCTCAGTATTTGCTCAAGAGCAGGTTTGGCCAGTGGAGCTCCCAGGTGAGAGCTCTGCTCCTCCCCCTCCTTCTCTTCCCCATAGTCATCCCTGTTCCTGGAAGGCTTTTCTGGAGAAAGCTGATGAGCTGGCTGGCAGCCAGGGAATGGGGTTTGGTGGCTCTGAGGCCTGTTCTCGGGCCTCCCTAGGGGTGGGGACTGGCTGGCAGGTCCTGAGCTGGTCATCTGCCTGGTGGCTGGATTCATAGGCTCATAGCTTTTAGAGCTGGGAAGCACGGTTGAACCCTTCTGTTGTACCCAGAAGGGAGCTTAGGCCTGGAGGTGGGCTGAGAATTGCCCAAAGGGGCCCAGAGCTGTTTGGTTTTAAGAGCCAGGTCACAGGTTTAGTTCTAGCCTGACCTCTTGCCAACAGCCCAGCTCAGGGTCACCTAGCTAGTGGCTCAGAGGCAGGCGCAGGCCTCTCTAATGAAGGCTGAAGACACTTTGGAGCTGGACCCTGGAGGCCACACTCGGGATCCTGATCCAGATCTCAGGTGCCTCCAGAGGACAGGGTGCTGGGGAGCCACAGGGGGCTGTGGGAAGGGCTGGCCATGAGCCTACGTGACTGCCTGGGTCCGAGGAGGCACCTGGGGCTCAGTAACTGAATTGAAGGATGGGTTGTTTTCCAAGTGCCCAGCAAGCTCTGGGCCTTCTCCCTGCCTGCTTCCCAAGATGCCAAAGCACCAAGACCCCTCCCTGAGGAGAGATAGAATGCCAGGGTCAGAGAAGAGCTCCAGCTCCGATGCAGGACTTGGCAGGTGAAGACTAACCACACAGAGATTTCCCCTCTGCCCAGAGTGGATTTTCAAATTGAATCTGCCAAGATTTACCCTTTCCTTGCTCAGGAGAGTGGCGGCACTGGAAAGACCCTGTCTTTCCTGAGGCTGCACTGTCCTTCTGTGAACAGTAAGGGGTGGGGGTGGGGGTAGAGCTGAATTCTAAGGCCCCTCCCAGCTCTGCCATCCCCTGTTCTGGGTCCCAGGATGCCCTTCCAACTCTAAAGCCTAAAGTCCTGCCTGCTCCAGGCAGCCTTCCCCCAGCCTTCCTGGTCCCATGTCTCCCCTCGTCAGTTACTTGTTCTAGATCTTGTCTTGTGTGTCTGTCCCTGGTCTCTCCCTGGAGTCAGAGGCTCCTTGAGAGCCAGGCCTGGCTGTCAGCTTAGCCCAGGGCCTGCATGTATTAGATGGGTGGCTGGGTGTTCTCTATTTAAATGATGCAGGGGGGGGGTGTCGCCCTTTAGGGAGCCCCTCCCTGCCTTCCCTCCCATCCGTGCCTCATCCCCCCTCCCCTGCCTCCCAAGGCCTTGCTTCTTCTTCTCTGATGTGAGGCTGCCAGTGTAGACACTCTCCGAGCTCTGGGCTCCTCTCCTCATCCCCCCTCCCCCAGGCCTCCCACTTTAATAAATTCTCTTTGCCACCATTTTGCTAATGATTTGGAAACTCTGCTTTAATTAATGAGGGCTGTTCTTCCCAGCCCATCTGCCTCTCCTTCTTGATCTCCTGCTGAGAGCCCCAAGGTCGCCTCTGGAGGGCTTGGTACCTGGGGCGGGGTGGGGGTTGGCCCTGGTGTTTATCTTGTGATGTCATAGACAACCCCCCCACCCATGACCTCTGTTACCTGCTGAGGCAGAGGGCAGGATGGAGAGAGGGAGGAGGGCCGAGAGAGCTAATCTAGAGAGCATCTAAATTATCTGTAAGGGCTTCAGAGGCCATCTTGTCCGCCCTCATCATTTCACAGAGGAGGTAAACTGAGGCCCAGGCCAGGGAATCAACTTGTCCAGGGGCTCGTTCGGAGGGACCTTAGGTCATGTAGTTTACCCTTCTGCCTAGTGCAGGAACCCCTAACTAGAGAGCCCCTGGCTCTTCTGGGATACTTCTAGTGACAAGGAGTTCATTACCTGTTGGGTAGCCCATTCCAAATGGAATCGTTTTCCTTCCTGTATGCCACCAAAGTGCTTGGTGAACTGGCCCTTGCAGGGTGACCACAGTCCTGTAGAGGACTGTGCCGCTGAGGCAGTGGCCAGAGTGACTTCTGAGAACTTGAGAATGGATTGGGTCGCCTCTCCGTGGGGCTAGAGGGGAGGCGGTGGGCTACAGGGGCAGAGTGAGGCAGGCGTTTTCTGTCAGGGCCCATGCGTTGATTTGTTTTGCTCGACTCGAATGGTTTGTTACGATTCTTTCCTGCCATCCTTGCTTTTCCCATCTGTGAAGTGGGGCTAATAAGAGCATCTGCCACAGGGTTGTCTGTGTGGGGATCCAGTGAGATGAGGCCTGGGAAGGGGGCTTTGCAAACCTTCCAGGGCCCTGGAAATGCCAGTAGTTGTTATTTCACTGGACATCTGCCTCTGGTCTGGCCGTGGCCAAAGCACTGGGTGGGAGTCTGAGGTCCTGGGTTTGAGTCCTACTTCTTCCATTTGCTACCTGTTTAACCGTGGGCAAGTCACTGGCACCCGGACCTCAGTGTCCCCATCTGTAAAATGAGGGGGTCCGACTGGGTCACCTCCAAGTCCTACCATCTCTGGATCTAGGATCCTGTCATCATGTGACATCTCTGCCGCAATTTCTTCACCTGTAAAATGTGAGACTTGGCCAGGGTAATAGCGTGGTCTCCCAGTCTGAGGTGGAGCCTCGAAGGGTGAGTTGCATCCTGGGCAGTTTCTGGGCTTATCTTTATGAGTGTGAATGACTGAGCCCCAGCATGTGTGTAGTGAGCTATCCATTGGCAGGCTCCTGGCAGCAGCTGGGGGGATTCCTGGCAGGGATCTGGGATGGGGGAGCAATCTCCCCTTTGCTTTCCTCCCCCTTCCCCTTTCCCCCCTCCCCTTCCCCTGTCTCTCCTCCCTTTCCCCTCTTCATCCCCCCCCAACCCCCCCTCCAGCTCCCTCACAGACTTTTCAGCTTTTTCCCAGCCAGGTCTGTTGTGAGTTTTGGAGAAGCCACCATGGGGGAGTGGGGTGGGCTAGAGAGTTGGACCAGAAGACAAAGAGATTGGGTTCGAATTCTGCTCTCACCACTTCCGCTGTGGCTCGGGAGAAGTCACCTTTCTGGACCTCCAGCACTCCACACAGTAGGCGCTTGTGGACTGCTTATTGACCCGCTGTTTCTTCTTCTCTAAAATGGGAGTATAATATCGGCCTGATGCACAGAAGAGGCGGCATCAAGCTTTCAAGGGGACCAGAAAAGGGCCTAGGCCTGGGCTTCTGTAGCTCCTGAGGAGGAATGTCTCTCCTCCGTTGTAGGTTGCCACTTTCCCCAGCATCTCTGTAGCTTCTAGTCTTAGAGAACAGCTCGGGGCATAGGAATGAAGGAACTTACCCTGGGTCACACAGCTCAGAAGCATCTGAGGCACAATCTGAACCCAGGCCTTCCTGCCTCCAAGCCCAGTGCTCCCTGGGTGCAGCTGCAGAAAGAGACCTGATGTTGGCTGCAGGAAAAAAGGAGTTTAGATCCTGGTTCTGATTAATCAGTTACCAGCTTGGTGACTTTGAGAAAGACTCTTTTCTGAGGCTCACTCCACAACTTCGCCAACATAAATAGCTCCCTATTACCTCTAGGATCTCATAGAAATTCTTCTCTTTCATTTCAAAGTCCTTGACTACAGTCTTCCCTTCCTCAGACCCTCCATTTCCCCTCTCCAGGCCTTTGCATCAAAGGCCTTCAGTGTACACCTCCTGGCCTCCGTGAACACTGCCCACATCCCACCTTGGGCAGGAAATCTTTCCTGGGTTGCACACACTCTCTGGGCTGCCATCCCCCTGAGATGAGTTTGTATTTACACTGGCCATATCTTACATGTTCAATTATCTCTCTGTGCTCTATCTCCCCCATTAGACTGAGAGCTTCTTGAGGGCAGGGACTGGTTTTTGCCTTTCTTTGTAGCCCTAGTTTTACTTAGGACAGTGCCTGGCACAGAGTAGATGCTTAATAAATACTTATTGACTGACTGCCTGATGCCTCCTCCTAGAATCCCTAGCACCCAGGACAATGCCTGGTACTCATAAGAGCTCAGTAAATGTTTGTTGATTGACCGATTAATCCCCTACACCTGTTGAAAGAAGGACGCCTCCTGCAGGTGAGGATGCTCATTGTCCCGATGTCAGAAGGTGCTGCCTTCCTTCCCTGTCTCAGCTGCCTCCTTGCTTTTCTCAGAAATGGCCATTCCGGTGGTACTGTGGCCGTTGGACAGCTCTGGCAGAGCCTGTGCCTCACTTTCCTTTGAGGGTTGGTGGTCTTAGGTCTAGAAGCCAGGGGCCAGGAGGGGCGAGGGGCCCAGAGCTACGTTGGGTCTGCCTTGTAATGAAGTCAGATCGCAGGCTTCCGAGGCCCTGGGAGAATAGACAGCCCCTTTCTTGAAATGAAAGCTACGAGGAAATGAGACTCGAGGGCTGCTTAGGGCCCTTGAATTTTTCATTGAGTTTTTTGTGTGTCCAGATTCACTAATAGAGGGGAGAGGAAGACCAGAGATCGGCTTGGACTCCCAGACTGCCTCACGTCAGAAAAAATAGACTTTTTTTTCCACCAATAAAATTCTTAGGGTGAATGACTAGCTCATATTTTCCAGAAAATCCATTTTGATGCCGAGCCCTTGGTCCTGACCCACTTGGCAACACTGTCTTTTCCTCTGGGTTTTTCCAGGTATTAAGACCGTTAGTGAGGCCTGCTGGGGGTGGGGGAGGTAAAGTCTCCTCTGGCTGGGGCTCCCTTCTGTAGACAGAGAGGATGAGCCGGGGTGGGCGGCCCTAGGGTTCCAGGAGGAGCCTATTGGATGGAGAAGGCTCTGGCAGGAGACGGATGTTGGGATCCAAAGCCAGAAGGATGGCTGGCTGACCCGTGCTCATTGGGGGGCCATCCGAAGGGGAAAGGGACCCATCTGCACCCCTGCTTCTCTCTGCCTTCCCCTCTACCATGGGGGCTCAGCTCTAGCATCACCGCCTCTATGAAGCCTTTCCTGATTGCCCCTGATGCCTGTGCCCCCAACCTGCCTTGTTTTTATTCTTGGTATGTTTCTATGTGTGTAGTTGAATGTAACCCCCTCGAGGGGGGCGGGAAACTGTTTCTTTTTTTGTGTTTGTCTCCCCAGTGAGGAGCGTGGTGCCTGGCACATAGTAGGTGATTAATAAGTGCTTACTTTTTTGACTCAGTCAGCATTTATTAAACACCTAGTTTGTATAAGCTGGACTCTAAAATAATGAGACTTCAGCCCCACTTTCCGTGGTCTCACCTCAGGGAGCATTCCCCAGGCTCTTAACTTTGAGGAGGGATGACGGTGCATCGACTGCGATCTCTTTTGTGATCCAATGATCCAACGTATTTTTTTTTATGAATTTCAAAGTCTGATTCTGAGGAAGGGTCCATAGGCTTCCCCAGCCCGAGGGCCAGAGGGGTCCGGGGTGCAAGAAGAGTAGAGAAGCTGCTACCAGGGGCTGGGCAATCCCAGGCCACCCGTGGCACTGGAAAGACCAACAGGAGAGGGAAGGAGGATCCCTTTGTAACATCACCCTGGCTTCTTTCTCCATTACTTTCCCTGTCCCTGGACCCTTCTCTCACAACAAAGAATCACAGCTAAGCCAGACATCTCAGATGATGGCATATGCCCCGTTCCATACACCTGGCTCCCCGCTTGTCTGAGAAGAGTGGGACCTTCTTCCGGCCTCTGGGGTCATGCTCAGGCCGTGCTGGGCCACAGTGAGTTTTCTTTAGAGTCACATCATTTCATTTATTCCTCAAGTGATGGACGTTACATCCACTTTTCCCTTCTAGTTGTTTTTGGTCTGGACCCAGAATGTCATTAGCGTCAGGAACACCCTTTACAGAGGTGTCTTCGCTACTCTCTGAGTCTTGCAGAGTAGCCTGGGGCACTGACATGCAAAGGCTTGGAGGTGAGAGATGTCGTGTCCTAATATGAGGCTGGTAAGAAGGCCAGGTAGGGCTGAGCCTCGGAAGAAAGGAAGGATTCTAAGAGGCAGCTGTGAGGAGGTTATATCTAGGCATGGAAAACAGCCAAGGCAAAGGCTTGGAGGTAGGAGATGGAATGTTGTGTTTGAGGTGTAGTGTCTCAGTTATAGAAGGGAAACTGAGGCCCAGGACTATTTTTTCCCACCTTAGGAACTTATATCTAGAGCTGGAAGAGAACTTCAAAGGCCATCTAGTCCAAGCCTCTTGTTTTACAGAGGAGGAAACCAAGGCCCAGAGAAGGCAGTGACTTGCCCATTAAGTGACAGAACTAGAATGTGAACTTGGGTCCAGAGCCCTTTCCAGAATCTCATGGCCTCCCCAGGGAGGAGGGGCTAATGCCAGGACTGATCCCGGTGTCTTAGGGCTGCCTCCCCCCCCCCCCCCCCCCGTTTGCTTTGTGCACAGGGTGCCTGGTGGGGAGGTGGGGGTGGGGAGGCTGAGGGCAGACAGCCTGGGAGGCTCAGCCCCTGTCCCAGCTGTCCACAAGGGCTCCTATGCTGTATCTTTGCTTGGCCAGGACCCCCCCCCCCCCCGCCCCCGCCCAGGAGGGACCAGCTACTGGGGAGGGCCTTTCTAGGGCAGGAAGTCCAGTGTTCTAGCATTTTCCATTCCAAGCACTCCCAGATCTGGCATCCCATGCTCCAACCCCCCCTCCCAGCCCTGACCTTCCCTGTTCTCAGCCCCCCTCCCAGCTCTGACCTTCCCTGTTCCCAGCCCTCTCCTGGCTCTGACATCCCCTGTTCTGACCTTCTTTGTTCTAACCCCCCTCCCAGCTCTAACCTTACCTGTTCTTAGCCCCCTAGCCCTGCTGTTCTGTGATTCCTGTGCCAGGGTCAGGCAGTGTGGGCAGAGGGCTTTCTCTTTTCTGTGGGTCTGGTTTGCCAGTTCCCATTCGCCCGGAGTTCTCTAGGTGTCTCCTGGGTGTCCGGCCCTGTGTTGCCAGGGGCCAGGGATGCAGAGAGAAGAGAGAGCGGGGCCCCTGCTTCCACTCGCCTTTAATTGAGTCAAGTTTCCCTCCAGGGAGGCTGAAGACCTCTGCACTCCATCAGCCAGGCACTGAGAGGGGTGGGATGCAGGGCGGCCGCCTGCGGGGGAGGCCGAGGCCCCCTGACCCCTCTGCCCGCCGCCTGCGCTGGGACAGCAGCTAGTAGCTCAGCCTTGCCTGGGCCGGCAGCTCGTCAATGTCACGCTGATCAGTTACTGTAATGCTACAAGATGGCTGTTTGGAAAGAATGACTTTGATAGGCTGACGGAGGCTCCTGGCTGGGGGGTGGGGAGGAGGGGAGGGGAGGCGCTGCCGAAGGAGCCTCTCCCTATACAGCCCTAGCCTCCCTCCTGCTGGTCTGGGGCCCCCTTCCCTGAAGCAGCTGCAGGGTGGGCTGCAGGGGCTGGGGGGGAGTGGGAGGAGAGCACAGCATACCCAGGGAGAAGCAGGGATCCATCAGTCACTCAAGCAGCATTTATACCTTGTGTATGGGCAGAAGGTGGGAAGACCAGCCCTCCTCATTCTTAATACATGGATGCTGGCCCCTTCATGCCTGAGCAAGCCTCAGTTTCTTCATCTGTATTTACCCTCAAGGTTGCTATAAGGCTTAAATGAGTTGATGAGAGCTGTCAGTTATGGTTATGGTGGGAACTGGAAAGGGACCACAAAACAGAGGGCAGCCGGTCTACAGATGGGGAAACTGAGGCCTGAGAGGAGACGTGACCTGCCCACAGATAGGTGGGTAGCGAGACAAGTCACTGGAGCTGGAGTCCAGAGCTGCCTTCTCCAAACCCAGGTCTCTCCCTGCTTCCCCATGTTCCTTCCCCCTTGAGCACACTCCTCGTGGGTGCCACAGGAGACGCTGCATGGGAAAGTTTTGTTGCCATCTAGAGTTTTCTTGGGAAAGATACTGGGACGCTTTACCATTTCCTTCTCCAGCTTGTTTTACATGTGAGGAAACTGAGGCAAACAGGGTGAAGTGACTTGCCCAGGGTCACACAGCCAGTGAGTGTCTGAGGCTGGATTTGAATTCAGGAAGATGAGTCTTCCCCACTCCAGGCCTGGTGCTGTATTTATGATGCCACCTAGCTGCTTCACAGAGTCAGAAGACCTAAGTTCAAATCCTGCTGTGGATGCTTCCTAGCTCCGTGACTCTGGGCAAGCCGTTTCACCTCTCATTCTCAGTTAAATCAAGTCATCAAGCACTTATTAAGCACCTAGTGTATGGCAGGCACCAGGGCTACAAAAAGAGGCAGAAGAAGATGCGATAACTAGACAAATACCGGGTAAATGGAGCTAAGCCCAGCTTCCTCATCTGTAAAGTGGGGGTGTGACAGCACGTGCCTCCCAGGGCGGTGAGGAGGATGTGAAGTGGTCTTTGTCAAGCCCTCTGCCCACCTGAAGGTGTTGTGTCAATATTTGCTTGGCCCCCATCTGTGAAAGTGGGGGTGCCCCTGGCCTACCTCCTCCCTGGAGTTAGCCAGGTGGGTCATTGGTGAGTTGGGGCTTTGGGCAGCCTTCCTGGGCATGGGCCTCTCCTGGCCTGGCGCTCCTGGTCCCAGGATGAGGATTGGTCTGGAGCTTCCTCACTCTGGGCTCCGTTCCACCTTTATCGTGAGCAGAGCCCTCTGGAATCCCTCAGCAGCTCCTCTAAGCCCAGCACAGGGATACCCCCAAAAGCTTCCAGCTCTTGGCCCTCTGAATTTGTGGGGGGCTGGGAGAGTGCTGGGGAGTTGAGGCTGGAGAGGTAGCCCGGAGAACTGCCAGGGAGGCCTTGAATGCTGAGATGGGGAGCACGTGATGTGTGCAGTGGGCACTTGAAACCTTAGAGACCGTTCCGTCCATTTCCCTCAATTTGCCGAGGGGGAGACAGGCCCAGAGAGGAAAGGGCCTAGGCCGGAGTCACCTAGCAAGCTGGCAGCAGGCCAGGCCGAGGCTCCAGGAGCCCAGGATGCAGCACAGAGTAGGCACTTAATCAGTGCTTCTCCAGCTCGGCCCCTGTGGGGGCCCTAAAAGCCGCTGGGAGGGCCCTGAAGGGGAGACACTTCCTTCACCTGCCTGTGACTGGGGGGCTGTAGGGGAAAGAAGGATGATTGATGGTTCAGGGCCAGCAGTCAGTCTGCAGAGTAACTAGGGAGGGGCTGAGGAGAGGATGCCTGAGAGTCTGGGACTCTGAGCTCCACTCCCAGCCCTGAATAGAGATCCTTCCCCCCTTGGGCCTCAGCTCCCTCATCCATAAAATGGGCCCGTTGGGCAAGCTTAGTTGACCTCAAAGGCTGCTTTCGAAGGGCCTTACCCATGCCCGCACCACCTAGGAACCATCAGGGCTCCCTGGGGGTTTGCTCTGCCAAGCCAGGCCACCGACCTCCCCCTCCCCAGATTTCTTATGTCTTTATTTGAAAATGTAAAAATCCGTTTCACTGATTTTTGTTGCCTTGTGCACTCGCTTCATTCTGCAGTGTTGTGGTTCCTGTTGGGCTGATGGCGGGGTCTCCTCCTCTATGTTCCGACCCCGCAGACCCCACCGCTGGGTCTCTGACCTCCCAGAGCTCTCCTGAGGCTTGGCCGGCCTCCTGGGTTTGCTTTTCCTTCTTTCAGAGCTCTGTGTCCCCCGGCTCTCCAGCCTCTTGATGACCGTCTCTGTGCCCTCCTGACGGCGCTTGGGCTTTCTGCGCATCTGGCCTTGATTTGCGTCCTTGTGAGTTGGGTCCAGCTGCCCTCTGAGGCCAAGCGGAATGAGCCACACGCTGACAAGTCTGGAGCTGGGAGAGACTTCTGACGTCCAGCCTTTTTACAGAGAAGGAAACTGAGGCTGAGAGTGACCCGCCTCTGCCTCCAGAGCTAGGGCTCTTTTGGCTGTTCTGTGGCGTCTCTCGCCTCCAGCTCCCCAGACTTGTCTCTCTGGTAGAGAACAGGCTGGCTGCCCCTCACCCCCTTCCCCAGGGGAGCCCCAGAATCCTGTCCCCTCTACCCAGGCTGCCGGAGGGAGCTCGTTAGTATCTGCGCCTTGGGCTCACTGCTGCAGTGTGTGTCCAGAACCGAGCCACGAGCTGGAGAGTGGCCAGGGGATCATCTCTCCCCCACCTGCCCCTGGTTCAAGGGGGCTGGACCCCCCTGGCTGGGGAGGCGGGAGGGATGGAGATGGGGGGGTGTTTCCTTGTCTGCCCTGTGAGGTGGGTGGGGGCAGGGGGCCTCCCAGGCCCTGTCTGTCAGCTCCTGGATGGCTCTGGAAAGCTCTTGGCCAGTGTGGAAGTAGTCAGGAAGACGTGAGTTCAAATCCAGCTCAGTGACCCTGGGCAAGTCACTTAACTCCTGTTAGCCTGTTTCCTCATCTGTAAAATGCAATGGTTAGACTCTGGTCTCTGTGATTCCTTGCTCACTCCAAACCCCATTATTGTCTTCGCCCCATTTTCCTGATGACTCACTAGTAAGTGGGGTCCAGGGTGGTTCAGTGACCTACTGGCGATCAAACGGCTGAGGAATGTCAGAACCAGGACTTTGGTCTTCCCTTCCCCGCCTCGGGTTTCATCTCTGTGAGGAGCTCCCAGGCAGGAATCTTCCTCCCTCCATGCCCTTTGGCATCTGGTTCTGCAGCTTGGAGTCATGGTCATCCCCCAGATGTGTGTCAGAAGCGGCACTCAAACCCAGGACTTCTGCCTCTATCCATTATGCCAGGGGCGCCTCTGGTATCCCCTGGTTGGCAGCAGTTAATAGGCTAAATCCTCTTCTTGGCTCTTTTGGCAAGCCTGAGTCTCCTGATTAGATAGTGCTGCCATTTTTAAAGACACCGTGTTCTTCAGTTTAGGGAAGGAACTGGCTTTTGACTCACACCCTTGGTTGGGGGATCTCCAGTAGGAGAAAACTCCCTCTACCATGGAGATGGCTACTTTTTCTCCACTTTAGCTTTAGAGGGATGACTGGGGCACTGCGATGGTTAACGACTTTCTCAGGGTCATTAGCCCAGTAGCTGTTAGATGCTGGACTTGAACCCAGGCCTTGCTTCTGGGAGGCCCCTGCTGCCTCAGAAGCTCAAGGTGAGAATTAGTATGTATTTATTGAATTCCTGATATGCTCCTACCACTGTCCTTGGCACACTGGGGGAGACAGAAAAGCATAGGACAGAATTGTGGGCATGCTTGGAGATCTGCAGTGAGGAGAGAGATCCTCTTGCCCAGAGCTGGAAGGCTTGAGGTCCGATCCCAGCCCCCCCCCAGCTCCTGCCTCATTAGCTGTATAGGCCTAAGCCCTTGACATATAGTACGTGTGTGTGTGTACACATATGAGAGGGGGAGAGAGAATAAGACAAAGAGGAGAGAGAACTGTCTATGTATCTGTGTGTATGTCTGTGACTATGGCAGTGGCTATCTAGATAGGTATCTATGTGCATATATCTATATATTTGCCCCTTTTCGGGACATTAACCTGTCTTGACTAACAGCAGATGTGAGGATCAGATGATCCACATGAAAGCATGTGTGTAGTAGACAAGTAAAGACTTGTTTAACTATTTAAAAAAACAGTTTAGCAAAACCAGAACCTCACTTAAGACTGAGGAACATGCTGGCTCCACACCCATAGCCCCCCACCTCCACCAAGAGGAGCTGAATTCTCCTGTCTCTTTGGGGTCACACTTGCTTATTATAACCATGCAGTGTAATTATCCTTGTGATAAGTACCTATTGATTGATTAATAGGGGCATATCGTACGCTCCCAGGAGTAGGAAATGTTGACACATAGACGGTCTCTGCCTTCAGAGAGTTTTTATACAATGGGAGCCAACCAATGAGTGAATGAGAGAGAGAATATGTGTGTGTGTGTGTGCGTATACATGTGTACGTGTACACAGGATAAAAAATAACAGGGTAGAAAACTCCAAGGCATTTTGAGAGGGAGGGCACTTAGCCTCTGATTGCATCAGGCACAGGCAGCTTCCTGTAGAAGGTGGTACCTAAGCTCCTCGAAGGGAGGGAGGGATTCTGAGACATGGAGGTGAGGAGGGGCAGCCACTGCAAAGGCCCAGAGGTGGGAGATGAGGGTCTTGTCTGAGGAGCAGAGAGAAGGCCAGTTTGTCTAGATCCCAAGTCTCACATTTCATGTAATTTCCGCACCCATGGTCCCTCCACCTCTGCCAAGAAGTGGGAGGTGGGGCCTTCTTTGGGGCCAGCCTTGATCTTTACCATCCCGCACCTTCTGGTTTTAGTTGTTGCTTTGTTGCTGTTGTTCTATTAAAAGTATTGCAGTCACGGTGCATGTTGTTTTCTTGTTTCTGCTGACTTCACTTTGGATTAGTTCAGTTAACTCTTCCCATGCTTCTTTTGCTAGAAGATTGGGGAAAGGTGTCAGATATAATATTCCTCCATGTTTGACCAGGTCCTTCCTGGTGAACAAATTTTTGAATTGTGAACTAGATGGGAATGTAAGTTAGATGGATTTCAGACTAGCTGACCAGAGACAAAGAGTAGATGGTTGATGGGCCATTGGATCTGCTTGGAATAAAGTCTCTGGTGGAGGACCACAAGGATCTGTCCCTGGCCCTAGGGCCAGTTAACTCCGTGGTGACCATCAAGCTTCACAAAGCTCCCAGTGGGCTAGAACACCAGGCAGAAACACCAAAACACTTAGATAGAGAGAAACACAAAGTCATATTATACTGAGGTTTAGGAAGATTGAACCCAATCCACATCTACAGGGTGGAGGAAGTACCTGATGAATGAATGAAAGGAAGACTTAGTTGATCTGAAAAGGAGCTGGGGGTCTTGGTGAACTGTAAGTTCCATAGAAATCCATAGAGAGTCAAAGCGAGAAAAGCCGCATGATGGGTGGTGGGTGTTATGGTAAAGGCCAGAGTGTCCAGCAGTAGGGGGCTTGGTCAGCCTGTATCTGCAGAGTTGGGTTCAGTTCTGGGGTCCCAGGTTAATGGGGACAATTTAAAGCAAACACATTTATTAAATCACTTAGTAAGAAAAGTTGCAAGCAAACAGCTCCTACATATGTCTCTCACAAATACATATGCACTCTTATGTGAGCAGTAGACACAGAAGGGGAGCCTGTACAGAAGGACACATGCATGAAGAACATATGTGGCTGGGGGGCAGCTCATGCCTTCAGTGCTACAGCTGTGGGGCTCTCCCTTATTCACCAAGAGTAGGCTCTGCCATGCTCTTTAATTCAAGACAAAGCCTTTGTAGAAGTAGATTTTTATTGTAGAAAAGCAGCCTCCCAGTCATGGACATGCATAAGCCTTCCCTGGAGAGAACACTCTGCAGTGTGGCCTGCATTGGCCCCTTCTGACATCAGGTTTGAGCCGCATCACCTGGCTGACTATTAAAAGTAAACACATTGATGGGGACTTGTGAGCTGAGGTTTTTGAACCAAACATCCCGGTGGCTGACTTGTGACCTGCTATGGCTTATGGTGAACATTCCATCTGTCTTCTGCTTTTCATCTCTGAAAGCTGGACTGTGCCAACAGCTGCGTGACGTTCTGAGGTTCCTGGATCCCCCAGTTTCTCAACTTTAAGTCCATTCCAGTCTCCAATTCAAATGAATGAATGAAAAGATATTTATGAAGTACTTACTGTGGGCCAAGTGCTGAGCGTGTAAAGAGTTCTCTCCTCAAGGAACTGAGGTTCAGATGGAGAGACCAGCGCACATGCGGGAGGCATGATCAGGGGAAGTTACAGGCCCTCTGAGTGGGGGCTGGCTCCACACCCCTTCTAGGAACAGCAGCAGAGGCTATCTGATCTGTGCTTCCAGAACTGTGGGTCGTCAGCCCACAAACATTTGTCCGTTAAGCGCCTACAGTGCGCCAGGCCCTGGGGAGACAAGCACGAAGGAGAGTGGCTGCCATTTCAGATACGGGGCAGGGGCTGGGAGGAAGGCCCAGAGATGAAGCTCAGCTTGGGTCCCCAGGGGTTCCCTGGGGTCCAGGGCCCTTGGTTCTGTTCTTTTCTGGCCTGTCCCACTCCTGGCTGGCCAAAGCCCTTCTGTGGCCTCTGGGCTTCAGCATTCCTGGCTGCCTGCTGAATGATCCTGAGTAGGAGACCTGGGGAGAGATTCCCAGAGGGTATGGGACCGGGGAAGGATGAAGAAGGAGAGGGAGGGAGGGAAGGAGGGGAGGGATGGAGGAAGGAAGGGAGGGAAGAAGGAAGGACAGAAGGGAGAAGGGAAGGGAGGGAGGAAGGAAGGAAGGAAGGGAGAAGTAAAGGGAGGGAGGAAGGAAGAAGGGAAGGGACAGAGGGAGGAAGGAAGGAAAGGAGGGAAGGAAGGAAGAAGGGGAGGGAGGGAGGAGGGAAGGAAGAAGGGGAGGGAAGAAGGGAAAGGAGGAATGGAGGGAGGAAGGAAAGGGAGGAATGGAGGAAGGAAGAAGGGATATTTTCCAAGGAGGGGAAAGTCTCGGCAGGAAAGGCCCCCTTTTAAGAAGAGGGCACAAGCTCCCATCTCTGTAGCGCTCCAGACGATGACCCAGGTAGAGTAGGAGATTTGTGATCCCAGTTTTACAGGTGGGGAAATTAAGGTTTGGAGAGTCAACCTGAGTTGCCCATTGCCGCACGGGGTGTAAGGACTTGAACCCCGGGTCCTCTGCCTTGGGGCCTAGGGCTCTTCCCATTGCCCCACCCAAAGGAAGGCTTGAGTTCAGGCAGTGTGAACATGAGCGCTATGGAGGTGGAGTCATGAGATCTGGATTCAAATCCCCATTTGGACACTTCAGATCCCTCCAAGCCTTGGTGTCTCCTCTATAAAATGGGTCTAGATTGGACGAGGTGACCTCCAGGGCCCCTTGCAGTCCTAACTCCACTCCAGTGAGCAGAGGATGCCACCTGGCTGGTTTGGAGCCATGAGGGATGGGGGGCAGGGAGGGCTGGAGGTCCTAGTGGATCCCAGATTGAGAGCTGGTCTGTTCCCTTCCTGCCCAGAATGGGGGAAGGGGCTTGCCCAAGGTCACACACACAGCAGGTGGCAGCCCTGGGATTTGAACCCAGGCCCTCAGTCTCCAGCTGTCATGCAGCCTTGAAGGCCAGGGTCTGCCCTCATGCTGCTGCATCTGTTGCCGGTGCCAGGGAGGTGGTGGGGGGCTGCGGGGGGAGATCAGAGGCCTGTGAACGGAGTAGGCTCCCGTTCATCCGGGCTTTTCCCCGCGGCCGCCGCCTCCTCCTCCTCCTCTTCCTCCTCCTCCTCCCCCCACCCCTCCATTATCCCTTCTGCCTCTCTCTGTCTCTCTTAAGTGCTATCGAGGGGCGCAGGGAATTGCAGTCTGTAAATCGCAGCCAGCCACTCACGGCTGCCTTTCTGGCAGCGGCAGCAGCGGCTGCTGCTAATTCATCCAGCTGAGCCCTGGCCCCCTCCCAGCTCCCTGGCCCAGCCTGTTCAGTTTTTAAAGGGCCACCGCCGAGATCACAACGGTGGGCTTCCCCCCCTCCTGGAGCCCCGGCTCCTCTAAGCCCCCCAGCTCAGCTGCCGCTGGCGTCCCCAGCCCGGGCTCTGGCTCCACCGGCTCCTCAAGCCTTGGCCGTTCACGGTAATTGAAGTAAATGACTCTCCTGGCAGAGCCCGCAGCTCAGGGACCCCCGGACTCTCTGAAGTCTGAAGGTTTGGTTTGGGGCTGGCTGGCTTTGTCGGTGGGACGGATGCAGCCCTGCCGGGGGCCCAGGTAAGGGGGCTTGGGGCCTGGGGAGTTAGTAGGGGCTCCCTGGGCATGCCCACCCTCTGAGGTGCCTGGGGGAGGGCCAGCCTTGCTCGCTGGCGTGGCCAGCGATGTGGCACGTGGGCCACTGGTCACACGGGGCAGGAAATCCCTTGTGGGCTCCTCCCCGGCCCCTCCCCCCATCCTAGCAGGGCTCAGCCTGGCTCAGATGAGAGAATACTCCCTGGGCAGCTGGGGGGCCCACTGGGGACCCTCAGGGCAGTCCCTGGATCCTATGAAGAGGGGAGTCCCCTTCACTGGTCAGCCAGCATTGGTAGCTCTCCCGGGGCATCCCTGGCCCCTAAGGGGATAGGTAGGAAATTAATGACCAGCCTGGGTTGAGGTCAGTGGGGGGGCTCTTTCCTCAGCTTTGGGTGTTCCCTGAAGGTCCTCAGGCCCACAGCAGGGGAGGAAGCCAACCCTCACTTTTGATCTCAGTGACACAGCGTTCCCTCCTTCACTCCTGTCCTGCCAGAAGCAGGGAAGCATCTGGGCGTGGTAGGAGGAGGTCAGTGTCAGTGCTTGGGAACTCTATGCCAAGAAGCCATTGGGGTTGGAAGCAGAAGGGAGTCCACAGCCCTGGGCCTTCCCCTCTGTGTGGCAGGTGTAGGTTCAGTGACCCATCGCTTCTTTCTGAATGTGAAAAATGATCTGATGGGCTTTGAGATCCCAGAGGAAGGCAGCCCATAGTGTCCCCATGGCAGGGGGGCGGCTTGTGCTGAAGAACTCCTCTGCCTATTCTGAAGGACCCCCCCAGTACTGGAGGACGTCCCCAGTATGGAAGGACCCTCCCAATACTGAAGGACCCCTCCCCAGTACAGAAGGACGCCCCCCAGTATGGAAGGACACTCCCCCATGCAGGGGACCCTCCCAATACTGAAGGATCCCCCCCAGTAAGAAGGACCCTCCCCCATGCAGGGGACCCTCCCAATATTGAAGGATTCCCCCAATACTGGAGGACCCCTCCAGTATGGAAGGACCCTCCCCCATGTAGGGGACACTCCCAATACTGAAAGACCCCCCCAATACTGGAGGACTCCCCAGTATGGAAGGACCCTCCCCCATGCAGGGGACACTCACAATACTGAAAGACCCCCTCCCCAGTCCTAAAGGATCCCACCAGTAAGGAACCCTCTCCAGTACAGAAGGACCAATCCCTCCCTCCCACAGTCTACCATGTAGGTGGATGTGCAGGCTTTGATCATTTCAGAGCCCCCCAACCCTGGAGTCAGCCGAGCACCTTCCCGGACTCGGGGTCCCAGAGCAGGCCTTCCCGGGCTAGGCTTCCCCTCTCACCTCTGTGAGGCGGGGGAGCTGGCCCAGAGCCCCCTCCCAGCTGGCCTTGCTGCGTCTGCCTGGACTGGGCCTGGCTGTGGACCTGATTGGCAGGACGATGGATGGGTTGGTGTCAAGCGGCCCCGGGTCCGGCGGGCGCTGCTTCCTGCCCACCCTCGGGGGCCAGTGGTTTCTGCCTGCCTCTGCTCGGCTGCGCCCTCACCCTCCTCTCCTCCCCGGGAAGAGCAGGGAGAGTTATGTCAAACCCTCTGGCCGGGAGCCAGGGCTCCCCACGGAACTATAAATT
>CM053623.1:234764391-234914416 GCA_028646595.1 Phalanger gymnotis
GGGGGGTGCCCTAGGCAACTCTGGGGCTGCTGGCCCACGGGAGGGACAGAGGGCTTGGTGTGCTGATTGGGAGCCCAGATACCCATGGAAGTCAGGGGGCCTGCCGGGCTCAGGGAGCCACAGAAATGACAAGGAACGTTCATGGCAGGGACCCCCCCATCTCTTGGGAGATTTCCGGCCCAGCCCCTCCCCCGCCACGCCTGGATTGTTTAGGTCCCAGATATGTCCTCTCTCCCTCTGTCTGAGTGGGGACTGAGGCAGTGCATGATTGGGATAGTGGCTAGAGATAGAGGATCTGGGTTCCAATCCTACTTTCCTCTGCTACTGGCTGGGTGATTTTGGCCAAGACTCATCCCTTCTCTGGGACTCAGTTTTCTCCCCTGTAAAAGGAGGCACTGATCCCTAAGGGTCCTGTCCCGGGCAGCAGATGAGCCTGGGATCCTGGCACGACAGTCCTCACCTCTCCTGGGGAATGGCTCTTGGCATGGGGCAGGGGGATGGCTGCGTTTGTTGATTGACCGCCTGGTGGTTCACTTGAGATGTCCCATCCTGCATTTGGGTTCAGGAAGGCCACTCCACCATTGAGGGAAGCTGGAGGTGCCATCTTGGAGGAAGGCGAAGGTGAGGGGTGGGGTTAGGCCAAGGCTACCCCATCACAGCTCAGAAGTGCCCAATCCTCTGAGCCACACTGCCGTGGAAAAGACCAGGGCGGCTTTCTTGGGGCCAGGAACCTTGCCTGGGCCCCGATGCCCGTCCAGGCCCCGCTCGGAGGCCAGGGTAGAGAAGCAGCTTTGGCAGGCCCGCGGAAGAACTGGTGCCATCTTGGAGCCTCGTCCAAAGGAAGCCGGGCTCTGGCAGAGGAAGGCAGCTTGGCCCCGAGCCTGGGCAGCCGGCCCGCCGGTTGGTGCACTGTTGAGGTGGTGTGTGCGGGAGGGATGTTGGGGGAGGGGGCCACACACTGGATCTCTGTTCCTTCACAAGGCCCCTCTTGTGTCCACACTGTCCAGCTGGCTGCCCAGTTCTATGGCTCGATTTGATGAGCATTTATTAAGTGCCAACTGTATGTAGAGTGCCTGTGGGGGAGACAGATCAGACCAGGCTCCAGCCCTCAGGGAGTTCCTAGAACCCCATGGGCAGCAGAAAGAGACCAAGGAGATGCTTTGGGAGCATCCCCAGGAGCAGAGTAAAAGCTGCCTGGGGGCAGGGACTGGCTTTTCTCTTTGAAAGGGGTTAAGGAAGGGTTATGGAGTTACACTGAGGATTTGGAGGGGGCCCTGGTGGAGGCTGTTGTAGTGAGGGCCTCCCGGCCTGCCCCAGAGCCCAGGGGGCCTGACTTCTAGAGGGGTGCCCCAGTGCAACCTGCCTATGAGCGGGCAGCCACCTGTGCAGCCTGGCAGCCGAGGGGGCCGCTGCCTGTGGTCACAGTTAGGGCGCTGTCCTTGGTTTTGAACCCAAGGCGGTCCCTCTTTAATTCAAGGGCCTTGAAGGGAGGCTGATGCCTGGGATGGGGCACCCCCAGGCCTGCTCTCTGCCCCCATCCCCTGCCCTCATCTCCTGCTTCAGAGAAGCCCTCCTGTTGCTTGGTGTCTGTGTACATGGGGGGGGGGGGCCGGCGGCACTCCTCCCTCAGGCGAATGTAAGCTCCTTTAGGGCAGGCTTGTTCTTTCTCCCCTGGGGCATGAGGAGGGAGTGTAAATGGAACCTCAGCACCCACCCCCTACCGGGTACTGGGTGTGGGGAAGTCCCTGGGAAAGCTTCTTCCTCTGTACAATGGGCATCAAATGAGATCGGAGTGGGAAGGGCTGGAGAAGAGCATCCTCAGGGCACTGCCTAGGACCCCCACCCACCTCAAATAGGAAGAGAGAAGAGGGGAGGTGTTAGCTGGACCACAAATACCCCCATTCTGTGCCACGCCCTGGGCGAGGTGCCTCGCCACCGCCCTCCCTCCCTTACACCAGCTGAGCCCACTCCTGGTTTCCCACGTCCGCTTGGCAGTGGGCAACGGGCATGGAGTGAGCGCAGCGCCAGACTCGATTCGCTCCCGGTGCCTAATGGGGGTGTCGGCCATCTGTTCCCCATCTCTTGGTTTGCTGATGACTCCTGGACACCGGCCAGCCACCAGGCAGCTCTGTGTCCTTGGAGGCCCTGACCTGAGCCTCAGCTGCCAAGTCTTCCCAGCCTGAGAGATGGCCAGCCGGCTGATCCTCTGCCTTTGTACTTGGGTGGGCAGGGAATAGGCCAGGCAGACGGCCCCCTGGCCACGGCCACGACTGCGCGGATTTCTCCGTGGTGACTTACTCTGAGGGGGACACCGTCTATCTGTCTGCGTTCACTCTTGGCTTGAGATGTGGGCATCATGCAAAGTGCCATCGCTTCCTTTTTGAAAACATGATTTCAAGAGGTTTGCTCAGGGGTGAGATTGTTCCATAAATATATTGCCTTTATATATAGCATTAAAATTTATGACAGTGCGTTGAGGTGCGTTCTGAGAACAGAATCAAAGCCTGGTACAGGGCTGGAAGAGGCCTCTGTTTAAGCTTCTCACTTAACAGTTGAGGAAACTGAGGCCTGAGCATCTGGGTGGCATAATGGAGAGAGCCTAGGGCTGGAGTCAGGAAGACCTGAGTTCAAATGCAGCCTCAGATACTTACTAGCGGTGTGACCCTGGGCAAGTTATGTAACCTGTTTGCCTCAGTTTCCTCATCTGTAAAATGAGCTGGAGAAGGAAACAGCCAGCCCCTCTGGTATCTCTGCCAAGAAAACTCCAAGTAGGGTCACAGAGAAGGACACATCAAACAAGTCCAGAGAGAGGGTCGTAGCAGGTCAGACGCAGGGCTGGGATTTGAGCTTCATTAAGCCGTCTGACCCCACGGCTGCATCTCCACGCCATGACGAGCTCATGTCTTCTTAAAATCTCTTGTCTGATGTTTGATGGAGAGGTGGGGAGGTGCAGGAGGCAGACGGGAAGCCTCCTGAGGATGGGGTTGTTTGAGTTTTGTCTCCTTACTCCAGCTCTGCTGCTCATTCCCTGGCTGACCTTGGTCAAGTCCCATCCATTCCCAGGTCACCAATTCCTTCTCTGTGAAATGAGGGGGTGGGACTTGGCAGCTTCTCACACCCTTTAGCTCGAATTTTATGATGATTATGTCTGAACCACCTTCTCCCAAAGCACAGAAGACAGTGAAGGAAAGGTCACTGTGTGTGTGTGTGTGTGTGTGTGTGTGTGTGTGTGTGTGTGATTTATGGTACATTGGTCAAAGAGCATTTATTAAGCTCCTGCTGTGTGCCAGGCACCGGGAATCTCAAAATAACCCTCGAGAGGGTTCCGGTTTTCGTCTCCAATGAGGGGGCTGCAGATGCCCCCCTGCCCAGGATTTCCAGCAAACTGTTTCTCTGAGAGCCAGCTGCTGCGCTTAGTGGATTGGAACCTGGAGATGAAGAGGCCAAGGTCACAGCCCCAGGCCGCCCTGGCCAGTTAGTCTCACCTGCTGAAAGATGCCCGGTGTTTGTCTCACAAATGACCTTCCCCGCTCACCATATCTGGGGGCACTGGGAAAGAGGGTGACCCAGAGAAGTCAGGCAGTGAGTGGGCATTTGTTATGTGCTGGCTGGTGGTGGGGAGACGGTTACCTGAGTGGAACAGACCTGAATCGAGAGCTGGAAAGACCCTTAGAGATCATTCAGCTGACCTGGGAGGAAACCTTTGCTGTACTGTGGATAGACAGCTAATGAGGAAGGCCAGGCCTATGCATGAGAACAGAAGCTTCTTGAGGGCAGGGCCTGTCTCCTTTGTGCCTTTGTACAGTGCCTGATCCAGAGCAGGTGCTTCATAAATACCTGTTGATCGGTTTATAGGATATTGGCTAGGGTGGGTCATGGCAGAAGGGTCCATAGGCCCCTTTGTGGATGAGACTTTGAACGCCATGGATTCCAGCTTCCTCATTTTATGGAGGAAAATAATACTGAGATCTGGCCTGGGGAAATATCTAGGCCAAGGTCATTTAGCTAAGCTCAATAGGTATGACAACTGTATGCCAGTGCAGTCATTAAGCACCGACTGTATGACCTCCACTGTGCTGAGCTCAAATGGCGATCTTTCTGTCCTACTGGAAATCACTGTCCCTCTCTGAAACTCAGTTTCCTTATCTGTAAAATGGAAGGAGTAGGATCATGTGATCTTTCAGCTTTAAATTTACAATCTCACTAAAATCTCTTCTCTTCTGTAAAATGAAGGGATTGGTGTAGGTGGCTTCCCCCAGGTCCTTTTTAGCTCTGAGTCTCATGGTCCTAAGATGGGGAAGTTGCTGCTGATCTCTGAGCCTCTGTCCCCTCCTCTTTCAACTCCGAGGGTCGGACCGAATGGCTTGTGAGGACTTTTTCAGACCCAGAGGGGGTATCCGCACCCAGGACTCTGCTGTGTTGGTTCAGCATGTGCTGTGTCTCGCCGGAAGCTGAGACGGGTGGACGAGACGCTCGAGTGGGCTCCGAAGCCTCCCCGGGATCCCGGGCCGTGCCCCCCTCCTTTCCCACCGCCCCAGCGGTAGGCCGAGCTCCAGGGCCAGCCGGGATCCGGCTCTCGAGCTCGGTGGCAGCTGTTTGGATGACAAATCGCATTCAAGCTTCATTAGAGTAATCACAGCTTCCCCTCCCCGGCATCCTGGCCAAATGTGACTGTCAGCTCGAACTAATCAAATCGCTTCCCCAGCCCTCCAGCCCTCCGGCCGCCTCCATCGCTGTCCGGGCAGCCCCTCCAGCTCAGTCCCTGGCACAGCTGTGCTCTGCCCTTGGGGCCCAGAATGGGCGAGCGCCCGCAGATGAGGTCTGCAGGGGCCCCGGGGCCAAGGAGGGGTGTGTGGCAGGCCTTTAGAGCTGGTGGGGACAGCCCTCATGGGACAGCTGGGGAAACTGAGGCCAGGGCCAAGGCTCACAAGGCCTCGGGACTGTCTGGTCCAATCCACCCATTTTACAGCTGGGCAGAAGGAAACCAGCAGAGGCTTTGAGAGATTCCTCTGGCTGAGATTTGGGGACTTTGCTGCTCGGATGTGGCCTCCAGCTGCGAGGGCCTTCCGATCCAAGGTTCCTGGCTCCCGTGCTCTGTGCTCCGGCGGGAGGCGGGCAGGGGGCTGCTGGGGTTCCTGGGCTTCTTGGCATTTCATAAGATCCCCAGACCCAGAGCTGGAGGAATGATCCGGTGATGGCAGCTGATGGTCCCATGTGTGACGGCTTGCTAGCTGGGCCTCGTGCCTGTGCTTTCACAACACCCCTGGGCAGGGGGTCCTTGAGAGCTCATCTTCACCCCCAGCCCCATTTTACAGATGAAGGAATTGAGGCACTGCATAAGGGGAGAAGAGACCTGCCCGTGCACTCAGATGTATACAGGTGGCAGCAGAACCACGTGGGAAGCTGGCCCAGATCTGGGGCTGTTTCTCATACACTAATTCTGGCTACTTAGCCCTGGTGAAAAACAAGTGGGTTGGACCAGATCGGTGTTGAAGTCCAACATTCTTTGTTCTAAGGATGCTCCTGGCTCTGACATTCTCTGTTCTGTGTTCCAAGATCCTTGCCACTCTCACATTCCCCGTTCTAAGCTCCCTCTCACCTCTAACATCCCCTGTTTTGAGGCCCCTCCCAGCTCTGACATCTCCTGTTCTAAGGCCCCTCCCAGCTCCTCCCTGTTCTAAGGTCCCTCCCAGCTCTGACATCCCCTGTTCTAAGCTTCCTCCCAGCTCTGACATTCCTGGCTTCCCTATGTAGCTCCCAGGAATGAGAATTTCCATCATAAACTCATGGGAGGAGAATCATTGGGAAGAAACAAAAACAACTCTAAGTCTTTATTCTAAGACTGATCTTGATAGAAATTTGGAGGGATGGCCCCAGGACCCTGTGCCTGGACCTTCCTCCTTTTGGAGGCTGCGCGGTACAAAGGAGAGCCTTGGCACTCGAGGGGGAGGGCAGCTGGCTCCCATGCTGCCTCTGCCCTTCTAACCTGGGTGACTTTGGGTTCCCTTGTCGGGATTGGCCCTGATGGCCTGGACTGCCCTTTGGTTCTCTCACTGTGTTCCCCTCCGGCTCATCTGTGACACAGCCTTAGAGACTCTCTTGCACTCAGCCTCATCTCCCACCTCTGTGTCTTTGCACGGGCAGTGCCCCGGGGTTGGAAGGCTCTCCTTCCTTCTTTCCCCTCTGAGTCCCTGCTGCTCTCCTGATTCAGTCCCAGTCCTTGCTGTTCTGGAGGCCTCCCAGCTTCTCTGGCTGCCCCAGGCCCCTCCAAGGCCCATTCTCTCTGCACTTAGAGGTGCCCAGCCTGTCGTCTCAGTGTTCCAGTGCAGTCTCCTGTTGGCCAGGGCCATTCTTACCTTTCTGTGTCTCTTGTGCTCAGCACACAGGATGCCCTGAGAAGGGCGTTTTCATTCATTCCTTCATTTATCATCATCATGATCATCATCATCGTCATGAAGTAATTTGGCTTAGTGGCTAGAGAGCTGGCCTTGGAGGTGGGGAGGAAGAAGGGGAGAAAGGATGGGGGAAAGGAGAAAGGGAAGGAAGGAAACAAGCATTTATTAAGCCCCTGCTATGTGTCAGGCACTGTACTAAGTGCTTTACAAGCTCAATTCTCACAACAACCCTGGCAGGTGTTCTGCAGCTGAGGAAACCGAGGCCAGCAGAGGCTAAGTGACTTGCCCAGGGTCACTCTGCCATTACATATCTGAGCCAGGATTTGAACCCAGATCTTCCCAGCTCCAAGTTCCAAGCTTCCAAGCTCCAAGGGGCAGGTGGAAGCCGCTTAGACCTGGTGCTCAGGGGGCAGGTTCCTGGGCAGCCGGGCTGGCAAGAGGCAGAGTCTTGGGGCGCCCGTGGTGAGAGGTGAGAGGTCAGGGAAGTCATTGGAGAGCCAGGCCCCTGAGACGGAGGCTGGGAAGGCGGGGCAGAGGCTGCCTCAGGAGGCAGACAGCACAGCTTCCCGTGCCTGGTCCCCAGCCTCCCTCTTTAGGAAGCTCTGCCTGGTGGCAGTGGGCAGGCTGGCTTAGCATGGGGGTCCCCAGTGCCCTGAGCCCTCAAGCTCAGCAGCCTCAGCTGCACCAAGGCTCCTGGTGGGCAACGGGGCTACTGGCCAGGATCTTACTGCCGCCTGCTCTGTGTGGGTGCTGTCTGCTGGGACCTTGGGACCCAGACACTGGGGTTCACCTGTGCCTGGGGGAGGAGGCCGGAGCCCAGCCCCTGCCGGGGTCCTCCCTCCAGGGCTCCCTTCCATCCCACGCCCCAGTGGGAGGCAAAGGTGCTGACTGGGTGCCCTTGACCAAGTCACTTCTCTGCAATGAGGGGGTTGGACTGGCTGGCCTCTGAGACATCCATCTGCCGTCCTGTGAGACGTCCATCTGCCGTCCTGTGCTGGGGCTCTGTACTTTCTTACGATTTTCTGTATGCGATGCTTTTCTATTCACTCATCCCCATCCTCGGAGCCTTTGCCTGGGAAGAGCTAAGAACTTCCTGGACAGCTGAATGAGAAGTGGGGGAAGAGTTGGGGGGGGCTAGGCCTGGGAGGGTGAGACTGAGAAAAAGGGGCCCTGGGATGGTGGGACTGAGAAGAGGGGGGCCTGGGATGGTGAGACTGAGAAAAGGGGGGCCTAGGATGGTGGGACTGAGAAAAAGGGGGGGCCTGGGCCTGGGCCTTGGATGATGAGACTGGCCACCAGCTGATATCCAAGGACAAATGCTGGGCGTGGACAGCTTAGGGGGCCTTCTCCTTTTAACCCACTGGCTTGTTTATTGGGACTGTTGGCACATCAGAGGGGGGTTCATTTGGGCCCCATTTTCCCCTTTGTTACAGGAAGATTGATGGTGGTTTATTTTTAATACCCCAAGTGAAGATACCCTTAGGGGCTCACCTAAGGATGACAGTGCTGAAGGGGAAGAAGGAAGGAGCCCCTAAGTCTGTGTTGGGGACCTTGGGAAAGGAGACAAGGGGGAAGCTGGAAGTGAGCCGCCAGGTGCCAGGCACTGCTGTGGCCTTAGTCAGGTGGTGATTTATTGACCCATTAATTCACCGCTAAAGCACCTAGCCTATGCCTGGTACTCTCCAGTAGGGGGGACAGAGAAAAGGGAGCCAGGGCCTGCCCTCAGGGAGCAAACAGTCCCTAAGCCGGTAGGATGGGGAATAGGAGGCACATGGACGAGGTCACTGGAGGAGCGAGAGGTCACTGACAGGTGTGGGGACAGGCTGTGCAGAGGCACCAGCTGTGGGTCTGCTTGCCCAAGATGTTGAGGTCCGACTGGAGAGGCTGGGGATGGCAGCCATGGGCGGCTCTGAGTGGAGAGCATCAGGGCCACCCTCTGGGCAGATGAGTCTGTTGGCTGTGGGCAGGGAGGGCATGAGTGGGGAAGAGTCCAGCCTGCAGGGGGACCAGTTAAGAGGCAGCCCACTGTGACCAGGGTCCGAGCTCAGGGAGCTAGAAGGACAGTGGTGCCCTGGACCATTTAGAAGAAGGGAGGATGGAGGGGCTGAGATGGCCGGATCCCCCTGGAGGTTCGGGTGGGCTGTCCAGTGAGGGCTTCCACCTGGCCTAGAGTCACGATCTTCCCTGCAGCAATTCTCCAGGCCCCTCCTGCCCTGTGGAAAGTGGGGTTCTGAGGGGAGAGGGGAACCAGGCTTCCAAACCCGAGGTACCCCCGACTCCAAACCTACAGTCTGCATGGTCCCAGGAGAACCTGTGGTAACCAGCCTGGGCGCTTCTGTGTGTCTGGCCCAGGGCCTGGCTGGGTGGAATCACTCACAGCCCAGCCCTCTTATGGAGCTTGGTCCAGGGCGTAGAGTCCCAGGCTTGGACGTGGAAGGCCGTCCGGCCTCTGCTGCCTCCCTTCCGGGCCACCTCTTTGTGGAGTAGGAATGCCCTCTCCCAAGGTCTCCCAGTTAGGAGAGGGCCCAGCTGGTGTTTGAGCTCATGGCTTGGGACTCCAAGGCCTTTCTCTTCTCTGTTTTCTCTATGCTTCCTCCACCTCTTCTTCCTCATTCTCTTCCTCGCCAAACGAGCCAGCTTGGCTCCAGTCCCTTTGGCTGCCGTGCTTTGGTCACTCATCACAGATGGTTTGCCAGTAGCCAGCCCCGGCCCCCGTTGCACTCCTCTCTCTTGGCCTGACAAGCAGCAGGAGTCCCCCACCCCAGGCTTGCAGCGCGATTGAATTATTGACTTGCCCTCAGGACACTGTCAGATCTCACTGGGGACTCCCAGCAGCCCCTGCTTTTATTACAGCACAGGAGTCCTTCCAAAGCCTGCATAGTCACTATCAGATCGGATTGCAGGCCGGCGGGGACCCTGGGCTCTCAGCAGCCCATTCAGCACCTCCACTAAAAGAGCTCCCACCTCTCAGGGGCACATCCCCCCACCAGAGCAGGGCTCCTGCTTGCTTCTAATCTGACTCCAGAGAAAACATTTAGGCCTTCTCCCTCGAGGCAAGCCTGTTATGACTGAAGAAGACCCTGGTGCCCGCTTTCTGGGAGTGAGAGGCACTCTAGAAATGCATGAGCCAGTTTAAAGGGACCTTTACAGGAAACCTGTGGCTGTCCTGGGGGGTGAGGAGGAAGGGAGGAAGGCATTGATTCATTAATTCACTCACTCAGCAAACATTTGCTGGCTGCCCGTGTGTGCCAGGCCCTGGATGCCAGGGATCAGAGATGCCCCTAAAAGAGGGGCATCCTAGGGGACTGGAATACGCAAAAGCGTGGGTAATGGTGCAGTTAATGCCAGCTCATACCCTATATTCTCTCGATGGAGCCTTTGGTACATTTACTCACTCAGACGGTAACGTTTTTGCTTCGTTATTTTAATAGAATTCAAATTTCTGACTGAAAATGATCCACTTCCTTCTCCCCTCCCCCTCCTGCGGCAGGCACATTTTCCTTTCTTGTCTGGGCTGTGGGATTAAGAGCCTTCCAAACCCAGGATTCTGTGCTGGGAGGAGTCGATAATTAATGCTCAATTCTGTGCTTCTATGATTTTAAAATTTGGGGATTCAGGATGGTTTTCGGATAAGAATGAGTATTCAAGGATTGGGTGATTATTAGATTCACCAGTGAACCAATCAAAAGACGTTTATTAAGTACCTACTGTGTTCCTAGCACAGGAGATAGAAAGAAGGAAGGGAGGAAACAAGCATTTATTAAATGCCTGTTGTGTGCCAGGCACTTCATGAATGTCGTCTCATCTGATTCTTATAGAAACTCTGGGAGGTAGGTGCTATTGTTATCCCAATTTTATATCCGGAGAAACTGAGGCAGACAGCGACTCGCCCAGGGTTACACAAATGGTAAGTGCCCGGGGCTGAATTTGAACTCAATTTGAAGCGGAACTTCCGACTCCCGGCCCAGTGCTCTATGCTGTGGTGCCCCCAGCTGCAAAGCCAGTTCCTTCTCTCAAGGAGCTTCTGTTCTGGTCCATTCGTCCTGGGTTTTTAAGAGTGTCAGGATTGTGTAATTGTAAAAGGAAGGGGTTCTGAGATCGGGAGTGGAGATCTCGAGGTTCTGAGAGAGCTACGGGAGGCTGATTCCCTGATTCCAAGATTTATGGCATCCCAGGAGTCGGAGATGCCTTTGACCCTTCCTCCAGGGAGCCCAGGTGGCGGCTGGGGGGTGGGGTGGATCCCGCGATTCCCGCTGGGACCAGAGCCGCCTCCAGACTGAACAGAAAGGTCTCTCCGGGTTTCCAGGGGCACATGCTTGTGGAGAGGGAGGCAGCCTGGGCTGGTGCCACGGCAGCAAATGCCGAGAACCACAAACGGCGCATCCCAAAGAGCCAGGGTTTCCTGTACTCGGTCTGACCTCATTAGGACCGCCTGTCCTGCTGCGAGGGAGTCCTCTGGCTTTGCCATCTGTGGCTGGTTAGCGCTGAGCTAGCCAGTGGGGGAGGCTGGCCTCTTCGAGCCTGGGTCAGGATCTGCGTTCCCACGTGGCTGCTCAGCCCCTCTCTGTTCCCGGGCCAGCAGACCGCACCCGAGCTGAGCCGGGCCAGCTGTCTCCCAGATGTGTGGGGGACCCGGGGAGAGAGCGGGAAGGCGTCCTGCTCGTGGCAGGAGCCGCCCCAGATGAGCCCCAGAAGCTGCGGCCTGTGGCTTTGGGCCTCAGTTTCCTCATCTGTTAACACTTGCCGTCTGTACACCGGGAACGTTTCCTCTCCACCAGTGTAGTGTTGACCCTGTCTCAGGCAATCAGCCCACTCTCCTCAGGATCGTGAGAGCCCAGAGTCCCTCCAGTACAACTCCTCATTTTACCGATGGGGAAACTGAGGCATAATGTGCGGTCAGTGATAGAAGCAGGATTGGAACCCAGGCCCTTTGGCTCCAGATTCATTCTGCTCATTGAGATTGAGTCATCGGTGGTTCTTTTCACAAATGTCTGTGTGAGTATGCACATCCATACACAGGAGCAACCTGATACAGTGGGGTTTGAATCCTACCTTTGACACTCACCTCAGAGAGCTCTCAGTTTGTGGCTTTTCTGTTTCTTATTCTTCAGTTGGCACTTCCCAGTGGGCTCCAGGGGTCCCCTGATCCTCTCTGCCTCTGGGGGCCAAGCTGGCCAGAGCTTGCCAGGCATCCCTTCTGCCCAACATGGCAGCTTCTTTTCTTGTTCCTCATCCATATGGGCCAAACTTTGTGCCCCTTCGAGCCCTTCCTTCCCCTGCCTTGTCCCCTGGACCAGAACCCGTCCGTAGGGGACTTAGCCCTTCTCCAGAGCTCCTGCCCGATTGGTGGGCGCCTCGGGGGTGGCCTGGTGTGTCCATTCCCTCTATGTTCCTGCCATCTTGTCACAGTAGGGTCTGAGACCGTGCTCTAGCTAGGATGTCATTTACCCTCAAAACTAGCTGTGTGACCCTGGCCAAGTCGCTGCACCCTGTTTGCCTCAATTTCCTCATCTGTAAAATGAGCCGGAGATGGCAAACCGCTCCCGGGTCTCTGCCAACAAAACCCCAGATGGGTGAGACTCAGCAACAACACACTTCACGCTGCCTGCCCATCAGACTGCCAGCTCCTCAGGACTGGGCCGGCCGTGGCTTTGGTGTTGTACGTCTGGCATGGAGCAGCGTGACGAGGAGCTGACTAAATAACCTCCTCCCTTCCTTCCTCCGAGCTTCCGAGAGCCATCTGGGCCGACGGGCAGAGTTGAGAGGCCTGCTTTTGAAGAGAGCTAGGTTTGGGCTCCTAGAACATGGGTTCTGATCCTAGACATGCCACTATTACCCATGTAAGGCTTTCTGTGCCTCGGTTCCCCTTCTGTTAAATGAGGAAACCGCACTCCATGCCCTCTGAGCCCCCTCTCTGCTCTGACTCTAAGAAGATATTAAAATGCCAGCTTGTTCTAAGAGTGGTCTTCTGGAGACAGCGGCCTGCCCCACTGGTGCCTTTCCTGGTGTTAATCTCAGCTGGGATCAAGGGGTAGGGGTGAGGGAGGAACACAAGGACAAAGGACAAACCGCCTGGACCATTTCTGGCACCTCCCGTCACTCAGCACTGGGCGCATCCATTCTGACCCAGGGATTCCCATGGAAATGAATGGAATGTCCCGGAGTGAAAGGAAGCCTGAGGGACGTCTGAAGGAGGGTCTTCAGGAGCACAAGGGGCTTTTCCTTCTTCCCAGGAAGAGCTGAAAGAGCTTTAAACCACATGAGAGATTCCAGTGAATGTGGAGAAGGCAGAAGGCTTGTGTGGAAGGGGAGGAGGAGGGGGGAGGGAGAGGAAGGGGTCCTGGCCTCAGCCACTGGCTGAAGGAACGGGGAAGGTTTAGCCTGGGGGCTGGGGGAGGGGAGGCAGGAATGAGTTCTCCAGAAATCCCACCACAGGCATCTGGTGGAAGCACCATCAGTCGTGTTCCAGTCAGTCTCAGGAGCTGAACTACAAGGGGTCAGTGGACAAAGAGGACAAGTCCGGTGAATTCAGGAAGACCCTGCCAATGAGAGCCATCTAGACCAAGGAGGGCTGGCATCAGGAGGGGGCGACCACTTGGGGCCAACGGGCAGGCTTTTGGAGAGTTCAGTTGGGTTGGGAGCCATGGAAGCTTCTTGAGCTGGGGAGTGACGTGGTCAGGCCAGGGTTTTTTAAGTATCAGTTAGGGAGAGGGCAGAGCCCGGGGGCTCAGGTGAGGGGAGATGAGAGCCAAGGGGGACAGAGAAGGGGGAAGGGGCTGATAAGAGAGATGGCCTGGAGGTAGAGTCAGCCCTGGCATCAGATGTGGAATGGGGGAGAGGGTTTACAGGGGCCATCCTAAGGGCCCATTTCTTGGAGCCACTGTTCAATATGAGCAGTCACAGAGGGAGCTCCAGGTCCAGGACTGGGCTGGCCAGAGCTGCTGCTCCAGAACTACAGTGGGGATCCTGCCTGGGTCTGTGCACAGGTTAAACTGCCAGCCCCAGGAGCTGCACGTAGGCACCCCCTCCAGTGGGGATCCCCCCAGGTCTGTGCATGGGGCCTGACTGGCAGGTAGGCACCCTGTCCAGCGGATCCCACCTGGGTTTGTGCACGGGTGAAGCCGCCAGCCCTGGGCACTGCAGGTGCTCTGGAGGGCCAGAGGCCAGCTCCCCCCAGGTTCAGAGGGGAGGCCCCCTCGCCCCAGCCGGCGCACGCCTTCTTCTCGGGCCTTCTGGCTTGGCGTGCAGCCAGCTGGATCCCCTCCATGCGCCGCTCCTCCTCTGGCTCTGGTTCCAGAAGAGAAGATGTAGGCGTCAGGCTTGGGTGAGCAGGAGATGGAAGGCTTCAGCTGCTATGGCCTGCGCTGCTGGGGGGTGGGGAGCAGATGGGGTCCATTCAGAGCTGGGAAGTCCCCCTCCTTTTACAGGAGAGGAAACTGAGGCCCCGAGAAATGAAGAGGGTGGCCCGAGGTCACAGAGGCAGTGGGATTCAAACCTAGGTTCTCACACTCTTATGTCTTCACCCTCTTTGTGTCCCAGACCCCTCTGGCAGCTGCTCAGGAGCGGGAGGTCTGACGCAGGCCTATCCTTGGTACCAGTCACCTCCTGCGCTGAGCAAATGATAAAACAGGCTCTTCTAGACCTGGTCACGTTGTTCCACAGCTTCAGTATTCGATGGTTCTCTATTGCCTGTTGACTTAGTCTTTTTGCCTGGCATTCGAGGCTCTGCTCATGGGCCCCTGGACGTTTGGGGCCAGTTGTCTTCCCAGGACAGGATGATAGTCACCCTGTGCCTTGGGGTGGCTGGGAGTGTGGTGGACCTGGTCACGCAGGAGCTGGCAAATCCTTGTGTCCCGCTAGCTCGTCCCCATCTCACGATCCGCCATCTTCTCTCACTCCTCATCTTCCACCAGGAGAACGACCCAAAGGGGAGGGCCGGGGATGGGGGCAGGGTGCTCACCTCCCTGGCTTGCCTATTTTAGCTTGGCTGTTGATCTGGATGAGCAGGCCCTGGGGTGACGGGTGCCCCAGAAATGGAATGTCTTGGTAGGTTTGTAGGACAGTTTGAATAATGCTCGCCTTAGAGATCCTATTATGGGGAGACTGGGTAGAGTGATTCACCATCGTGGAAGGTGGGGCCTGAGAAAGAGCTTAGAATGGGAAAAGCAGGAGGGAACTTAGAACAGGAAATGTCTGGGCTGAAAGGGGACTCAGAGCAGGGGATGTCAGAGCTGGGGGGAGCCTCAGAACAAGGGATGTCAATGCTAGGAAGGGCCTCAGAACAGGGAATGGTGGGGTCTGGGGAGGGGTCTTAGAACAGGGGATGGAAGAGCTGGGAAGGGCCTCAGAACATGGGATGTCAGTGCTAGGAGGGGCCTCAGAACAAGGGATGGCAGAGCTGGGAGGGGCCTCAGAACAAGGGATGGCAGAGCTGGGAAGGGCCTCAGAGCAGGGGATGGCAGAGCTGGGAAGGGCCTCAGAACATGGGATGTCAGTGCTAGGAGGGGCCTCAGAACAAGGGATGGCAGAGCTGGGAAGGGCCTCAGAGCAGGGGATGGCAGAGCTGGGAAGGGCCTTAGAGGCATCTGTTCCAACATCTTGGCTTTACATCTGAGAACATGGTGTCCCAGAGAGGGGCCCATGTAGCCCAGATTGCTCTCGGCTCTTACTCTCAGTCCACTTTCCTGCTTGGGGCACATTTCCCTTCCTCTCCCTCCCAGGGGGGCTTTCATCAAACCGACGGTGGACAGATGGAGGCCCCAGGTCAGCTGCTGCGGCTCTGGAGGCCCCAGGCCTCGCGTGTTTGGATCAGGACTGAGCAGAAGGCAGCCCCTGATCCCTCTCCCAGCTCTCACTCCGGAATTGCTTGTGCGGCTTTTACAGTTGCTTGCGGACCTGTAAGTTTGAGCTGCCTGACTCCTGTGTATTTAAATTTCTAGCCGTAATGTTATATTAGCTCATTCCTGCCATTTCCTTGGTGGCCCTGCCAGCATTACAGGGGAGTAGGGAGACATGTGGACTTCAGTGTGCCCTGGATATGTCAGCGCAGGGGCCCAGGCTGTCAGGGCTCCCCAAGCTGCTGAAGGTCTGGCGGTGGCTTCTCTTTTCAGAGATACCCACGCAGGGTGGTGTGGAATGACCTGAGGGCAGGGACTTGAATGCCATCTCATCTGGGCCTGGCTCAGGGCCTGGCACATAGTAGGTGCCCAGTCCAGGCTCTGTTGTCCTCAGCCTCTTTCTGCTCATACCCTCCTTTGCTGCTCCCCCAGAGCATTGCCGGGGTGGGGTCCTTCCTCTAAATCTCTTAGCGGCAGCGACGGGGTGGCACACTGCACAGAGAGCCAGGCTCGGAGTCAGGAAGGTCTGAGTTCATATGTTGTTTCAGATGCTTACTAACTCAGTGAACTTGAATGAACCCAAAATGAGAGTGTTGGACTAAGTGGCCTCACGATGCTTCTGTCCGGGGAGGGGGTGGGGGCCTCAGGTACTGTCCTTTTGTCATGCCACCCCCACCCCCCCACATGACTAGCCCTTTGCCATTCAGACTTCTGTCTCATGTTAGAGATTTTTTATACTTGTCGCCATGAAGTTCTCCCTTGTTTGTTGGCAGCAGCCTACTCTCGCTGGCCCACGGCATTGGGTAACCAACCTACAGTTGTGATTCCTCTGAGTCCACGGCATCCTATGATCCATAGCCATATGGCATCACCAGAATCATATTGGTGTAAAAAAAAAATGGGTCTTTGTTTGGTGGAGAAGCAATGCTGGGCCCAACTCAGCGTTGTTCCGCAGTGCCTTTCCAAGTTGGCTACACGGTCTGAATGATTGGCCTTCTTCATCCTCTTAGTTTGTATTGTGTGAATGGTAGGGCAGGATTCTGTTAAGGAATTACAGATTTCACATAGGGAGCTCTTAATGAAATTGGCACAGTAGCATCTGAAAGGAAGGGTGTCTGGAGGAAGTTCTCGCCATGTGCCTGGCCCTGTGTTTGCGCTGGAGATACAGAGAAGAAAGAAATCTAGGGGCAGGAGTGTGTGTGTGTGTGTGTGTGTGTGTGTGTGTGTGTGTGTGTGTGTCTAAGTAATGCCTCTTGCCTGTATGTGTAGTAGTACCTGCCCTCAAGCAGCTGACATTCTGTGGGAAAAGACATTGATTTGGGGTTGTTTAGTCATTTTTCAGTCCTGTCTGACCCTCCATGACCCCATTTGGGGTTTTCTCAGCAGAGGTACTGAAGTGGCTTGCCATTTCCTTCTCTGGCTCATTTTACAGTTGAGGAAACAGAGGCAAACAGGGTAGAATGACTTGTCCAGGATCACATGGCTAGCAAGGGTCTGAATCTAGATTTGACTCTTCCTGACTTGCACCATCATGCCACAGGCACACCAGCAGGTAAAGAGCTGTCAGGTCATTTAGGGAGGATGGGGGCTGCTGGAGGCCAGCTTTGATGGAAGCCAGAGCTCCCCCAGAGCATGAATCTCTCATTTGTCCTCGTGCTGGCCCTTCTCCCTGGCACTGTCAGGTGCCTTTGGCGAGCATCCCACTCCCCGATTTCTGCCTGGCTTGGTGTTAATAATGGGGGGGAGGCGATGCACTCTCTCTCAGGGAATCTTGTGTGGTTTTCCACCTGTGTTTGGGAGAAGAACCTCTGGCTGCCGGGTTGTGAGGATGAACACTCGTGCAGCTAGAGGTTTGTCCCCCTACCTCAGCTGTCCAGGGCCAGGGAGAAGTGATGCAGGGCCCTCTTCCTTCCCCCAGCTAGAGGTCAGGGCCTCAGGCATGGGGGGAATGGGTAAATGTTTGCTAATTAGTTTCTGTCCTCGGACTCATTGGCAGAGGTTGCTGCTTCTGGGACGGAGCCATCCCAGCACTGCCCCCACTGCCTGGGCACTGCTAGCTCTTTGGAGAGGAAGGGCACTGGCCTGTGGAGTCACAAAGGCCTGGGGTCAAATGCTGCTGCTCACTTATACTGGCTGGGTGACCCTGGGCAAGCCCTGGAACTTCCCTAGACTTGGGCTTCTTCATCTGTGAAATGGGGATAATATAAGCATCTATTCACTCTTAGACTTGTTAGGATGAAGACCTTGGGAGGGTCCTAGAACTTAGATTGTGGCAGGTGGGGAAGGCCCTTGGAACAGGGGATGTTAGAGCTGGAACTGAGAACAGGGATGTCAGAGCTGGGAGGAGCCTGAAAGCAGGGGATGTCAGGGCTAGGGGGGAAGCTTAGAACAGGGAATGTCAGTTGGGAGGGAGCTTAGAACAGGGGATGTCAGGGCTAGGAGGGAGCTTAGAACAGGAAAGGTCAGGGCTGGGAGGGAGCCCAGGGAAGGTCTGAATTGAGAGAGCTTAGAACAGGGAAGGTCTGAATTGGGAAGGAACCTGAGATCAGGGAATGTCAGGGCTGGGATGGAGCTTAGGACAGGGAAGGGTTGCACTGGGAAGGAGCTTAGAACAGGGAAGGTCAGGCCTGGGAAGGGCCTTAGAACAGGTGATGTCAGAGCTGGGAGGGATCTTAGAACAGGGAATGTCAGAGTGGAGAGGGGCTGTTGGATGAGGATTTGGCAGAGCAAATATTATGTAATGGAAAAGATCTGCTGGGTTTGAGGTCAGAGGACCCGCCGCGGCCTTTCAGTGCTGACCTCAGTTGCTTCACTCTGCTCGTCTGTGCCTCATTGGCCCCATTTGTAGAAGGGGGTGCGTGTCGGACCCCTCCCCATTGCGCAGACCACTCTCTGGTCTCTGGTGGGGGGAGGACTGCAGGGCCCCAGGACCAAGGCCTCCTCCGGGCCCTCCCCACCAATAGCGCCTCCTTCCTGGGCCGGGCCCAGGAAGGAGTGAGGAGGGGGCAGCCTGCCCATGACAGCACTCTGAAGGTGTCTTTACATGTCCGCCTCTTTCCTTCCCCTTAATGGGCTGGCTCCTTGCTCCCCCTCCTTTGGAAATGGATTTACCATTATCCTCTACTGCTTTTCTTCTCTCTCTCTGCCCCCTCCCTCCTCCTTCCCCTCCTCCCTCCCCCTCCCTCCCCATCTTCGTGTGTCTCTTCAAAGCCTGGGCCTGGGAGGGCCGAGCCAAGATGGTCTGTTTTCGCCCTGGCTTCTTAGGGGCCCCAGTTGCTTTGGGGTGCAGAAAGGGATTTGGGGTGGGGGGGAAGGGAAGTAAGTAAATTATATATTGAACTCCTAACTGATGCTGAGGCCTTGTGGTTTCCATGGCAACGAGCCTGGAAATAGCTCGGTGTGACATCAGCCTGGTACAGGTATAGTCAGATCCAGCCCTGCTCCCCCTAAATAAGGGAGCACCAAGGGGAGGAAGGATGCTCTTGTAATTAGCATATGCAAATATCCACCCCAACGGGAAAACAGGGCGGGGCCCAGCATCCTTGGGCACCATGGGTCCAGGCCTGCCAGAGGCCTCCTGCAGGTAAGGAGGGCAGGGGTGGGATGTGGAGGGAGGACCAGGACAAGGGGGGCGGTGCTTGGGGGCCCGGTGCCAGCCCCCGGCTCCCGGCAGCTTGAGGGCCAAGGGTCTTGTGTGGTGCCTGGCCAAGGGGAGACGGCTGCCTCGAGCAGGAAGAGGGATCCAGCCACCCAGCTGGCCTTGGGCTTCTTCCTTGGGGTCTCCCTAGACCCTCCGGCCTGGGGGCTTGTCCCTGGAGTTCCAGGGTTTCTCAGTAACTCAGTTCGGTCTGGAGAACGCAGCCTGGCACAAGGCTTCCAAGAACTAACTTTGTGCCATGCCCCTCTAGGCCTGTTCTGGCCTGTCCTAGAGACTTGCAAAACCCAAGAATGTTCACCTGGGGTGAGGCGAGGTTGCCGCCGATCACACACAGGCCCGGCAGATAAACCCAGTGCTGGCTAGAGGTGAAGGGGGCTCCAGGCTGGGGTTAGGCCTGACCTCTTGCGAAGGGCCAGGCAGCCAGCCTCAGGGGCAGTGGAGTGGGCCTCTGGTTGTCCGTGTGGCCCTATCTGCTCCGGCTCCTTGGACGGCCAGAGAGACCACCCACGGCCAGAACGCCCTCCTGCCTGCCTCCCCTGCCGGTTAAGACTTCAGTCTTCCCTCCACGTATGTCCTCTCCTCCCTCTGCCCACCCCGCCTGCCGCCCAGCTGGGCCAAAGCAACAAGGCATTTGCTGGCATTTGTCCAGAGCTTGGCTTACAGGCATTGAAACTGTGAGCTTCTGTGTCGCTGGGGGCCTTCTTACCTGGCTTCCTTACGGACTCTACCATACAGACCTTGATGGTGAGCTCACTGCCTTTCTTAGCACAAGGCCTGGCACGTAGTGCTATGTCAGTGGTCACCGTCATCATGGTTATCATTATTATTAATCAGGGGAATTCATCCCCTGGCCCAGCCCCCTCCCACACCTGCCCTTTTTTCTGATGCAATGGTCCAGAAAAGACAGTGTCCTTGTCCAGCCATTTGTAAGGTGCTCAGCCTAGCCTGCACACAGTAGGCACTTCATAAATGCTCTTAGGCTTCTCTGGATACCTCCTGTGAGGCAAAGGCAGAGTCTGCCCATTTCATAGAGAAGGATACTGCGTCCTCATCAGATTGTAAGCTCCGTGAGGGCATGGCCTGGGTCATTTTTTTATCTTTGCATCCCCAGCGCACAGTAGGTGATAGCACCAGCATCTGGCACACAGTAGGTGATATATAAATCTTTGTCCCATTGAGTTGGACTGGTCAGTGGTTGCCTCCCTTTAAAGTCTTTTCCTGGTGCTTCCTCCTGGTGTGATGTTGGCACTGGGGCCAGTGGACCTCGACCTCTGCTGGGTCCTGCCAAACTGAAAGGGCTTGTGAGGAGGAACACAAAGGGGTTGTGATCAGCCCAGGTGAAGGGTGTGTATGCATAGGGGAGGGACTCAACCAAAGACGTTGCTAGTTCTCCAAAGTGTCAAAACAAGTTGGTATCGGCACTCTTGACTTCATTGCCTGACCCTGTCCCCTAAGGACTCCCTGTGTGTTTTCCCCATTCACAGCAGAGAAGTGAGAGCAGGGGGATAGACTGCAGGGTCCCTCAGGGTGTGGACCATCTCTGGCTTCCGCTTGGTATTCAGGCACTGTTTGTGGACTTGATCAGCTAGATGCAGGGCCCTGCCTTCTCTGCTAGCTCTGAAGACCCAGTGGTGAATGCTCCACTGCCAAGTGGGGTCGAGCTCAGGGGGGGACCAGGAGGTGGGGGCTCACTTCCTGAAGGTGGAGGCCCCACAGCAGCATCTTTTGGGTGTGTCCGGGCTTCAGTGCTCTGAGCTGTGTGGAAGGATGCTAGGGAGGGGAAGAAAAGCCTGTTAGTGTCACATGTACATTCTGCATTCTAGGTAGGATGTGTGTGTGTGTGTGTGTGTGTGTGTGTGTGTGTGTGTAGGTGGGTGGTAGATGAGGAGGCCAAGCCTGTTCCTTGAAAATTAGATTAATGATAATTAATCACAGTAATCATGATAACAATAATCTGAGAATGAGAATTCAAATCTAAGAGGAGTGAAGGTATTTTCCCATCATCCTGCCCTAGTGGCTGCTTATCTCTTGTTCAGCAAGCTCAGGAAATCTTTAAAGTAGGGCAGAGAGAGAGAGAAGAGAAAGGGAGGAAGGAAGAGAAAGACGAGGGAGAGAAAAGAATGGAGAGAGAGGAGAGGGAGGGAGGGGGAGAGAGAGACAGAGACAGACAGAGGTTGATTCTGGGAGCTGGGCATGGTGTCTGGGGACAAAACTGACCCAGGCTCCTGGGAGGCTGGGAAGTGCAGGTAGGGGCAAGGAGGTTTCCCAGGGGTAACATAGGGGGCTTTCATAGAATCAGGAGCTGGAAGCATACCTGAGAGGGCCTTAAACGGCATCTTAGAGTTGTTGTCAGGGGAGCTAAGAGGGTTTGGAGACAGATGACCTCAGCTGGAATTTAAACCTCTGCTGTTTGGTCCATATGCTGCCGTGGTTAAATCTGGGCCTCAGTTTCCTCTCCTGTAGAATGGAGGAGATTCTAAGTTTCCTCCCAGCTTTGAATTCTCACCCCCTAGTAGGGGAAGGAGCTCACCCAGGGTCACACAGTTAGTAAAGGGCCGGAGCCAAGATGCTAGCCTGGAAGCGATGCGGTCCTTGGACTTCCACCTTTGGAACAGGGATGTTGAATAGAAACCCCATCCATCCTTCCTGCTCCCTGATAACAAAGTCTCCAGGAAATACTTTTTGTTTTTTTTAAAACAAAGGGGCATTGGCTTTCAGCGGCCTGGATGACAGCTCTGAGGGATGAGTGCGGATCCAGTGGGTTGGATTCTGAGCAAAGCTGACTACCTGGGAGATTCCTGAGTGCACTTGTAATCATGAAGAAGTCAGTTCCTGCGACTCCCATGGGCATGGGGGGCTCAGCTTCTCTGTGGAAGCTAGGAAATGGAACCAGGAGTCCCTCCCTCTCCTTTAAATTCAGCTTATAGTGTAGATGGGGTCCCACATGACCTTGGAAGCCTTTGCTTCAGCCCAAACTCAGGGCCGAACGTTTTGGGTAATTGTAGTTGTACATGGCTACTCGGGCCCCCATGGGGTGCGTTGTCTTTCTATCAACAGAATAACAGAGTAAATGAGTTGGGAAACCACCTGCCTCTCCCAGCCAGCGGGATACGCCTGTCACAGATTCCTGCCTCCCTCCACAGCTCATGGTCCTTCGATTGGGTCCCCGTGCCATTTGTCAGCAAAGGCTTATGCCCCACTTTTGGTCCACCCTCGCTCACTCCACAGTTGAGCAGGTTCTTCTCTGAAGCTGGCTTTTTCTCCCTCAAAGGGAAGGTCATCTCCCTTCTGTCAAAAGTCTGGCCAGTGTTGGGATGAACCTCTTCAGTTCCCATCGTGCTCAATACAAAAGGGCCCTTCAGGCGTGATGACGATCTGGTGGCCAGAGACCTCACCCAGGCTCCCTTGACATTTAGCCTGGGGAGCAAATTTCTTTCATCTCCTTTAGGTCCTTGGTGTTTCCCTCCAGGGGCATTAACTTGAAGCTTTAATAAATCTCTGAGAGATTCTTAGCAATCCTAAAAAGGGTTAGAGCTGGTCACCTGTTGCCTGCATTTCTAAGCCCACTATGCCCTGGGCCCTTTGCCCCTGCCCCTTCCAGTAGGATCATGGGATGTCAGAGCTGGAAGGACCCTCATTTAACAGATATGGAAACTGTTTCTAGAGGTCACACAGCAGATCTCAGATTCGGCTCCAAATCTAGGCCTCTTTCTACCACCCACATGCTAAGGATATAGGCAGATACCAGGGTAAATGAATAAAACATGGAGTCAGGCGTGATGGCACCATCAACAGAGCTCTGAGCTGCAGTGGGCTATGCTGAGGGGTGTTTGTGCGGCATCAAAGGGGCAAACCAGTTCAGATTAGAAATGGAGTGGGTGGGATTGGGCCTGTGAGTGGCCACTGCATTCCTGGCCTGGGTGTGAGAGGAAGACCTAGCCTTTCAAGGGAGAAAAACAAAAACATATCCAGTCTGTCCCCAAGGAGTAGGAACTTGAGGTCAGAGGTCTCAGTTACACACATCAGATGGTGAGAGTGAATCAGAGAATCAGATTGGGGGGTGAAGGTGGGAGAGGTGTAGAAATCCAGGGAAGGCTGCGTGGCATACAGAGACACAGAAGGGTAGCCCCTGTGCCAGGGCAGGGTTAGGGGCCAAACCTTCCAGGTGTTTCTGTGTAAACCCAGGATCTCAAAGGTTCATGAGGACTTGGATGAAATCTGTGAAGGAGAGCATAAACTTCCTCTCTGCCGGTGATTACCTGAGCCCTCTAAGTGATGAATTTTTCAGGGCCCTCCCACTAGCAAGAGCCTTGACCCAACAGAGCTCAGTCTGATGTAGGGCCAGCTAAAAATAGCCACTGTGGCTTGAGCAGTCAGGGTAAACTCCCTCAGTACTAGGGAGGTTGAAACGTCTTTTTTTCTACTTTTAAGGAGACAGAAAGACTCTATGGAGACTCCCCCTGATATCAGACTCCTTGTGGGGGACTGTGGCTCCCAGCAGGCATAGCCCTGTTGGATTGTTCCCCTGCCCAGCACGCCCCAGGCCAGAACCCAGCCTAATTATCATCATACTCCAGAATTTCAACTCCGCTCATTAAAAGGATTTTCCCACCACAATAGGAAAACTGGAGCTGAGATGTGAACAGTTGCTTGACATTCATTTTTCCGCAATAATAATTTGCATTTACTTAATGCATTATGTGTTCGTGGGCTGCCATGGCTAAAACATTCCTCGCCTGTTGAACAAGCTGAGGATGAGCCTACCATTTACCTAGCTGGTCTGGTTGTTGGACAATAGACCCCCAGTGTGTGCCCTGGCCAATACTAGACTAGAAGTCCTGCCAGAGATCGTATTTCTCTGGTCTGGCTTTTGAGAACCCAGGTGTTGCTTATAACTCGTGATGAGGCATCAAAATAACCTTGTATGGTAGGTTGTATATGTGTCAGGGTCCTACAGGCTCTGACCGTCAGTGTCCTGCCACTTTTGGCATAGGCTTGCCTGAGAGAATTGGGAAGAGCTCCACAAGGATCCTCTCAGCCCTCTCCTGCCTCTCCTGCTTTCCCTGCTGGTAGCACCTTCAGATCTTTGGTATGAAGGCCAGCTCAGGGCTGTCTTTGCTTTCCTAGTCCAGGTATGGGTTGCCTCCTTGTGACTGGTGCCCTTGTCAGGATTATGGGCAGCAGCTGCTGCCTTCCTGTTCCACAGATCAGTTGCCCACCCTCCCTGGCTGTGATCACAGCAAATGTTATTACCTCCATTCTTTAAATGAGGAAACAGAGGCCAAGTACCAGGACAAGCGAATGGAGCATGGAGCCTGGCATCGTGGCACAGCAGCAGGGAAGCTGAGGCCTGCAGAGATCTTGAGTTGGGGAGTTCTGAGCTGAGGTAGGCTGTGCTAATGGAGTGTTAGCACTACGTGGCTTGCCCCAGGCCACATGTGTAGGAACTGTTCCCAGTCCCTTGTTGACTGACTGACTGATGTATGGCAGGTGTCAGAGCTGGGGCTTGAACCCGGGTCTCCTAACTTAGGGCTTAGCCGTGGGGTGAAGAGAGCTGTCCAAGGAATCCAGGCCTCCAAGAAGGGTTAAGAGCCCCTGGTCTGGTGTGTTTTACTAACTTTCATTCATGGGACAAAATTCTTTAAAAATGGGGCAGGTAAAGTTGATGTAAAATGTATTTATGCATATGTATTCATATATTCCTCTGCTGACTCACGTCCACTGCCTGGCATTCCATTGCCCTGTGGGGCACCCCCAGTGTGGATTCTTGGACGATTGTGGTATTGACTATAATATGTGTATTGTAATGTAATATATTGGAAGGATGCCATCCAGAAAGGGGGTGGGTAGCAAGGCCCAGGAGATGGAGAGACAGGCCCAGTGAGAGAGAAACCCCTAGGCCCAGTGAGAGAGAAACCCCTAGACCCAGAGAGGTCATGGGGGCTGTCAGAGAGGTTAAGCTTGGAATCACAATGGCGAGTATGGGACCTCAAGTCATGGACTTGACTTCTGGTCTTCCTGGCACATAGTAGGCCCTTAATGGCCCTTCCTGCCTCCTGATACTCTGCTCAGACTGTCTGACTCCAGACCCAGAGCAGGACTCAGAGGCCCAGAGGTCAGGTTCCAGAGGGGACCCCCAGGGTCATCAGCTCAACCTCCCCATTTTACAGGTGAGAAAACTGAGGTCATTAGAGGTAGTGAGCAAGGCCCTGTGACTTTCTCATCTGCTCTCTGGGGCCAACCAAAGCAAAAGTCCAATCTGGTCTTTTCTGCCTATGTGGATCTCCACGTCATGTCCTCTCCTCTCCGGGCCTCAGTTTCCGTCTCTGTAAAAGGAGGCCCTTCCAGCTCCAGACCATGCACTGCAGCACTAAGTTAGTTCTCATGGGCCTCAGTTTCCTTCTGTGTAAAAGGGGTGGGAGCTTTGGACACCCCTCTGTTTGCTTGGGCCTGGAGGCTTTTTCCTCCTTGTCTGGCCATCATTCCCATTAGTGCCTCATGCCACTCCCCCTCCTTGTCCGCCTGGCACTCCTGTGCCCGATGCAGTGTGCCCAGCGCGCTCCATCCCAGCCGGGCCACTCCGCCCCCAAACAATGCAGCCAACCATCGCTGCTTGATCGGAGTCTGTCTCCTCATTAGCGGTGGCAGGGGAGAGACAGTGGCTGATGGGCTCGGGGAGATGCTTGGGCGCCTTTGGTTTCACGGGGGAAGGAGTATCGTTATCTCAACGGCACTGGACTGGGGAGAGGAGCTGGCAAGGGCAGTGGCCCTGCTGGGCTCCTGGGTCAGAGGGCGCCACCGGCAGCTTCTGGCTGTGTCTGGGGCCCCCTGGTGGAACGGAACCCCTGATAGCAGAGCCCACCCCCTTCCCCCTTTGGTGGCAATGCCCTAAAGCTTTAGTGGGGAGCGGGGTAAGAGCAGATTCTTGCCTGAGAGCTTCACAGAATCACAGAATTAGGAGAGCTTTCAGGACCCTTAGAACTGAAACTGTCAGAGAGGGGAGGGGCCTTGAGGTCAGATTCACTCATCTTACAGAGAGGGAAACCGAGGGCAGGTCATACAGTGGACATGTGACAGAAGTCGGTTTATCCAACTTCTACTCCAGCAGAACTTCCTGTCCTCATCACCGCCACCAAGTGCACACCTAGCCTTGGCTGGAAGACCCACTTGCCATTTTCTGATGCAGACCATCCCCCTTTGGGGCAGCTCCAGTCACAGGGAAATTTTCCCTTATGTGGACCTGAACAGACAACCTAAGACTTCAGACCCCCTGAGCCACGGGCCACCTTCTCTCCCCCTTCCCCAATTCCCTGCCCTTCGTGGCCTTTGGAGGTCAGAGATGAACCTTTGAAAGGGGAGGGATGAGGCAGAAAAACATAACTAGGGTTGTATAGATGGGGTGATAGTACCAGGTGTGGTGCTGAATGGGGGTAGGGAGGTGGGGGAGTCTTACCTTCAACACTACAGCAGAAAGGTCAAGGCCAGGCCCTGCCCCTGTGCTCCAGGAGACAGCTTGGGGGTGCTGGCTTGGAGTCAGGAAGCCCCAAGTTCAAATTCTGCTTCTGCTGTGTGCCCTTGGGCCAGTCACTTCACCATTCTTGGTCTCAATTTCTGCATCTCTAAAATGAGGGGATGGACTTGATGGCCTCTAGGGTCCCTTCCAGCTTTGGGTCTGTGATCCCAGCTCCACTTCTGGTCGTGTGTTAATAAGTGTTTGCTGACTGCTCACCTGCTTTACCTCGGGAGGGAAAGCAGAACCTTACCTCTGACCTTTGAGCTCTTCAGGCCTCAGTTTACTCACCTGCGAAATGAGCCTTTTGTATATCTTGGCCCACCAAGAAGTCGGCTGAAACCCTTCTCTGAACCAAGGTGTTACATGCTAAAAACAAACTGTATTATAAAGGAATCGATTATATTGAAATGTGACAATCAAAATAGTTTTTAAAAAAGGAAAGGAAAGAAAGTGCCAGGGGAAGGGACAATCCCGGTGGTCTGGAAGCCCCTCCTCGTGAGAACCTGGCTTGGGATCTCAGCTCTGATCCCTTCCCCTCCCCAAGGTTGGACCAGAAGGCCTTGAGCTCCCCTTCCAGCGCTGTCTGTGGTCCAGCATCGTGCCTCTCACCCCGGCGTAGGAAGGAGGGCCTCCAAGCCTGATCCAGGGCAGCCTACGGGCACCGGGCACTTTGGCCAGCCGGGGGAGGGGCTGAAAAGAAGGGACTGGGAAGAAGGAAGAGGCAGAAGCCAGACGTGGGCCCTTTTCCTGTTGGGCTTTTGAAGGCTGGAAAGTCATCAGCTGGCAGCCTCCACTACCAGGAAGCTGGGGTGTCTCGACTGAAACTGTGTGTGTGTGTTTTGGGAGGTCCTGCCTCATCTGTCCCTGGGAGGGGTGGCCGCCTGTCCACTGCCCCCCACTCACTGCCAGGTGTTCAGAGGCCTCAGGGACCCCATTCTGCTCGGGCCCACAGTCACAACTACTAAGGGACAGAGGCGGGTCCTCTGCCCCAGAGAGATCCCCGCTTCCCTGATGGGTGGAGGCCTATGGCTCAGAATCCCCTGCTGGCTAAGCTTGTTGCCGGCCCCCTCAGCCTCTCAGAGGTTCTAAACAGCCAACTGGCTGCTGGTCTCCTACCTGCTGGCTCTGCCCATGTCCAGCATCCTGCTGGGCCTTTATTGGGGGGGAAGGCCTGTAGCAGGCGCAGCCACCATCAAATACCGCCTTCATCCATCAGATGTCAGATGCCGCTTTCATCCATCAGATGTAACGCATTCTTGCCCTTCCATCTTTGCAGAGTGGGGAACAAGCCTCCCTAGATCTGGAAAGAGGAAGAGCCAACAGCATCAGGGAACAGCCTGGAGCTCTTGAGGATGGATGGTTGCTACGACAGGGATGTTTGGCAAGGCCATCCCTGTCCCTACATCTAGTGGCTGGGGAAAGGAGGAAGAGAAAAAGCAGCTGCCCTGCCAGGGGGTTAGTTAATTAACCATTCCTTCCTTTATCACCACTGTGGGAGGCAGGCATGGTTATCCCTATTTTACAGGTCAGGAGACTGAGGCCCAGAGAGAAGAGATTTGCTTGAGGCCATTCACCTAAGAAGTGGCAGACCCAGGGTTCAAATGTTGCCCCTTCCCCCAACCAGGCTCTCTGGCCAGCGCCTACCATGCCCTGTCCTCACCTCCTTACATCTCCTCTTTCTCCATCTGGCACCTGTGTGTGTATTGTCTTCCCCATTTTGAATGTGAGCCCCTTGAGAACGGGCACTGTCTTCTTTGTTTATCCATTTATTCCCTATACCTAGGACAGTGCATGATGTACAGTAGGTGTTTAATAAATGCAGATTCTCTCTGTTTCTCTCCTTCCTCCTCTTTCTCTTCCCTTTTCTTCTTTCTCTTCTTCCTCTTCCTCCTCCTCTTCCTCCCTTTTTCTCCAGACCAGAGGCCCTGCTGCTTGGGAGAGCTAGTGCAGGCCAGCAGGCCTCTTGGATCTCCTCTGTCCTTTGTACCGGTGCATCTATGACCTGATGGAGGGTGGGGGGCCCACACCCTTAGGGAGGAATGGAAGTTCATTGTAACCATGGAGTCAATACGAGGGCCCCAGGCCCCTGAGAGGAGTTCCATCGGCCAGCGAGCCAGGGGCTTAAATCCTTGCTGTGTTCCAGACACTGCCCTAAGCTCCCGGGGGCCTAAAAGGATATAGGGCCCACATTGAGGAACCACACGTAGGGATCTTTCAGAAATCCTAAAGAACAAGAAAAATGTCAGGAGAGAAAGGAAACAAGCCTGGCTTTTAAAGTGGGGGACGTGTTGGCTTTTGAGAAGAACAGTTCAATTCAAGTTCTGTGAGAAGCAGTGAGCTGTCTAGCTTGTAAGACTCAGGAGAAAAAAAAAGGCGGTGATCACCAGAAGTCAGTGTGGGTTCACTACTAGGCCAGGCCACATGTCTGGGGTAGTAGGAAGATCTGCGTTTGAATCCTGCCTCAGATGCTTACTAGCTAGATAATCCTGCATAATTCACTTAACTGCTCTCAGCCTCAGTTTCCACATTTGTAAAATGGGGGTGTTAATAATAGCACCTGCCTTCCAGGGTCTTTGTAAGGATCCTCCATGTAACGAAACCTTAAGGTGGTCTATAATACCCATTTTCCCTTTTTGGATGAGGCTGTTACCCCTGGTAAGTGGGGAATTGTGCTCTCGACAGAGTTTCTCGTGGTATTGTTGTGAACACAACGGGGAAATGTCGGGGATGTTGTAACTTGAACTAGCGACAGTATTTTAGCAGTATAGGCAATGGCTCTGGTTAGGTGAATTCTGAGCCGCAAGCGGCTCTGCCAGGACTGCACTAATAAACAGTTTGTGATGTCCTCAAGGGAGGTCTTGAAGCCCCAGATGAGGAGTTTTGGAGGCAGTCAGGGGTGTTAGACTTGGTGAAGACTTTGGGGCCAATGGGACTGTCGCCTTTAGCTACATGGGCTCTCCCTGAGTTATCTGAGCACCACCTGTTGTGTGGGAAGAAGGATTTGATTGATTGATTGGTTCCCTCCTCCTCCCAAGGGGGCACTAGGACCAGTGGGTGAAGGGCATATGGTGACAGGTGGGGGTAGGGGACTATGAGGGAAGAGCAGGCATCTTCACGCCTAGATTGGCTGCCTCCTTAAGGAGTGAGTTCCTTAGTGAAGCCAGTATGCAAGCAGAGCCTCTGGTCATGGGTCTGAAAGGCTGAGGAGAGATTCCACTAGCAGGTTGAATGACTTTGGCAAGGTCACACAGTGAGGGCGCAGGGGCTGGAGCTGGGATTTGAACCTGGGTCCTGGTTTCTAGTGGGGCTTCCTCCCCTGGTCAGTCTTGATCATTCCTTCCTCTTTGAATTCTCCCTCCCTCTCGTGGACTCCGGGCATGTGGGTGTGTGTACACATACACACACACACACACACACACACAATCCAGAGACACTGGGGACCACTTGTGGATGGCTGAGAGCTCCCCATCCCTGCTGGGTCCTGTCTCAGAGCACAGCCACAGCACCTGATAGCGGCCCCTGGGTGATGAGTACCAGAGCTGATGTCTCCCTCTGCTACAGCAGCTTCTGCTCGCAGGGCAGAATTTCTTGCTGTTGGTTTCTCATGTGTCTCTCCGAGGGCCCGTCCTGCTCTCTTGGGCCTCCCTCTTCCCCCGGCCCAGCCGCACACACTCTCAGCATCATCTTCGGCCAGGAGGACCAGATGTCACTGCTCCCGAGCCTTGGCCATCAGTCGGCCAGCCGCCGGTGGAGTCGGCCCTGACCCTGCCTCTCCCCTCTTGTAATGTCTCCGGAGGTTGACAGTGATCCATCGACAAACACTCCCTGGGCACAGACCTCAAGACAGTTGCTCATCCGCCTAATCGTTAGACCCTCTGGGCCATATTTTCCCGTTTATTGATGAGCTCAGGCTGTGGGAGACGGGAGGAGAGTCTGGTGGAAGTCAAGACAGATTGCAGCCAGGGCTCGTCAGCCTGCCAGGCCTGCCTGGGGCTTTGGAAAGGATTAGATCCCCTGACTTGGAGGAGAGGGTCTCACCAAGCCCAGCCGCAGCTCATTAAGGGGGCAGTGCCGTCTGGCGGCTGGGGGCTGGGCTTGGGACCTTATTTGACCCCAAATCTCTGTTCTCTTCTCTATAAGAAGGGGAACGTGACACCCACCTCACAATGAGGGTCGCCTGAGATCGTGTTGGTGAAATATTTTGCAAAGCTTCCCGTGTGGCATGCAGATGTCTGCCGCTGGCATTATTCCTGCGTGGGGTATCCCTTCTCTCGGGGCGACGGCTCAAGCTGGAGCGCCCCCTGGGGGCTGGTCAATCCTCTGTCCATCAAGCTGAGGTCTGCCTCTCCCTCCCCACTGCCATGTCTGGCCCTGTCCAGTTCCGTGGCTCCTTTAATGCCCGTCTGGTGCTGGGCGCTGGCATTGGTGGCGAGCCTCTGATAGCACCTTAAGGTTTATGAGATGCTGGGCAGGCCCTCCCTGTCCTTGGGATGGAGGATAGACCAGGGATGCAGAGAACACCTTGAAAGCAGGTGAGAGTGGGACCGAGGGGGAGGGGAATCCAGTACTGTCTCCTGGAGGAGCCAAGCTTGGAGGGAAGCTGAGTGGAAGCAGGGTGTTCTCCGAGGCTGCTGAGGGGAGAAGAGGAGCGGCTTGTGCCAAGTCCAGAGTGAAAGATGGAAGGGCCTGCCTGGCAAACAGACTGATGAAGAGGGTGTGTGTGTGGGCACCAGGTTTGTTCTGATTGTAATGATCAGTCTTGGCCCCCAAAGTACTGACCAGTTAAAGCTCTTTCCTTTCCCTGGAGAGGTGGGGAACTGTAGGGGCAGCATGGTGCATATGACATGTAGACATGTAGGTAGGTTTTCCTCAGTTATGAGGGGGCAGGGAATTTGCAGAAATGACTGTGATGGTGAAGGCATTAATAAACCTTTGGGGCTTTTTTCTTTTAATAAATCTTTATTTCTTCTCATTATAGGTTGTTTTTAAGGCAATATTGGACCCGATGCCTGGTGAGGGCCCCGCAGCACCCCTGGTTCCCTCTCCCTCTGGCTCTCTGGAAGGCTGGAAAGGGAAGGTCCCAGCCGCCCAGAGCTGGCCAGATTGGCAGGGCTGCCCGCTGCCTCAATCTGGTAATAGGCTGGCACGCCTGTTATGAGAAGAGGTGGCAGTGAGGCCTTTGGGTTTCTTGGGCTCCTTTCTTTTCCCTTGCAAACTGAGGACTCCTTGGAATGCCAGCTGCCCCATAAGTTGAGATTAGTGCCACGCTGCCCCAGCAAGGAAGGGAGAGAGAAGGCAGAGGACAAGGCCGGCGGTAGGTGGTAGCCTTGGTCTCCTCTTGAGGCCCTGGCTTCACGCTGCTTGGATCAGCACCCACAGGGAGATATTGGACCCTGTGGTGAGGGTCCTGGCATCCCCTCCTGGTGTCTGAGTACCTACCCCAGTAGCAGCCCTGGGAGGCCAGGAATGTTAGGACCATTATCCCCATATTATAGATGAGAAAACTGAGGTCTTGGGGGGGAGGGGACGCTGCTCATGGACCCTCTCCTGTTGAAGCCAGAGCTGGATTCACACCCAGGCCTTGGGTTTCCAAGTCCCTCCCTTGGTACAAACTCAAATGTGAGAATATCATAAAGCTCTTTGCATGGGTGCCTGGCACGTAGTAGGGGCTACAGAAATGCTTATTCCCATGACTAGCCTGAGATCTTGTCTCCATGGCATTTTCTTCCCAGGCCCTCACCTAGTCCAAAGTCTGAACAAATCAGCCTTCTTGCTGGGCCTTGCCCCTCCATCTCTTACCTCCATGCTTTCGTCCAGACTTCCCTGTGCCAGGAAGGCCCTCCCTTCTCCCCGCTCTCCTAGAATCCCTCTTCTTAGAAACCTGAGCTCCTTTGGGGGGGCCTTTCCAGTTCCTCCCTTCCCCATGGGGGGGCCTGCTTTCCACCCCCCCCCCCCATTTCTTCATATTTCCTCACTGGCCTGTGTCTGGTTTTCCCTTTGGAACATAAGCTCCTCGAGGGCAGGCATTGTCATTTTGTCTTTAGCACAGAGCTTGGCATACAGGGATGGAGATGGGGCTAGGGTTAAGTCAGGGCCACCAGCCTGGGCCAAGCCAAAGGCAGCGCCTGCCTTCAGTGAGCTCCCTGTGTGACGGGGAGACCCCCACAGGCTCCCATGTGCAAGCTAGATACAGCAGCGGTGATTGGGGGAGGCCTTAAGGGGGGGGGCCTTAACTGGGTCTGGAAGCAGGGAGGGGGCCGTGAGGAGGGGCGTCATTCCAGGCCTGGGGGACAAGCTGAAAATGTGAGGGTGAACGATGGAGGGTCTTGTTCACGGACCAGCTGGGAGGCTGGGTTCACCAGGTTGAAGAGAGCGGGGTCTGGGGTAAGGGGTCAGAAGCCTGGGCAGGGACTAGGGGCTGACTGATGAAGGGCTTTGGATTCTGTCTCCCATCTTGGAGGCGATGGGGGAGTGACGGGTCAGACCTCTGAGTGAACTCACAGGGCGGGAAAGGCCCTCTGCAGATGCAGGTAGCATCCTCTGATCCCGGGTTCCAGTCTATCCACACTGGTCCTGTCCTACCAGAAATTTCTTCCTAATAGCCTGATAAAGTTACCATAGCTAAAGGTGTGAAGTCTGGGAGCAGCGGCTCTTAGTCCCGGGCCCGTTCATTTTAAAAAGAATTATTTTGATGACTATTTCAGTTAATTAATATTAGAAATAATGGCAGCATTAATAATAGCCAACTTTTATATTGCCATTCAGTTGCTTCAGTCTGCCTGAGCCCATTTGGGATCTTCTCGGCAGAGATGCTGAAGGGATTTGCCATTTCCTTCTCCAGGTCATTTGACAGATGAGGAAACTGAGGCAGACAGGGTAAAGTGACTTGTCCAGGGTCACACAGCCAGTAAGTGTCGAGGCTGGATTTGAACTCAGATCCTTCCAACTCAAGGTCTGTTGCTCTATTGTCTAGCATCACCTGGACACCAGGCTTTGAATCTAATGCCGGCTTTAGTTGAAGGTATGGAACATTTACTAAGCTGGTGCCGTGTCCAGAGGAAGGGGGCGCGCTCTCAGAGTCTGTCCCCGTGTAGGGCCTGTCTGTCCCTCCAACACAGACCCCGGGATCCCTACCTATCAAGGGATTCATAGCTACCAGAGGCTTGTAAGACAGCTTAGAGATCACAGGCCAGCTGCCTCGCTTGACCAGAAGAGGGAGGCCCAGAGAGGAGACGGGGCTGGCCCTAAGTCACACAGCTGGTGAGAGGCAGGCCAGGACTGGAATCCACATCTCACTTTTGACACTCCCTCTTTCCTGTGGATGGGTTAGCCAGCCCCCAGTTAGAGCCCTCCTAAAATGGACATCCAGCTTCAGGACTAGGAGTCCCAGGATGCTCATGCGCTAAGGTGGGGAAGTGTGGGTGGGACCCGTGCAGATAACAAGGAGACTGGTGAGGACCTTAGCTACTTTGGAGAATCTCCTTTTACCACCTTTTTGTTCTGTCTTAAAGGGTGGCCCTGTGGGTGAGGCAGGAAGGAGAGATTGTGAAGAGAGAGTAATATAGAAACAAAAGATTAATAAAAACCTTTAAGTTCAAGATAATCACATAAGATGTTCAAGCTGGGAGGGCTCTTAGAACAGGGGATGTCAGAGCTAGGAGGGAGCTTAGAACAGAGAATGTCAGAGCTGGGAGGAAGCTTAGAACAGGGAATGTCAGAGCTGGGAGGGAGCTTAGAGCAGAGAATGTCGGAGCTGGGAGGGAGCTTAGAACAGGGAATGTCAGAGCTAGGAGGGAGCTTAGAGCAGGGAATGTCAGAGCTGGGAAGGAGCTTAGAACAGGGAATGTCAGAGCTGGGAGGGCCTTAGAACAGGGAATGTCAGATCTGGGAGGGCTCTTAGAACAGGGGATGTCAGAGCTAGGAGGGAGTTTAGAACAGAGGATGTCAGGGCTGGGAGGGAGCTTAGAACAGAGCTAGGAGGGGCCTTAGAACAGGGAATGGCAGAGCTGGAAGGGGCCTTAGAATAGGGGATGTCAGGGCTGGGAGGGTCCTCAGAATAGGGGATGTTGGGGCTGGGAGGGCCCAGGGTATCATGGCAGCTAGGAAGCCCATGCTGTTAGGCCACACAGAGGCAAGTTCTTGAGTGGCGATGTGCTGGGCCATGTTCCCACCCTTTGCTGCCCTGCTCCAACCCCATCTGGAGCCATTGTGTTCACCTCTGGACACCTTTTAGGAAGGATGAAGTGGCCAGAGCCCATGAAGGGACGGGCCATCAGAACAGCACTGTGGTCCGTGTTCGATGCTGTTGATAGTAGTACTTGGTATGTGTAGGTGGGATAGACTCCACAGTGATCTCCTGCTCAGTATCTGAGCCTTGTCAGGGGAGGTTACAAGTATGTCCAGTGGCTAGTGCCTTGAGCTGTCCCGCCATGGGAGGGACTGCCTCGTGTGGGCCAGGCCCCCCTCCCTGAAGGGCTTCTCCCATCTCCCTACCCCACCCCCAGCTGGCATGCTGTAGAGGGGGCGCTTGTTCAGATATGGGTCTTTGGGGCCCCGTGATCCAGAGGCTACCAGCCCCTAGCCATTACTCTAGGGGCCTGCAGGCCTAGATGGGACCAGGGCCAGGTGCTCTGGAACAGAGGGTCATCCTGTCCTGGGACTGTCCCATCTCCTGCCTCCCCCCTCCCCCAGACATTGGATACTTGTGAGATTTCCAGAAGTGAATAAGAAGGCGGCTTTGATCTTTTCCAGAGAGGGGACAGTGGTGGCCTGCATGCCAATGGGGGATTAAGGAGAGCTTGATTCTCATCTCAGTGAAGGTGAGGGGTGGGGGGATGACTGGGCTCTGGCTGACAGCTCCCTCCTTTGGGGTGAGAAAGACCCCTGCACCACAGAACCGTGGACCCCATGCCAGTGGTTGCTTTTGTCCTTTGTGCCCGTCTGGCGCTTCTGGGGAGACTTAGATCCCAAGCCTCCCTTTTTTGTTGTTGTTTGGTTTTGGCAGGGCAATTGGGATTAAGTGACTTGCCCGAGGTCACACAGCTAGTACATGTGTCGCGTGTCTTAGGCCAGATTTGAACTCAGGCCCTCCTGACTCCAGGGCCGGTGTGTGCTCTACTCACTGGGCCACCTAGCTGCCCCCAAGGCTCCCTTTTTTGACCATGTCACCTTGGGCAAGTCACTGCCTACCTGGTCCCTGGGACTTAGTGCCTGTGATCTACACAGAATAACAGGGTTGGACTTGGTTCCCTCCAAGCTCCTCTCCCAGCTGAGATCACAGAATTTGGGCGGCCACCTGCCTGATCTGTCAGTAAGCATTTATTAAGCTCCTACCATGTGCTAAGCCCTGGGGATGCATAGAGGCCAAAGACAGTCCCTGCCCTCAAGGAGCTTCCAGTCTAAGGGGAGAGCCCACAAGCAAACAAAGAAGATTCAGAGGAAAAGCAGAGAAAGCCAGGGAGTGAAGAGGCCTTGGGGGAGGCTTCCCACAGAAGATGGGCTTTAATTGGGACTTGGAGGAAGCTGGGGACGGCAGTAGGAAGGCCAGAGAAAAGGCTCAGCGTTGGGAGATGAGGCTCTTGTCAGTGGGCCAGGACCGAGCTGAAGAGGATGTGTCAGAAGGAGGGGCAAGTACAGAGGGCCCGGCCTGGAGAGGGTCGTCCTCGGCAGATGTCCCGGCTGCTCTGGGTCTGGGCAGTGTAGCACGGTGGGGAGCCCAGGGGTGGTGCCAGCAGACCTGGCATCATACCCTGCCCCAGATGAGAGGTGGGTCACCTTGGCCCCCTGGGCCTGTTTTCTGCCCTGTAAAACGAGGGGGTTGGACCAGCCGACCTCTGACTGCAGGTCTTGGGGAGATTGAATTGAATGACTGGCCACTGGGCGCAGCCCCGGGACAGTCGCCCCGACCTATCCATGCTCTCCCCATCATCTCACCCCTCTTGAGAGGGGGTGTCCTGGCACAGACCGGAACAGAGGGGGCCGGGCAGCTGGCTCAGGACCAGGACAGATGGAAGGGAGGGGGGGCTGAGGCCATGGCTGTAGCCCCCTCTTGCTGGGATTCAGAGGAGGGGGTGTTGGTGAGTTGTGGGATGGCAGGGGCAGGGAAAGCCAATGACAAGAAATCCCCTCCGAGCCTCAGCTTCCATCTCTGTGAAATGGGGATGGTGGCATCTTCTGCGCCTGTTGTGGGACTCAAGATGGGGGTCCTGTAGGTCAGGGGCTTGGTGGGAGTGAGTGTGGAAGCCGTGAGCTGTCCTCAGAGCCCCGCCTGAAGCCCAGGCAGGAGGGGGGGGTCCCGAGCCCCTCTTGGCCCACCCCTCATTTTTACACACAGGACGCTGAGAAGAGAACTGACCACTTAAATATCTGGCAGGATTCTCAGTCAGGTCCCCCTGACCCCAGTCCAGCGCTCCCGTCACTGGGCAGCCCTGCCCACCCCTGGCCCTTTGGCCTCCCCCATGAAGACAGCAGTGCATCTAGAGCAGGGGGCCCCCCTCCTCCCTCCCACCTCCCCCTCCTCCCTCCCACCTCCCCCTTCTCCCTCCAGGCAGACTCAGATCTGGAGTCAGAACATTTCCCTGCCTCCCAAGCCTGGGCTTCTTCCCTTCTTCTGTCTTTGCTTTGCAACACACGCTTTTCCTCCAGTGTCTGCCATCAAAACAAGCTGTGAGAGGTTTTGTGGGCCTGCGATCTGCACTGAAGCATACCTCCCCCTCCCCCTGTTTTCTCCTCCCCCCTCCTTCCTCCCTCCCTCCCATTTCCCCCATCCTCCCCTCCTCCTCCAATCCTTCCTAATTGCTTCCCAGCTCTGGTGGTGTTTATCTCCTTCAGCCCAGGGGCCCTGAGCCTGGCAGAGAGCAGACAGAAATGAGCCCCCTCCCCCATTCTTCTTGCTTGCTGGGGTCCAGCTGAGCAGGGAGCCGGCTGTGAGCTCTTGGGATGGGCGGGGCGCCTGGGGAGGGAAAAGGAGAGTAATTGGAGCCCCTAGGGAGCTGCCCGGGGCTGTTAAGGCCTCCCTGTGGAGCCTCCCTCCTGGCACATGCCCGAGGTTGGGCAACATGCCACACGTGTCTCATCATGAGGAGGGGAAGGCAAGGCCAGGCCTGGCTGGCTCGGATGGGCTTCGCCTAAGGTCGAGACCTGTTTCCTAGTCTCAGAGACCCAGAGTTGGAAGGGGCTTCAGGCGCCCTGAGGACACCATAGAGTCTCCTGAGGCCCAGAGAGTTTGAGGGATTGTGGGCAGAAGGAAAAGTCCTGAGAGCCCACCTAGCCCAAACCCCCCATTTTACAGATTAGGAAACGGAGGCACACTAGCAGATGTCTGAGGCAGGATTTGAACTCAGATCTTCTGACCCCAGACCCAGCATTCTCTCCACAAGGACCCACGGTCACACAAGTGAGGACTGAGCCAGGGTCCCCTGCCAGCCTGGTGGGCTGCACACATAGATAGTCCTTTGGCCTGGGCCAGATCTCTGGAAAGAGCCTCGAATCTTCAGGGGCCAAGCCAGAAGGAACCTTGGGGTCCACAGGGCCTGACCTTGTCCTTATACAGAGTGGGGAAACTGAGTCAAGCTCACACTACCTGTCAGAGGAAGGAGTCAGACCTAGGTCACCCCAGTCCATTTGTCATTCCATAAACATTTCTTAGGTGCTTACTGTGTACCCCAGTGTGCTGTGTGACCCTGAGTGGGGCCCTTTCCCTCTCTGGACCACCTCCTGGAAACATGTGCCGGGCACAGTGCTGGGCACTAGGAAGCAAAGATGGGGTGGGACAATGGGGCCTGCCCCTGAGGCCCACGCCAGCCTGGACCAGGCGGGGGGCCCAGAGACAGTCAGGAATGTGCCCAAGATCACGCAGCATCAGGGACTGGAACCCAGGCCCTGCCCCCCTTTTCCCCTTCCTCCCCTTCCCCTCCCTCCTCCCTACAGCTCGGTGCCTCCCTCCCTCCCTGGCTTTGCCCTCCAAACCTGCATGACCACGGCCCGGTCATCTTCCCTTTCCCAAAGCGTGGGTGCAGTGGCCCAGAAATCTCCCCCCCATCCTCCCTCTGCCTATGCCCCTCCCTCTGCTCCCCCATTCTTCCATCTCCTGCTCTCCCTCCCCCTCCTTCCCTTTTAATCCTCCTCCCTCCTTCCTCCGGCTTCCATCCCATCCCCCACCTAATTACAGCTCCTTCTCAGCCCCAGAAGCTCGGCACTCCCCAGAGAGGGGGTGGGGTGCCTGGGCGCCCCTCCCCCCCCTCCCTAGCAGCCCCCCACCTCTGCCCCCAGCCCTTCAAAGAGCCGGGTTTGATCTGCCAATATTTTAAGCATTCTCTGCGATCTCTTATTAATTACGCCCTGGGGAGCCTGCAACAGGCCTCCCGCCCCCTCGCTTCTTTCTCTCCTCTGCTCCTCCCCCTCCTGTCCCCAACAGGCAGCCACACGGATGCCGTGCCTGATCCCGGCCCCCCGGCGGGGGTCCTTGAATGCCGCCTCCTTCCTCTGAGCCTCAGTCTCCCCATCTGTCAAATGAGAGACGTGAACTTTGTGGCCTTCAGGCTACCTGGGTTCCAATGGGAGAATGCCCTAGGGGGGCAGAGAGCTGGGGGTCCCTGCCTTCGGGTCACCCTCTCCCCTTAGTATCATCCCTTGCTAAACCTGCCCTCTGGGGTCCTCGAGGCCCCAGGGTCAGAGAAGCCAGTGACCTGGAGGGCCCCAGAGACCAGAGGAGAGCTCTGCCCCCTCCTGTTACCTTCCTTTCCTCCTCTGTGCAATGGGGAGGGCTTTGCCTTCTTGGGGTCCTGCATACCTCCCCCCACACCCTCCACAACCTGGGAAGGGCCCGGGAGAATCCGGCATGACTGAAGATCGACCAACTTGAACAAAGCAAACCTATTCCAAATTGAGATCAAGCTTTTCTTCCTTCTTCCATCTAAATTCTCAGCCCCCCATGTGTCCAGGGACCCCTCTCCTCTGGGAGAGGAGACCTGGCCTCACACCCCACCTGGACTTTGACTAGCTGTGTGACTGCTTTTGTGGAGCCTCAGTTTTCCCTCTGTGAAATGGGGCTAATTATGGGGTCAGAAACCGAAGAGCCTGGCATCATGCCCGTGGGCAGGCAGATCTTTGCCTCCCACTTTCTTGTTTCCTTCTCTGTCAGTAAATCTCCAGGGAAATGGAACTAGACCACTAAGGTTCCTCCTGACTCTAAAGCAGCATGGCCCGGTTCTGGAGGTTCTAGAGCAGCAATGTTGGTAGAATTGGGTGATGGGAAGGGGCCACTGGTCTGACCCAGACCACCTCCCTCCCTCATTCATTCATTGAACAAGCTCCTACTGTGTGCAGATACCCGTGAAGCAGGCCTTGCCCTCAGGAGGGCTCATTTTAGTGGGGTGGAGGGTGGAGATAGTGCCAAAAAGTTGCCTGTGAAATAATTCTGGGGAGGAGTCGCCAAGAGGTGGGGAGACTTAGAGAAGGGTTTGGGGGGCTCCCATTCTCTTCTTGGGGAGTGTTCTCCACCTTTGGACAGTCTCCAGCTTGGGTACCCCCAGGCAGTGAGTTCTTGGGAGCTGTCTCACCCTCCTCCCCAAACCCTCCCCCATCCAGCCCTCCCCGGGCACCATTGGTACCAGGCTGCTGATGGCTTGACAGAAGATCACCTCCAGAGGCCTGGGGAGTGAGTGACGCACTGGGGGTCTCTGGGCTCAGAAGTGGTAGAGGCTGGATTCGAACCTGGGTCTTCTGCCCCTGGCCACCGCTGCCACATCGACTGCCTCCTTTTCTAAATCTATAGACCTCTGAATGGGCTTGTTGGCCCCTGGGAGGTGCCTCGGATCATATGGGACAGCCTAGGCCTCTGTTTCTCCCTGTGTACTGCTTGATTGTAAGGGTTGAGACGGCTTGGGACAGAAGCTGGATCTTCCACTTCAGCTCGCCTCTCCAGGGCTCTGTCTGCAAGCAGCAGGCACCTAATGGTTGTTTAGTGAACTTGGCAGTGGGTTCGGGGTGCTCTGTGGGCTCTGTGGTTTGGGCATTAAGGCTGGCATGGGGCTGCCAGGCTGAGCCTCAGGATGAGGCAGAGGTGCTTGGTCTGAGCCCATATTGGCCCCTTGGTCTGGCTGGGTGACCTCGGGCAGGTCCCTCCTCCTCGGGCCCATCCCCCCACGTCTCCCCCTGCCAGGTCTAGTTATTGGATGTCTGTCCGCAGCCTCCCCACCCCCACCTCACCATGTTCCTGGCCCTTTTCCCTATTCCCCCCACCCCTGCTATAGTCAGAGCAGCTAAGCACAGCCCAAGGCTTCCTTATAGAAGTTAGGAAGAGGCCTGTGCTCCCCCGCCTGGGAAAGGGGGGATACTGATGCCTCCCAGCGCTCCCCACCCCCAGCCTTCACCTCCCCCTCTGTAGAATGGGCCTGCACATTCCAGAACGGGAGGGATCTGTGCCTGGAGGAGGTCCCAGCCCTGCCTGGGGGCCTAAGCCCAGAAGCCAGAGGCCCACGATGGTACCCTCTTGCTGAGAGGCAGCTGGGGGTCACGGGCATGGAGTGCTTGACTCAAGTCAGGAAGGCCTGAATTCAAATCTAGCCTCAGACACTTAGCTGTGTGACCTTGGGCAAGTCACCTGACTGCTCTTTGCCTCAGTTTCCTCTGCTATGAGACAGAGATAGTAGTAGCTAAGATTTGTAAAGCACTTAACCCATGGCTGGCACATAGCAGGTGCTTCCTAAATGATCATCGTCTTCCCCCTGAGGAGGTTGTTGCCAGGCCCCTTCCCAGCCCTCCTCTGTCCTTCTCTCTCTTCCTCCCTCCCCTCCTGCCCTCCATTTCTCTCTCCCTGTCCGTCTCCAGCCCTCCTGCTCCAGGCCTTAAGCCTTTCACACAGTCTGGTAATTAAAAAGGGGAGGGGCCTGAAGGGGGCTTTTATTGAGTTAGCGGTCCTGATCTTGTCAGGCAGGGAGCAGGAGGGGAGGGGTGTGGGCCCAGATTGACAGGTGACTGCCCCCTCCCCCTGCTCCCCTCATCTCAGCCTGTGCTGCAGGGGCCAGGTTAATGGGGGGCGGGGGAAGGTGGCCACAAAGGATGGGGGAAGCGGGGAGGCGGGAATCCGATTCTGAACAGTCGGCTTCCATTGGACTTTTTTTTTTGAGTGTAGGGTTTGTGGTGGTGGTGGGGGCTTCCTTTCCATGCCCCAAATTGCTGGAAGTTGTAAATGGCAGGATTGTGTGACTTTATTTTGATAGGTAGGTTTTGGAGGGCGAAGAGGGGAAGAAATCAACTCTTAATGGCTGGCCTTGTGAGGTGGTGAGTTCCTGATCACTGGAGGTATTCAAGCAGAATTAGATGAAGAGCAGAGAAAGAACAGGAAATATGTCAGGTGCTAGGTCCTGGGTTCTAGTCCTGCATAGATCCGGGGCAAGCCCGCTGCCCTTCTGTCTGCCGTCTCTTCATCTGTAAAATGTTTGGGGCAGGGGCTGGGAGCAGTTGAACAAAGCGATCCCAAGGAGTCTTCTCCCCCGGGCGGTTCCCCTGTCCCTATGGCCCCTTCCCGTCCGAGATTCCTGAGACCTTGAGCCACAGCCCCATTCTGAAAAGGCTCAGGCTCCTCCCTTCTGCCTTGGTGTCCCCTGGTCCAGCAGGCTTTTCCTGATCCCCCCACTATTTTAAAATAATTATTTTTACAACTAGAATGGAAGCTGCCTGAAGGCAGGGGTGGTTTTCTTTGTGTGTCTGTATAGTGCCTGGTGTTGAGTGGCCCGTGGAATGGTAGTAGAGTTGAACACAGCTTGGATGGTCATAGCTGTGGGACTCAGTTTCCTCATCTGTACAGCAGGCAGTTTTCATTCCTCTAGCATTCACCGAGCTGCTCTACACCAGGAAGATGGGGGAGCAGAGCCCCTGGCCCAGGATTGCCAGCCACTCGCCTTTAGTGGCAGCCCTGGGAAGCACTAAGGCATTCCTAAAGATCGTTGGTGTCTGCAATAAGCAACAGATTTGGAGTCTGAGACCTTCTTTAGTCATTCAGTACATGTTTCTAAAGGCCGTGCACCAGGCTCCGGCTAAGAAGCGTTCGTAGCTCAGGTAGGACACGGGCCCTGCCCTCATGGAGCTCATGGTCTAGCGAGGCAGGGAGCTGTGGACACAGATGGTGTGAATCCACAGCTGGCGTTGCCTGTATCTGCCTACCGTGGGTCACAGTCTTCTGCTCCACACTTGAGGGCAGGGATGAGGGTGGTTTAGGTTTTTGTCTCTGTATCCCTGCTGCCTGGTGCAGTCCCTGGTCTGTAGTGGGCACTTAGGAGCAAGTTTCTTGAGTGGCACCGACCCCACATCATCTTCTTCATCCATCTGTCTCATTAACTTTGTTGGAAAAGACCATGAATTTCAGCTGCGTGGCCTGTCCGTGGTGGCCCTGGGGGGCCTAGTATTTGTCGCTGTTTCCTCTTCTGAGTGACGGTGAACCATCCTTTTAATAGTCTCTTTGAAAGGGGCTTGTGGTCTTCAGCCTCCACATCAGGGCAGAGACAGTCAGGACCTTGTGTGTTCTTTCGCCATGTTTCTGGAGAGATTGTGTCCTGGGCCTTCCCCATTCCATCCCACCCTGCCTCCCGCCATCCTTCCTGCGTTGTAGCTACTCCTTTGGGGAGGACTTGGCCCTAGTTCAAGGGATTGTTGTTGCTTGTTTAGACCTGTGAGATTTCACTGGTGTAGGTAGAGAAGGAAATGCTCTCCTCCAGGGCAGATCAGTAACCCTTCTGTCTTATAGAATTGTCTGGGGGGACCAAGGTGGAAAGTGGCCTGCTCTGAGGCTCCTCTGGGTCAGAGGCAGGACAAGAACCCAGATGTTTCCTGCTCTCTTTGCAGAACTCCAGGTTGCCTTTCTGCCTTCTCAGATGTAAATGGGTAGTTTTCTCCCTCCCCTCCCCCTGCCTTTTCATTTTACAGTCCTGATCTCCAGGCAAGGACAAAGGGAGATGTGGCTTGGCCCCATAGGGACATGGGTCCCCTAGGCCCAATCTAAATACACGGCTTCCTGGTGGCCTGTTGGGAAGGTCAGTGAGCTGGCAGCCTCATTTATCCAGAATGCGTATGGAGAACCGATGTAGCATCGCGCGCGCGTGTGTGTGTGTGTGTGTGTGTGTGTGAGAGAGAGAGAGAGAGAGAGAGAGAGAGAGAGAGAGAGAGAGAGAGAGAGAGAGAAATGAGCAGCCTAAGCTTGGTTACTAGAAGAGGCCCTCAGTCGAGCCTGTTGCTAGATTCATTCATTCGTGAGCATTATGAAGCATCTCCTCCAGGCTGGCCACCAGGGGCCTCCTAGAGGGGCTGTAGGACCTTGCCGTCAGCCCTGCTCCTGAGCTGGCCTTGACGGGTTGTCTCCCATGTTTAGTTCGTGAGAGCCTTGAGAACAGGGATTGTCTCCCCAGGACGTGACCTAGCATAGAGCTTGGCACATAGCAAGTGGTTTTTCATTCATTTGTGTTTTAAAATCACTTTTAAAAAGGCATTTTGTTGATAAGCTCAGATTTTTGTATACCTCAGTTCTTTGTCAGTGAGCCCTCCCCGACATAGCAGCATTCTCTAGGACCTGGTGACCCCGAACTCTCGTCCCCAGAGGAGGGAGCTCCAGTTCCCATTCCTCATTAGAAGGTGGCATCCAGAGTCCTTGGGGGCAGCCCCTTGGTTAGCAGTGAGAAGGAGCCTCGGGCCCTGAGGGGAGAGGCAGAAAAACCAGGATTATACACTGAAAGGGGCCTTAGAGGTCAGCTAGTCTGACCATCTCATTTTACACATTGGGGAGCTGAGGCCCAGAGACCTTAAGGGATGTGCTCAGGGTCACATGGGTACTAAGCAACAAAGCAGGGATTCAAATCCAGCATCTAAGGGACCCTCAGAGATCACTTAAAAAGTGAGACAAGAATTCAGCCTTGATCTGTTGTATCAGTCAGTGCGAGGGTTGATTGTGTGTGTGGTGCGGAAGTGTTGGTCTATGGCTCCAGTCCTTGAACAGGTCATAGAGTAAAAGCATGTTCCCAGTCTTAATCACCAAGAAAAAGTTACATGGGGTTGGGTGGACTTGGTATTTCTCAAACCAAGCTCTTTAACCTAGTCCCCCTTAAGTCTGCAGACTCCTCTGTCACCATCAATGGTGGCCATCCCACCTGGGCTCCCCCACTCAAACGCACAGGGGGCTCCCTGGCCTTTGCCCTCTTCAAGTAGGAAGCTCTAGTCCGGGAAATCCCCCAACCTCAGGTCACCTCTCTCTCCTGGGGTCGCCACCCTAACCCACATCGCTCATTACCTCTCCCCTGGACTATTGCCATCACCCTCCTAATGTCCCCGGTTCCCACCCGTCCTGCAGAAGCTGCCACGATCAGCTTTCTTATGCTGACATCTGATCACATCTTCCCCTGCTCAGTGATCTCCATTGGCTCCTGATTGTTCCCTGACTTAAATGGGTTTTGCCTGACACTTAGGACCCTCACCCAAATCTATCACCATCTGACCTTCCCAGTTGTATTTAGGGAAACAGTGGATCAGAACAAAGGTGGGTCACTAACCTGTCTCTGAGCCTGAGTTTATTGCTCTTTGAAATAAGGGATTTGGGCTGATCTCAAGGGTTCTCCCAGCTCTGACTTTCCCTATTCTAAGATCTCTCCCAGCTCTGCCATACCATGTTCTAAAGCCCCTCCCAGCTCTGCCATCCCCTGTTCTAAGGCCGCTCCCAGCCCTGCCATCCCCTGTTCTAAGGCCGCTCCCAGCCCTGACATCCCCTGTTCTCAGGCCCCTCCCAGCTCTGACATCCCCTGTTCTAAGGCCCCTCCCAGACTTGACATCCCCTGTTCTCAGGCCCCTCCCAGCTCTGACATCCCCTGCTCTGAACACCCTCCCAGCCCTGACATCCGCTGTTCTAAGGCCGCTCCCAGCCCTGCCATCCTCTGTTCTCAGGCCCCTCCCAGCCCTGCCATCCCCTGTTCTAAGGCTGCTCCCAGCCCTGGCATCCCCTGTTCTCAGGCCTCTCCCAGCCCTGACTCTCAGCATCCTGCGTGGTTGCTCCCTAGGCTCCCCAATTTTCCAGCTCACTCATCAGTTGTTGGACACACGTGACCAATTCTGTTAATAAACTCATGAGAGGAGTGGTGAGATTTCAGGGCTGGGAGGGACCTTGGGGTTCATCTCATCCCACCCGCACCTTTGACAGTTGTAGAAGCTGAGAATTGCCCAGTGTGGTGTGTGAGGGCAGCAAGGTGTCCCTTGAGCCCAGATCCTCTGACCCAGATCCAGTGGGTTTTCCGTCACACACCAGGGTTCTGCCAAAATGATGGCACTTTTCATTGTGCAGATGGGAAAACTGAGGCCCCTGGGGTGGGGGGCGAGGGTGCCGCGCTCTAGGTCACCTAGCAGGCCGGTTTGGCGAGAGTACCCGGGGTTGTTCGAAGCCTGCCTTATTGGCACCGTGTTGTGGCCTGCCCTCTGCTGGGCGGTAGATGCTGGGCTGGGCTTCAGCCAAGGGTCATTCATTGAGTTCTTCCTTGGCCTGGGGCCATGGAAACCTCCTGGTCATTGGTGATGCTTGGGACTGGAGGAGGGGCGAATTGGCTGGCCGGTGTAATGTTATATAATTCTGCTGGGTCTGAGGTCCAGTCCGGGCAATGCCACAGGGACAAGGAAGGCCAGACCTCGGGGCGGGCAATCTAGGAGTTTAAGAACAAGGACCAGGGAAGCAGGCTGTAAAGGTGGGAAGATCTGCAGCCTGCCACTTCCTAGCTGTGGGACCCCTCTGCATCAGTTTCCCCTGCTGTAAAAGGAGCGGCTGCCTTTGGTGATCCCCAGGAGCAGGCGCTCTGCCCTGTGCCTGGCCTCGGCTCCGCCTTCTCTGACTTCCCCCAGTCCTCAGTGCTCTCTTCTGTCTCCCCAAGTGATCCCCATCATCCCCACAGCCGGGCATCCTGAGTAGGTAATGCGAACGTCTCCTGGCTCTGGGGGCTTCAGGGTCTGTCAGGGATCCCCCTTCTCCTCCTTCCCAGCCGTGGGACCCTGAGGTTGTCATTTAGTGACTTGCCTCAGTTTCCTCACCTGTAAAATGAGAACTGGAATCACACCTCTCTCAGGGCTGTTGTGAAAAACAAATGAGATTAGCATTCTAGAAACAGCAAGTGTGTATTAAGATTTCACCTACAACAGCCCTGTTAGCCAGATAGTGGGAGGGAGGGAGGGAAGGAGAAAGGAAAGAAGGAAGAGAGGAAAGAAGGGAGGAAAGAAGGAAGGAAGGGAGGGAGGGAAGAAGAAAGAGGAAGGGAGGGAGGGAAGAAGAGAGGAAAGAAGGAAGAGAGAGAGGGAGGGAAGAAGAAAGGAAGGGAGGGAGGAAGGGAGGAAAGAAGGAAGAGAGGAAGGGAGGAAAGAAGGAAGAGAGGAAGGGAGGGAGGGAAGAAAAGAGGAAGGAAGGGAGGGAAGGAGGGAGGAAGAAAGGAAGGGAGTGAGGGAGGAAGAAAGGAAGGGAGTTAGGGAGGCATTTATTCCAAACTTCCTAGTGCCAGGCACCCTGCTAAGTCTGGCAACTGAACTAGAAAGGGCAGCTTCCCCTGCCTTGAAGGAGCTTACCCTCTAAAGGAGGGAGAAGGCCTCCAGCAGTCAGTCCTTAGGCATGGCCTTCAGCCTCTTCCCTGCTTTCCTCTGTCCTGGTGCTAAGAGCCCAACGGGGCTGAGATGAGAGCATTGGTAGGGACAGACCTGTCTCTTTCATCAGAAGATTAACTTCCCCAGCTGGTATGTTCTATGCACCAGGTGTATGACCTCTAGGCAAGGTCCCTCTTGTATCCTCCCATGTGAAATGAGAGTGTTGGCCCTCCCGCCCCTGGGGTGCCTGGGGTGCCTCCAGCTCCAGGTGTCTGACCCTCCTTAGGTAACTGACCTACGCCCTCTCTCAAGACTCCCAGCAGCCCTGGGAGATGGGCACACCAGCCTTGTTATCCATTTTATGGGAGAGCAGACTGAGGCTGGGACCTGGGAAGGGACAGCAGTGGGAGGGACTTGTTGCCTTGAGGTCACTTAGTGACTCTGAATCAGAGGCCCAGCTTTCAGTCTCCTAATCCTTTCCCCACCCAGTTGGCCCTCCGCCATGCCTGTGAAGGAGCTGACCCTGTGGAGCTGGTATGTCACTGAGGCAGTCTCTTTCTCCTAGAGACCAGAGCAGGACTAAAGGGACTCTGGCCAGGCCCTCTCTGGCCTTTTATCTTGTGATATTGGCAAAATGCCACCTGAGTTTGTCAGGAGAATTAATGCAATGACCTCCTGAATCACCGAGCAGCTCAAGTTTGGAGGAGATGCCCGGGGAGGGTTTGGCTCTGCTAGAGAGCTGACTGTCAATTCAGACTGTTCCTGTGCACAGCCCTGGGGCGAGGACATCATGCCTGCCCTCAGCAAGCTTATAGTCTGGAGAATAGGGAGCCCACCCCAGCACCCCAACACCCAGTGTTTCTCGGAGGAGCCAGCAGACCCTGGATCCTGAGACATCCAAAGGGAAGTTTGTTGTAGGTGGTGGTGGTGGTGTTGTCGAGGTCGGAAGAGGGGGTTCTTATAAATACTGTTGTCTAGGTCTGGAGGGGGGTTATTGTAAACGTTGTTGAGGTCTGAAGGGGGGTTCTTATAAATACTGTTGTCAAGGTCTTCAGGGGGGTTGTTATAAATACTGTTGTTGTCATCGAGGTCTGAAGTGGGGGTTATTGTAAATGTTGCTGTTGAGGTCTGAAGGGGGGTTGCTATAAATACTGTTGTTGTTGAGGTCTGAAGGGGGTGTTATTGTAAATGTTGTTGAGGTCTGAAGGGGGGGTTGTTATAAATACTGTTGTTGTTGTAGAGGTCTGAAGAGGGGGTTGTTGTAAATGTTGCTGTTGAGGTCTGAAGGGGGGTTGTTATAAATACTGTTGTTGTTGTCGCAGTCTGAAGGGGGGGTTATTGTAAATGTTGAGGTCTGAAGGGTTGTTATAAGTGCTAGTTAGTATTGTTACTGTTGTGGCTAGTTGTTGTTATTGCCACAGTAGGTCAAAGAGGTTTTCTGGAGCAGGTGGCATTTGAGGATGGGCAGAAGAGGGAGGAAAGGTGGTCCAGGTAGAGGGAACAGCCTGAACAAAGGTGTGGTGATGGGAAAGCACAATTCCTGTTCCAGATCATAGGATCATCGCTTTTGAGCTAGAAGAAAACCCAAAGGCTATTAAATCCATCCCCTTTATATTATAGGAGAGGAACTGGGGTACAAAAGAATTGACATGTCCAAGGCCATGAGGTAGTAAGGAAAAAAGCCAAGATTTGAACCCAGATCCTTTGAGGCCAGATCCAGCTCTTTCCAGACAGAACTGTTCAGTTTGAGGTATAAAATTCACAGAGGGAAGGAGCATGAGAGGGGGTTGGGGGCCTTGAATGCTGGGCAAGAGAGTTCAGATTTGATTTGTTTGGTCAGCAGTAAGAAGCCACAGAAGAAATGGGAACCCGAGGAGGGCCTGAGGCAGATTTGGCAGCCTTCTGATGTCTGAGATTCGGACCAGAGGAACAAACCTCGGATGGGGGGGGGTCTTTGGGCTTGGATTTTGGGCAACCGAGGGGCTTGGATTGGGTGGCCCTGGAAGCCTCTTCCAGATCTTTACCTCTGTTCCTATGAGCTGGGTTCAAGTCTAAGCTGAGTGACTGTGGAGTCGACAAGCATTTATTAAGTGCCTGCTGTATGCCAGGCAGTGAACTTAAGCATCAAAGATACAAAGAATGGTAAAAACAAAACCTGGTTCTTGGCTCAGGGAGCTCACTTTTGGGGTGGGTGCACAACGTGCACTCGACTGTGGCACTCCCCTCGATCAGGGTGACTGTCGGGTGCCTCAGAATGGGAGCACTGGCCTCTGGGGGCCCCTCCAGCTCTAGAGCTCTGCTCCTGTGCGCTGGGCTATAGGAGGCCTCCTCATAAGGCTGCAGGTGTGTGGTAATGAGGGGCCCACTTAGGGGGGTATCCAGGGGAGTGCAGAGGAGGGGAGGGCTGCTCCCAGGACCAGGGCCCAGACGCGGGTGCTGCTTTTCTCAGCCTCATCTGCCTCCCTGTGGACCATTTTCTATTTGGAAGAGATGAAAGACATTTTTTTTGGTGAGGTTTAGTTGGTCCCTAATTGGCCGTTTCTTCAAAGATCACTTGTGTTGAAAGGAATTAATGCCTGTCTTATTTGGATCACTTCAAAGAGCAGCCTGGATGTCCTTCTGGCCTGCGTGCCTGTCTGCCCGTCCTTGAGGAAGCCCGCTGCTGGGGGGCCAGGCTGGGGCGGGGGTCAGAGACTGGGCAGGGGGATCGGGGCCCCTCCTGCTCGAGCCTATATTCTCTCTGGCCTGCCTGGCCCTGCCCTCGGGCTACCAGCCCCCCAGGAGGATGCTCAGGTGCCTCGTCTCCCGGGCCCAGCCGGCCTCTGCAGGCGCACCAGGGCCTCCCTCTCCCTCAGGTGTCTCCCGCTCCTCCCCAGGCCCGGGGCTGGCGCATGCGTGAGCCAGCGTAGAGCATTAGCATTCCTGGCGCATTGCCCCAGCATCCTGCACACGCTGAGGAGAATATTACCGCTATTAGCCGTGGGAGCTCGGCCGGCGTGCAGTATCTGGATGGAGAATTCACTGTGATTAATCTGCCTCTAAGTAGCGGCCTCCGGGGTCCGCAATTCTGTGGCATGTGTGGAATGGGAGAAAGGCTTGGGGAGTGGAGGGATGCTCGGGGCAGACCTGGGCCCGGGTTGGAACGGAGGCTGGGAGGCCCTGGCCTTTCTGACTCTTGTCCCTCCGGGCTCCAGGCGCCGAATCCTTAGTGGTCAGAGGGTCCTAACCCAGAGGCCCTCAGCCCTGCCCCCTCATCACACAGATGAGTCAGTCAGGTAGTGAGCTCTCCAGCTGGCAGGGAGGCCCTCAGAGACCGCCTATCCAACCCCCTCATTTTCTGGATGAGCCCAGGATTGCGCAGTCAGTCTGTGGGCAGAGCCTGGACCAATGACTTCAAACACTATGCCTCCTTCCTTCATTGCTAGAGTGCTTGCTGTGTGCAGCCTCAGACATTGATTGAGTGCTTGCTGTTTGCAGAGGGCAGTGAGGGAGATGCCTGGTCCAGGCTCTGGCTGAATCACCCCCACAGGGGATACTGTTATACAGCATTACCCAAGTGCCCAGAGAGGGGCTGACCCAGGGCTGTGTGAGGTCTGGATAGGAAGCTTGTCGCCATGAGCTATGGGGGAAGCGAGGAAGGCTTCCTGGAAGAGGTGGTGCTCCTGGAGAATGGCAGCACCTTGAGGGCAGGGACAGGGTTTTTGTTCTGGTGCCTGGGGCCTCATAGTGCTGTGTTAGGCACAGAGTAAAAACGCTTATTGACTTGACTTGAAATGAATTCTTTTCCTTCCAGGATGGGCAGGAATTCCTGGGGGAGAGATGGTGTTGGACTGGGGGGCCCACGTAGGCGCTAGGTCAGGTTCCTCACCTGAGTTCAGGCTGCAGAGACAGGCTGGCACTAGTGCCCTGAGCCCCTGAGTGTCCAGCAGGAAGATTGAGCAGTGACTCGGGAGATCCCGGGAACCACCAAGACCAGGATGGAGCCTGAGGACCTGGGGCCATTGTAGGACCTTGGCCCAGTCCCTTACCCTCTTGGGGTCCTGTTTCTTCCTCTGTGAAGAGAGGGGTGGGAACAATAACCTCTCAGGCCCCTCTCCAGCCTTGTGTCTATCCCCAGGTGAGCAGGGGATAGACAAGAGAGGCCGGGGGCTGGGAGAGCCTGTGTGGGGGTCCTAGGCTTAGACCTGGTGGGCTCTCGGATCCCCTGAAGGCCAGTCCCCCTCATTTTATAAACTAAGGCCTCGGCCCAGGTCCCAAGTAGGGCCCTGGATCTGGAGCCCCGAGGGACCCCAAAGGGCCATCGTGTCCAGCCCCCTTCTTGGACACAGGAAGAAACTGAGGCCCGGTGCCGATGGCACTTGCTCAAGGTCATAGACTGGCAGGGCCTTTCTGGGAAGGCCAGCCTGGGCTGATGGAAGCCTTTTACCACTGGCAGCGGCAGGGGTTTTAAGTCTTTCCCTTTGTGGTCTTTACTCCTCTTGATTTTTTTTTTCTTTTAAGCTAGAAAGACTGTTTAAAAGCCTGGTGTTCAGGAGTCTTTGCAGACCCCCAATGCCTCTGATTTACTCTGGGCCCATTCCCCACACTTAGAAATGGAAATGAGCGCGTTCCCTTTCAAGCCTGGCTCCCAAGCTAGCCAGGAGGGCTCTGCTTAGAGTCTGTACTGGCGCCACTGCCCTGCTGCCCTCCTGCTCCTGCTCCTTGTCCTCTTCTTCCTCCTTCTGTCTCTCCTTCCTGCCTCCTCTCCCCCCTCCTCCTCCTCCTCTCCCTTCTCCTCCCCTTCTTCCTCCTCTTCTCCCCTCCTCCCCCCTCCTCCCCTCTCCTCCTCTTCTCTTTCCTCCTCCCCCTTCTCCCATTCCTCTCCTCTTCCTCCTCCCCCTCTTCCCCCACCTCTTCCCCTCTCTTCCTCCTCTTCTTGTTCCTCCCCCTTCTCTCTTTAGTCTCCCCCTCCTTCTCCTCCCCCTCTTCCTCCACCTCCTCCCCTCTCTCCCTCTTGCTCTTCCTGCTCCTCCCCTTTCCCCTCCCCCTCCTCCTCCTCCCCCTCTCCCCCTCCTCCTCTCCTTCTCCTCCATCTTCTCCCCTTCTTCTCCTCCTCCCCCTCAAACACTTGAAACAATAGCTATTGAGGCCTTCACAAAGGGAGTGCCACTCACTTCACTTCAAGTCGGCAAGCTTTTATTTAGACCTACTATGTGCCAGGCTGCCCTGTGCTAGGTACTGAGGATATAGAGGCAAACCCCACCAGATGGTGCTCTCAGGGAGCTTCTAGTCTGTCAGGCAGATTGAGCAGGTGCAGGCCCCAGAAGGAGGGACAGAGAGCTTGGGGAAGGGCAAAGAGAGGAGGGGGGGCATCCCAGGCATGAGGGAAAAGATCCTTATTCAAAGGCATGGAGGTGGGAGGTGGGACATCATGGTGATGACAACTGTTTGGGTCAGGGCCACTAGGACAGTGTGAGATGAGGCTGCAGTAGGAGGGGCTCAGAGCCTGGCTGGGAGTCATCTTTATGGATAGCATTAAACCTATGGGCGCTGATGTTCTTCTTGGGGGGGAGACAGAGAAACAGAGAGAAAGGGGGAGAGAAGGACAGAGAGATGGAGAGAGACAGAGAGGGAGAGAGAGACAGAAGGAGACAGAGAGAGGGACACAGAGGGAGGAGAGAAAGAGAGCGCTAGGGAGACAGACAGAAACAGAGGAGGGAGAAGAGGGAGAAAGATATAGGAAGGGGGAGCAAGGAGAGAGACACAGAGAAACGGGGAGAAGAGAGGGAAAGATGTGGGGAGGGGGAGAGAGAGTGGGCAGGCTCAGGACTGTCCCGCAGCCAGGGCTTGGTGGGCCAGTAAGGGGGCCGAGAAGGAGCAGCCAGGGGTATCAGGAGAGGGCAGAGGGGAGGGGAGCAGCAGCGTGGGCTCAGAGGATGAAGCCTGAGAAGAAGCCTTTAGTTCCCCCCGGGGAGATCATTGGCGACTTTGGAGGCAGTGGTTCCAGCATGGGGCTAAGGATGCTGCTGGATGCGCCAGCCAGGGGAGAGACCCCTTTGTAGACTGACCTTTGTGGTCCTCAGGCCGATGCGCCTTCCCCTGGAGCCCTTTCCCCTCTGTCCCCATGCAGAGTGAGCTGCTCAGAGCCAAGGCTCCAGTGCACCAGAAGTCCCAGAGCAGCCAGTTCCAAGTTACCGCGGGCTCAGAAAATGCAGGGCTGAGAGGGCCCGTGGAATCCAGAACTGGGGAGAGGCTGCGTGAGGTTAGCAGTGAGAGGTGGCCAGTTTTTCCTGTGTGCTGGCCTCTGAGGACACAGTAGCAAATGCAAAGGTCTTTCGGTTCTAAAGAAGGCAGCACCATGGCCGTACCCAGGTTCCTGATGTTCATTCGGAACCTTTCTGTGATAGAGGCCAGCCCTTGACCTTGGGCTTTCTGGGCCTCAGTTTCCCCCAAGCCATTTGCTCTGGGGCCTAGTCCTGGGTTCCAAAGCAATTCTGAGGGGTTCTTGCAGGTGGTTCCAAAGGGATTCTTTGGAATCCTGCAAATTCTCCTGTGAAATGGGATTTGGCCTTTCCATCTTGGGGGCCCCGGCCACCTCCTCCCCTTCCATTATGGACTTTGAGCATCAGGAACGGCTTCCTGGAAGAGGTGACCTTAGAGGCTGGGTCAGAATTCTGTGAAGTGGGACAGGGCAGTGCTTCTGAAGCCCATTGAGGGGCTAGACAGTGCCCTTGTTAAAGGCCTAGGGCACAGTTTAGGCAGGAAAGGGGGAGGAAGTAAGAGGGAGGAAGGTGACTTTAGTTCACTGAAAAAGTAAAATTATTTTTAAAGCTGCATAGAAATCAAGGAAGGGAGAGAATAGTCATTTCTGATTGGGGACAGTCAGAGAAGGCACCTTGCAGAAGCTGGCACTGGAGTGGGAGCCTTGAAGGAAGGGGAGAATCAGGAGTGATGGAATGATAGGGTGATGGGCATTATAGGAATGAGAAACCTTGTGAGGGAGGGAGAGAGGGGGGAAGGGAGGGAAGAGAGAAGGAGAGGGGGGAGAGAGAGAGAGAGAGAGGTGTCTGTTTGTGTGCGGTCGTGCCTGTGCACCGGGTAACATATAAAGGCTGTCTGAGCCCTGACCTTGAGACCTGAGAGCCTTGGTGCTGCCGATGCTACTGTGAGTTACAGTGGGGATGCTCAGCACCCTGGGGGTTGCCAGGAAGCAATGAGCACTGTCATTGCCCTCAGGAGGCTTCCAGTCTAGTCTGAGAGCCCTGAATAATGAGACTCCAGGTGCAGTCGGTGTCCAGGAAGGGGAGATGGGGCAGCTTCCTAGAGGAGACTGGCCGGGCCAGGCTCGAGGACCTGGGTCATCTCTCCAACCCAAAGAGACATAGAAGTAGGCAGTGTGTGGCAGCAGAGGGCGTCGTGGCGGGGGGGGGCTGGAGTCCAAAAGACCTGGATTCAAATCCCACCTCCAATCTTCACTAGCCGTTTGACCCTGGGCAAAAAATCTCTTCTCTCTGAGCCTTAGTTTGCTTATCTGTGAAATGGAGTGATCATAGCGCCTGCCTCAGAGACTTCTTATGGGGATCAGATGAGAGAGTGCACATAAAACCTTGGGGAACAGAGGCTTTCCTCGTGAGGTTCTCAGGATCAGCTGGTGTTTGGGGCAGTGGATAGAAGGGTTGGATTTGGAATCAGGAAGATCTGAATTCAAATCCTGTCTCAGACACTTACTGGCTGTGTGACTCTGGTCAAGTCATTGTACTTTCCTCAGACTCAGTTTCCTCATCTGTAAAATAAGAGCTGTTCTCTCCTGGGGGTCACTGAGGATCAAAGGAGATTTGTGCAGGCCTCTGCAGACCTGGAAGCTGTGGTTCCCACCCCGGGCCCCATTTTCCACCTGCTTCGGAAGCAGCCAGGGGTGGGGGCTCTCTGCCACTGCACAGAGAGACCCCATCTCCCACCAGAGGGTGGACCCCCAGGTCTCCCAGGATGGCTCGGGGAAGTTGGCAAGGCTTTCCACAGGCCCTGGGGGGCTCCGGGACAGGGGTCTGCCCCCTCCTTGCTCCCCTTTCTCAGCATCTCTGCCATGCTTCCTCTAACACACTCCTGGGGTCCTGGTGTACACAACTTGAAGGGCTGGATGCTCGCCTCCATTGGACCCTGGTGCTCTGGAGGGGGAGGACAGAAGGCCAGCTCTGGGCCCCACCCGCTGGCCAGTACTCCATCTCCCAGCCTCTGCTTTCTAATGGGCAAAGGGGGGGACAATAATCTTTATACACTCGACCTCATATCATGGCTGGGAGGAAAAGGCTTTGTCAGCCTTAAAGTGCTCACATGGTGAGAGGGATTAGGGCTTGTCTCCTGAACTATCAAGCCCAGCCTTGTCTTTAAGCCAGTTGAAACATTTGTGTGAGAGGCTGGGAGATGGTAGGCCCCTCCCAGCCCTGACATCCCCTGTTCTCAGGCCCCTCCCAGCTCTGCCATCACCTGTCCTGAGCTCCCTCCCAGTCCTGACATCCCCTGTTCTCAGGCCCCTCCCAGCCCTGACATTGACTTGATGAATGTCTTTCTTCTCCCTCTCAATTTTTAAGCTCCTAGAGGGCAGGGACCACCACATCTTATGAAGTTTTGTATTTCCCTTAGCCTTGAGCTGGCAGGGGTCTTGCTTGGGATAGGAAGGGAGGGAGGGAGGGTGTGTGGTCAGATTTTCCTGCCCCTCCACATGCTCTAGAGACAAGGACAGTCCCGGCTTGTGGCCCCAGGAACCCCTAGGTCACCTCTGTCCTCCCCACTCTTCCCTGGGCTCCCCTCGCTTCTCTCGCCCAAATGTCCATCTCACCCCAGAGCGCAGCTGATTTGAAAGGACCTTGAACGGTCACTTAGTCCAGAGCAGAGGCCCCACGAGTGGCTGTGACCTAACAATCACACCCATGTTTCTCTGACATCTTCTGTAGCCATCCTCAGAACAGCCTTGTGGGTTGAGGCATCACTCCCATTGCACAGATGAGGAAGGTGAGACAGGCAGAGGTTCAGTGACTTGGCTAGGGTCACACAGCTAGGAAGTATCCGAGGCTGGATTTGAACCCCGGGATCTCTCAACCCCATAGTACCACCAGCCCTCCTACTGCGGGCAGAGGTGGGGTAGTGAGGCCCAGTGGGCAAGCTCTGGCTCTCAGTCCCAGCTCTGCCCCTTCCCAGATGGATGTGGGCCTGGCTTAGCCCCTCTGGCCTTCTGGGCCTCAGACTCTTCCTCTGATGCAGTGGTCAGGTGAGCTGGCCACCCTGGCTGTGCCCCTTAGACATCAGCAGAGAACCTTCCGGGCCTCTTTTACAGAGGGTTACCCTGAGGAGGGAGTGGGGTGGGGTGGGGGGGGGTGCGATCCACTGGCCGAGGTCACTCAGTAAAGAGGGGTTGGAGTCATAGTTCAGTCCAGGTGTGGCTTTGAGCCTGGGGCCAGAGGGTGGGCCCAACTGAGGCCTCCAGCGCCTCACCCCTCCTCCAGCCCTCCAGAAATGGGGGCTGCCCCCTGCCGGACGGCTCCCTGAGAGGCTCCGCAGGCAGGGGCTGGCCCTGTGAGATGCCAACCACTTGTTCTCTGTTCTCCTCCCCTTAGCATGTTCACTCAGGGCTCACACGCATCCACACGCGCGCGCACACACACGCACACACACACACACACACATACACACACGCACGCGTTCCTCTTCCTCCCCAGCAGCTTCCTAAGCCTGCCATTCCCCATGTTTCGCTTCCCAGCGTGTGCTCGCAGGCAGACAGGGGCCCGGACCCAAGCCTCCCTCGCCTCTTGGCCAGTCCCTTGCCCCCTCCAGCCTGTGGCCGGTCCCTACTAGGCAGCCAGGTGTGATGTCACGGACGGGGCCTTGTGACTTCACTTGCGGACTCGGGCAGGAGGAGCAGAGAGGAGGCTGAGAAAGAGGCCCCCCTCCCCCACGTCTGGATCCAGATCTGAAGGGGCCCGGGCCAGAGGGGCTGGGCAGGATGCCGCCAAGGTAAACGGGCTAGTTTATGGATGTTGCCTTTGCCCAAAGTTTTCTCTTGTGTGAAAAACACAATCCTCTTGGTAGCTGCAGGCAAGCGGGCACAGATGGCCCCCTGGGCTGCTGCCACCAGGCAGCCCCCCTGGGCTGGGTTGGGGGCAGGGGCTGGGGCACAGCTGGCCCTGGGCTGGGTTGGTGCTGACTTCTCTCTCCCCTTGCCCTGTCCCTGTCCCTGTCTTTCTCATCCCCTTTCAAAGGCCCCAGCTGCCGCCTCACTCGTTGATGTAAAGGGGGGCAGTGCCGGGGAGGCGGGCACAGGCAGGGGCATGGACAGGGGAGGTCTCAGGTTCACGGCAGTGCCCAGGAGAGGAGGAGAGACAGCCTGGGGGCTCGGCTTTGGAGTCCCGCCGTTCCTCCCGTGTGTCAGGAGCACCAAGGGCAGGGCCTGGGGTCAGGTTCTCAGGCTGTGGCGGTGGCGGTGGTGGTTGTGGCGGCAGCGGTGGCAGCCAGGCTCTCCTTTCAATTCCTTCCATCAGAAGACAGTACAATACAGTGTGGTTTCAGGCAGATACAAAATTGCTAACTGGATGGAGGGAGGGGAAGGAGGGTCTACATGTTTCTCTCCGGCTCTCCCCCTCCCAGCTGCTTTTCCTAGCCCCATGTTGTTGGGGGTATTTATTAGCAGAGACTGGGGACAAAGAAGGGGCTGGTGGGTGGGATGCCATGAGTTTTCTGATCTGTGATCCAAATGGAGTGAGCAAGGGAAAGCCGCCAACAATTAAGGCGCAGACCGAAGGCTGTGTTCATTCAGGCTGTCGAGGGAGCCTTCATTTTGCATTAGACTGTGTGTGTGTCTGTAGGTGGGAGGAGGGAAGGAGAGAAAGAATGACAAGGAAGGATGGATGACATTGTGTTGTCTCTGTTTGCGCTCGGTGTAAATTGGGGAGGGGGGAGCCGGGGCATGGAGCAGTCGGGGGACCTGGGACAAAGCGCCCCAGGGAGGCGGCGGTGGGGGGGGGTCTTGGAGAAGGCACTGGGACTCCCCTCCCTTCTCTGTTTGGTTTGTGCTTTTATCATTTATTTTTACAGTGAAATGCTGGAGACAGGCAGGAGGGCTTGGGGGGCGCCGATTCCTCCTCCCCCTACTCAGCCCTGACCTGCCCATTCCCCTGACCTCCTGGCCCAGGCAGCTCACCTGTCACTGAATCAGGACCCAAGGAGATCTGGGAGGCAGCCGGCCCAAGCCTGCACCTCAGTGGGAGTCCTATTCCAGGGCTGATCCACAGAGCCCTTTGTGGGTCTGGCCCTGGGGGGCCCCAGCTGCTCCCCTCCACCAGCCCCTCCTCTGGGTCACCCTCTTTGCTCACATAGCCCTCCTAATTCTGATTCTGGGATTCCGTCATGGTGGATGATGCCTGGTTGTAACAAAGACAGATCCCCCACCCCCCCACCCCCAGCCCCAACTCATCTTGGTCCCTGGGAGTCAGGGTTAGAATTCCTGGTGCTCAGCCAAAGTCTCTGTGGAAAACAATGCCGGGCACCTTGAACTTGTCCAGTGTGGCCAGAGGAAAGGCCCCCCCTTAAGCCAGACTTCCTCTCGGGTCTCCCCAGCATACCTTCTCCCCCCTCCCAGAGAAAGCGCCTCCTGCTCTGAGTGTTTACACCCTCAGGCGACTCCTCTGCCTTCTTCCCTTACCCCGGAATCCCCATCTGGCCGACCCCTTCGCAGAGAGGTGCCAAGCTCAGGAAACCCTGCTTCTTACTCATCCGCCTCGCTCCTTTCTGGATTTCCTTGCATGTGGCACCTTCCTGGAGTGTGGCTTGCAACCGCTGGGGTGGGACTCCTGCCCCCCAGAGCTCGGCAGGAGCGGGGCTGATGACTGCCAGTGAGGTGGTGGCAGCCAGGCTGGGGACGGCTGCTCATTGGCTCTGGAGGCTGCCACCGTCTCTCCCCAGCCCCTGGCTTCCGGCTACCCTGGAAAGCAGAGTGGTGATTAGAGCCAGCACCAGGAGCCCGGGACATGCCCTCAGGGTCCTGGAGGAAAGGCTCGCCCTTCCTCTTCTGACAGAGACCAGGAAAATCCCTTGGGCTCAGCCTCTGCTCTCCCAGAAGAGTCTCCCTGGGCCCAGTTCATCTTTGGTGCCTTGAAGGGGAAACGAAGCAGGTCTGGGAGCCAGCTCTCTCCCTCTCTCTCTCTTTCTCTCTCTCTCTCTCTTTCTCTCTCTCACACACACACACACACACATACACACACACACACATACAATACAGACACACATAATACACATACATCAACACACACAACATATATACACACATTAACACATACATTAACACTCACATTAGCACACATTCACACCCATACTACACACAACACATGCATACACAACATACATAATATTAACACACATAAGACTTTCTCACACATCCATACATATTAACCCACATCCACGCAACACACATTCACACACACTACAGACACACAACACACACATATATATATACATTAACACATAATACATTACACATAGCACACACATATACACACTATACAGACACACATAATACACACACAACATATACATACACATTAACACATAACACATTAGCATACATTCACATACATATCGCATACAACATACATACACAACACACATATTAACACATAAGACATTCACACACCCACACATATTAACCCACATCCACACAACACGGATTCACATACAGCACACTTACACACATTAACACATATATATCACACGTACACACACACACACACACACACTTACACCCCTCTCAGTCCTGGGCAGCTGAGATCATTAAGGCAGGCCCCATGCACACCAGTTTCCCTGTGATTTAATGTTGCTGAAGAGGCTTCCTCCAAACCATGGTGGGCAGCAGATGGAGCCGACCACCATGGTGTTTCTGATTTTCAGAGGGAGAGACTGAGGCCCAGAGCGGGAAAGGGCTAAGCTGGCCCACCCCAGGCAGAGCCTGCTAGGCCGAGGTGAGATTGATTTGGGGGGGGTCTTTTTGTCCCTCCACCCAGATTCAGTTACCCCATGAAAGCTGCCCCAGGACACTTGTGGTGGGCCAGGGCTTACCTCAGGGATAATAGATTTAGCTGCCAAAGGCACCTTAAAGGTCATTGAACCCACCCCCACATCCTCACTTTACAGATGAGGAAACTGAGGCCCACAAAGGCGCAGGATCTTGCCTTGGGTCTCATAGAACATGAGATCTGGAAGCATCAAATCCAGCTTCCTCTTGTCCCTGGGGGGGGGGGGTGATTTGCCCAAGGTCATGCTCCAAGATTTGAACCCAGGTCCTCCTCTCTGTCTGAATTTAAGCCCCTTGAGGGCAGTTTTGCTTATATTCCTAGCAGACAGAGGTCTGGTATGCAGTTAGCGATTAATACATGCTTATTGGCCATCATCCTTGGCTCTCTTGATTGGCCCCATATCCTTCTGGCCCCCTGGGTCAGAACTTGTCTCAGTCAGTTCTGGGCCAGGCTGCCTGGTTTGGACTATTGTTGGTTTGGCACTGAGTCTTAGCCTCTTGGGACTTTTCTCAGTTCTCAAATTCTGTGACTTTACAGACAAGGAAGCAGGCCCTGGGAAGGAAGTAAGCCCCACACTAGGGAAGGGCAGTGCAGGCTTCTTCTGTGTGGTCACTCACTCCGCTGGCCTGGGCTGAGGTCCGCCCATCCCGGATGGAGGCCAGGGGGCTAGGACTCGGGGGATTCAGAGTCAAGGGGCCCAGATCGATGGGCAGGCCCAAAACAATTGGCTCAACCTTTCGGAGCCCCCTGGACCCAGCTCCTGGGGCAGCTCAGGCCAGGCTTTTATTTACCACTTGGGTTTTGTCAGGTTGCTTCTCAGGTGTAGAGAGTCGATGTTCAGTGTGGGAGGGGACTGACTAAATACAGGAGCCAGCCTGACTCTGGGCATGAGGACTCCCTAGCTCTGTCACCTGGGCTCTCCTTTCCTTCTCTGTATGGGTTTGGATGAGGCTATCTTGGGGTCCCCTTGGGGTCACCACCAGGCTGGCGACCAGGCTGTGCAAAGCCTGGGGGAAGGATCTGGGATCTCTCGATGAATGAGGAGCTGGCATGGGGAGAGGGAGACCCTTCTTTGTGCCTGGCCCCAGGGGACCCAGCCAGAAGCAGTGGATTGCGGGGGAGGGGTCCAAGAGGCGGATTTCAGCTCAATGGGAAGAAAAACTTCCTACCTGGGTGACCTTGGAAAAGTCCCTTGACCCTCTGAGTCTCAGTTCACCCATCTGTAAAGTGAAGGGGTAGACTGGAGGACCTCTAAAGTCCTCTCCTGCTCTAGCCCAATGATCTCATGTGTTGTCTGAAAGTCACCTTGTTTCTTCCTCTCCAGTGGGCAGGATGGGTAGATGTGATTGTGCGCCAGCTCTGTCCCTGCATTGGGAGAACCCAAGAAACCGAATTCAGACTCCTTAGTCTAAGAACCCCTCCCCCCACACCACCCCCATTCAGGAAGTTCCAGAGGCTTGCCCCTCCTTCCTTCCTCGATGTCGGCACATCCTGTTTCAGGGGTGAGCGCGGCCAGTGATGGACGGCAGAGCAAAGCCATGGCCTTTCACCTTTGGGCCTGAGTTTACCATCTGTATAGTGGGGCTGCTTCCAGGAGAAGCAGAGCTAGAAGAGGCCTCTGGGACCGCCTGGCCCATTCATTTTACAGAGGGGAAACTGAGGCAAAGAGAGGAGAAATGGCTCTCACAAGGCCCCAGGCCAGAGTCTTGGCCTCCTGGTGCCCATTCCTAGTCCTTGCTCTTCTGATGGTGCGGGGCTCTGGGCAGCTGTCAGGATGCTTTGGGAAGGGGCCAGGCCTAGCCCTACCACCCACCTGGTGACACTTGGCCCCTCCGGGCTCTCCCATGCCGGGGTCTGAGCTCTGCAGCCTGCCCCGACACTTGCTAGGTGTGTGCCCTTGGAAAAGCTGCTGCATTTCTCCTGGTCTCACTGTCCTCATCTGTCACACTGGAGACAGCGGAGCATGTTTGCCGTCCAGGCTGGTGTTAGCTTTGATTACTGCTGACCCCTCAGTCAGTAAACAGGTGGTCGAGTGTCCAGCTTGGGTTTACTAGAGTAGCATTATTATCACCCTTCCCAGTTCTGACCTTCCCTGTTCTGAGGCCCCTCCCCCCTCTGCCATTCCATGTTCCAAGAGCCCTCCCAGCTTTCCCATTGCCCAAGGCTCCTTTCAGGCAGACACATCCCTTGTCTCCACCCTGGGGAAGGCTTTGCTGCCTTTCTTCTCTTGGGCCTTGGAACAAGGTCTGTGTCACCAGCTGGGCAGGCCCAGCCTCTCTCCCCATCAGGCTTTTGTCCCCATATCTGGTTCTCTCCCTCCCTGCCAGGGGCCAAGGCCAAGATTCCGGGTTCTTCCAGTGCCCGCTTAGTCCTCAGTCAGACTCCTCTTCCCCCAGGGAGGGCCAGCGACACTCGGGAGATATTTGCACTGAGGGAGATGGGGAGAGGGCAGCTGTGCAGGGGCCCTGGGGCCAACACTCCCCACCACTTGGCCCCTCCCCTTAGGTGCCTCAGGGCCCCTGTAGTGACCAGGCAAGAAGTCCTGCTTCCCTGCTGCTCTGGGACTCATACACCTAAGACTGGCTCCCACCACAGCCCTGAGGGGCTAGCTGTGCACAGTTCACTGCCCAGGACTGACAATGTGGGTAAACCAAGGCTTGGATGAGCATCCCATTTAGTAATCCTTAGGATTAGAACCCGTGCCTCCTAGGGCTTTGTTTTTCCTTCCATACCAAGCAGTGGATAATGCCTTAGTTGGGCTTTGTCATTACCTGGGCCACTGTCAACCTTGGTTGGATCACTTACCTCCATGGGCCTCAGTTTCCTCATCTGTAAAGTGAGAGGTTTGGATGAACTGTCAGCCTTTACCCTTCAGTCTGAGGGGCTGCCAGCTCTGAGTGGCTGGCATCTGGGGGACTCCTGGGGGTCCCTGGTAACTTTGAAGGGGCCACAATTTGTCTTCTTAGAAATCCTTGGTATTTTAATTTTCACATTTAAAACCATGATTCTGAGAAGGGATTTACCAGAGGGCAGGGATCAGGGTGGGGGGAGGGTGTCCATGACCCACAAAAATTAAGAAGCCCTTGTCCTAGAGGCCTCATGGGTCAGTCTGGGGAAGGGGAGGCTCCTGGAGCAGAAGGCAGACTGAGAGAACACCCACAGGTGTGCTCAGCCCACATGGTCCTGACTGCCCACAATGAGAGAGGTGAGGATGGAAGTGGGGGGAGCAGTGCGAGGGGTAGGTGTGAGAGAGAGACAGGGAGAGAGGGAGGGAGAGAGAGAGACAGAGACAGAAAGAGAGCAAAAAAAGGGGGGGAGGAGACAGAGACGGAGGGATGGAGAGAGAGGAGAGAGAAAAGGAGGTGGGGGGAGAGCCTGAGCCCCTGAGTGCTCCTGGGACAATGGCCCCCTCACCCACAGCCCGTCTCCCAGGCAAGGCCAGGGCGGGCCATCCATCAGTGTGACAGCTGGAAGTATAGGCAGTGACCTGAAGGTAAAAAAGATCTCCATGTCTAATCCCCAATTTGCCTGGGCTCCCTGAAGAGAGCAGAGGCTTTTGTAGTGGAAGGAGGGATGGGCTGGGCAGGGTCCACAGGCCCTGGAAAGGCCGAGGCTCCTCTGAGCGCCACTGGGCCAAGCTGGCCCTTCCAGAGTCCCCTCCGCAGTAGACCCTCCAGGGCCTGGGAGGTTGCTCCTGCAGAGCAGCTGCTCCTCTTGGACCACACACTCAGGAAATTCACCTTGCCATCTCTCCTGGTTCTGGCCTCTGTGGCCCAGCAGAGCAAGGCTGACCCGTCCTGACCCAACGGCAGGGCAGCTCTCGGGGCTCCCGAGGCGAGTCTCCCCTTCCTCGCCTGACCCTCCTCTGTCATGATCTCAAGGCTGAGTGATTCACACTGACTTCACAGTCCAGGAAAACCCCAGCCCTGGTTTTTGGACACAGCCTGGCCGGCCATGGTCTTTGCCTCTGCCTCCTCTTCCTCCTCGCTGCCTCCTCCAAGCACTAATAGCACAAAGGACCTGTATGTGAGCTTTCACTCTCCGATGAAATGCTCTGGGTTCAGAAAGGGAGGGCAGCCCTGGTCCGGTGCAGTTTAGCAAACGTTCCTTGTAACTTAGCATAGAGAAGCCATGTGTCACCTGCTCTTTGGGCTGGGTGTAGGGAACAGAAGGAGCCATGCCTGGCTTGGACAGTACTAGCTGCGTGACCCTGCGCGAGTCACTCGCCTCATCGAAAGGAGGGGGTTGGGCCTTCTGCTCTTGTGTTCTAAACCAGGCTTCGGTGCACGGTGTTTTTCAGTTATGTCCATCACCCCGTTTGGGGTTTTCTTGGCAGAGATACTGCAATGATTTGTCATTTCCGTATCTGGCTTATTTTACAAATGAGGAAACTGAGGCAAACAAGGTGAAGTGACTTGCCCAAGGTCACACAGCTAGTGAGTGTCTGAGGCTGCATTTGAACTCAGGAAGATGAGGCCTGGCGCACTCTGCACTGTGGCGCCCCCTAGCTGCTAACCTCAGGGCATACTGAGCAGTTAAGGAATGCTTCTGCATTGCTTCCTTAAGGACAGGTTGAGGATGTCAGTGACGCCTTCTGTTGGCATCCTTGAGGTGGACCAGCGAAGGAACCCTCAGTGGCATGTGTATTGGGAGACTAGAGTGGCCCGGCGTGGGGAGGCCTGTCTGGGGTGTTCTCAGCATCCCCAGAGGGGGGGTCCTCAAACGAGATACATGAAGCATTGGAGTGTGTCCTATGTGCCCAGTAGTCGGGGTGCAGATGGAGGAAAACCAGACTGTCTTTGCAAAGGGGAGCTAGAAAGCTCAGGTGGGGAGAGGCTGAAAGAGACCATTCTCTTTGGAGAGCCTGAGAGGGCCTGTTCAAGACATTGCACCGGCCACAGTGGGGTTTTGTGTTGTTGTGGTTTTTAAAACAGAGACAAAGAGCATAGAATTATAGGTGAAAGTCTTTGCCTGCCAGGAGCTTATGTTTCCTTATAATCCCATGATCTATATCTGATCAAAAACTCCGCCAGCAGCCCTAATGTATGTCCCAGCGGCCACCCCACGTCCAACACATGCAGAGTGTTGGACCTGAAGTCAGGAGACCCAGTCCAAACTCTAGATCCTTAGAACTTCCTAGTTTCCAGGGACATGGGCCAATCACCTCCTTTTCCTGAGCCTTCATTTTGAAATCTCTCATTGAGGTGGGTCCTGTAAGATTATCCCCACTTGACAGCTTGGGAAACTGAGGCCCAGAGAGAGAGGAAGTGCCTGGGCTTGCACACAGCTAGTGAGGTCCTCCCCTTCCAGGCCCTTTGGCTGGCTCTGAAGATATCAAAGGGCTTCACTTTTCCTGGGGCTGGCTTGGATGCTTGGGAATCTGCAAATGAAATGCCCTCCCCAGCTGGTGCCTCAGCCAAGTCCCCTGTGGTTTGCTTTGGGGAGAGGGAGAGGAGCCTGGGATAGGATTCCCTATATGGCCAAGCTGGTCCAGCATTCCGGGGGAATTCACTAGGTGGATCTCATCTCTAATTCCCCCAGGCTCAGAGTCCCACTCCTCCAAGGCCTAACCTGCCTCCTGGATCCCCTCGGGCAGAGGCCTGGGGGTGGGGAGGGATGTCCAGCTCTCCTTGGAAGCCCCGAGGCATCTGGAGCATGTGGGTCTCTTTTGTAGAGGACTGAGGAAGGGAGGGGGGAGTTCAGTCTCCTCTAGCCGTCTCCCCTCCCTTCCCTGATCAGCCCCCTCCCCCCTCTTGCAAAGAGAGAGAATTTTAATATTTTCATTTCAACAGTCATTTCATGGAATTTTCGTTTTTTAAAAAATCATCAGAAAAGGAGGAATGTCATTCTTCTAATGTGGCCTGTCATCCGAGGTGCAGCGCTAGAAGGGAGCAAAGGGTCCAGCCAGCTGAACCCCCTTGGTTTGTATTTTACTGATGGAGAAATTGAGGCCCCAGGGCCTCCAGAGGCCACTGCCCAGGGGTACACAGCTAACAGTGGCTGAGATGGCGCCTCCTGTCTTCCTTGGGAGGGGTCCCTTACTGCCCAGGTTCTTGGCAGGACCCCTCCTTTATGCCTGGACCCCTTGGGCAGCCGGCCTGGTGAAGCCTAGGACGTTTCTCAGAACTGGTTTTTAAATGCGTACAGTAAAATAATTGTTTTTTTTTAAAAGCCCCACAACTTGACTCGAGGATGTCCCAGGTCCTTTCAGGCTCAAGCCTCCATTGCTGGGATGCATCCCTGGGCCAGCCCAGGTTTGTTGTCAGCCTATAGACATAGGTTCATCAGATCCTTTCCACATGCTTAGAAGAGACCATCTTGTCTCCTTGTCATGAATCATCTCACTTTACAGGAGAGGAAACTGAGACCTAGAGAGGGAGTGGGTGGGGGGCAGGGGACTTCCCAGCCCCGATATCTGCCAGGCCAGACGCTGGAGCGTTGCCTAGACCCGTGGCAGGCCTTTTAAAGCCCGGATCGTCGCCTTTCCACACCTTTGTGAGAGCAGAGTTTCAGGGAATGTTTCTGGCTTTATTGAGGGAGCTGGAGGGGCCGGGGTAAGGGGTGAGGGGTATGCTTTGGAGAAGCCCCCCTCCCCTCTCTGGGCCTCGGCTTCCTCCCAGCCCTGTACGCTCTGTGCTTCTTCAAGCTGGCCTGGCACCCATGGGCAGCCCCAGGAGGGGCAGGGGGTCTTGGGGAAAGGAAGCCCCCAGTGCCCCCAGGTTGGCAAGGCCGGGGGGGGGGCTCCTCCCTCCTGGTCTGCTCAGGTGCCCCCCAGGTGGCCTTGGGGGAGGGCCCTTCTCCTTCCTGGGGGTCTTGCCCTTCTTCCTATCTCCCAGCTCACCACCTCCCCTCCCCCACCTACCTCCTCCCCCCTCCCCTCCCATCTCTCCCCTCCCGCGCCCCCCCCCCCCCGGCCTCCCGCGCGCCCGCGCGCTGCCGCCCGGGCGGCCCCTGATTGGCGGGGCGGTGTCACGTGACCCTCTGTTATTTCCTGTGTGTTTGGGAGAATGGGGAGAAGCAGCCCTGAGCGGAGCCGCGCCGGGGCCGAGGAGCGCGGCGGCCTCAGCCCCTGCCCCTGCGGCCGGGGGGCCCCGCGCTGAGCCCCGGCCCGAGCCCGCCAGCCTGCGACCGAGGAGCGAGCCCGTGAGGGAGCGAGCGAGTGAGTGAGAGAGCAAGCTCCCGCCGGGGGAGGGGGCCGGGGCCGGACGGACTGACGGACGGGTGAGGGGGAGGGGACCGGCCCCGGGAGGCGCGGTCTCGAGCCCCGAGTGAGCGCCCAGGTAACCGCGGCCCCGCCCGGCCGGGCCCTGCGCGCTGCCCCTGCCCCCCCCTCCCCCGCTCGCAGCCCCCGCAGCGCCGGTTTGGGGTGGGGGACGCTCGGTGGCTTGGGCGGCTTCGCCCCCGGCTTCTGCGTCGGGGGGAGGCCGGCGGGGCGGCCCCGACCCATGTGGACCGGGACGGGCCCTCCTCCCCGGCCGGGCGCTCACTTCCTGGGTTGGGCCGCTCCGAGCCCCTCCCCCGGGGGAGGGGGCCGTGTGTACTCGCGGAGCACGTGGCTGCCTAGGTCCCCGGGGCCGTGTTTACAGGGGCCGGAGGGGCGTGTGGGGGACAAGGGGCTCGCGCTGCAGCGCGGGGGGGGCGCTGTGCTCGGGCTCCGGGGAGGGGGGGGAGGGGGGGGAGAGAGGGCCCGACCCCCGCCCATTTGTTTCCGCACCTTCGGGACCCCGAGCGCTTGTTTACCCTCCTCCTGGCCACACTGCAGGTAGCGCTTCAAGGTCACGTCGGCGAAGCGCTTTCCGCCCCTTGGGACAAGCGGCCCTGTCCACGAGCGCCTACTGTGTGCCGGCCCGCAGCGAGCTTGAGGTCCAGGAAGGACCGAAGCCCGTGCACAGACGTCGCGGGGAGGCTATCAGCACTTAGAGGGAGAGCCTCCCAGGGAGGGTCCTGGACCATGAGGAGGGGGAAGGGAGGGTAAGAAGACCTGGCTTTAAGAGCCAGGCAGGAGTTTGTTTGGAGAGACCCCTGAGGCCGGAGCCGGGGTCAGACATTAGAAACGGGGGAGCTCTGTTCCCAGGGTGCAGCTTCAAGGGATATCAGACCCCTTGCTGTGCCCGCCCCGGCAATGAGGACCACATGTTGTGGGGGCTGACGTCCTCATTCTGGGCCTCACTTTACTGGCCTGTGAAATGGAAGGGTAGGTCTAGACAGAAGATCCCCCGTGTGTACGTACACGTGTGTGGCCATTGGATGGTGTGTTCATATGATCTTACCTGATTTTCCTTCAGTGCCTCCCAAGCAAGGTCTTCCTAAGCCCCCTTTCCATAGAAGAGCTGAGGATCAGAGAATTGGATGACTTTGCCAAGGTCACAGGGCAAAGATCAGAGGAGGCACTTTCACTCCTTTTTGCCTGCGGCTTTTCCCTCCAGGGAGGACAGTGACAGTTAACACTCCAAGCTCTGGAAGAGTGAGTGGGGAGCGCCCTGGGGAGTTCGGGTGTCAGGCACAGAAGGCTTTCTGTGGGGGTCAGGAGCTGGGATGGATGTCATTGAGGAAGTCCTGTGGGGAACTTGGAAGGACTGGCTGGAGGAGGGCACAAAGGGAAACTGACCTCTGAGCTCATCTTGTCCAAATCCCAAATTAATAGCAGCAAGGGGCAAGACTGGCCCCAGATTCCGCAGGTTGCTGCCCAGCTGGCTCTTCTGAAACAAGGCTGCTGAGGGTGGCCTCAGTTTCCAGGAAGCTTCTATTCCACCATGGGGGACTATGGATACATTCTTGAGTGACCATGGGCCCTTTGGGCTTCGTATCGGGAGCCTGTGGAGGCCAAGCTTTCCCTCGTTTGTGCAGTGGCCATACTATTTCATACTGTTTCTGGTCCTAATAGCAACTGGCATTTCTGTACCACCTACTGTGTGCCAGGCACTGTGCTAAACTATTTACGGGTCTTTTGATTTTCACAACAAAGGTAGTGAGGTTCTGTTATTATTACCCCATTTTACAGCCCAGGAAGTTGAGGCAAATGGAAGTGAAGTGACTCCAGTTAATGTCTGAGGCAGGTAAAAGTGTCTTAAGTAAATCAGTCTCTGTTCCTTCTGCGTACCTGTAAAGACTCTTTGCACTGAAACTGCCTCGGGTTCTCTCCCCTAACTTGTATTCTTTGTCGTTTTATCTGCTTTACCAACTTTAACACTAGGCAGCTTGGGCGAGAAGTGAGCCTTACCTTACTGGGATTGGAAAAACTCTGTTTGCTAGTGTCTCAGCCCTGGAGAAGGGGGTCCTTTTCCATCCCGGATTCTCGCGATTGATTCTCTGGATCCAAGTGTTCCTGCTTTCAAAAGGGTCTGAAGGTTTGGTGGTTTTAGGCTGGGCCCAATAGGAAGGGCCTTCTGCTTTCCACGTGTACCTTCTGCCCTGACTTTTGGGAGGTGAATTTGAGATGAGATTTGAGGGATTGCGCTTGGCCTACTTAGGAATGGAGCCAGCTGAGGGGTTGAAGGCCCTCTCTCTGTCTCAGAGTCTGGGGTGAGAGAAATTTGGGGTGTTGATTTTTTTAAAACTAGGTCGTCATTTCCCATTCCAGCCTCTTCCGTTGCTCCCCCCTCAGAATCCAACCCTTACAACAAAGAATAAAAAGGGCTTGGGGGAGCCATCATCGCATGGGCAGTGTCTTCAGTGTGATGCACCCATCCCTGCCCCTGAAAAGAAGAGGGGGACAGTTTTCTGGGAGAGAGATGGTCCCGCAGAGGCTTGGTTATCTCCTCTACAGCTTCTCTTATGGAGTGTTAAGTTGGTGGGATTACTCACCTAAGGGTGCTTTAGCGATCAGTACGCTGATTTATCACTTTTGTGGGGGCCTGAGGCATACTCTGGGAGGTACCTGAAGGAAACCAATTAGTTTCACTGTTTTGTTTTTGAAAGCTTATAAGCACCTGAGGCTTTGCTTTTAGGGTGGGGGGAGATTGGGGATACAGGCTTTCAGACTAACCTCAGAATTAAGTGTTGGGCACAGCTAATGTCATGGAGCCGTGGTTGCCTTTATTCGAAACAAAACAGCTCGGGCAGCTCTGGATAAAGCTTCCGTTACTGAAGCACACATGGAGTTTGATGCATCTTATGTTTGGGATTGAAAGCACGGATGTATGACCGCAAGTGGTAGGGTTTGTTTGACATGAGAAGGCGGTATAGTGGGGTGCAGAGTGCAAGAAGGCTGGGGCCCCGGATCTGCCTCTGGGCACATTTTGGCTGTGTGATCCCCATCTGTAAAAGGCAATACTCTTTCCTCCCCACTCCATCAGCTCCCCTTCAGAGCTCAGATAGACATCCTAAGCACCCTGTTCTCCACAGTCCTGTATTTTTGTGAGGGCACCTCCGTCCAGCAACCAGCCAGCCTTCCTGCAGTTCCTTTTCCCAATCAGGCACTGAGGCTTTCCACCTTCAGGGAGTTTCCGTTCCATGTGCCACCCAAGGACAAAAGGTGTACCAAGTCACCAGAAAGGTCTTTAACAGGAAGTGACACTTGGGGTCTGGAGAAATGAGGCTGGAACCTTGAGTAGACTAGTTTGTCTACTGGGAAGATGATAGAACCTACCTGGAAGCAGACTGGGAAGGGCTGTAGAAGCCCCCACGAGTTTGCATTTGATCCTAAAGGTAGTTGGGGGCCACCATTGGCTTTTTGAACATGAGAGACGCAATCAGACCATGAAGACCTACAGGGTGGCTGCTGCGTGGAGAATGGATTGGTGAGGGGTAGGATCTTGAGGCATTGAGGCCACTCAGACCTGCGGTAATGAGCCCTGAGGCAGGTGGCTGCTATGAGGGGTGAGAAGGTGGAATTGGACAGACCTTGGCGGATGACTGGCAGGGTCAGGACAACAGTGAAGATCTGAGAACCAGAGGGATGGCAGCGCCCTTCCAACTGAAAGAAGGGGGAGCCAGCCAGGCAGCAGCCTCAGGGAAGGCCCGACTCCCTAAGAGTGCTGTTTTAGAGAAGCTGAATTTGAGGTGCTCCCACAAGGCAGCTGGAGTTGTAGGACAGGAACTGTCCTCCGTGAAGAGAGAGAAGGAAAAAGGATGTCTAGGGGTTGGAATGTGGGGGAGGAGCCTGCTTAGGAAGCTACACAGGTCAGATTGCAAGCGTGATGCCAGCCTGCGCTGTCACCTGGCCAGTGCCAGGTTCAGTTCAGTGCCTACTATGTGCCAGGCACCGCTGAGAGCTGGGAAGATAAAAAGAGGCAAAAGAGTGCCCCTGCTGTCAGGGAGCTTAGAATCTGAGGCGACCAACAAGGGATGCATAAAGTGGCATCCTCCCAGCCCTCTTCCATCACAACAGCCCTAGTTCAGGCTCTCGTCACCTCTTGCTTGGACTGTTGTCATGGTCCTCTAATTGGTATTCTTGCCTCTTTAGTCCAACTGATCCACAAAGCACAGGTCTGGCATGTCTCTTGACTCCTTGAGAAGTTCCAGCTTGTGTGTAGGATAAGACAGACTCCCCTCTGCTCAACTGGAGCTGTACTGTGAGGGGCTTTAGATGCCAATCCTCCCGGGCTGATGACTCACTCAGGCCCATAGGCTGCCCTTCCCCCCCAGCATGCTACAGCATTCTGGAAGGCTTTGGGAGCCTTGAGGAGACCTTGCCAACTCCTCACCCCCTTCCCCCCCCATCGCTTTGTCTTTGTCCCTCCAGGAGGCTCTGGCTCCTTTTTCTTGGGTTTGGGGCCTGCTACATAGTATGCCTTTAATGAAGGCTCCTTGTGTTGGTTGGTTGGGCTGAATGGTAATTACCTACTATAGCACCTGCTTCTTGAACTTGCTGGGAGGATCCAACAACGTCAGGTACAACACTTGGCCAGCCTTGCCAGTTGGGTCACTCCTCTGGACACTTGGACGAGAGCAGAGGCTTTCCTTGGGAAGAACCCATTGGCTCTTGTTGCTGATTCTCCTTTTCAGTCGCCTTCCCTGGCTCCGCATCTGAATTACGAAACGGTGTCCGTGGTGGTTTTTCTGGGTTATTTCTGGTTGTCGAAGCCGTCTGTGCTTGGCTGTATCGGCAGTCCTGGAGAGATATTTACAATTGGGCCAACACTTTTATGGCTGGGTGTAAAAGATTGCAGAGTTTCCAGAAACCATGTGTGTATGTGTTTAAAAACTCTTCTAAGGTAATTAGTTTAAGTTCATTTGTATCTGTGGGAAGGGTGCCAGATTGATGGGGGTTGGGGGGGGGTTCCTTTGTCCCCTGTTACTGACTAGTGCTGTCACTTGGGGGCGAGTCACTTAACCTCCTTCTGTTCCCTCATCTCTACAGTGAGGGTTTGGACTGGGCGATCCCCAGAGGCTCTTTCAGCTGTGCTGTTCTAGGAGGTTGGACAGTTTCCTTTTTTTTTTTTCCAGAATAGCTGCTGCCCTAGAAGCCAAGAAATCTCCAGTGAGATGATTCCTGCCTCGGTCCCTTTCTTCTGACCTGAAGGCCTTTGGGAGTAGGGGCACTTTATCAGGAGCCTGGCTAGTCTTTGGTGACCCAGTTAAGGCTGCTACCAGCTTTGGGTTGGGGATCCCACATCCACCTGCCAGCCACGGTGGCTTTTCTTACAAACAATAGATTATTTTTTCAAGTTCTCTTAAGTGCTCTGGACACTTCTTAGGGGCTAAAGTTTTGGTTCTTAAATTTGTAGGGAAATGTTCCATCTCATGAACTTATCGAATGGGGAGGTTTGAAAACAAAATATAGGCCATTGGAAAGCAGGGAGCACTGTCAGGGGTCATTCCAGCCCTGCTGGTATGTGGGGGGCTCCATGCAGGAAAGTGACCCCCTTTGACTGATGCAGGCTCTTGATAAAGCATTGTTAACCTTCTTTCTAATTAGAGCTTAGTTTTAAATAATTTTTATATCCAATTTGAATAACCTTTTCTAATTTTCATAGTCCTTTGCCTACTCTTTAGAGGAGGAAGATACTGCCTTTAGGATGCCTAAGTGGGTGGGGGAGAGGGCATGGCCTGGGGCTTTCAGAACCAGGCCCAGAGTTCCAGCCTCAGCCCTATCACTAACTCTTTTAGCCCAGGACACATCGCTTAGGCAGGTTGTATCCTGAAAGTGAGGGGATTGAACCAGGCCAGACATTCTTAACCTGGGCCCTGAATAGACTTAAGAGGGTCCTATCTGTGAACTTGGATGGGGGCAGGGGAGTACATCTTTATTGTAAGTGTGACTGGTTTCCCTTTGTGATCCCTTTGGGCTTACACAGGTTTGCCAGACCAACTGCCCCAAGGAAACCAGGTTACAAACAAAGCTGAGAACCCTAGAACTGGACAGTCTTTCCCATCTTCTTCCTGCCCTTGCCTCTCTTAGATAGCCTTTCAAGATCCTTGATAGCTGTGAAAGCCTTTGATTGATTCAGCTACATTCTCTGAGTTAGAAGGAAGCTCAGAGCTGATCTTGTCCAAACTCTGGCTCACTTGACACTGAGTGCCTCCCCCCACCCTCCAGCTGTGACTTGTCCAGGTCAAGTAAATTTGCTGTATTGCCTAGCCCCTAGAGCAAAGGCCTAGGCCAGGGCTGGCCCAGAGACTGGCTTAGAGGGACCTGAGCTGGCAGTTGGCCAGCATTCCTTAATCTTAACCTCTCCAATTCCCTTTTCTTTCCTTCACACACAGCTCTGTGGATCTGTCTCAGACCAATAGAAAAATTCTTGTTCTTACATTGGCCCAAAAGGTTAACAGTCCCTCTCATTTTACTAGTTTTATTCTCCTTGTTGGGCTGATGCTACCTAAGAGTGATAACCATCCGTGTGTATAGATCTGCTTTCTGGACATTGCTCCATTCTTGACTATGTTGGCTTCAGAGATGTTTGTAGGGCAGAGATGGGGGGTGAGTGGTTCAGGACCTGCCTTCAGCCTAGCATTAGGACCCAGGGCAAGTCTGTCATCAGATCCACATGACACCCTAGGAGACAGGGGATGTTATCTTCATTTTACAGATGAGGAAACTGAGGCAGACACTGAAGGTAAGTAACTTGACATGTCTGAGCCAAGACTTGAACTCAGGTCTTCCTGAGTCCAGAGTTCTATGTGCTGTGCCACTTAATGGCCTAGCAAAGAGCCCTGGCTTTGAGTTTATGATTCTTCTACTTTTTACTTCTGTGCAACTTTGGAAAAGTCACCTCTCATGATCCCATTCTCCTCGTGTATAGAGAAAGGAGCTTGCTGCTAGCATTCCCTCAGCACATCCTGTGTGCCGAGCCCTAGTCCTAGGAGGGGTCAGTGGATCCCAGATGTCTGGACCTGTTGGAGCCTCTTGGCTTCTCTGTACCCCGGAGATGAGGCTGCCAAGCTGCTGACCTCCAAGGGCGTCAGGCTCTAAGCCCCTGTGTCACTAGTAAATTGCATGCTTTGCATGTGCTTGGCGTTTCTGGGAACAGGATGGCATTAGTAGATCTCATTTTCCTCTTCTCCTCCCAAAATGTTGTGGGTTTTTTAAACATTTGGGAGAAGAATTTATTCAAGTTGTACATTTAAAATGGGAGCTGCAGAAGAGAAGGTTCTCATGGCAACGTTTGACTTGCCCATTTTGCCCATGGAGTAGGTAGTATTTTTGATTACGAGTGAGGCTGTTTAAAGCCCTTCAGGATATACAGTATGTGCAGTGTGGGCGAGAGAAAGTTCTCATAGCAACGCTCACTTTCTAGAGTTCCTAAATTTAAAAATTAAAATTAGCTTTAAGCACCAAAACAAAGGAACGATTTTGAAACATTTGATTGAATTGGTAGGGTTTTTTTGCTGTACCCTTTATAGAAGAAACCTGATTCTTGCAAGGACTGAGTAGGGTATGAACTGACTACCTTTTGGAGTTAGACCTGTGTTTGCTTTAGAGATGATGCCAGTAGGTTTGCTTGAAGCCAAACCATAACATGACACCATGGTGGTCTTCATTTTTGGAGATGGTTGGGAGAAAATGTCTTTATTTCAGAGAGACAGCTGCCCTTGAGGTCTGCTGAATTGAGTTTAAGACCTACGTCTGACCGAGGCACAGTTACCTGGAGTGTTCCTGAGCAAACCTGAGCAAATAAATAGCCTCCAGGAGGCCCCAGGAAATCACAGCTCCTTCATGGAGAAACACTTCCCACCTCTTAGGCTTCCATCCTTGTCACACCTTACCTTGTTTGATCTTGATGAGCTAACTCTCTTAACCCATCCTCTGGAGAGCAGCTACTAATCTTCCTTTTTTTTTAATCTTCCTTTTTCCCTAGATGGAACAGAATGCCTTGCCCATGGTAGGAACTAATAAATGTTTGGAATGTTTCCTTTTTTCCCCAAAATTTCTTTTGGCTTTTTCCATTAAAAAGTTTTTATGTTACACCATTGTAAATTCTGCCTTTTCTTCTTATATTGCATTCATTTCCAGTTCTCTCTTCCCCTACTTTACGAGTGGAGGCATGGAAGAGAATTGGGAGCAGTCCAGTCCATCACTTGTGCCCAGCAGTGCTGGGCATCCCCTTCACCCGTGCCCTGTGGCGCTGGGCAGGAAAGGGATCAAAGGAGGAGTTCTCTCACTTCTTTCCCAGGGCCAAGCTTAGTCGTTGTCACTGTGTGGTGTTCCTTTGGGGTTTCTTTTTCCCTTCTGCAGGACTCAAGTCATTATGGGTATTGTCTTCTTGGTTCTGCTACCCTTACTTGTTGTCATTTTATACAAGTCTTCCAGTGTTTTTATAGTTTAGAGGATCATGGGATCCTGACTTTGGACTTGGAACTTCTGAGGGGGTCTAGTCCAAGACCCCTCATTCTATAGATGAGGCTGTGCAAGGCCATAGCCATGAAGTGATTCATCCAAGATGACAAGTCAGTTGAAGAGCTAGGTGGTGAACCCAAGATTCCTGACTAAATCCTGCACTGGCTTTTTAAAGGTTCTTTTCAACTAACAAGCATTTATTTTTCCTCCTGTCTCCCATTGGGGAGGAAAAAAAGACCTTTGTAGCAGATCTGCATGTTCAAGCAGAACCAGTGCCCACATTAGCCGTGTCTTCAAATGCATACTGAATCCATCAGCCCTCTGTCCAGACTCCTGGAAATGTTGTGGGTCACGGCATTATCAGAGGACTTGAGACTTTCACGGTTGTTTGTCTTTACAATGTACTGGCACTGTATAAATTGTTCGGCTGGTTCTGGTCTCTTCACTACATCAGTTCATACAAATCTTTCAGGTTTCTCCGAAATCCTCCTTTGCAATAAATTCTGGTGCCATAGTAGCATTCCATTATGTTCACATGCAATAACGTGTTCAGCATTTCCCCATTTGGTGGTCATCACTTCAGTTTCCTACTCTTTGTCACTACAGAAAGAGCGGCTGTAACTATTTCTGTACATAGGGATCCTTTCCCTCTTGTTTTCATCATCTCTTTGGGGTATGGACCTACCAGTGTTATCACTGGGTCACAGGGTATGCACAGTTTGGTGCACAGACTGGCTAAATCAATTCACAGCTTCATCAACATGTTTTAATGTGCCAACATTTGTCCTTTTCCTTCCTTCTCTCCATCTACCTATCCATCCAGTCTGGGATTGGGATAGAACCTTAGGTTTCTTTCATTTGTGTTTCTCTCGATAACTGTGGGTAGTTTGGATTTCTTCCTTTGAAAACCACCCGTTCTTATCCTTGGACCATTTAGTAATCACCAAATGGCTCTTATACATTTAAATCAATTTCCTTTAGAACTTGGAAAATGAGATTTCTTTATCAAAGAAACTTTGTGCTGAGATTTTTTTCTCACTTAAGTATTTCTTTCCAAATTTTAGCTGCATTGGTTTTGTTTGTGCAAATATTTGTTCATTTTGTGTAATCAAAATTACCCATTTTATTTTTCAATCCTCTCTAGCTGTTGTTTGGCCATGGACTCTTGAGCCTACCCCAAAATCCTAATTTCTTTGGTGTGACCTTTTCTATCTAAAGCATGTGTACATTTGAAACACAGCTTGGTATGTGATGTGATGTCATAGTCTAAATTTCTGTCAGACTGCTTTTGGTTTTTCCAATCATTTTGGTGAGACCCCTGTAGCTGGAATCTTTGGGTTTATTGAAAAACCTACCCCTGCCCCAGCCACACCCAGAGTTTGGCAAAACCACCCAACACATCAGTCAAATCCAGCAGTCGGCATTTGCACTGCTCTGGCATCGCTCCACCTTCAAAGGAGTGGAAAAGGTGATACTCAGAATATTGTATTTTGCTGTAATATTTCCTTATATTCAGGAACCACTGTTTGTTTAACCATTCTTCAGAGAGTGACTCTCCTGTATTTCCATTTCTTTGCTACCACAGAAAGTGCCGTATGTGGACCATTCTCTTAGATCTCCTGGGCTCATATGCCCAGCCAAGGGATCTCCGAGTCAAAGGGCAGGACAATCTTAGTTTTAACACACTTCCAAAATGCTCTCCAGAGGGGAGGGACCAATTCGTCATTTCAGGGTGGTGTCATTGTACCCCATCCCCATTGGAGAACGGCCTTTGAACTTTGCGATTGTGAGCTCCCTGAGAGCATGGGCTGCTTTGCTTCCTTCTCTATTCCCCTGAATTTGACACGGTGCTTAGCATATAGTAGGTGCTTAACATATGCTCACTGAATGAAATATTTGTGTTCGTTCCCTCTGTATCTTGGGTGTAGAACCCTTAGAGATATTTGATGCAAAGCTTTTTTTCTCCCATCATGTTTTCCTTATCCTACTTAGACTGCTTTTGTCTATGCTAAAGCCTTTCGATTTCGTGAATTGAAATGATGTATTTTATCTTTTGTGACCTGTGTCCCTTGTGTGCTTAGGATTTATTCCCCTAGCTATAGGTAAGAAAGATGCCTAATCTGATCCTCTTATAATTTTCTTTATGATTTGACCTTGACTTGAATTCTTGGAGATTGACAAGGTACATAATTTGCTTAATTCCATTGAAAACACTCCTGTGCTGTTTGGCGGAGTGATGTGCACACATCCTGTCATCTAGATGGGTGGGTAATGCCGACAGGCCCACACCATACCAGTGACTCATGCTTAGGAGCCAGCAGATTGTGCAGGTGTGATGATTCTCATTTTATAGATGAAGAAACTGAGGCTGGGGGGCGCGAGGCAAGGCCATGCCAGAGCCGACTCTCATAAATAGATTTTTTTTCACTCAGTATTGCCCTCTTTCCGCACTACATTGCTTGCATTGGCTATATGGAGATATGGAGAATCGAAGCAATCAGAAAAATCTGTTTCTCCCATTCTTTGCCTCCCTCCACCTGAATAATTTAATCAAACGCAGATTGTGTTTCCCTGAATTACCTAGACCTTGTCTTCCCTCCTGTACTTAATGGAGACCTGGCTGAAGGGTGAAGAGCAGGGGATGGTTTCAAGTCTCTGGTGCTGCTGATATGTCGCCTAGGGCCTGAGCCAGAGGGCTTAGGGTCTGATTCTGAAGGAATGACTCTGCTGTTTGGATAGGAAGTAGCCAGTGGTGCTGGTGGTTGGGTCCATTCTGTTTATGGGAGTAGTTTTTCTCCCTGGGGAGAGATGGAGCATTCAAACCACTGATACTGACCTTAATCCAGGCATTGGAGAGATCTCTTCTGAGGTTGCTCTCTGCAACACAGGGTGCCCTATTAGATTTTTCCTCTGTTGAATAAGAAGGTTTGACTCCTTTGTTTTTCTCCCCCCAAAACCAAAAGCAACCACTCTGTCATCTACTTTTTAAGAATTTATAAATATTGAAAGGTTTTACAGATTTCTCTGCTCCCAAACTGCAGCCGTTGGATTGGGGTGGTTTGAAGCCGGTATATAATAATACAGCCACCAATGAAATTGGTCTGCTTCAGGCCATCACTTTTTTATTGAGTGGCTTCTCTGTATGCAGGGCCCTATCCAAGTCAAAGTAGGGAATCAGTAGCCTTCCAACTCAGGATGGGGCTTTGTGGAAGAGAGGGAAGGCATCAGGAAAGGAAAAGATCCAGATGGGAAGGGATTTTGCCCATCACAGTCAGAAGACACCCCCCACCCCACCCACATGCACCCCTTCATTCCTTTAAAAAATTGTTTCTACCTTTTAATCACCTTTTATTTCCCAGTATATCCCTATATCCTCGTGCCCGCTATCACTTAGAACAAAGAGGGGAAAACAATGGTCCCATCAAACTCCCCAAAAGGGTGAGTCCAGCTAGAAGACAGTGCTCTGTACTGGTGTGCCCCTGTGTTGAGGGGAGGAGGTGGGAGTGCCCTCTAGCCTTCTAGACCAAGCTGCAGCAGCAGAATCACACCAACAGTTGGTTTTGTTTTGTTCTCTCCACAAACAGAACTTTGGCGTGGTCACTGAGATGGCCTTCATCATTCTTCTAGTTCTGCTCACTTCTCTCTGCCTCCCTGTCTTCACATCCATTGTTTCTTATTGAGTGCTGACATCCCATCATGTTCACAATTGGATGACCCACTCCCTAATCAAAGGGAATCTTTGCTTCCAATTTTACTTACTACTACCAGAAGTCATGCTTGAAACATTGTGGTGTGTGAGATACCTTTCTCTCATTGACTTCCTTGGGTCATGCGCCTAGCAGTGAGATTTCTGACTCAGAGCATGTGGACGTTTGAATTCTTAACAGAATTCAGTGCTCTTTTCCAGGAGGCCAGAGCAGGTGTGACCCTGGTAGAGCTTTCACGTGCCCTCCTTCCCCAGACCCATCCAACATTGACTTTTCCCGTCTGAGTTTGCTTGGCTAATTTTCTGAATGAAGGCAGAATCTCAGTTGGTTTTCTTTTACGTAGCATCTTTCTCATGATCAGTATTGTTTGAACTCTTCTTTGGGAACTGCTTGTTTATGTCCTTTGAGGGGGAAGGAAAGCCCTGCCCTGAAGGTTCTGCCATTTTCTCCTTTACTTATTATTTGCTAAATAAGCTGTTGGAAGCAAAGGTATATGCTGGAGCCATCTCTCTAGTGTGGGCCCTCTCTTCCTTTCTGCAGGTAAGGAAATGATGGTTGTGATACACAAAATCATTTGTCATTTGCTGTCCAGGAGTGAGTGGTGGTGCCAGTCAGAGCCATCCTGCTCTTGTCACCCTCCAGCTTGGTCAGCAGGAGGGCCAGAGGCTGGATTGTACAGACAATTGTGAATCCGCATGGCTTGTTCAACAAGGCAAAGACTCGAGGAGGGTAGTGTTCGTGTGCCAGTGAGGTAGAAGGGAAAGAGAGGTTGGGCCAGGAGATGCTCACAGTTGTTAGACTCCTATGTGGCTCCGCAGAGAGAACGCTGCCCTGGGACCCATCTCCCTGAGTGGTCCTGGGGCTGGCCTAGGAGGCCTCTGAGGGCCCTTGCAGCTGTGGAGCCTTGGTCCTAGGAACATAGCGAGAAGCTACTTGAAAGATGTAGGCCAAGTCCCTTGTTTTACAGATAAGGGAAGGTATTATCAGGCTTGGGATTGGGATGTGAGGTCCCTGGATTCCGAATGGAGCATTCATGGGTTCACTTGGTCCAAGCCTTTGAGTGTTGCAGTAGCCTCCCATTTGAGCTCCTCATCTCTCCCCAGCGACCTGAAGCACAAGCCTGTGGTATTCCTGTTCAGCGACACCATCGGCTTCCTGATCAATGGGAATCTCATGTTTGACATTTAGAGCTTCTGGCCACCTGTTTCTACCTGATTTTTCCAACATTACTCCACTTCATGCACTTTGCTGTATGATGAAAATGTCCTTCTTGCTGTGGCTCCCACATGCTCCTTGATCTCCCATTTCCGTGACTTCTGCACAGCCTTTGTGCCTCCAAGGCCCTCCCTCCTCATCTCTGCCTTGCAAAGCTGCCCTGCCTTTCCTTGGAAGCTCTGCTCAGAAGGCACCTTTCCTAGAGGAGATCTTCTGATCTTCACCTCCCCTGTTACCTTGAATTTCCTCTGTGTGTGTATAGGATACGCAAGGGGCCTGAAGGCAGTCCAGCCTGCTTGCTTTTTTCTTTCCTCTGAGAAGGACCATCAGAGTGGATCACGGGTCTCTTCCAGGAGACTGCAGTTGTCTGTGACTTGATGCCACCAGCCCAATGGCATGTATAGGCAGAAACATCTGGAGGACCTGCCCACTCACCAGGGATCCTTTTTCCATTCAGACTCAGCCCTGCATGACCACCATCACAGGGGAAATACCTGGCCTGGGATTTATAACCATATTGTTATTTGTGTTCTCTCTTACAAGGAAGCTTAAAGGATTTCGATGCATGGATAGAGAGACACTTTGTTAGAGTCATGATGGCAGAATTTTGCTCTTTTGTGTCAAATGTTTTTCCATAATGGACAAACATGGTGAGATCTCCAGGTACCACATCTTTGAGGCCATGGTTTGATGGTCTAGATGTTATCAGTTTTAGGGTTTGGCATAGGTTAAAATACTTACTTGCCTCTTTATCAAGGATGTCCTAGGGATGTGGGCATGAATGCTCTGATAGGTTTTTCCTGTTTCGCTGACTCCAAACTTCTCTAAGAAGCAAAGACCCGTCTTTTTAATACCACTATTTTTGCTGAGAGTGTATGACTACAAGACACGGAACCCCACGGTCTATGAAGGATCAAAGATGAGTATCTACTTAGGGTAATGGAGAGAGGCAAGGTGGGTATGAGAAGGCAGCAGCATCTTGTGACCCATGAAGAAGGACTTGGAAGATGATCCATTGTGAAAGAAGTCAAGAGAGTGTGTGGAAGAAAAAGAAAATGGTCTGGTCCCCCAGCAAGGATGAAGAAAGGAGAGGTGACTAACCCAGGGCTCAAGCCAGTTCCTAGAAGCCTTAGGAGCAGTGGAGGAAGCCTCCAGGCTGTTGGGCGGATGCTTTGTGGCACAAGTCTCATGGGACAGGAACGCTCACATTGGAAGGCTTGTAGTGTTGTGTGTCTGAATGGAAGAAGCAGTAAGGAATCAGCCAGAAAGACTCAGGTTCAGTTTATCCCACTGGCATATACTGACTGAGTGACCCTGCTCAGTCACTAAATCTCGCAGTGCCCAAGGCGGCTGCTTCAGAAATGTTGACTGATTCGAGTAGGAGAGGAGATGCCAACCTGCACTGGTGGAGGTAGTCTGCCATCTGTCTGTCCCCTTCCCCACCCCCCCCATTCCCACCTCCGAGACCTTCCTAGGTCAATGAAATCACAGGGCCAGTCTCTATCTTTTTATTCTAATATGTTTTACATATAATCTCTATTAAATATGTCTTCTCCCCTGAGAAGACTTGAGGCCCTTTGAGGGAAGGACTATGTCCCTGAGGCCTGACACATAGTAGGAGCTTCTTGTTGAGTCATTTCCATCCTGTCCAATTCTTCATGAGTCCATTTGGGCTTTTCTTGGCAAAGACACTGAGAGGTTTGCCATTTCCTTCTCCAGTTCATTTGACAGATGAGGAAACCGAGGCAAACAAGCTGAAGTGACTTTCCCAGGGTCACACTGCTAGTATGTGTCTGAGGCCAGATTTGAACTCAGGTCTTCCTGAGTCCAGGCTTGGCATTCTATTCTTGGAGCCACCTAGCTGCCCCTTAGAGGAGGTGCTTATTTCCCAGTCCTCAGACAGCAGGCAAAGTTTTTGGGCCACTCTTGGAAGCCTTTCTAGGGTCCTCGGAAGACCAGCTAGAAGTTGTGCTCCCTAGGACAGATAGCCTTCCAGAAGCCCAGGCCGCCTCCTGCTGAAGGGCAGAGACTGATTTCTCACTAGGCAGGTGGCATGTCTGGCTCTGAGGCAGCAACAGTTCCCTGCTCTTATACAGACTGCCTTTTGGACCAGAGTTGGTGACATAAGGCTGGTGTTGAGTAAAGTCCCCCTTGAGGCTGCAATGGCGTCCAACGCTTGGCTAAGCTTCAGCCTCTCGATTTGGTTCAGAGGCCCGGGAGCCAGGAGAGGCTCAGAGCCTCAGTCCTGGGTGGGCGTCTCCTCCCTTCACATTCCCTTTTAATCCCTTTCTAGGCATCCTGAGGTTTCTGGAGAAGTCTGAGGCAAGGGTGAATGAAGAAGCTGGACTTGGTCTCCCGGCTTTTTGGGTTTAGGAGCTAATTTTAGCTGGTGTGCTAGAAGCTTCCCTCGTTCTGATTGGCAGACAGGCACCTGGCACAAGGTAGAAGCCTAGGTAAGGTTTGTGTCATGAGAACGTTGACTGATGATAGAATCAATAGGGGAGGGTAGCCGGCTGCCTTCAATTCCGTGAGCATTTATTGAGTACTGATTGTTTTCTAGGCTTCTTGGGTACAGAGAGAGATGAAACCGTTCCTGCCCTATTTATGTGACCTTATTAGCTGAGTGGCCATGGGGAGTCCTTCCTAGCTGCTCTCAGCCTTGGTTTCCCCATTTGTAAAATAGGAAGAATTATAACACCTCCCTTCCAGGGTTGTTGGGAGGCTCAAATGAGATCCCATCAAGAGCCATGCAAACCTTAAAGGGCCCTGCAAACATTAGTTGCCATCATCATTTGTGTGTTTTGATGCCAATAATTCCTTGTGGGAAGTTCCTGTCAGGTTGCATAGAAGAGAATTTCAACCTCAGTCAAGGAGGGGATGGGTGACCTCATCTGGTGCAGCCTATTCTGCCCATCATGGTCCTTTTTCCAGGTTTGCCGGTTCCTTCCACTTTGAACGGAGGCTGAGGCTGTGGATTTGTCTTTCTTGGTGTCTCGGGCACCCTCCATTGTGGCTGTCTCTTGTCCAGTGCTCTAGTGACCTTCTTGTAAAACCCCAAGGCACCCACCAAGACATCACCCTAATGGAGAGGACAGAGGCCTCCCTGCTTGGAAGGAGTTTGCCATATTGCCCCTCATAGCTGCCTTAGAGCAGCACTGTGTTCGCTTTAGAGGCTTAATGGCCAACATTTTTTCCTAAGTTCATTGAAGCCAAAGAAGAAGCAAGCTTTTTGTGCTCTGTGGTAATTCTCCTTCCAGGAGGTGCCCACATTCCTGGGGAATGGTCAAAATATGTTCTGGGGCTAGGGAGGCTGCTATGGGACTCCTCAGCGTTCCTGCCTTGAAACTTAAAGATGACTGCCATTGGAAAGCGCAGCCTCAGCATGAGGCCTTGGCTATCTTTGCAGACCCTTTCTGCTGCTCCTTGAAGAAAAATCATCAAGGCTTTTCAAGCTTCAGTATTAAGTACTTACCTTCTGGTGGGGCTAGGGGGAAGGTGCCAGACATAGGAGGAGGCAGAAGCACTGGCAAGTAAAGAGCTGGGGCCTCTGGAGTGGCTGCCTAGGCGGTGGTGGGCCCCAGCAGGGCCTGGAAGCTGAGAGCTGGGGAATAGAAGGTGTTGATTAGCAGAAACACCTTCCCAGGACAGTTGGGCATTTTGGGAGCCAGCTGCACAAGAGGCTGTAGAGGGAGAAGGGGTTCTATGCAGCAGGCGGCTTACATTGGAAGATGACATCATGGGCTTTTCTTTGTGGTTGGGGAAGCCCTTAGCATCAGCTCCCAGAAGGTGCCTGTGGGGAAGGTGTGGGCAGGGCTGGGGGAAGCTAGGCACCAGGACTCTGGAAGCCCCTCAAGGGCAGCATGCTGATCTCTGTTCCCTGGAGCCTCGGACTCATGTTCTTGCATCACTGGATTTGCTGGGTTTGAATTTCCTGCTGGGAAGCTTGCTGGGAGCTCTGTATCTTATGACTTGTAATTTCTTTACCTGACAGTCAGGTAGAGTTGAAACTTCAGTGGGTAAGCAATGAGGAGACAGCTTAGAGATTTGGGGGCATCGGAGCACTGTGAAGGGAAAGGTGGTGGAAGGATAGTTTGGAGGGGAGGCCGATGGTCTGGGCACAGGGAGCTGTGGAGACCTGGGCTAGTGAAGGAAGCAGGGGTGGAGGCCCGGAAGGAAGGCCAGAGGCCATTTGGAGCCTGAGGGCCTGGATTTATCTGAGAGCCCAGAAGCCAGCCCCCTTCCAGGCACAGGGAGACCTCCCTCTCTCTCTCTCAACTTGTTTCCTTCAAAATACACTTGGGAACAGGAAAAGGAGGGAAGCTTGCCTTTCACTTAGGTTTAAGGAACGCTTGTTTGGGTTAAATAAAGACAATTTCTGGTCGTTTGTTGGTGTATGGCATGGAGACTATGGCATGGAGATGGTGCTACTTCTAAAGCAAGAAACAGATGCCTGCCCCACCCCCCTGGGAGACCTCCCATGGCAGGAAGTCAGGCTGCCTGGAGCATCCCAGACACCACTCTGGTGGGCCTTGGGCAAATCGGAGCCACATTCTGGTGGAAATGGCCTCGAACTCTTTCATGGCAAATCAGCTTCGCTCTCTCCGTTTTAAAGGGAGAGACGCTGAAGCTTGGAATTGAAGGGCCCTGGGCCCAAGGTGCCCCAGGCAGAGGGCCTCAGGATCCTGATCACTTTCTGATAATCATTGCACTCCCCCCTCCCCCATGCATTTAAACACCTTTCCCAAAGGTGCTGGACCTTTTGTTGAGAACACCGAAGGGAAGGTATACTTTGCAGGTGAAACAGCACGGGTCAGCATTGAATGGCCTTGCAACGGAGGTGTTGGTCTGGAGGCCGCTCCAAGAGACCTGCCTCTGCCTGACTTTTATCTAGGCCTAGCATGGAGGCTGCTGCTCTCCACACATCAGATGCTGCTTAACACCAGCATGAAGGTAATGTTGAAATATCACAGGTTGCCCCAGATGTTGAGCGTGTTCGCTCTCAAAAGGACCTTGGAAGGCAGGTCGTTCAACCTCCTTGCTTTATTGCTGTGGCCCAAAAAGGGCCCCACACACAGAAATGCTAGTTGTTGTTGTCATGATGGTTATTATTAGAAGAGAAGTGTCTGGCAGGCCAGCAAAGAGCGGCAGGCAGGAAGTCCTGTTGGAAGGCCTCGGAGCCATGAAGGCCAGCCATGGGAGGAGGAGGGCCATGGCATCTGTCTGGTTTACTTTTTTAAACCTGGGAATATTGAGTGTGCCCATGTGGAATCGATGTCATAAACTTTCAACAAAGCTTCCCCTTCCTGTAAGGTGGGGCTTCTTTACCTTTCTGGGCATCCTGGACCCCTTTCTTCAGCACTGCGTTTTTAAATTATTGTGATTTAAATTGATTTAAATAGATTGACATAAAGCTATTGTTTTACTGTCCAGGTTCAAGAAAGTCTCCCCCTGGACCCCAGGTTAGGACTCTCTGCTGCAGTGCCTTGGGCTGCTGGGGGCTTGAGGTGTCTGTTCATGGCTCCCTTCTTGTATTGGCTCTTCCAGCTCGGCATGGTTCAGCAGTTTGACCATGATAGAAGACAAACACGTTCACGCTGTTGACAAGGTTGATTCCTGTAGAACCTGGGGATCTCCCTCAGATCTGTGCTTCCCCATGGCTCTCACTGCACCCCTTGGTCCTGCTGTTGGTCCACTTCCTCTTACCCTAATCCAGGAGGCCCAGTTCAAGAAGATTGAGGCTGGATCATAACTGAACTAATTTAATCAATTCCTTGTACTTTCTGTTTGCTGACGGAGGAGGACGAGGAAGGCACTGTTTATTGACCGTCTTTGCTTCCTGTGACAGGATGGAATCTGCCTCGTGGCTTTTAGGACAGCGGGGAGAAATGTGGTTCCCACTTGTAGTGGTCCTGGCCGGCTGGGCACAGTCGAGGGCATGACTAGTAGTTGTATTCATTCATTCAGCAAACATGTAGAAGTTACCTGAGTCACTGTCACTCTAACAAGTTACAGTTTAACTGCCTTTTATTCTGTGGATGGACTGAGGGCTTAGAACCCTGCTTCTTCTGTTCTGGGTGAGAGTCTCCCTTCTTTTAGGAATTGTTACTGTCAGGCCTCGCAGCAGCAGCAGCCCTCTGTTTTTCTTGGGGAGATCCATGTATTCTCTTGCTTTGCCAGCCAGAAGCAGACCTCTGTAGGCATGAGTAAGGTCAGGGAGGTCACAGGTTTGTACTGTTGAATGGGCCAGTATATGGGAAGTAGGGGGACACGAGGGAACTGGGCAGCCCAGATCCTGGAGTGATGGGAGATAGACCTAGATTTGTGGGGAATTCTTTCTCTGCTCTTTGACACTAAGGTCATTGTAGTCACTGTTTCACATTGTTTCTGGACATTCTCTGCTCGCTCTTGCTAGAAGGTCTTCTGTTCTGCTTCTCCCCACCCCCATCCTTCCCTTTCCTTCTTGCAATGCTGTAGCCAAGTATTGTGGGGAGCAGAATCCTCCTGAGGCCAAGCTTCCAAAACCCATGTGACGCCTCAGATGAGCTTTCCAGCCTCTTTGAGGCTTAGATCATAATGGGCAGTGGGAAGAGGTTTGCATTTTGCTTAGTCTCTGCCCACGTGCAGGTATTTCCAGGAATTTAATATGCACATCAACAGTCTGGAAGTGAGCATACTTCATCCACCCGGGCACTTTGGAGACCTGTTCTCTGAAAATATGTCTCCAATGCCATTAGACCATTAGGCGGCTCCAGTGTAGATGAGGAGGGCAGTGTGGGGAGCTGGGCTTCTCCTGGGCTGGGTGCTTCTGGTGGGGGGAATGGCAGGGATCTGGGGACTTGGGGACCTGACTCTCCAGCTGCCTGCTTGGTATGCCTCTCTGCCACTTGCCTTGTTTCCTGGTATAGTTAGTCATGTATGGCCTGTCTCCACCAACATAGAAAAGAATCCAGAACCCAATTAGGCCAGTCCCTTCATTTATAAAGGTGGATGCTGAAGCCCAGAGAAGGAACATGGCCTGAGAAGAAATCAGGCTTCTGGGCATGGCCGAGATCAGTAGGTCCCACTGGGCACCTCTGGGGCCTTGCAGGCATTATTATAGGAAATAGCAGAACTGAAGGCTGAGTGGGGGAAGGTATTTGCTCACCAGAAATAGAAGATAAGCCATTTTTTGAGATGCCCGTTTCTTTTGGAAGTCCAGTGTTGGCCAGTAGAAGAGGCCCTCACTCTTCTGGGAGCAGGAGTGTTTCTCATCTTTCCCTGCTAGTCTCCCTAATACTTTCAGTTGAATTGGGCCCTAGTTGAGTAGGGAGGTGGGTTTTATGGTTATTGCTCCTTTTAAATCTCTTGGGAAAGACAGCCAGTGGCCAGTTGGTAACATTAGGCCTTGCCCTCCTATTGCCATACTCTTTAGGTTTTTTATTAATGTCCTGACTTGGTGAGTCTGGGGAGAATCTACGGTTGTACATGTGGAGGTGTGCTAGGCCAGCCCATTACGTGTGAGCCATCTCCCAGCGCTCAGATGAATTCTGCCCTGAGGAGTTTCTTTTTGAAAGTTGCTCTCGTTTGCCACAAGACGTCTGCTCATATGGCTTCTCCCTCCATGCTGGGTTCTCATTTCTCAGAAATTAATCATCCCAACAATATTCTTCCCGTGCCAGCATAGCCAGCCATACGGAGAGAACCCCATAAACTGTAAAAAGGTCCATTGGCTTTTATCTGGAGTGGACGAGACCCGCAGAATTGGAGCTCAGCTTTTTGCTTCTTTGACAGTTTGACCTATGGTGTCGGCAGCTCCAATAAAATCGAGTCCGAGGGGCTCGGCTGACTGCATTTCTTATCGCCTTCTCCTGGCAGGCCAAGGGCAGGTTAAAAATGTGTGTGTCTGAGGCACAGTGGCCCCCCTGCGCTTTCCTTTCTGGAGGCTGACAGGGTAACCACAGATATTTTTACCAAGTGTGGTTGGTTTGGACTTCATCCCCACCTGGGACTTGGGCTTTGGTTTCTGGAGGCTTCAGAGGAGTTGGCATGAGAGGGCAAGGAGAAGGGAGTGGGCATTTAGAGGCTGCTGGGTGACTGACTTGGCGCCAAGCACTTTTACAGAGCTCTTATTAATCCTCACAGCAGCCCTGGGAGGTGGGCGCTACTTCCACTTTACAGGGGACACAGAGGCAGAGAGGTTAGAGTGACAGGATTACCCAGCTAGCAGATGAGTGAGGTTGGATTCGAACTCGGATCTTCTGCACGTCAGACCTTCACTCCTCCTGTGTTCCTAAGCTCTTTACCCACTCTCTGATAGGCTGGGGTTACAGATAGCTTTATGTCTGTGGGGGATGCTTAGGATCAGAAGATTCTTGTATCCTTCTAAGTGTCTCACTCGGCTTGTGCTTTGAAGAATATAGGCCTTTTAAAAAAGAAGTTGTATGAGCAGAGACTGATTAGGAAGGAGCTCCTGAGGTAACATCTGCCAACATCTGGGCTAGACCTGCTCTTGGCCCACTCCCTCCTCCCCCGTTCATTTTAGTGGTGGAGGGAACTGAGGTGGGAAAGGCCAAGTGACCTGAAGTCACATGGGTGGTCAGGATTCAAACCCCGGCCCTCTTGGTTGTAAATCCGGCACTCTTCCGCTGTCCCCCTCCCCAAGTTGCTTTCTGTTTCTTATTCCTGTGTGCCTGCTGCCTCTTTCTCCCTACAGTAGTAAGTGAGCTCTCTGAGGTCCGTCCCCCCCGCCCCCCACATGGTAGGTGCTTGACGAATGCTTTGTTGACTTGAACCAGATTTCTCATTCTCCCCCAGAGTCATAACCAAGTAGAGGAGAGTTCTTAAAATGTTAGGATGGGCTGCTTTGGTTGGTTTTTCTTCAGTCAGGTGTCCACCGGTGTGATCTTCCTCAGGAGTGAAGATTGGTCATTTAGAATGTCCCTTATCTGAAAAAGGCCAAAAATGGACTCCGGTGTTGGTTGTCATTAGTGAGACAGGAGTTGAGGACTGAAGCCCCTTGCCCTGGGGGAGAGTGAGTGATGGCCTGCAGATTGTGGGCCTGATCTGCTTCTGTATCTTGTCCAAAGGTAGGTGTGCCTTAGGACTAGCTGGCAGGACTGATGGCCTTTGTCATCAGCTGGCCCTTGTGTGAAAGGAAGCTCCTTGGTAGCTAAAGCCTGCAGTCCCCCGGGCTCCCTTTCAGCTCTGAATCCATGGTACCTAGACAGACTCTGCTTGCCTTCCTCCCTCTGAAGCCCCTGGTCCATCTCCCCCTTTGAAAGTGGCTCTCTTCTCAGCCTCAGGGATGGAGGGTGGCCTCTGTAGTGGGCTGGCTGACTTTGGGCTTTGCCTCTCAGAGCAGGGGTCCTGGTTGGTAAGATAGAGGTACCACAGGTGCTGCCTGCTTCTCAGGGTGGTGTGAAGAAAACACTGTCTCCTCAGAGCATGAGCTAAAGGTGGATACTCAAATCATTCCTTGTTTTTGCCCTAGCACTGCAAAGATGGCCTGGTCATCTTCAGAGGCAGGGCCAAGCAGTGGGCAGTTTGGTGGAATGGGAGGAGCAGGGGCCTGGATGCCATTCAGTGCACTTTGCCTCTTGCTGGCTGGGCAAGTTTCGATCTGTTGGATGAGGTCTCCAGAGCCACTTTTACCTGAATTCCTTGGCTGGGTTATTTGACTTGGGAGGAGGGAAATGCCATTCACTCATTTTTTTATCCGACAAACACTTGTTGAAGGCCTACTGTGTGAAGACCCTGAACTAGATAGACCCTAGAGGAGTGAGACAAGCACCCACCTAAAACTGGGAGCCGGAGAGATGCCTCTCAGCTCTATTTGCAGCTCTTGGCTCTAGCCCGAATTCTCTGGCTAGTTGCCTATTGAAGGCCCCGCCATCATCATCCCAGGTTCCTTAGAGTGCTCCAAGCCTCTTCCCGCTTCCTCAGCACCACTGTCCCTTCACGTACCAGGAGCTGCCAAGTCTGATCCTTTCTATTGCCCCTCCAGACATCTCACCCTGCTTGTAGGCCTCCCCTCTAGACAAGTCAACAAGCCTTTACTAAATGCTTACACCAATGATTCTCACATCTCCTTCTCCAGCCCTGACCTCTGTGCTGATCTGCTGCATGTCTGACACCTTGACCTGGATGGCCCCTCCAAAGCTGAACTCACTGTTTTCTCCAAGCCTGCTTTTCCTCGAACTTCCCTGTTGCCATTCAGGGGGAACAACCCTCCTTCCAGTCAGTCATTGAGGCATGTAGCTTGTCACCTCCAGCTTCTCACTCATCCCAGCACCCTCCAGCATCCAGCCCGCTGCCAAGTGCGGTCACCTTGACCTTAGCAATAAACAACTTGTCTACAATGGAGCTGCTCTTGGCGTGCGGGGCTCAGTTTCCCCAGTGCCCTCCAGGATCAAATAGAAAATCCTTTGTTTGATGGTCAAAGCCCTGCAGACCTGCCCATCAACCCTTCCCAGGCTTCTTCCGCCTTATCCCTCCACCTCCCCACCCTCCCCTGACCTTGCAGTCCAGTGACTCCAGACCAGGATCCAGGTCTGGAATCTCTCCCAGCTCTCATTAAGACCTTCACTGCTACACTCTCAGCCTACTGAATCTCCCCTCCCCAGGCCACCTGTAAATAGCTCCTTTCTTTGTTTCTGTCATTGGAGGGTCAGCCTGCTGTCTAAAGATGGATTTAAGTCCTGGCAGGTATGGGGGCACATTCCGGGGGTGTTAGAAACCAGAGATGTTTGCTTTTCCCACAGCTGCCTGGTTGTGATGAGTAGAGCACAGATCTGACCATGGTACTCCCCCCTCAAAAAGTGGCCTCTAGGACAGAATAGCAGCCCCTCAGGTGGGCAGTGAAGCCCCTCTGGCCAGGGCTCCCACCTTCCCAGGTGGGTTTCCTCCTCCTCCTTATGCCCAGCCTCTGGCCCCTAGGCTTGGAAGGTGTTCTCTCCTCTTGGAAGCCCTCCTGGATTCCTTTGAAGCCTTGGTCAGGTGCTGCTGCCTCCATGACACTCAGCCTCCCTTCTCACACTGTCTCTTCCCCAGGGCAGCAGCAGGTCCTTTTTCTTACTGCAGCCTGAGGCTCCCTCCTTTTTGAAGGCCCCGTCACCCCGTTGACTCACTGACCTTGCAGGCCACAGAGATGCCCTGGTCTTTTTCAGATAAAATTGTCGGTGCAGGTGCTGGCCTGGTAACATGCTTGGCCAGGGTTGGCAGGGCCTAGCATTCTCAGACATGAGAGCGGGCCTTGAGTGGGAGACCTCTTGGATTTTTACAGCCATTTTTGTTTTCATATTTTAGAAAGAGCCCGTAGAGTTTCCAAGAGGTGCTATTTTAGCTGCGCTTTGTGGGAAGGAGTAAGTAAGCCTTGAAGGGGTGGGGAACCTGTGGGCTCGAGGTCACATGTGGCCCTCTAGGCCCTCAAGTGCAGCCCTTTGACTGAATCCAGACTTCCCAGAACAAATCCCCTTCATAAAAGGATTTGATCTGTGAAACTTGGACTCAGTCAAAAGGCCCCACCCAAGGACCCAGAAGGCCACAGGTGGCCTTGAGCCCCGCAGGTTCCCCACCCCCAACCCCTCTCACTGTAAGGATTGTGCAGTTGAAGTCAAGGTGAAAGTGGAGTGGGTTGTTCAGCTGCTTTTCAGTCATGTCTGGCTCCTTGTGGCTCCATTTGGGGCTTTCTTGTCAGAGATTCTGGAGTGCTTTGCCATTTCCTTTCTGGCTCATTTTGTAGTGAGGAAACTGAGGCAAAAACAAGTTTAAGTGATTTGGCCAAGGTCACACAACTAATAAGTGTGAGGCTGGATTTGAACTCGGGTCATCCTGACTGCAGGCCTGGTGCTCTGTGTACTGTACCACTGTTTGCCTTGGAAGCAGAGTACATCACAGGTTCTTCGATTAAAACTGTGATCCCAGATGATCTAAAGAGTGAGTCTAGTCCAACACAGATGAGTAGGGGGTTGTTCCACCTTCGTTCTTGAAGAGGACTGATGACATCGTGTCTTGATTTACAAGTGAATTGGATTTAAGTGAGGCCAGCTAAGCAGAGCCATCAGGGGGCATTGGGAGACCTTGGCCTTTTTAAGCTGAGATCTTTCCCAGGTCTCTGTGTGGGACAACAGGGTAGGTAAGAATTGAGACACAAGATGGCCTAGTTTGCCTTCACAAAAGAATCATTCTGGAAGGGAAGGACCCTCAGAGTTTCTTGCCAAAACAAATGAGTAAACTGAGGCCCAGAGGATGAATCCTCAGAAGGGATTTCCGCAAGGTCACACAGGAAGTAGTTCAGCCATGATTCAAACCCAAGGCTTTTCCTCTTGCCTCCAATCTAGAGTTCTTTCCACTACACTTCCTTCCTGCCATTGTTCAGGGAACCGTGAGGGGTCCACTTTGGCTGGGACATCATGCACATATAGAAAGACATAGTGGGAGTTTGGGCTAAGTTTGTGTGATCACTGAGTGTGAAGGGCTGCAAGGCATTTTTGGCTTAGGCCACTGGGGACTGTGCTCTGCCTGGCAGGCTAAAGAATCCTAGAAGTTTAGGCTGGAGGGGGCCCCGGAAAACATCTGCTCTAGCCCCTTTATTTTGCAGATGTAGAAACTGAGGCCCAGACAGAGGTCATGCACAGTGGTGGATCTTGGGAGTAGTCAGAAGGTTATTGTTGTTGTGGGGAATGTCCTGCTGAGAGGTTTGCCCCTTAAGGGGAGCTTGACTGGGGGCCTGGGGAGAGGCTGTGCATTGTGTAATGCCCAATGGAAGGCTCTGGCGTGCATCTATAGATAGTAGGAGTACCCTGGTGCCTGCCCTTGCTAGGTGCTTTCTTTGGGGGGAGTTGTCGGCTTCTTGGAGTCCTCTCTTTAGGAAAAAGCAGAGAGATGAGAGCATCTCAGTGGGCTTCTGTGGATGGACAGTTTGCTGGGCAGATGGCCCAGGAGACAGTTCCTTGATAAGGCCGGGCCTCCCAGGGAGCCTGTCCCTCTCCCATTCCTCAGGAATTCATTTCTCTCAGTGGCATTTTCTTTCTTCAAGAAACTTGAATGTTTTCTTCCTAGCTGAAGGGAAGATGACCAGGGTAATGTTTCTAATCATTTCTCAGTGGCCGTGCTGCTGCGCCCGCCCCCCCCCCCCCAGTGGCCTGAGGGCGGGGCTGAGGATCAGAAGCTTACTTACCCCTTCCTGCTCTCTCCAAGGCGCCTCCACCTGTGAATCCACTGAGCTCAGGCTTCCATTGTTGCCCTGGACGTGGCAGGAAAGGGACGGGGAGGAAGTGGGGGTTGGAGAGGGAAGTGGTTTTGTTTGGAAAACCCTCTTGTCCCTGGTGAGTGTACATAGAGGTTCTGTGCAGACATCCAGCACAAATCCAGATTCCGTGCTGAAAAATGAAGTGTTCTTGAGTGCCCCTGGCCAGCTGCCTCACCTCACTGGCTGCTATGCACAGGAGCAGGAGCCAAGTGGTTGCCGTTGTCGGGGTTTTGTTGTTTGGTTGGGAGACAGGCACTGTTTTCCTAAAAATGCAAGGTCCTCGGGGAGCCCTTGGAATTTGTAGGCCTCTCCTCTGCCAGTAGACTTGTATTATTTTTGTCTTAATAAGAAGAGCTGGCATTTATCAAGCACTTTGCGGGCTGTGCTTGATGAATGTTCTCTCATTTAGTGCTCACGGTAACCGTGGGAGATAGGTGCTGCTATTCATCCCACTTTGCAGATGAGGAAACTGAGACTAAAGCAATATTAAGTCACTCAGCTAGAAAGGCCATGTTCATCCACTTCTCTTTGGATTTTTTAGGCTTCTCTTGCCTTTTGCTTCTTATTCTTCTAGGCCTGTTAAAATCGAACTCCAGGTGTGCCTTCTTCTGTTTGTGGCCTCTCACAGCCACTCACAAGGCTTGTGGCCCAGAGACCATCCATGGCCATAGAGCCACAGAGTGCCTGGGTCTGCTTTGGGACCCAGTGCATCATGGGTCGTGCTTGACTTCTTTCTATCTGAAAAGGGAAAATCATTTCAAGCATCAGTGTGATAAGGAGATGATTTACAGGGACTTATGTTTTCTAAGGGATTTTTTTTTTAATTTCGTAGCGTAATCAGGTTCATAGTAAGAAACTACAGACATCACAACAACTTGTCAGTTACTAACCGTGCTGTGTTTCAAGGCCTCTGAAGGAGTGTATAGAGTATTACTGAAGTTCAGTGGTAAGGAGGGGAGGCAACGGCCTCATGATGGATGTTCTGTCCATATCTGTATTCGTTCAGCCCAGGGTTCCGCAGCTGATGATGACCCACTTGTTTGCTGGGCATTTGTCCCTTCAGCTGTTCTCCAAGCTTGGGCCAGTTACGTGGTTTCCACTTTTTTCTTTTGTATATATTACAGCAGTGAGAACCTTGGAACAAAATGCTGTTTTTAATGACAGTGCAGACATGAAGAGAAGCTGCTTGGGTGCCTCCTGTGACTGATAATGTATTTCTGAACAGAACCATATGGTTGGGGGGTGGTCCCCCCCACATTTCAGAAATAGTTGAAGTTAGAAAGAGGCCTCAGGAGTCACCCAGTCCAAGCCATTCCCAAATAGGAATCTCTGCCAGAGCACAAGCTGACAAGTGGTCAGTCAGTCACCCAACCTTGGCTTGGGACAGCGAGCCAACTCCATCCCCATTTGATGCAGACACAAGCTCCCATTGAGGGGTAGTTCTTCAAAGCCTGAGTCTGCCTCTCTACAACGCCCCGGCCATTGTTCTTTGTTCTGCACCTGGGGGCCAATCATCAACTGGCAATGATTAAGGGCCCTGCTAGGCTCAGACCACCCTAAATGGGGCCCTATCCCTGACCTCTTGGAGCTTGGGGGTGGAGAGGAGATAATTAGCCAAGGGAAGACACCAGAATTAAGAGGGCTTTGGAAAGGCTTCCTGGAGAAAGTGGGATTTTAGTTGGGATTTAATGGAAGCCAGGGAGGTCAGTAGGTGGAGAGGTGGAAGGAGAGTGTTGCAAGCATGGGGGACAGTCAGAAAATATCTGGGCCCCAGAGGTGGAGTGTCTTGTTCAGGGCATAGCTGGGAAGCCAGTGTCACCAGATTGAAGAGAACATGGCAGGGGAAATAGGTGTAAGAAGAAAACTAGAAAGGGAGGAGGGGCCTGGGTTATAAAGGACTCTGCCAAACATTTTGTATTTGATTTTGGAAGTGATGGGGACCTACTAGAGTTGATTGAGTAGGAGGTGACATGGTCAGACCTGAGCTTTAGGAAAATCACTTTGGTGGTGGAATGGAGTGGAGCAGGGAGGGACTTGTGGAAGAGACCAACCAGCAGCCTCTTGCAGTAATGCTGGCGTGACGTGTTGAGAGTCTGCACCAGGGAGGGTGGCAGCCCAAAGGAGAGATATCCCAAAGGTGAGACCAGCAGGTCTTAGCACCATATTGGATGTGGACGGTGAGAGAGAGAGGAGTCCTACTGGCTCTAAGGCTGGAAGGGCTATGCCAGGGACCGCCTCTGAATCCCTGAGAAGAGTCCTCATCTCCCCTGCTCATTCTCCTGTTTAGGCTCAGCCCCCTGCCTTTTTTGAAATTATACAGGATGTGATTCCAAGAGGGGTCACATAGAAACCAAGGGAAGAGTTCCAGCAAGAGGCTGTTCTCTGCCTCATTTCTTACCTAGCCTTAATCACTGAATGGGCTTTGCCTCAGTCACACTGAGACCTGTTAAGGACCTCAGCTTGAAATGGCCAAGGTCCCCACTGCATCAGAGCCATCTCTGGTGGTCCTGATCTGTATCTGGACCCAGATAGTTCTGGAGGAGAGAGCGAGGCTAGTGACTTTGCACAGCCTTACCTCACTTAAATCCAATTCATTGGCATGGTATGTGGGATGAAAGACCCTCACCAGTTAAAAGTTAATAAGGAGCCATCTCAGGGTGGGAACAGAAATAAATTTTATTCAGTTCTCGAGAATTGGGCGCCCTCTGCTAGCACAGAGCAGAACCAGCAAAGGAGGCACTTTACAAGGGGCAGAGCACCAATAATTATACCTAACACGAGAATTCCCGCCCACCTCTGACCCTTCTCACCATTGGCTGGGAGGGGGGCTTACAATCTGAGCACAAAAACTAGACAACTGGGAAATCGAGGCACAGAAACTCCAATTCCCATTCCCTTAGTTAATGATTACAACTGAGGTGACATCTATAAATTTGAAGAAGGAGACTAGGATAAGGGGAGAGGGAGACCTCTATTCTTCTACAGTACTTTTACAGTAAAGGAAAGCAGGTCACAGTGACCCTATCCTTACTGAGCAAATCTTTAAACCAGAACCAGAAGAAAGAACAAAAAGTTTCAAGGTAAACTTTCCTGGAGGCTGAGCCATCAGACTCTTGCGGCCTCAGAATTTTTTTTCACTTCCCTATTTCTTGATTTTTAAACATTTCTTAGTATAGATATAGATACATATTTATACATATCTTCCCTGTGAGGTCTTCACATTTTATTTACCTCACATAGTGGCATCACCCCCCCCCCCCCCCCCCCCCCCCCCCCCCCCCCCCCCCCCCCCCCCCCCCCCCCGATTTCATGGGCTGGCCTCCTCGGAGAAGAGTGTTGTGGAGTGTTCTGTGAGGAGGCAGAGTGGTGGCCAAGGCTCTGGGACCCATCTCTGGCTCTGCCGTTGGATTTGTGACTTGGATGAAACTGTAGCTGGCATGTGCTTGTTTTTTGCAAATGTCAGGCCTTTGGGAGGGGCAGCTAGGCTGGAAGATCTCCAGTGGGTCCAACGAGATGAAACTGAATGGAGATAAACGTGAAGTTTGACGCCTTTTGAGGGTTTCTTTAAGAAGACTCTGAACTGGACAGAGACCGTTGAAGAGCCTTTCCACATTTGAGACAGAGTAGATGAGATTGGTTCACAAAGTCTGCAAGCCTGGAGCTTCTTCTCCCTCCAAGGATCCAACAGATGGAATGCATTAGTGGCTTAGCTGGCACGCTTCTGCTCCCTGCTGCCTGTCTTTCTCTTCTCACCTATACAGTTTTTAAAAGGCTTTAGTGATCACTCTCCTCCGCCTCACCTTTTGTGAACCTCTTGCTAGCCCACCTATTCCTTCCCGTCCTGCCCCAAAAAATTTTAAAGAAAGAAAACAGAGGTCCTTGCACCATGCACATAGACAGTCAAGCAAATGGGATGCCCACGTGGGCCTCAGCCAAAGCGTCTGCCCGTCATCTGTGAGGACATGGGGGACATGTTCCCTCCACCCCTGTCCTCTGGCATTCTGGTAAAAATCAGAGTTTCACGTTTTTCCCTTGTTTTTCTTTACTCATTCATTGCTATTGTACAAAACATTCTCTGGGTTCTTTCTGCTTGCTTGCACTCTACAGCAGTTCACAAAGTCTCCTCAGGGTTTTCAGAAAGTGTACCTTTTGTCATGGATGACAAAGGAGCCTAGGACATTGGCACACCACAACTTGTCTAGTTATTCCCCAAGAAATGGGTGCTCCCTTAGTTTCCAGCTTTTCACCACCACAAAGAACTGCTAGGAATATTTTCATTCATGACTGTGGTCTCCTGGGTATCGATGTCCGTTTTTGTCATTATTGCTTAGAAGATTATTTTCAGTTGTAGCATAAGGGAATTGTGGTTAGATAATGGTGACCATGGACAGAGATGGGGGGGGGGGCTCACCGTGAATGAGCACTCTGATGTGGTAGTCACCCGACCGGGCCATCCCAGGCTAAGGGGCATTGCTCACGGGTTTGCTCTACTTTGCCCCAGGCAACACATTTTAGTCCCATCACAACCAACTGGGATGTGCTGGGCGTCCTTGATGAAATTGGGAATCGGTCAGAAGCTTAGAGCAGGCAGATTAATGTCGGTTGGCGCTGGACAAGTCAGGCTGGGGATTACTGAGAGGCAATGAGGAGCCACGGAAGGCTTTGGAGCAGGGCAAGGGTGTTGAGATTCACTCTGGCAGCTTTGTGGAGGACAAATTAGAGACTACAGCCAACATAATTATCCCAGTCTGGGTCAAGCTTGACCCAGTGGGAGGGGAGAGGTGTTGGCTCTGATTGACCTTTCACTTTGTGCTCCAGGCTCTCCGACTTGCTGCTGCCAAAGTCATTGTCTAATCATGTGACTTCCCTCTTCAGTCAGCTCCAGGGGCTCCCGGTCCCTTCAGGATCCCTCCAGGATCATCTGGGAAATCCTCTGGTTTTGTTCAAGCCTTGTCTCCAGCCCTGTCTTCTCTCTGTTCCTCCCACACAGCTCTGCCTCTCAGCAGCTGCGTTTTGAACTGGTGTCTCCCTATCACCCCGACGCGTACACCTGGGATGCACCCTTCCCTTCTCCTCCTCCCCTCTCTTCCTCCTCCTCCTCCCCTCTCCTCCTCCTCTCTTCCTTTCTTCTTTCAAGACTTTAACATTGTCTTCTGCCTGCATGAGCCTCTGCTGATTTGCCCTCCTCTGAGCCTCCCCAGTGATTCTGTGTTTGTCATTATATTCACTTAATCCTGTGTAGTTGTGCATGTTGTCACCCCCTGCGCCCCTCTCCCTTTCGAATGTAAGTCCTAATGAGTCCGGTTTGATTATATGCAGATAATACCTTTTTGAAACTGATGGTGGGGATTTACTTCATACACCTATTGGTGACAGAATATTTCAATTGTCAGCTTTGTTTTTAATGACTTATTTTGTCATTTGTCATCTTTTTGATATTCCCCCATTTAAAAAAAAGAAACTTAGATGTTCTTAAAGTATGAGTAGGTAAGAGAACCATGTGCCATCAGCAGATGCAGTGTGATCATTTTGTCTCATTCCTTCTGACCAAGATGGGTGAATGGGCATTCGAGGGTGAGGCCTAGAATGGGGTGAAAGGCTCCTGCTTTGACTTTGGGGGGGGTAGGGGGGGTGGTGTCCTGCCATTTCCCCAGTGGGAGGGGCACTACCTGTGGAGGGCCATGTTTTCTGTAGAGCTGTTTGGAGACAACAGAATAGTGATGCTCTAATGGCTGTTCCTTTGTTGTGGGGCAGAGGGCTTGCTGGTTGCTCCTGAGGTCCTTCCAACTTGGAGATTCTGGGATCCCATCACCTCAACCAGTGACTGAAAAAGCCTTAGGAGATGGAATAGAAATGAGAATGATTGCCCCCCAAACCAGCCCACTCATCACATGAGAAACGTCATGGTTCGTATTTGTGTAAGTTCTAAACAGGAAAATTGTGAAAGGTTTTGTACGCAAATACCTGTGTTTAAGATGTATCTGTATGTTAAAGGTGGTAAAACAGTTTCAGTTTTATTTAAATAAAATACAAGCCCAGAAAATTGTTGACGTATATTGTTTTATATAAAGGAGTATTTCTCTTTGTTTTGTTAAAAGGGGAGAAGGGGGGACCCTGGCCCTGCTGTAATCTCCGCCGTATCGGGATCTCTGATCTTTATGGAAGCCAAAATCACTGTTGAGAGGAAGACAGGAGTCTGACCAAAGGGCAGAGTGTTAAAGTGTCAGCCTCGACTGGCCAGTGGGATGTCATTGGGGGAGGGGGACATGAGCTTTGGGGTCAGCCTGAGTGTAGGGGGGGACAGCAGGTCCTGTGAGGGAAATGGATACATGGCTGTCATCCACGGACTGTGGGGCGGGGTGGGAGAGGCAGGTCTGGAGCAGGGGCTGCTTTTTGCTGGGGCCTAGCTCCCTGTCGTCAGGAAAACAAAAGTCGAAATGGCTGGTTAAGCAACGGCCCTTCCAGTGCTACTGTTTTTAGGAAAAATAAGTATCACATGGCTCAAGCCCCTCCCCAGTCTACTCTGGATCTTGATGCTGGCTTTGGGTTCTTAGGTAGAAGCCCCCAGTAGTCAGAGCCTGGCTTTCACAGCTTGCTTCATTGCCCAGAGCTCCCAGTCCCTCGTTCCCTGCCCATCCGCCAGGCCTCATTTGACCAGATGCCAGAGACCCTTTCAGAGGGTTCAAGATGAGAGTTCAGTTGCATCATAATGGAAGAATAGGGCTGTCTTGAATGAGCTGCTGTGAAGAATGGGGAGTTTAGCCTGCTTCTACTCACCCTCCTTTTCTTGGGTCATTTGGGTGGAGCATCAGCCAAGCTAAATGGAGCTTCTGGGAAGCCAGGGCCACTGCTTACTTAGCATGGGATCTGGTTCAAGAAAAATAGCTGTTCACTTTTCACCAGCCCTCCTCACATCAAGCTGCCCTGGCTCTTGCCCTACAAAAGGCCAAACCTTGTACCTTCCATCCTCACATCCCTGCCCCACCCTGCACTCCAGTAGGTCAGAAGCCCTGCAGTCTCCTCACTGGTAAAGTGCAGGTGATATCCCTGCCCCCACTGACCTCCTAGGGCTACGGAGGAATGCAAGCTATGATTTTATTACTCCAGCTGGAACATTCTGGAAAGGTTTCAGGGCGAGGGAAGGCTGTATCTGGGCTGGGCCTTACAGGAAGAGGAGAGAGACACATCTGTGGTGAATTTTCAGCCATATCATACAGGATGAGTGGGAGCTTGTCTCTCCATGGTGTTCTGGCCTTTGTTCTCTGGCCCTCACAACTGACTCTAGAGAAACTTGAAGCAACTGATAACTTGGTTTTTTAGGTGTGATGGCTTATCTGTCAGTGTCTTAGAACTTATCTTCTAACTGGATTATGAACTCCTAGGGGATGGAGACAAGCCTCTGTCTGTCTGGGTCCAGTCCGGCACTCACTTAAGTGTTTAGCCACACTGAAGCCAACATATGGGTCACCAGTCCAACCAACAGCTGTTTATTTTTTACCCAGATCTGGAGTCTCTAACAAATCTTAACTCTCCAGTAGGCCTTCCCTGCTCCTAGAACCAGCCTGAGGCACATGTGTTCCCCAGTATGAAACCACCAGAGCCAGAAGGGATCTAGGATTCCGTTTAATACAGCTCCCTTTTATAGAAGAAGCTGAGGACCTAGAGAGGGACAGTGACTTACATAAGGCCAAGCCAGGAAGTTCCAAACTTCCTGATCCAGCTACTTTTTTTTAGATCACAGTTGCTTTTTATTTTATTTGTCTACAAGGCCAGTGGTAGGTTTTTTTAAGGATGCCTGTTGTATAGCAGGTGAGCCATATTAAGGGAGAGTATCTGAAATGAGTATTAGAAAACCATACAGCTGTGGAGTTGGGTGAGACCTCCCAGGTTGTCTAAGCTGCTTCACAAATGAAATCCTGAGATGGAAGGAACAGGCTTGCTTGCTAAGTGTCAGGCCAAGGAGCTCACAGTCTGGTGGGAGGGAGGCCTGTTGGTCAGGAGATACCTAGCGCTTGGGAGGCTGCTGGGGTTTGCTCAGGGATGGGCAACGGGGCTGGTGTTGGAGGTGAGCTGTAATTGGTAGGTAAGGCGTTTGGGGGCCAGCCCCCAGGCCAGGCTGGGAATCATGGGTGTTTGCGGGATGAGGGCCAGAGTGTACAGTAGCCCAGTTTGGAATGTTTGATGTGAAGGGGGTGATGACAGCAGGAGAAGTGGTTTGGCATCTGATGGAAAAAGGCCTTGAGTGGTATGCAGAGGAGTTTGGACGTTAGCCTTGGCCTTAGGGGGCTCAGGTTCAGATCCTGGTTCTGAAACTAGCTTTGGGACCTGGGCTTCTCTGGACCCCAATTTCCTCATCTCTAAAATGGGACTAACATTTACTTCTCGTGGTATCACAGGGTTGTGAGGAAAGTTCATCAGATAGAACATGAATTACAAATGTGTGTGGACTGTGGGAAAACAAGCCTTTGTAAAGCTGTTACTGTATCTTACTGAGGCTCAGTGAGGGAATGCAGTGGGGCAGAGACCAAGCCCGCTAGGTGCTGGGTGCTGCACTTTGTACCTGAGAGGGGGGCCGTGATCCTGCGGACATTCATCCCCTTAGACCCAAGGGTACCTACCCCAAGGTTATTCAGGAGGTATGTGTGGCAAAGGGGGTCTGGAAAGACGGGGAAGCTGGGCTCCCTGCACTCAAGCCTGCTAGTGAGGGGCACAGGTGCCAGTGTGAGACAGAGAAGAGACCCAAGGTGCAGGGCATTTTGAGGGGAGGACACTGGGAGGTCTCCTTGTCAGAGGGGCAGCCTTTAGAAGGGTAGCTCGGGTGACTCTCTCTCCGTCTTACTGTCTGTCTCTCCACATACACACACACACACACACACACACCCCATTACAGGTATCGGGGTTTGGGGATCATTTACTTGTGGCTGTTGGATTTGTTGGAAAACTGAGGATCTTAAAAAAGGGCCCTTCTGAGTGAACGATGAAGCCTCCACACCCCTCTGAAAGCTGCGCAGCCTCTTCTGATCAGACTGTGGCTGTGACCGGCTGTGGCCATGGCCTGGAGCTCTTGTCTCCCAGCCCACAAGCTTCGGACCTCATTTCATTGGGATGGACCTTGTGGCTTTCAGGAAGGATTTCTGTGTCCCGTATTTCATTCAATTCCTTTGTAATCCTTTGTACTTGCTGTATTTAACAAGTTGGTCAACATTTGTTAAGCACCTACTATGTGTCAGCTGTGGTGCCCAGCCCCAGCCCCTGCTTTTAAGGAGCTCACAATGTACTGGGGCAGACAAACACACGTCACTAAAGCGAAGGCACCAGCGTCCAGGGGCTTAGGAAAGGCTTCCTGTAGGAGGGGGATCTGAGCCAGGGCTTGAAGGAAGCCAGAAGTGAGGATGAGGAGGAAGGGAGAAAATTCCAGGCATCGGAGCCAGTAAAAATTCCTGGGATTGAGCAGGGGAGGTCACCAGATTGGGGGTGGGGATGGGGGATAAGATATAAGAAGACTGGAAAGGGTGGGGGAAGGGCAGGTTATGAGGGGGCTTGAAGGCCAGATAGATTTTCTGTTTAATCCTGGAGATGCTAGGGATCCACTGGAGCTGAATGAAGCAGAGTGGGGGGTGGGCACAGTCAGACCTGCACTTTAGGAGGATGGACCTTGCCAGCCAGTTGGGAGCTGGGTGGGAGTCAGGCCCCGCCAAAGCAGGCTGTTGCCCTAGTCTGGGGGAGAGGGGGTGAGGGCCTGCCCCAGGCTGGGCACCTTAGCAAGAGATGGTCTGAAGGTAAACTTGACAGGCCTTGGGTATTGGGGGAGGGGGTAAGAAATGATGGAATCCAGGGTAACATTTAGATTCAGAGCCTGAGGGACTGGGAGGGGGTATGCCCTGGACAGCAAGAGGGTGAGTTTAAGATGTCTGTTATATCCCATCTGAGACATCCAGTAGGCAGTTGGTGATAAGAGTCTGGAAGGTATCACCCTTAGTCAGACTCTTTTCCCTGATGCCTTTTTGTTGCTGAAGGTCCTGAATCATTAGCAGAGTGGGGCTGACTTGTGGCCAAGGAGAGGCCCTATCTCTGTCCTCACAGGGTTGACTCCAAGGCACTTCCAACATGGGTGCTTTTGTACAAGAAATGCTGACTGTAGCTAGGTAGAGGTTAGTTATGAAGCTCAACTGGTGTTCAGGGGATACTTTGGTGAGTAGTAGAGGAATGGGCCTGGGCTAGAGTAGGCATGCCCAGGCCTTGGCCCTCCAGCTGACATGGGCCTTTTTTTTCTGGATTTCTTTAAGCCTCAGGAGATAGATGCGCCCAGTTGAACACTTTGGTAAGCAGAATGGGGTGTATTGGAATGTGATGGACCTTGTCTAAAAGTAGTAGTTTTTTAATTTCTCTACAACAGATTTTGGTCAAAGATAAATGTTGGGAGGAATAGGGAGTGGGAGGAGTAAATACTGAATTGAGTGAATGCCAGTGATAGGTAAGCAAACTTGGGAGAGGGTTTGTTGACTCTGTGGGAGACAGAGGATGTGGCCAGCAGACTGGGTTTGCAGAGAGGTTGAATGTGGCTCCAGAGATGGGAAGGCGAGAAAGCCCATGATGAAGCAGCTGCTGGCATATAGATGTGTGTCCAGTTACCCTTGGAGGTCTGGGAAGCCCCTCCAAATGGGAGGTAGACCTGTCCTCAGGGGGAGTTAAGAGGCCTAGGTTTGGGGCTGTCTGAGTCAGGTCTTTCAAAGCTACCCAGAAGGAAGCACTAATATACTTTGGAGAGAATTGTTTTCATGGGATGGATTGGAAGAGGCTCCAGCTAGAACATAGAAATGCAATATCATAGAATTTTGGGACTAGAGCTGCCCCAAGATAATTTATCTGTCAGCTAGCACGTCGATGTTGACAGTCTTGGGAGAAGAGGGAGGTTTATCACACTTTTTACAGAAGAGCAAACTGAGCTTCCACACCTCTCCTTCCCATTCCCTGGCCTCCAGCTATAGATAGAGTTGAAGCCTCATTTGAGTTGATCTGCTGGCATAAAATGAGCTAAAATGCCAAAATCAAATCGAACCACAGATTTAGCCCTGGAAAGGAGATTGTGGAGGGCCACGAACTGTTTGGACTCTGGCACATGTAGTGGCTTCATAAATGATTGTTGATTGACTGACCTTGCATAGTAGACAGTGGGGGTCCATTAGAGGTCTGAGCAAAGGAGTCCAACTGAGAAAAATTAAACTGGCCTGTAGGGGGCGGTGAAAGGAGGGAATAGATTGGAGGTGGGAAGGTCACCCCGAGACACTGATTGAGGGCATGACCCAACTGAAAGGAGGATGAATGAGAGATTTGAGATAAAAGGCCTGTCACTAGTGGGTGATTGGCTGTGAGAGGTAGAAGTGGAAGTGTGACTTTGGAAGGTGAGGGCCTTGGGGGCAGGGTGTCAACTGGGCCATCTGCCTGTTCCTGAAAGAGTGGCCCCTGCCTGGCCTCCATGTGCTAAAGGACATTTTGGCTTTAATGGAGAAGGAGCCTTGGTCGCCTTCTCTTAAGGCCCTTTTGGACGTCTAGCTGGTGATTTGTCAGACCTTGGGTAATTTGTGCTTTTGGGGATTGAAAAAAAAAAATGTCAAAGGACTTTTCCTAAAGAAAGAGCTGCAAATAGAAACAAAAAATAGACACTGCACTTTGTAGTTGATATGGGTGGGGCGCGGGATGCTTAGTTGGGAGGAGAAGCAATGAACTTTTCTGCAAGGGCCTTGAGTGCCCCACCATCCCTCTGAGAGAGCGAGGAATTCCTTCTGGGTTTCCCTCTAGTTGTCAAGTGAGGGGCTGAGGCTGGCTGGTCTCCAAGCCCTCTGAATCTGAAGGTAGAAGCACAGTTCACAGCCTAGACCTCTCTGAGGCAACAGACCATTTTTCAGGTCACATAAATAAGCCTAGACCTGTGTGGTGATGACTCATTAACACAAACAGAACAAGGCTGAGGCAGCCTGGGGGACAGAGCACCACCAAGGTTGCCTCAATTTGAATGGGCACAGGCTTCCCAGGGAGTTTGGAAGGGACAGAGGAGTTTGGACTCAAGAGGAGGAGGATGAAACCAGGTTTTGGAAAGATGAATCTGACATTCTTGTGTAGGGTTATTGAAAGGGGACAGGGAGGCGAGGATTGGTGGGAAGGAGACAGGTTGGAGGGTTTTGCAATAATCCGGGCACTAGGGCATTGAGAACATGCACTTGGTCATTCTCAGGGCTCATAACCAGATTTTTTGCTCCCTGTCTCAGAGTGTTGGTGAAAAAAGCTCCAACTCTTATTGGGGGTAAATGTTAGGGTGAACAGCTGGGTAGTCTAGTCAGGATGCAGTGTCAGTGGAGGGGTGAATCTGAGGCCTGCTTCAGAGGAAGGAAGCCAGCTGTGGCTGTCACTAGGCGGGAGGGAGAGTCCGTGCCTACTGGCCAGGATATCGAGTCTTTCAGCAGGAGGGCAGTTGGGAAGGGGCGCTTGGGTGAGGCCAGACTTGTTTTTGTAATGTAATTGTTTCAGCTTTGGACCACCCAGATTACTTTTCACTTTCTTTTAGAGAGGGCATCTGATCACTTGTAATTATTAACCCCTTTTCAACCATCCCATTTTCCTCCCATTCTGAAGGCCTTTTTACAATGATGGTGACACCTTTGTCTTTATAGCTCCATTATTTCCCAGCTTGGTGCCACAGGTTGAACCCTCCTGGGGCGAGGGTTAGTTAACTCTAACCCTAAAGAAAAGCAATTTAGTAAGAACATCTGACAGTGTCTGTAGCATTTTAGCCCAGTAGGTCTCCCCCTCTCTGCCTTAAGGGAGTAGGTATGTTATCTGTTCTTTAGAATCTTCACTTTTTAAAAAAAAAAAAAAAGGTCCATTTTCTTTTTTATTCTTTATTTAACAAACACCCTCCAAATATGAGCATTTCATCATACAAAGAATAGGAAAAGGGGATTCTACATGAAACCATGGTCTCGGATTTCAGCATGTTTTCAGTCATATGTCAAATTTAACACAGCAGTGGCACAGCTGCCCTGCTTGTCTCTGACACCTCCTCAGCTTCCTTCTGTGGCCTTGGGATGCTTTGTTCCTGCTTTTTTCTTCATCACCGTCGCTACCTATCTGTTCCCTGCTACTTTGGCTTGTAACAAGCAAGTGTGATCAATCAGAATAAAGTCCCCCGCCCGCGCCTATTGGCCAGGTCTGACCATTGGTGCCCTCTGCCACCCAGCCTGTCTGCCTGCTGCAGTTACTGAGGGCGATTGCTTTGACCAGAGTCGGGTCTTAAGAGTTACTGTTCCTGTTGACTTCCTAGTAAGTTGTCTCTGATGAGTTTCTTGGAATTGTAGTATTAGATTCAAAATAGGGATTAAACTGCAAAGTGTGTTTGCTGGTTAGGATTTCCTAGGAGAAATGCTCGCGTTCCTCTTGAGATCAACTCAGAGCAAGGGTGAAGGCAAGCTCTAACTCGCTCTCATGTTCACTGGAAGCATGTTGTGTCTCCTCTCTACGCTCCTTCATACCTTCTGAGGAGGGCTCAGGGCCCTCTACTTTCGCCACCACCCAGCATCCCCTAATGGAGCCGGTCTTCAGCAGGTGGGGGAGAACAAGGATCTATCAACTGGAGTTGCCAGTTTTGCTGGTCTTGGAATCCGTGAATGGGAACATGCAAAAACCAGGTCCCTTTTTTCCAGTGAATTTTATCTTGTAAACTGGGTCAGTATGTGCGCAGACTTCCAGATCCTGTGGTCTGAATCAACCATTTGCCTGTCTGTGGACCCTTCTTGGGAAAACAGAGTGCCTTAGAGAGAGACTCATACACAGAAAACTTGGTTTTATTTGTAAAAGGAATAAAGCCCAGAAAAATCAGATGAGCTATAAACAGTGCTCGGTGCTATGTTTGGCAGGCAGAGAAGGGAATCATCCCTCCCCTCTGGGAGCTCGCATTCTAATGGGGCAGATGAATACACAACTAAGTCTACCCCAAGATCATTTTGCATAATACAAGAGGTCTAGTTCCCTACCAGGTATTTGGGGAAGGAGAGGGCACCAGCCACCAGGCAGCTTCAGACACTGACCCTCGGAGGACGGCCGGCCCCCTGCAGAGCCACAGAGATGGGAGGTAGGAAATAGTAGCATGTCACAGAGTCATAGACAGTGAGACTGGAAAGCTGGGCTGGCATCAGAATGGGAAGGGCTTTCAAAGTTAGACAGGCCTTGAGCATTTTCTCCTAGAAGCAGTAGCTAACCACTGGAGTCTGTTAAGCAGAAGGAATGACAGGGTCAGATTTGGGCTGAAAGCAAATCACTTTGACATGTGGGGCCTAGCCGGAGTGGGGAGAGGCTCGAGGCTCATGGGAGGTGAGGGAGCGAGGTGTTGGCTTTATTTGCAGAGAGATTACATTTCAAAATTGTTGTTGACTGTCCAAAGACTTTTATTTCCATTGGGTTTTTTTTACAATGGAATCAGTAAAAAAAAAAAAAAGTTAACAAACTTAGGAGGAAGACAACCTTTAGCGCAGGTGTGCACCAAGACAAGAGCATTGGATTCCTTCTGAAGACCTGATTATCGGCTTGCTCACATTTTAGCCCATTTTCATCCCAGAGTAAGGGGTGTCAGTGTTCACTGGTTACTTAACTTGGACATTTATTAAGTGCTACTCTGTGCTGAGGCATGTGCTGAGTGCTGTTAGGAAAACCAAATTAATTCTGAACTCAGATTAGGATATTTGGAATGAATAAACGTTTTGTGCCCTGCTCTGACTGCTTCCATCTTCAGGCGGTAAGGTCTTGTGGAGATCCTTTGGAATAGAAGAAAAGATGAATTGTTTCAAAAAAGGATATCTGGGTTCCAGTTCTTAGAAGATTTGTGTTGGAGAATCATTAAGGGTAGCTTTTGGAAGTGGGAAATCAAATTTATTTTCAGCATAACAGAAAATTGTCAAACTTTCTCCAGTCACGAAGCATGATAAGAGAAATGGCACTTTGGCCACTTGGGGGGATGGGGCATTTGTAGATGAAGAGCCATTCAGAAATGCCCTCCTTTGGAGTCACATAACTTCTCCATGCTGAGAATATGAGGCTGTGTGCTGTTGAGGAGAGAGGGCTATCTTTGGAGTCAGACCTGGGACCCACATTCACACCCCACCCCACCCCCCATTCTTGAGATAGCCTAGCTTTGTGACCTTGGGAAGGTGCCTGGGCAACACTCTCAGGCTTGGTGGGGAGAGCTCTCAGCTGATGAAAGCCTAGGCCTTGAGGATTCCTTAATCTGACCTAAGTGCTTTACAGGAATGCGGAGCATTTGGGGAGATTTATTCATTTCAGAGACACCCGAAAGCAGCTTTTTCAGGAGAGAGGCTGGGGATTGAATAGAGAAGGAGGGCAAGGGGCTTCTGAATACAGTCTTGATTTTATGGACAGTATGCAATGATGTCAGTTAAAGAGACAAGTCTAGGAGGGGACATGGAAGATGCAGGTGCCACACCCTCAACTCATCCTCTTGGGTTTCCTTTTTTCCCACCCTGAAGGTGGGGTTGTACACACACACATGCACACGCATATACTCACACACACAAACACCCTCTTTGCCGGTTAGCTTTTCCAGAAGATAGTGGACAAGGAAATTAAATGAGCTAAAACTCAAATCAGTCCATTTGTCAGGTGACTAGACATTTTATTAAAAGGGGTTTTGATCTGTGAATTTCAGTTATCCGTATTCCCTTTAGTTGAGATTTGGCTGCCATTGGTACAGTTTTTCCCTGACTTCTTTTCTTTTTCTGTTCTTTCCCTTCCAGGAGGGCTCTTGGCCTGCCACTCCACTGCTGAGCAGTATGCAGTCCTTTCGGGAGCAAAGCAGTTACCACGGAAACCAGCAGAGCTACCCCCAGGAGGTGCACGCTTCATCCAGGCTAGAAGAGTTCAGCCCCCGGCAGCAAGCCCAGATGTTCCAGAACTTTGCAGGGGGAGGAGGAGGAGGTGGGGGCGGCAGCAGTGGGGGTGGCAGCGGAGGCAGTGGGCGCCGTGGAGCAGCGGTGGCGGCAGCAGCGATGGCTGGTGAGGGCTCTGGCCATCAGAGCTATCAGGGCTTCAGGAAAGAAGCTGGGGAATTTTACTATATGGCTGCCAACAAAGACCCTGTGACCTCAGGCAACCAGCAGCCCCCCCAGCGCAGGCCCTCGGGGCCAGTGCAGAGCTACGGACCACCGCAAGGAAGCAGTTTCGGGAGCCAGTATGGGGGCGAGAGCCATGTCGGCCAGTTTCAGGCTCAGCACTCGGCCCTTGGAGGGGTGTCTCATTATCAGCAGGACTACAGCAGCGGCCCCTTTTCTCCAGGGAGCACTCAGTACCAGCAGCAGGCCTCTAGCCAGCAGCAGCAGCAGGTACAGCAGCTCAGGCAGCAGCTCTACCAGTCTCATCAGCCCCTGCCCCAGGCTGCTGGCCAGCCAGCCTCCAGCTCCTCCCACCTCCAGCCCATGCAGCGGCCATCCGCCTTGCCCTCCTCTGGCGCCGGCTACCAGCTCCGGGTGGGCCAGTTTGGCCAGCACTACCAGGCCTCCGCGGCTGCCTCCTCCTCCTCTTTCCCCTCCCCTCAGCGGTTTAGCCAGTCTGGACAGAACTATGACAGCAGCTACAGCGTGAATGCTGGCTCCCAGTACGAAGGGCATGCCGTGGGCTCCGGGGCCCAGGCTTATGGGACACAATCGAACTATAATTACCAGGCCCCCTCTATGAAAAACTTTGAGCAGTCAAAGCTCCCCCAGGGAGGCCAGCAGCAGCACCCTGCACCCCAACATGCGATGCCCTACGGAAACACGGCCCCCAAACTCTCCATGCAGAGCCAGGTGGGCCAGTACAACCAGCCCGAAGTTCCAGTGCGGTCACCCATGCAGTTCCACCAGAATTTCAGCCCCATCTCCAACCCGTCCCCTGCTGCCTCTGTGGTTCAGTCTCCGAGCTGCAGCTCCACTCCTTCTCCCCTCATGCAGAGTGGTGAGAACCTCCAGTGCGGGCAGGCCAATATGACAATGGGCTCCAGAAACCGAATTCTGCAAATGATGCCTCAGCTTAGCCCCACTCCCTCCATGATGCCCAGTCCTAACTCTCACACTGCAGGCTTCAAAGGCTTTGGGGTAGAAGGGATGCCTGAGAAACGGCTCACAGACCCCGGGCTGAGCAGTCTGAGTGCCCTGAGCACCCAGGTGGCCAACCTGCCCAATACGGTTCAGCACATGCTGCTCTCTGACGCCCTGGCCCCCCAGAAGAAGAACTCAAAGAGGTCTTCATCGTCTTCCAAGAAAGCGGACAGTTGCACCAACTCAGAAGGCTCTTCTCAGCCTGAGGAGCAGCTGAAGTCTCCAATGGCTGAATCGCTGGATGGAGGCTGCTCCAGTAGTTCAGAGGATCCTGGGGAGAGGGTGAGGCAGCTGAGTGGTCAGAGCACAAGCTCAGATACAACCTACAAGGGCGGCCCCTCAGAAAAAGCCAACCCTTCACCTCCACAAGCCTCCCAGAACGATCCCCCTAAACTCAGTGCCAGTCCCACAGTGAGGGATGACACCACCTCACCAGATGATAAAGAAACTTTGTTATCAACAGATGCCAACCCAAAAGTAAATGAGAAGGCAATAGGGGTGATTGTCTCCCGGGAAGCTATGTCGGGTAGAGGAGAAAAGACAGGTGGCCAGGAGAAAGGCTCCCAGGATGAAGATCCTGCCATCACCCAAGCACCGCCAAGTACCAGTGGGACAAAGGATACTGGCCACGGCCCACTGCCCCAGCCAGAGCCTCAAGGAGGGAACAAAGGTACCAAGAGCGCAGATGGCAGCACCAACCACAATGGAGAAGGAAATGGCCAGACGGGCCATTCTCTGGGCTCGGGGTTCACCAACAGAACAGAACCTAGCAAGTCTCCTGGAAGCCTGCGGTATAGTTACAAAGACAGCTTAGGGTCTGCCATGCAGAGAAATGCTGGCAGCTTTCCTCAGTATCCTTCAGGACAAGACAAAGGGGATTTCACTGGCCATGGGGAACGAAAGGGTCGAAATGAGAAATTTCCCAGCCTCCTGCAAGAAGTCCTTCAGGGTTACCACCACCATCCTGATAGGAGGTATTCCAGGAATGCCCAGGACCATCAGGGAATGGCTGGAGGCCTTGAAGGAGCCATGAGGCCCAATGTCTTGATCAGCCAGACAAATGAATTAGCTAGCAGAGGCCTCCTAAATAAAAGCTTAGGGTCTCTCCTGGAAAACCCACACTGGGGCCCTTGGGAGAGGAAATCAAGCAGCTCCACCCCCGATATGAAGCAGATCAATCTGGCTGATTATCCAATCCCCAGAAAGTTTGAAATGGAATCCCAGTCTTCAGCCCATGAGCCCGGGGGAGGCCTTTCAGAACGGAGGTCAGTGATCTGTGATATATCACCATTACGGCAGCTGGTCCGGGACCCAGGGACTCACACCTTGGGACACATGGGTGCTGAGGCCAGGATGGGGAGGAATGAACGTCTCAATCCAAGTTTAAGCCAGTCAGTCATTCTTCCAGGTGGTTTAGTGTCCATGGAAACTAAACTGAAATCTCAGAGCGGGCAGATAAAAGAGGAAGATTTTGAACAGTCCAAATCCCAAGCCAGCCTCAACAGCAAGAAATCTGGTGACCATTGCCATCCTGCTGGCATCAAGCACGAATCCTACCGCGGCAATGCTAGTCCAGGAGCCGCAGGCCATGACTCTTTCTCGGAGTATGGCTCCCAGCAGGACAGCAGGCCTACCCAGATGAGGCGAGTGCCTGGCAGGATGGGAGGCAGGGAGGGCATGAGGGGCCGCTCGCCTTCTCAGTATCATGATCTGGCAGAGAAGCTGAAGATGTCTCCTGGTCGCAGTAGAGGGCCTGGGGGAGATCCCCATCACATTAACCCACATATGGCATTCGAGAGGGCCAACAGGAGCTCTCTACATGCTCCCTTTCCCCCAAACTCTGAAAGTCTGTCTTCTAGCTATCACCCCAATACCAGACCTCATGCTTATGGGGACCCTAACCCAGGCTTGAACTCTCAGCTCCATTACAAAAGGCAGCTGTACCAGCAACAAGAGGACTACAAAGACTGGAGTGGCAGCTCCACCCAGGGGGTGATTGCTGCAGCTCAGCACAGACCAGAGGGACCACGGAAGAGCCCAAGGCAGCAGCAGTTTCTTGACAGAGTAAGGAGCCCTTTGAAAAATGACAAAGATGGCATGATGTATGGCCCACCCACTTCTTACCACGATCCCGGGAATCAGGAATCTGGCCGATGCCTCATGGCAAATGATGGCATTCCTTCTAACAAAGGCATTGATCTGAAACATAGCAGCCAGAAACTTCAGCAGGAATCTTGTTGGGACCTCTCCCGGCAGACCTCTCCAGCCAAGAGTAGTGGCCCTCCAGGAATATCCAACCAAAAAAGGTATGGTCCTCCCCATGAGACAGACGGACACGGGCTAGCTGAGTCTGCACAGTCATCCAAACTGGGTAATGTGATGCTGAGACTCCCAGGCCAAGAGGATCAGTCACCCCAAAACCCTTTAATTATGCGGAGGCGGGTTCGCTCCTTCATTTCTCCCATCCCGAGTAAAAGGCAGTCTCAGGATGTGAAGAACAGTAGCACTGACGATAAAGGACGATTGCTTCCGCCATCAAAAGAGGGAACTGATAAAGCATTCAATTCCTATGCCCACGTGTCTCATAACCAGGATGTGAAATCTCTTCCCAAAAGAGAGTCCTCCAAGGATCTTCCGAGCCCCGACAACAGAAGCTGCCCGGCCGTTAGCCTCACAAGCCCAACCAAGACCAAAATACTTCCACCCCGAAAGGGACGGGGGCTGAAACTGGAAGCTATTGTTCAGAAGATCACCTCCCCCAATATCAGGAGGAGTGCTCCCTCCAGCAGCACAGAAGCCGGAGGAGACACAGTCACCCTAGATGACATCTTGGCCTTGAAGAGCGGCCCGCAGGATGGCGGGAGCACTGCCGGTCACGAAGCCGATGCAGAGAAAAGAAAAGGAGAAGCGGCGGTGTCTGACTTAGGTGGCCCAGTGAGCCAGGATTTGAACAGTGAAGCCACTCTCCCTCGCTCCTCTGAAGACTGGCGTAGTGGTGGGGAGGACAAAGTGAAGAAGGAGACCCTTCCAGAACCTGGAACCGCTGGGAAAGATGCCCCTGGAGCCATGCCCCCCCCAGCCTCACAGAAGTCCATTGGTAGCCAAGGAAGGCCAGATGGGTCTCTGGCGGGAAGTGGGCCTTTAAGCTTCTCTGACTCCCAAAGCGTCTCACCCGCCGGCATCTCAACTCCTGAACCAAATACCAAGTCTGAAGAAAAAGAGGGAGAAACAGTAACTGTTTCACCCAAGCAAGAGTGTTTCCCTCCAAAAGGCTATTTCCCATCGGGAAAGAAAAAGGGGAGACCCATTGGAAGTGTGAACAAACAAAAGAAGCAGCAGCCCCCACCCCCACCCCCACCACCAATGCAGGCTACAGAGGGTTCTGGGGATGGAGAACCCAAGCCCAAAAAGCAGAGGCAGAGGAGGGAGAGGAGGAAACCTGGGGCCCAGCCCAGAAAACGGAAAGCCAAGCAGGCCGTTCCCATTGTGGAGCCCCAGGAACCAGAAATTAAATTAAAGTATGCCACCCAGCCACTGGATAAAACTGACGCCAAGAATAAATCCTTTTTCCCTTACATTCATGTAGTGAATAAGTGTGAGATCGGGGCAGTTTGCACAATCATCAATGCTGAGGAAGAGGAGCAGAGCAAACTCGTGAAAGGGCGGAAGGGCCAGAGGTCACTGACCCCTCCGCCCAGCAGCACCGAGAGCAAAGTGCTTCCCTCGTCCTCCTTTGTTCTTCAGGGCCCCGTGGTGACTGAGTCCTCGGTCTTGGGGCACCTGGTCTGCTGCCTCTGTGGCAAGTGGGCCAGCTATCGGAATATGGGCGACCTCTTTGGTCCCTTTTACCCTCAAGATTATGCAGCCACTCTCCCCAAGAATCCGCCTCCCAAGAGAGCCACAGAAATGCAGAACAAAGTGAAGGTACGGCACAAAAGTGCTTCCAACGGTTGTTCCAAGACGGACACGGAGGAGGAAGAGGAGGAGGAGGAGGAAGAGCAGCAGCAGCCACCCCAGCAGCAGCAGCCGCCCCCTCCCCTGCAGCCAAAGGAGCAGCGGAGCCTGGCCGCCCACCCCAGGTTTAAGAGGCGACACCGCTCTGAGGACTGCAGCGGCACCCCTCGCTCCCTTTCCCGGGGGCTCCCTTGTAAAAAGGCCACCACGGAGGGAAGTGGCGGCAGCGGCAGCGAAAAGACTCCTTCGGACTCAAAGCCCGCAGGGCCCGTGTCGGAAGGCGCAGGCCCCGAGCTGGAGCTACACATTCCTGAGCTACCTCTAGACAGTAATGAACTTTGGGTCCATGAGGGCTGTGTTCTCTGGGCCAACGGCATCTACCTGGTCTGTGGCAGGCTCTACGGGCTCCAGGAAGCCTTGGAAATAGCCAGAGAAATGGTGAGTAGGAGAACCCACATGGTTTCTGCTTCTTTGGACCTTGCCCAGGTGCCTCCTTCACTCTTTCCCTGTCTCCATTTGTTGTCAGGGATGTTACTTGACTGATCCTCTGAAGGGAGGATTCCTTAGAGTTTCTCAGACCTCCAAACCCAGAGTTTACTTTGGAGAAGTCATAGCTGTTTATCTTTCTGGTCGAATTTGTTGTCGTGTCCTAGGGGAGTCCAGAGTTCAAGAAGGGCACTGGCAGGCTTGAGTGAAGTGGTGCCCCTTCCCCACCAGCATCTCTGCCAAATGGTGGAGCTGATTGCTTGTTGTAGATTTTCTGAAAATGTCTTCTGTGTGTGTGAAAAGAATCTGATTTACAGTCGCCTCCCCCACCTTAAAGATTTTCTTTTCTGTGACCTCATCGGCTCAATGCAGTCTCCCACATCTCTGTGGTTGGCCTGGTCTCTGTCCTGAGCTGAGTGCCACAGCACCATCTTCATGAGTTAACATGAGAGCCTGGGTGTCAAGTGGACCCCTCCAGCTCTGTCTGGCCAAGAACAGCCTTGGAGTCATCCCCTTCCCCCCCGTTGTCACTTGGCTCTTTATTCTTATCCTTGTCCCTCAAATAGCCCCTGTGCACCATGCCCCCTGACCCTTGAATGCTCACCTCCTCCTCTCTGCCTCCTGCACAGGTCACCTTCAACCCAAAGCTTGTCTTGATCTCTTTAGGTCTTCGCTCAAATTCCCCTTGCGCTGTCTGCGTGTTGTTTCTCTAGTTCAAAAGTGAGCTCCTTGAGCAGGCAATCTGTTTTGGTCTTTGGGTTCCTGGTGCCTGGCATGGTGCTTGGCACATAGTTGGCACTTTATAAATGCTTGATTGCTTTTTCATCAGTAGGCCTCTGAGGTTCTAGGAAGGTGTGGCTCTTCCTTGGTCCAAGCTGTTCCCTCCATAGGAGTTCCCTGTTCCTATACCAATGACCTCTCCCAGAAGGCTTGTGTAGATGTAGATGTGTCTGTGACTTTTTGGGTTCAGTGCTGTTGAGGACGTCCATGCAAGGAGGTCCTCAGTGAGGAAGTGTCTACTTCTCTGACCCAAACAGTCATCATCACCCTTAGGATGCTGGACTCTCCACCCTTAGCTGGGCTGCAGGGCCCATGGGTCATCCTGCCTGCCCGAGCTCCCTTCTCTGGCCTCTGAGGACCCAGACCCACTGAAACCATCCTGCCAGGACTTTATTTCCCCAGTTGGGAAGGTCTTCCCAAACTGAGCAAACCCAAGCCTGCCTTGTGTCCTGTGCTTGAGAATTTGCAGCACCCTTCAGCCTGGTCACTGTGCACATGGCGTAAGTTCTCTCCTGTGGCTCTTCTGTAGAGGAACACCTTGACGATGCGGGTGTAGGTCAGGCTGTGGGCCTGGTCCTCACCCTGGCTCTGACCCCTGGGCTCTCGCCTCAGGCCTCGTCTGGACCTTCCAGACTTGCTCTGTCTTGCAGGCTCTCGCTCCCCTTCTTCCACACACCTCTGTAGCTGCTGTAAGGTCTTCTCGGTAATCACGCAATGGCTCTTTTTGTCTAGAAAGATAATAACAACATGATTTCACTGTGGAAGAAACTGAGGCACAGTGCAACTAAGCCTTAATTAAGATGGGTAGAGTTGGGATGACCATTTGTATTTCTTGGCTTCTCCACTTTCAATAAGAGAGGAAATCTTATGTTTGGCCCAAGTGATTACTCAGCCCATTTCATTCATTTGCAGGAGAATTGGGGCATATGGTGCAAAGCATAGTGAGCTTGGGATCAGGAAAGAGTTATGCCTGGCAGTCTGCTCCAGGGCAAGTATGGCCCAGGCACGTGAGCTTCCACGCTGTGTGCCCATCATCTACAGAACGGGCATAACAAGGCCTCTCCTGTAACTACTTCAGTGAGCTGTTAGGCTTTTCAGTCTGACACTGAAGCCTTTAGGAGTCCGAAGCCCAGTGACCCCCCTGGTGGCCTTGAGTGCCTGCTGCTCCCTCATGTCCTGTGAGGATACACTCATGGCAAAGCTGCTCTTACTTGAGTGTTTCATGAAAAACACTGATAGAAAGGAATGGTGATCTTAAAAATCCGTTTTTCCCTCCGTTTCCCCAGGCCTCCGATCTTTGCAGGTAAGAGGTTGTTTGCAGGCTGCGCAGGTGCAAGGGAATGCGTGCCCACCCCGAGAGGTGCAGGCCTCCCTGGAATGATTGATGTTGGGCTGCTGCCTAGTTCGCTTGGAGGTCTGCTGGGGTGGGAGCAGTTGGTTTTTTACTTCTAAACTCAAGCCCCAAGTAAAAGGAACCCTTTCAAATACTCTTCACAGTCAGACAGTAAAAGAATTCTTGTATGAATCTGGGTGTTCTTGGTGCAGGGACTGCTCACTCCTCCTTTAATTCTCCAAAGAGCAGTAGAGCTGCCTGTGCCTTTTGCTCTTGTCTGTGGGGGCAAGTGTCCCTTGGGCCTCTGCCGCTCAGTCTCCCTCTAAGCATCATGCACCCAGTGAGAATTTATTGAAGTTGGGCTGTTTATTCTTGTGTCAGAGGAGGGGGCTGGGCTGGGTGGCCACGACCTGAGATCTCTTCCAGCTTTCCACCTCTGGTCTGTTGAATGAAAGCGCTGTCCTGTCCTTTCTCTGCCCAACCTCACCTTGTTGGGGAGACACCATTTGTCAAGGTCACTTTGAATTATGTTTTCTCTTCCAAGGTGTTAGCAGGCACATACAATTTATTTTCATCTACTTAATGAACTTGTTCTCAATTCTATCACCCAGGATAGGTCCACATAAATTTCATTAGAGATCCATTTCTGCCTGTGTATTTATCAGATGTTTTGACAAGCATGATGTTCAAGCATAAAGCAATATGACATCTGCGAGGGGGTGAGCCAGCGGGCCCAGGGGCTCGAGGCCCGCTTACTTACTGCTTGGGGGAGGAAGCCTGTCTTCTAAGGACTCTGAAGAGAAGAGGGTCTCTCCAGATCTGGTCTGTATCTGAAGAAGCTTTTTTGAGTTCCTTCTGTGGTGCGGTTAGATTTGGGCCCTGGCCCAGCCCACTGGGGAGCTGGGGGTGGGGTTGGGGGGTATTGACTTTGCTCCAAAGGCTGCCTTTCCTTTGGAGGCAAGAGACAGAGCCTGAGGTAAGTAAGCTTTGTTCAGCCTTTGGCCTAGAGTTACCTTCACAGCCAAGACGGTTTAGGATCTTAATGTTGACTGACAGAGCACTTTCCATCCATAATCTCAGTGCCAAAGTGGGGGTCAGGAAGACCCGAGTGCAGATTCACTTCAGATACTGAGTAGCTTCATCGCTCTGGTCCTGTTTCCTTCTCCGTAGAATGAAGGCATTGTACTCGGCAGCTTTTAAAGCCCTCCCACTTCCTAGTCTGGGATCCTGTGAACGCTGGGAGAAGGCAACATAAATATAGTCTCCATTTTACAGAGAAGAAAACTGAGACTCAGAAATCAGTCATTCAGCCAGCATTTGTCAAGTGATCAGTGTGCCCACCACTCTGCCAAGAACCAGAGATACAAAGAAAGCAAAAAGCTGCTTTCAAAAAGCTCACATTCTCACAAGCGAGACAACGCACAAATTACGGTGCAAATACAAGGCATAGACTGTGTAAGGGAAAAATTATCTGGGGGCAAAGCAGGAGGGTGGAGAGACCAGGGAAGACCTGCAGCAAAAGAGACGCTAGGAAGCTAAACATGGAAGACATGGGGGACAGCTAGTGAAAAACCTAAAGTCCAGAAATGGAGGGTCATGTGTGAGAAATGACATAGAGGATGGTGCCACTGGGTCCATCCAAGAGAGTGCGAGACGCCTGGACGGGCAGGAAGGGGCCTCAAGGGAAGGGGCTCTAGGAGCCAAGCTGAGGGTTTTCTGTTTAATCCTAGATATCCTAGAGATCCAGAGTTTTGTTAAGTAGGAACATCATCCTGGTAGCTGTGTGGGAGGGGACTGAGGGCCAGGAGATCCCCAACAGGCTTTTGTAATAGTCCAGGCCTCAGATGATGAGAGTCCACATCAGGGAGCTGGCAGTGTCACAAGAGGGAGGAGACTTGTTAGAAATGTTGGGAGGGCCACAGCCACAAGATTTGGCGACAGATTTCACGTGTGGATAAGTGAGAGGAAGGAGTCCAGGTTGGCCCTGAGGCTGCTATGGACAATGATGGAGAACTGTGGAGGAGGGAACAGTTTGGGAAGGAAATAGAATGAATTCTCTTTTTGGACATTATGAGTTCAAGGTGTCCGGTAGATGGTTGGTCCCTCTAGGTCTGTGATTTCCCCTCCACTGCATCTCTTGGCCCCCACTCTGGTACAGGCCTTCTGTGGGTGGATCTGCCTGCCTCAAGTCTCTCCCCACTTCCTTTAGGAATGTCTGACCGTGTCTCACCTGTCGCTTCCAGGACCGAATGCAAAATGCCCTGTTTGGTGCTCCAAGCCCTTCGCCAACTGATCCTGCTTCGTTTCCAGGCCTCTTGCCCCCCAGCATGTACTCTCTGATCCAATGACATTGGCCGCCTGGATGTCTCCATCTCTTGGTCCTGGGCACGTTTCTTCAGCTGTCCCCTGTGCCTGGAATGTTCCCCTTCCTCTTTCTACCTCTTGGCCTCCCTGGGTTCCTTTAGGTCTTTTCCATGAGGCCTTTCTCAACCCCTCTTAATTCCAGTGATCCCTCTGATGGTTATTTCCTATTTATCCTGTATGTAGCTTTTGGCTACATGTTTATTTATTGTCTCCCTTGTTAGACTCTTGAGTTCTTTGAGGGCAGGGGCTGTCTTGCCTTTCTTTGTATCCCAGTGCCTGGCATGTAGTAGGTACTTTATAGATGTGGTAGACTGACTGAGCAGCCAGGGCTGGATATCTAAATCTTAGATTCACCTACACAGGGTCAGTCTCTGAACCCACCGGATATGATGAGATCATCCAAGAAGAGAGTGTGTGGGGATGGAAGTTGAGGGCCTAGGATGGAGCCTTGAAGGACACCTAGAAAAAGAGTGAGGAGAGGCATGTCCCCCAAACCTGGAGAGATGAGAGGAAGGCTGCAGAGCTCAAGCAGAATGAGAATCGGGATTTGGCCATGGATGGTTTGGGAGAGGGCAGCTTCGGGGAAGTGATGAGGTTGCGAGCCAGTGTGTGCCTAGAGTCTAGGACAGGGCTGGGGACCCTGTGGCCTCGAGGTCTTCAAGCGGGGCCCTTTGACTGAATCCCAGCTTTATAGAACAAATCTCCTTCATAGAAGGCCACACTCTTAGGCCTCTAGGCCTCAAGTTCCCCACCCCTGGTTTAGGATCTGGAAAGAGAAGACTAATTAGAAGTGGGGATTGTGGGCCCTGGCTCCCAGACCAGCCCTTCATCCTCCTGCCTTCCTAAGCACCCGAGTACCAGCCTCAGTGGAACTCTGGGAGAGACCTCATCTTCAGCTGTCCAAACTCCTGGTGGAAGGCGTTGTGGGCGGTGGCAGCTGAGGCAGAGGTGCCTCCCCAAGTCACCCAGTTCATGCCAGAGGCAGAATCAGACCCAAGTCTTCCTCTTCTTGAGGCAGCTTTCCTTCTCCTCTAGCAGGCCTACTTCAGCCCGGTTCATTCACTTCCCAAGCAGTGAATCACAGAGGGCTAGGCTGGCAGTGGTCCCCCCGCTTTGTCAGGCGCCTCCACTTTTCTCTTCCAGAGGGCAGCTGTGGCTTCCCAGGTACCGCCAGCTCTTGCCCTAGCTGTCACTGTCACTGTCCATCTTTTTGGGCTCCACCAAGAGTGGGATGATGTAGAGAAGCCCTTTATAGGCTTCCAGTTGGGGAGGGAGAATTTTGAGTTTCCCAAGTAACAACGTAGTAGTATTGGGTGGTGAGGTGATGTGCTATTTTTAGAGCCTGAGGCTTTTGGCGAGAGGTAGGAAAGAAGGGAGGACTGGTTCTTCTTTAATAGGGGGTGGGTGCAAGAGGGAAGAAGTGTTTCTAGAGTACCTACTATGTGCTCAGCATGCAGGATCAGTTCTTTCTGGCTATGACATCATTTTCTTTAGGAACACGAAATACCTTTGACTTCATCAAATTTTCATGTTATTTTTGAAATGGAGAGGGGATGCCAATGCTTTTTAAAGACATATTATTGGGGCCTTTTTCTTTTTTCCATGTTACTTCCCAGTGATTCCCCCTCGTGATGTTTTTACAAAAATTGTCTCATTTCCTCCTCATTAACAGCCCTGGGAGGGAGGTGCTCTTCATTTTACTGTTGAAGAAACTGAGGCAGGCAGAGGTGAAGTGCCTTGCTCAGAGTCCCCCAGCTAGGGCCTTTCTGAAGCCAGATTTGAGCTCGTCTTCCTGATTCCACACTGCTTTGTGAAGTCTGGCACCCCTCGCCCGGCTCAAGGATGACCCTTCCTCGTCAGCCAAAACAAGGCAGCTTATTGGACATATCTGCCAGCATCTACCTCTGCTGAGGGACGAGAGACAAGCTTCGCCCTCCATCCGCTAAGGGAACGAATGTCTGTTGCTTTTTCACACATCCTTCAGGGTTCCTTTTCCTGACGTTTTTGTGACAGCCTCATCTCCACCGTTTTTTTCTCTTCTAGACCTTCTTTTCCCTGGTCCTGAGGTTCCCCCACTTCTGTATGCCCCTAAGCCTCAACTCAAGGATGGTCACATTGCCACCCTCAGTGGAGGGGTGCCCTGGGCTCTGACTCACCTCTCTTGTACTCTCTCCTTTGGGGCCCATCTTCCTGACTGTGCTTGGCTCTGGTAAGCAAGCTTGGACCCAGAATCCCTAGCCAGAGCATTGAGGGAAAGGGCCTCCATCACTTCACAAGTTCAAAGCCAGAGTTCAGGCACAGGCTTATGGAAGTTGGGCCTCTTGAGTATGGTTTGGGAGTATTTCAGCTATTCTGTGTATTTGGTCCCCATTCCCTAGCCCATAACTGATGTGCCTGCTGTATTGTGTGTGGTATGAGGAGGAGGAAAGGCAGAGTGGACAGACCTGGCCAAGTCTTGTCATCTCTGGGGGTTTGTTTCTTCATGTGTGGCAGTGGAATGGAGAGATGTGGCCTGGGCCCCTTTGGAAGTATCTCTTCTCAGAATCATGTTTCTAAAGAAGTAAGGTAAATACCATAGAATTGCAAAGGAAAGCAATTATATTAAAATAGTTATTGTGGTTTTGTTGTTTTGTTTTTTAACCCAGGTTCACCAAGTCCCTCCCTGCTTTAGATAATCTCCAAGCCCCTTCCCAGCAGCAAATCCTCTGGGGATTGTTTCTCCTGTGTCCCCAGCAGGCCTGGCCATTTCCCTGTTGAGTTATAACACAACAGGGCTGGGGGGATGGAGGGGAGAGAGGAAAGAATGCAAATTCATCTGGATCAAATCTGATTTTCCTGACTTAACCAGACATCACACTAAGCAGCTCATGTGTTTTCTGATTTGCTCGAGCCACAAGAATTGGAGAAGGACTGATTTAGGAAGACTCCATAACCGTTCTCAGTTTACAGAGCACTGGCCTGGAGAAATCTGAACCGAGAGAAGCAGTCACTTAAGGGGGTAGGAGTCAGGCTCTGCTACCAAAAAAAACCCAAAGGCCTTTGGGGTGGGATCGTTCCAGAATAGAAGTTCATTTTATGTTTTGTTCATGAACATTACTATCCCTACTGCAACATAAAAAGCATTGTGGCAGACAGGGAGGGGCCCCTGCCCTCGTGGAGCTCATGTAATAAAGAGGCGTCTTCATTTGACATATGACATTGGCATTTTAGTAGTCTTGTTTCACCTGGCAAACATGCAGTGCCCCTTGTGTGCAGACTAGGTTTGCAAGACACTGTCTTTGAGGCGAGCTAGGAAGATACCGTACACACTCAGCTCACAAACTTACAGCCTGAAACAGGGAAATTATTTAATCCCTTTCTTTGTACTTTACTTTCTCTCATAGCTTAATTAAGTGCTTTGAGAAACTTGAGATGAGAAAGCTCGTTTTCACCTGTAGAATAGTCAGGGGAGTGTTTCAGGGAAAGATTGGCCCTAAGTTGAGTATTAGAGAGGGAATTAAGATTGGGGTCAGGAGAAGGTCCTTTTAAGGTCCAAACGGTACTGCGAGCATGGGAAAAAAGAGGGATAGAGAGGCATGGCAGCACAGGAAGGGGAAAAGGTCCATTGGGACAGGCCGCTTAGGGCCACAAAGGCCACTGACTGGCCCACAGTGTTTGTTCTCTCCTGTATCGCAGAGTTATGGTCAGAAAGGCCAGCATAAAAGGGCATGCTTTACTTGGTAGGCACTGACTCCGATTAGGCCTGGGCATTAGTGGGAAGGACTCAATTGGACAGGGACTGAATCCACTTGGGCAGGTGTCATGATCTGGCCTAGAAGAGGTGGGGGTCTGAACTCAGGAAGTTGGTTTTTGGTCCAGAAAGAACTTTAGAAATTATTTGTACAATGGAGTGTTGTTCTGTAAGGCCCCCAAAGATGCAGAGATTTATCCAGTCATACAGGGAGCGAGCATGGGGTTGGAGCCAAGGCCTGACCTTTGAAGTCAACGCTGGTGTTCTTTCCACTGTAACAAGCAGCTTCCTAATTAGGTTGATTGCTTTGGGATTGGAAAAGAAAGGGAATCACGGGGAAAGGTTTATGGAGGAGGTAGCCTTTGAGCCAGGCCTTAAAGAGTGAGTAGGAATTAGGTGGGTGGAATTGGGTGGGCACCTCCATAAGATTATATTCACTTTATATGCTAACTTTGTGTAAAACAAAGTACACCCGCCATTCCTCCTGGATATGTCTTATCATCTAATGATTTAAGGACATTTTATTTTATTTGTATACTTAATTTTTTCCCCAATTACACTTAGGGACATTTTAAAACAAATATCTTCAATATTGTTAAGGCTGGTGCCTAATTTGGAATGTGTGACTTTGGAGAATCTAGGACAGGGTATTTTCCTGCACCCCAATGTCTGTATTCCTTCTGCAGAAGGGAAATCAGAAGTCCCCAGAAGGTAGGGGCTGCACATCCCCCAAGCCTCAGGTACTATGGGAATGGGAGTAAATTACTGCTCTGAAGGGCCACGCACTGAGGCTCTCGTTAGACCCTAATAACGTAAACCGTGGAAGAGGACAAGACTCTGTCTGAGTCAGTCACAGAAGTTTTCTGTTGTGAATTTGCATGTCCTGGAAAGGTTTGTCTGTTACCTGATATTTAACATCCATCTAACACAGTAAGGCCCAGGAGCAGAAGTGCCTTGAATGGCACCATGGCGAAGTTATGGTCATGATCACTAGTGTAGTCATGTTTAACAATTCTCACTTAAGCAGCACTTTGCACTATTATTCATGAGAAGCCTGGACTTGAGGTCAGGATACCTGGAGAATATTTGGTCCTTGGTGACCTTTGCTTGTACATGGCCTTGTACTACCTTGGTTTTATTCAGTATAAGTTGGGGCTGTAGTAACCTGGTATGACCTAGAGATGGTTCCAGACAGAAGAGACTTGCCCACGTGAGAGTTGGTTTTGTGTGGAAGGGTCTCAGTCAAGAAGAGAAGATTGGTCCTTGTTGATGTTAGCAACTTGGTGGATGTTCCTTGTTTTGGCACAAGACACTTCCTGACCCCCTTGAAATGACCGACAGAAAAGAGCATCACCTTGACCTTTGGGAGCAGGACCTGGGCAGATATGGTGGGCACAAGCTCGCTCCCTTTTTGATTGGACCTCCTGGCAGTGAGCGTGAATGTTTCTTTGGTTCTGCTCCCTTACTCTTAACACTTCATTTAAATTTCTGCATGTTTATTTGAATTCTTATTCATTATCCCTTTTAGTGAAGAAATGTTAAATCCTGTCTAGTAAATCATCTAGCCTCCCCTCATCGATTGGGCTGGCACATGGCTGGTTCACAGCCTGTTGTTTTCACAAAGGAAGCAGCTTTGAACTCTCAGGTTCTTTGGGGTCTTTTCTTGCAGTTAGCCTCCTTGGGATATAGAGCCCCAGGAATGGGGTCTGAAGAATTTAGGCATTTTTCTGTGATTCCAAATAGATTCACAGAATGGTTGAACAAGTTTATGTTGGTGTTGGTGGAGAATTAGTGTTCTGTCCCCCTGCAGCACCTTTAATGATGTTTTCTTCTCTTAGCATCTTTGCTGTTTTGGTGAGAGTCACCTCAGGGTTCTTTTAATTTGCATTTATCTGGTTAGTGACTCTGAACTTTGTTCAGGTAGGTTTTTTGTAGTTTGTTTTTTCTTTTTGAAGAGAAATATCCTTTGACCATTTGTCTATTGGGGAATAGCTCTTGATTCTTAATATCAATCAGCACCGTATAACATCTGATATCTCTGAATTTTATATAATAAATTTGATTTTTCTTCTATAAGCTGCCTTGCCTTTTCTGGTTAGGAATTTCCCTCATTATGAAAACTGTAACCGTGAATTCTCGTAATTATTTTTGGTGTTATATTGTTCTATTTAATATACTTAAGTCATTTGGAAATTACAGTATAAGGTGCAAGATGTTGGTCTAAAACACTTTTTAAAAAAAAAATTTTTTTTTTACCAATTTTTTTCTCTACCAAAATACTTTCTAGTTTTACCAGTAGTTTTTATTGAAAGAATAGTTCCTTTCCCTAGTCATTTTATATTTTGAGGTTTATTTAATACTAGCCTGTTTGTATTTATTTCTAGATCTTTTTTGTTTGGTCTAGTTTGCTGATTTTTTTTTTTTTGATCTGGTACCATAAATTGTGATAATTACTGATTTATGGTATGGTTTCAGCTCTGGTAGCATCACCCACCTTCCTCCCCCACCCCCACCTCCCAGCTTTCCTACTTTTCTCCATCACATCCCTTAATGTGCTTTATCTATGGTTCCTCTAAATCAATTTTACTATTTTGTTTGGTATAACAAGAGCATGAAACTAATCTGTGAACTATTTTGGGACGTATTCTCATGTTTACTGAATGAACTTGAATAGCTCTTCGATAGTTTTATATTTACAGATAGATGTATTTTATATCTGTAAACATTATTTTGTACTTGTATTTATGTAAGTACTGTGGCGTGTTGGTGGGTTAACTCTCAGATAGTTAAGGTGTTTTGTTGTGATCCTGCATGTAATTTTTCTTCCCAGCTCTTCCTCCTGGGTTTTGTTAGTATTATACAGAAAGGCTGTTGGGTTTTGTAGATTTATTTACTAACCTGCTACTTTACAGAAGCTGTTAATTATCTTGATAAATATTATCATTGATTCTCTGGGGTTCTCTAAGTAAACCATCGTATCATCTGCAAATAGACGACTTTGCCTATCTACTTATGCTTATTCTCTGTTTCTTATTCTTACTGCATTAGAGCTGGCATTTGTGACACTGTGGGAACTAATAGGCAAGCCAACAGCCATCCTTGCTTTACCTGTGTTCTTACCAGGAAGGCTTCTGCTGTCACAGATAGTGCTCACTCTTAGTTTTAGATGGATGTTTTTGATCTTACTGATCCAAAACCCTTTTATTAGAATGATTTGAATGTTTAAAAGAGTGTTGCACCTTGTCAAAGGTGTTTTCTACATCCGTTGACAGAATTGTACAATTCTTACTTTTTGTTATTAGTGTGATTTAACTTTCCTAATGTTTAATTATTCTTGTACATCTTGTGTAACTTCAGCGTGGTCATAGTGACTTTTTTAATATAATATATCTATACATTCTTTACTAATATTTTGTTTCATATTTTTGCTTCAATATTTCAGCACTATGAATCAGTAATCAATGAACATTAATTAAGTGCCTACTATGTGCCAGGCGCTGTGCTGAGTGCTGGGACACTAAATGGTGTTCATCTTGATTATTATAACTGATAACAGAGTATTTTAAAGTTTGTAATATGCTTTACAGACATTATTATTTCCATTTTATAGATGAAATACTGAGGCAAAGAGAGGTTAGGGGATTCACCTGAAGTCACGCCTACTTGAAGGTAGCTGTCAGGAATGAGATTTGAACCCAGGTATTTCTGGTTCTCTCTCCTCCCTGCTTATGAAATCCTTGTCCATAAACTATCAATTGTGTCCTCCCTCCAGTGGCATAGGCTACAATCCACCCACATCTCGTCTCCGATCCTTCTCCAAAAGAGACGGGGACCTGATGTTCAAACGTTACCATTTATTTGTGTTTCTGGTGGAAGCAGACTTAATGTTTTCAGACTGTCTAAAAACAACCTGTTCGATTCTCAGCACAGTCCATCCCCTCTTCTACCATCCTGCCGCTATCACTGCAGCAGCACGTGGGGATCCTGCAGGAAAGAGGAATATTCTGGATCAGGTTGCCCAGTGTACCCAGCATCTGGCCCCATCCAGCATGCTGGCCAGGTGCCGCCTGTGAACTGAGGAAGAATTGTGGACAAGTAGAAAAGGTGTGCGGGCCAAGCTGCCCCAACCAAACTAAAATGTCATTGGGAGATATTTAACAAACTAAATAAAAACACAGTCAAGAGAATGTGAAGTCGTGGTTTTCTAAGTCAGTGTGTAACCCCCAAGGATCTGTCTCTATTTAAATTGCTGCTAGTGGGAGCGCTCAATTGATATTTTTATATCAGTATTTCATAACAAGATTCTTCTGATACTTTTTCCACCTTAAATTTTTAATTTGAATAGGCAAAATTTGAAGTGATGTTTTATGTCTTTGGAAAAACATTGTCACTTAGAAGCAACTTGGTGTCCTGGAAAGGTGTTGGCCTCCAGGCCCGGATTCACTTCCCCACGACGATACTTAGTAGTTGGGTGATTCGCGACGAATCTCTTCATTTTTCTTAAAGTAGACCGCCTTGCAAGATGCAAAGTAAACTATAAGCATGAGGTGCAATATATTACTGAACATTGAATTGCGCACAAGCTAAAATCTGAAAACATTAGTGAAGGGGAGATTTCTGACTCTAAGGGAAGAGTTCGCCAAAGCTAAGCAGCGTCAATTGGGAGCATCATTTCAGGGTGGGTTTTGAGTTTGTGTGCTAAGTTTTCCATTTTTATCAAATAAGGAACTCTCTAAAGCACTCTAAAACAATTGAGTGCCATGTTAAATGTCAGCTGTCATTATCAACAACTCACTGAAGCACTTCAAGGATTCGTGATTCATCAATGCAGATGGCCCCTTCACTGCTACACAGATCGCCTCTCCAGTTCTTTCAAGAGTGAGCCTAGTAATGGCTCCCTCTGAACATAGGTAAACTGGACCTTGGACAGCAGCATCCTAGTACTACTCTAGCCCTTGAGAACACTGTTCTACCAAAAGGAATACTAAGTAGTAAATACTGTTCCTTCTTCTTTAACACTGTTTTGCAGCCTGCTATGCAGAATAATTGAAAAGTCCTACTTGTTTAAATTTTATCGATAATCCTGGCTCACCCCTCCCTCCAAAAAAATAGTTATCCCTTAGAATCAAGGAATTTTTAAAAGAGGAAGAAGGGGAAGGGGAAGTTCACAGAATAATCAGTCCTAGAGCTGGCTCCTAGGGGCTTTTCTAACTTAATTCTAGCCACCTGCAAAGCCCAGTGGCTTTAGGGTAGGAAGAGACCTTAGAAATCACGAAGTTTAACCTCTTTTGTGAGTGTGGTAGGAGTAGCAAGTGGCAGAGAACACAGCTAAAAGACATTTAGGGGCTTCCAGATGAGCAACACCAGAGCATTTTTGGCTGCCTCCATCTGGAAGTCCTGCCTTATCAGTGCTGTTTGGGCAGCACTCTGCCATCAAGTCATGGTCTGATGGAAAAGGAGCTCACCAGGCCCTCATGAACCAGTGTAGACTGCAGGGTCAACAGGAACAAGCTTCTGGCTCAGCTAGAGAGTATAGAAACCCAACCTGAAGTCTATGGCCCCAGAACTGCTCCTGACATTGCTCCCTGTTTGGAGATGTTTCCTCGCTTGCATGCATGCCACAAGAACTTGCCCAGTGGAGCCTTTCTAGTAATGTTTGTGTGGGTCTCTGGAGGGCCTTGCTGGGGCTCCAGGCTCCTAGAGCAGCTTCTACTTGGCAGAATGGAAGAAGAAGCAGGCAGTACCCCCAACCTGACCCTTAGCAAAGCTGGGCGGGTTAGACTTAAACAATAAACAATGTAGCACATGAATGGGCAAGGTTTAGTCTAGGAAGATGTTTGGACCAGTCCCTCTCCTGTGGTTTTCTTTCTTCATCATAGGTCAAGGTTTTTCCCTTGATCATAGATCACTTTTTAGAAATCATCTGCTAAATAAACTTCCATAATCATTTGTGTGGGCCCTCCCTTCCTGACACAGACCCTAACTCTACCAGTCTCTGTGCTTTTGAAACTGTTCCTGATGGCCAACTCCAGATACACCCCCTCCCCAGTCCTGTCTGCAGGTGACAGGTGGGCTTCCACCCCTGAGCTCCTGCTCACAACCGCCGGAATGCAAAAGTCACCTACAGGAATTGGCATGGAGGAGCAGTATGCTACAGAATAGTTTGGTTCTTAAAACTAAACGAAATTTTGTCAGAAACTAGAGTTACCTAGTCGTTTTACTGAGCAATTTGGTGCCATAGAAGGAACCCTGGTACTTGAAGCTCCCCGGGTTGGAGTTTACTGACCACCTGTGTGACTTTGGGCAGTTCCCCAGCCTCTGTTTACTCATCTGTCACATGAAGGAGCTGGACTTTGGCCTCTAAGGCCCTTTATAACTCTTATATCTATGAACTTGCAAAGTTAATTTCATTTAGATACTTTAATTCAACCTGGATAACTCCCCTTGGCTCCCCTAGGGGAAGGGTACACACCATGAGGAGAAATATATTTTCATTTCAGAGTATGTAACGGGATGGGTTAAAGCCGACCCCCACGTATCTCTGGACCCCCGTACCCTGAGGCACTTTGCCAAAGGCAAGGGGGGAACAAGATGGCTCTGGGAGGAAGGGTCCCCGCCCTGGTTGACAGTGGAGCAGTTCTGGGTCTTTGTCTGGACTTGCCCAAATCAGTGGGGAGAATGGGCTAGTTGAGGGAGTGCCAGGAGGAGGAGACTGGGCTGACCGAGGGTGGACCCCTGCCACCTCATCACCTCTATATAATGCTCTTGCACACCCCCAACAAACGGAGTTGCCCACCATCTTGCCTCCCGCCTCATTCATTGTCCGTGAGATTTTTCCCTTCTGCTGGTCAGGAGCAGGAGGTGGGTGGTGGAGACCCCCAACAAGAGTAGAGTTGTATTTTTTTCTCATTTAACTTTTGCAAATGAAACTTACAAGAATTTAGCAGAGATAGAGCATGTTGAGAGGCCCAGCACCAGCCCTGAGAGTCAATGAAAGAAGAGCCATTTGCCTACTTCCGTTTACCAAACATAGACACAGCGTGTAATAAAATGAGCCAGAAATAATGTAGGAGTCTCTTATAACCTATTGGTGGGACTTTGAAATTTAGTTTTCCAAATTCTTTCTTTCCGTCTCCCACTGAGAGGGCAAAAAATATGATGCCCACTATACATATGAAGTCATGCAAAACATATTTCCGTATTAGCTGTGTTGCAAGAAGAAGTAGTGGTAGTGAAAAAAAAAATAAGCTTCAGACTGCACCCAGTCCATCAGTTCTCTCTTTGGAAGCATATAGCAGGTTTCATCATGGGCTGTTTGGAATTGTGATGGATCATTGTATTGATCTTGGTAGTGAAGTCAACATTACAATGTTGCTATACTGTGTACAGTATTCTCCTGGTTCTGCTCATTTCCCTTTAATCAGTTTATGGAAGTCTTCCAGGCTTTTCTGAAACCATCCCCTTCATGTGTGAAGCTCTTCTAAAGAGATTATGTGATTCAAGTACTCCAGTACTAAATAATTAAAAGTCATAGTCCCTCTTCACTAGTGAGAGCTTTATCTCAAATTAACTCCTATGTCAAAGTCCTTTGACTTCAAAAACTGTTGTTTAATTTTTTTCTAATGTGATCTTTAAGCTGTTGATTTTTATCCACCCTGTTGGAAAATGAACATTAATACCTGCAATTCCCAATCACGGTCAATGACTCGCTTTTCTGAATTGTCCCATCCTGGGCTTCTCAGAATCTGATTTCCTAGTTTCTTTAGAATATTCCCCACTTCCCATCTGCTGCCTGTTGAAATCCTTTTCAGACTGCACTCACATGTTCCTCCTGAAGTCTTCTCTGTTCTTACACCTTCCTGAGTCAGAAGCAGTTCTCCTTCCTTAGACCTGTCGCACACCCCTGTGCTTTGTCGTGGTCGGCCTTTGTCTTACGGCTCTTTGGGTAAATAGACTTAGAGTGGGAGAGCATTTTAAAAAGCTTAGTTGATTGTCTAGTTGAGTAAATTTGTCCCCATTTATCTTGGATTCCCCACCAGAGCATTTAGCCCACATTCACATCCATAGTACTTTAAGGCTGATTTTCAGAACAACTCTGTGAAACTGGGAGGATTAATACAGAGTATGATCCTCATTCTAAAGACGACGAGATTGTGGCCCTAAGAGATGGTGATTTGCCCATAATCTTACTGCTAGTCAGTGTCTGAGATAGGATTTGAAACCAATTCTCTTGACTCCCCAACTCCAGCACTCTTCATTGCATGAGGCTGCTTCTCAAGCTGAGGAGTGTTTTGTTTTTCTAAAAATGTTTGTTAAATGGAGTACTGAAGATGAGTCAAAAGTTTGAAGCCCCACAGCATCCTACTTGGTTGGAAGGAACCTTGGGGGTCATGAGATAGATGCATATGCCAGTATATACCATTGCCCATGGGGGAGGTAAAGGCTGGCCTCTTTTGGCTCACCTCCATATATCCATTGCCTGGCCCACCCCCAGTATTGTCCCATAATTACCTGACTCTGTTTGTTCTCTGGCGCCTGGGCCCAAGGGCTCCTCTCCAGTAACTGTGTGACGAGGTTGCCACTCTACAGCTTTGAGTAAACCTATTGTCAGGCAGCTCTAATACCCACCCTGTCTGTGGCATCAGCGGCACAAAAAGGAGCCCTAAAGACTCATTCTTCACCAAAATTGGCAAAGATCAAATGACTCCAGGAAGAAGAGTTGTTCATGTAAGACCTTAGAACAGATTTGTGATGTAATGCCAAGATCACCAGATTTGGAGGCAGAGGATTTGGGTGCAAATCTCCCCCTTCCTTTACCTCCCCATCTCTTCTCCACTCAGCTGATTACTCTGTGTGACATGAGATAAGTCATTTAAGCAGAACAGATTTAGGGTCCTTTTTTAACTCTCAGTCCTCTTAGATGGATATATGAAATAAGCATTTATTAAGTACCTTCTGTGTGCCAGCACTTTATAAACATCCCATTTCATCTTCACAGTGACCTTGAGAGGTAGGTGCTATTATTATTAGCCCCATTTTACAGATGTGAAAACTGAGGCAGAGGTGAAGTCACAGAGTTAATAAATGTCTGAGACCAGATGAGAGTCTCTGGGTCTTCACGATTCTGGGCCCAGTGTTCTACCCACTGCACCACCTAGCTGCCGCCCTACACTTCCTAGTGGATTTGTAAAATTATCTTTCGTCTCAGAAATGGACAAGATCTCTGAGGTCATCCAGTTCAGAACACAGCTGCCAAAAGGGAAGACTGGAGGCCTTGCAATGAGGGGGTGCCGCTGCCTGCTGAGAGCCTGAGTCTGCATCTCAAGAGTTGGCAACAGCTCTCGTTAGTAGGAAGCCAGTCTTTGTGTGGAGTCCCCTTTCCATCTACAAAAGTCCCCTTGGATGTGTCTGCCCTTTGCCTTTGAGTGGAGCAGGCATCTCCAGAATGAAGCAGCGATTTGACAGGAAAGGTCCCAGCATCAGAGACAGAAAGCCTCAGGCCCAACTCTCTCTTCTGTCTCCTAGCCCAGTGACCTTGGGCATGTTGCTGAGCCTCGGGTTCCTCATCTGTAAAGCAGAAATAATGATAGCCTTTGACTCCAGCTGAGCCGGCCAGGAGGCCTGCAGGTGTGGGCTGAATGCCTCCTTATGGTATCTGAAGGCAAGCAGGAGCTGGAGCGCCTTCTAACTCACAGATTCTTAAGCTGTAAAAGTGTTACTTGTCATTCTCATACCTAAAAACCAGAAGCCAGCAGCTCGGGGGAAGAGTTCAGATTTTAACACTAGAAGGGACCTCAGAGATTGGTTCCAGAGGATTCAGATTTGTTCACTGAACAACCTTTACGTCCAGCACCTCTGACACGGAAATGAGCAATGACATTGTCATAGCCAAATGCTTTGGATTGGACTTCTCCAGTCTTATTCCCAAACCAGTATGAGGAATGGAGAGTGCCTGGGGTAGGAGCTGGCAGACAGTTTAGATCACTTGTTCAGGGTCCCAGCTCTGAAAATCCCGATGTCTCAGTCGTCGGGGCAGATCTGAATTCTGCTTCCCAGAGCTTAAAGGAAGAAACCCCCAAGCCGTGGCCTCTCTCCCTGAGTATCTATGTAACCAACACCTTTATGGTGGCAGCACCGAGCCCAGTGATCATGAGTCAGAGAAAGGCTTTCACCCAGGGGAGAAACAGCTGGGGTGGGGGGTGGGGGCAGTGATGACTCAGTCACATACATGTATGATGTGAGATTGTCTCATGTTCACATTACCCTACCTGAGGATGTGTAAGTGTCCCTTGTCCAGCAAAACATCTTCTGCTAAGCACAAACCATGCTTCTTAACGTAAGGAAATGTTTCTGCAGGTCCTCCCAGGAAACTTTACAGGTAGACCAGCCCCACCTGGAACTGTGAGTGAGCTACATTTGTGTGGCCAGTGAGGGAGGCCAGTTTTAGTTTGGACAGGTGCTGCCCCAGTGTCAACCCTGGCTTGTAGAGAAGGCATTCAGGAAGCCCAGTGATAGATATCCTGTGGGCCTAGGGCCCCCGACCACTGGGAGCACTCCCCCACCTCAGCTCATACAACTAATCACCTTAACCCAAGAGTATAAAAGAACAGGTCTTCCCATCAGAAAAAAGGAGGAAACAGACTTGGAAAACAAAGAAATTTGAAGACTTTAGATTTGTCAACTTGGCACCATCAGGAAAAGTGCTTAGAAGACCTAGGCCTACTAACTACCAGGGTTGTTGTGATAGGCAGACAAGCTCATCTTTGTGAGGTGCTTCCCCCTTCTCCCTCCCTTGTTCCCCTCCCCCCCTCTACCTGGAAGACTACTTATAGGTTGCTTTCCTTCCCTGGACCTCCATTTTCTCATCTGGACTAGATCACTGGTGTGCCCTCCCAGCTTTATAGCCTATAATCTGATTTTTTTTTTCTTACATGAACAAGGGGTAAAGAGCAGATTATTCTCCCGCTGTGTGGCGCCTGTTGGTCTAATTCTGAGGCTCAAGTTCTTGGCCTTTTTCTGTGTCATGGCTTCCTTGAGATGGCTGGATCCCCTCAAGAATAATGTTTCTAATGAAAGTTAGCAACAGTAAAGCCAGGTGTTTCCCCCTGCCACAGTACTAGAAATGGAGGCAGAAGCCACTGGGTAGCCAGATCACAAGGACCGGTTTGTCCTGCCTCAGGTTGGGAGCAGATCTCATGCCCCACCCCCTGCAAGGGAGATCTTGAGGATTTCTTCAGAAGGGCAGATTTGCAGCTAACTATGTGAACAACTGTATTCCTGTGGTGCTTTCTGAGGGCCCCTGAATGTTTTTCCTTTGGAATGGAGAGTGTCCATAGTGTTCAACCAGGTAAGAAAGGGGTGGGCTGCTTGGGATCAGAGCCCAGGGGCCCTGATTCCAAGTCCAGTGATTTTTCCAGTTGTCCTGTCAGCAAGAATGCCAGCTATAGAGATTTTATCATTTCTTAATCAGATCTTCTTAACATGTGCCCCCCAAAGACATCTATTCCCCACGATGTCTGCTGTTAGTGTTCTCCTCGCCCAACAAAAGGAGGTGACTTCCAGTACTTGAGTTCTCTCAACTAACCCCCATATGGAGGAGAGAAGCGCATTCCGACGTGCCAGGAGCCTCAAGATAACCTTGTAAACATTTGTAGGACTCAGCTGGCACACATGAGTGCACACTTGTATGCACATACCCACACATGCTCACTTTGGATCAGAGAAAGTTTTCACCAGGACTGTCTTGTGCCAGGCTAGCAGACTGATCTTTTCTGATAATAGAGGCCAAATGTGGAGAGAGTGTATAGTATGGGACAGCTGTGTGGTTGGAGGTGCTTTGTCTTCTCAAAAAATAGACTGTTGATATCTCTCACCCCCTTCTTAGAGAGCCACTCATTATTTAAAAAAAAAAAAAACTTTTAAGAGGAAAAAGAGATTCTACAAAATGAACCATTTCAGAAAGTGTGATGCTGTATGTGGCAACGTGCATTTATTAAGTGCTTCCTGAATGTGGGGCCCTGAGCCAAGCTCTGGAGACACAAAGACAAAAGTAAAAACAGGGCCTGCTCTTAGGAACTTTGATTCCCCTGGGGGACATGCCATGCCAACCGTTGTCCAGCCCCCGCCTCTCCACATACCAGAGGCAGGCCCTGACAGTTTGGGCATCCCAGCCGCATAGTAGTCAGTGCCAGTTCGGTTCCTTCCATTTCATTATAGCCATGACGGCTGCTCTGGTGATTTCCAGCCTCTGCTTAATTCCCCCTTCCTGAAAGGTTTCCCATGGCTGCAGACACTTAGAGAAATCACGGTCATTGGGAAGGATTCTCATTACCCCAGACTCTCTTCTCTGCCCCTGCTTTGGAGAAGGGCACCTCATCAAATACAGTGACTGTATTGCTCAGCCCTCAGAGACTGGAGCACCAAGTTCCCAGACCATAGTCAGTGAAAGAAGGCTTTCTTTCAGCGTTTAGCAGCACCCCAGAGCCACGGTCAGCTCACCCTCTGTTCTTTTGGGAAGTCTCTGGTGTCCGTAGAATCACACTGGTCCAGAGAAAGCAGGGCCTTAGGGAGCAGAACATGTGGGTATTCTGGCCACCTTGTTCAAGGCCAGATTGTGGTGGTAGCTTCCCAGAAACCCAGGAGCCGTGAGATCTTAGAGCAGCCCGGGGGGGGGGGGGTGGCCTTGGTACTAATATTCCTAGTTAGGGTCACAAGGCCTCTTGTAATACTTTACAATAGCTGGGTGAAGTGAACAGCCCTGGATTTAGGGGTGTAACCAAACATCAGTCAAGCATTAAGTGCCTACTGTATGCCTGTGTGTAGAGAAAGTGTCTACTGCATGTCAGGAGCTGTATGAGTGTGTGTAATCTGTCCAGAGTAAAGCCACTGCAGGATCACCTTTGGGGGACTCATGGCATCATGAATAAGTACTGAAGGAGCCCAGAGGAGGCTTTATGTCGGGAGCCCTTGAGCTCAGCCTCAAAGGCAGAGGGGAGGAGGGAGGGCATTCCTGGCATGGGGAGATAGCCTGCACAAAGGGATGGAGAAAAGGCATGAAGGAATGTTGGGAGAGGTCAACTGGGGTGGAGGGCAGACAAGAGTTCGCCTTTGGGCCTGCAGGAGCTGCTATCCGGTTCTCATCTGAGGGAGGCACTTTGAGATAATGACTGGGCAGTTGGCTTTAATGCAGATGGATTAGAGACTGCAGGTTTAAGGTTGGCACCAGGCACTGTACTGAGTATTACTTTATATTGGTTTGACAAGATTAATATCAACAATGAAATATTAATTTATTAAACTATTACAATGATGACATCATTGCGTCCTCACAGCAGCTCTGAGAGGGAGGTGCAATTATCACTCCCATTTCACAGTTGAGAAGCCTGAGGCAGATGGTTAAATGACTTGTCCAAGGTCACACAGCTAGTAAATGTCAAAGGCTGGATTTCAGCCCAGGTCTTCCTGGCTCCAGGCTCGCCACACCACTCACCTGCCCAGACCAGTCAAACGGGGCCATCGCTGTAGGCAGGAGAGAGGTGAGCAGGGTCTGAACTAGGATGGGCCTTATCCAAGAAAAAGGGGAAGGATTCCCGAGAGGCTGGAAAGGAGAGTGAATGAGATTTGGGGAGGAGCAGGGTGCTGCGGGCCAGGGCTGCTGAGGACATGGCTGTTTAAAGCACAGGCTCTTCCTTGCCCATCTGCCGCTGACAGGCTAAGAGAGGTAAAACGGTCCATGAGAAGGAACACTCCCGTTATATGGTACAGTGGAAAAAAGCAGTCCATGAGCTAGCAGCTTCTTGGGCTCATCCTCAATTTCCTTGTCTGACCAACAAGAGGGTTGAATGGTCACAGAATCTCAGACTGGGGATGCCCCTTGTGAGAAGCCACCTGGTTCTGAATTGTTACTCGGTTGTATCTAACTCTTCTAAAGCCCATTTGGAGGTTTCTTGACACAGACACCGGAGTGGTCTGTCATTTCCTTTATAGCTTGTTTTATAGATAAGGAAACTGAGGCAAAAAGTTCAATGACTTGTCCAGGGCCACACAGCTAGTAATAGTCTGAGGTCAGATTTGAACTCAGGAAGATGAGTCTTCCTTTCTCCAAATCCTACACTCTATTCACTTCACCACCCAGCTGTGAGCTCTCTCCCCCACTCTCTTGATTTCTATCACTCTGTATATATGCACACATACATACTTACACACACACACACACACACACACACACACACACACACGAGTAGGGTCATTCATCTCATTCAAAGACCTCCAGTGATCTGTATTAAGTACTTGCTTGTGGTGCTGGGGACACAAATACAGAAGTGAACACTGGTTTTTTGGGGAGGGAGATGCACCCATATAGAGATTCACACAAAGCGCCTCTTTGAACCAGTCACTCAAATACAAGCTGAGGTTGTGGATGGCTTTGCTTGGGTTTCCCTGATGACTTGAGCCTAGTTTCGGGCTTTCCTCTTCCTCTTTCTTGTCCCGTGGAAGTGGCTTCAGTGAACATAGACAGCTTTGGAGCTCTCACCTCATAAAGTAGCCCCTGGGATCTTCCAGGCAAGGCTTAGAGCCCAGGGACCTCGAGGAGGTGAGAACAGGGAGGCTCTGCACTTGGCTCCTCCCCAAGGAGAGCTGCCTTCAGACCTGTGAATGCCTCAGGGAAGTGGCCTTGCTGCCCAAAAGGGAGCCCGCCTGCTTTGCCCGAATCCCCGTGAGCAGCCTGGGGCCTGGAATGCCAGTGGCAGAAGTGTCTCCTGGCTGTCTCGGGGTGACAGATGGAAAGGAGTGCTCTATCGGGGTTTTGGATGCCTTTCATTTGGCCATCATTTCTGGGTGTGCGTCTTCCCCCCCGTGACCCTCCCCAGAGCCATGCCAAGCACTGTGCAGGACAGCGACATTTGTCAGCCTGTGCCCAGACTCCTCTGCCTCGTGGCGTTTAGCTTCATTCTGGTGTTCTTTGAGTTTCCTTTCCATACTTCTGCATTGTCTGGGAAGTGGGGCAGTGAGCATGTCTAGACCCTGGATCAGGTGCTCCCCTTGGACCGTTTGCCTGCTTCACTCTCTTTATCCTGTATCAGTTCACATTCATCCCAGGGTCCTCTGATTTCTTCGTATTCATCCTGCCATGGAAAGGGTTTGTTTGCTTTGGGTTTCTTTCTGATTAGCAGCAGAACCTCTGGTGGGGGTGGGGAGGTGGGGGAGTGGGATTTGTTGAGGAGAACCATCCCTTGTTGTAACCCCCTCAGCTTTCCTTCCACCACCAAACATAAGTCAGCTGAAAAAGGGCTGAGCAACATTTGTTCATAATTTTAAAGATTTACAAAGAGCAGGGAGGTTGTGGATCAGGAAAGGCAGGTGGTGTGGAGCAGGCAGAAGCCTGTGACCTTGGCAGGGCAGGCCCCAGGGACTGAGGGAACAGCAAAAGCCTCAACCCCAGGACACAGGCTGTGGAGAGGCAGAAGGTCCGAGGCTGAGCAGAGTGACTGTCAGCAGCTTCCTGACTCCAAGGTCAGCCTTCTCCTAGATGTCCACGGAGGACCCAGAAGGGAAGGAGAATGGAGCCATGTTAGGCCACAAAGGTTTGAGCGCTGAGGGAGAGGAGAGCCCTAGCTAAGTGCAGGGTAGCTTGGGTCACAGAGCAGAGTCTGGCGATGGAGGCTTTGCAGCGATTCCGTATCCAGACCAGCTTTGCCCCCACAGTTGAACTCTTACCCCATCCATTGGGCGTGCGACATGGAGCTATGTTGTATGCAAGGGCCAAGGGTGGGCATGAAAGCCTTCTGTCACTGGACTTAGCAGCTTGGCACCTGATGGGGCCTCAATTGTTGGAGCCAAAAAGGGGCTGGGGACTGACCCCCTTGGGGTTCTTGGAGCTGGGGCTGGATCCAGGCTGGCTGTCCTTGGTAATTGTGTAACACAAAGCGAGAAACCTTCCTCACTGGTGAGGCCCACCCGTGGGTAACCCTGCATGGTCCCCAAAGGCCCTTCTTCTTGTGCACATCCGTTGGCAGTCTTTGATCTTATGGGGCTGCTTCCATTGTTAATATGGTCTGGGTTCTTGTCCAAGTCAGTGTGTACCTACTACGTGCCAGGCACTGGACTGAGCACTAGCGGATTTGAAGAAAGACAAAGGTCATCATGTTGAGCAGAGGACCCCCAGTTAATCCTGGGTTCCAACCATGACATAGAGAGCCAATGGAGGGGTCCCAGGCTCCTCAATTCAGAGCTGGAAGGAAGGCTGCCTCATCTTATAAATAACGAAGCCGATACCCCAGAGAGGCAGTGACAGCCAGGCCAGGCTGGGAAGCCCAGGCCTTTAGGACGTTGGAGCCAGGCTTCCTTCCCCACACCACTCTGGGGCTCCGTTTTCTTTGAAGGCCTTCATTTCCTGAAGTCCTTTGAGCTCTGAGTGGAGATAAGGTCCCAAGAAGGCTCCCTGTGCTTCCCACTGCCCGCTTCCCCCCTTCCTTTGGTTCTAGTACTCTTTGCTCTACAAAGACAGTTTTCTGCCTCTTGACAGGTCCCATCTCCACGTCCCGTTGGGGCCAGGGCCAGTGTAAAGACAGCTCCACTCACCCCCAGCCCTGACAGGTGGCAGCAGCCCAGGAATCACAGCTTTGGAATCAGGCCTCCCCTCCCTCCTGTGTGGACTCCATGGGGAACAAGGGGTCACTGCTTCCTGAGGAGGAGTCTAATGCTGTCCAGTACAGACCAGCCCGCATAGTATAGATGATCTTATTGGAGCCTCATGACAGCCCTTTTAAAACTGAGGCCAAATTAAAACCCAGGTCTTCCTCACTCTTGTTTCTACGCTGTCCATTACCTTACTCCAAAGCCCTCCTAATACCTAAGACTCAAGGTCTCTCCCCAGGCCCAAGGGAGTGAATGAAACAAAATAGGAAAAAGGCAAGAAACCAAATCTGGCCTCAGTGTTAGGCCTGATTGCCCAGACTGCTGTCACCTGCCATAGCTGAGCAGTCTTTAGACTGGCCTGGCCCGAGGGGAACTCGAGGTGGGACTGGGGGCTCTGCCTGCTAAGAAACAGACATTAGTATCTCTAGAAACTGGAGGTCTGGGAGTAGAGGGACAGGGAAGGGGGGCATTTGTGGGACCTTGGCACCACATGATGCTGAAAAGGACTTCAGGTTATCAAGGCCAGTGCTTCTATTTTACCATTAAGGAAACCAAGGCCCAGAGAGGCTTTGTCAGAAAAAGAAGCCAACCAAGTCCCCAGGCACAGGCCACATTCTGAATTTCTGCCCTTTCTGTCTAGAATCACAGGGGCAGGGCCACCCTGCTTTTACCCAACTATGGTGAGAGAAAACTCACAGGGGCTGGCTCTTTACTTCGGTGATGAGCCTGGAGAAGGGAAGGTTGGCGTTAATTGGGGGCTCCTTCTTTCTTTTTAACTTTGCTGACATCCTGTGACCCAGTGATCTTGACACCACAGAAGAGAAGTGAGCATGTGAGTACTCACTGGTAGTGAGAACAGCTTCCCTTTGTGGCGTTAAAATGCATCGCTTTACCCACCATTTGGTCCCCACTACACTTGGATGCCCCTTGAGGGCAAGGCCTGAGGCTTCCTCATCTCTCCTTCCTCTGTGGGCCTCCTCACTCACTGTAGGCACTTAGTTAGGGGTTGGGACTCACCGTTGGCTGAAACAAGAAGTGAACAGTCCTCACAGGTTCCAGCTATGCCCCAGCTTCTTGTCCAAAGAATGAATGTCCATGCCATCTGACCAAGCTGTCTCACTGCTGGCACATACTCCAGAGACCTGAGACAAGAGAAGGTCTCATAGACATCAAATCCTCACAGTAGCGCTTTCTGTGGTAGCAAAGATCTGGGTGTAAAGTGGGGGCCCAGAGAGGGCTCTGGTGTGCTCTCAAAAACGAAATCAGAGAAATGTGGGGGAAATATAGACAGGTGGGTGCAGAGTGGAGGGAGCAAATCAGGCAAATAGCCGACCCAATGGCAGCCACGGTGGAAGTGGGAAGGAGCCAGGACTGAAGCAAAATGTTCTGGATTAGAATGACCAAGCTTGTCCTGGAAGAAAAGAGCAGAAAAGGGGGCTCCTTCTCTTCTCACAAAGGTGGGGAGCTGTGGGTGTGGAGCCCTGCACATCCTGCTGCCCTCTGTTGGTATGCGAGTTAGTGTTCTGTTGGTGGTGGTTTGACTTTTACCCTCTGTTTGTTATTAGGAGGAATGCCTGGGGGTAGTAGGGGAGAGGAACATATTCAGAAATGGAAGTAACATCCAAACCAGATTGACTCCCAACGTTTCTAAAAGTCCTCTCTCCTCCCCGCCCCAGTCCCCCCAAGTGCCTCCTGGCCCTGTTTGGACGGCTGTCCTGCCACGTGGGTTCAGAGCTCCCTGACTGCTGGAAGCTCCAGGCTGGCTGCTACCATTTGCTGGCAGAACGCTGTTGCAGGAGGGCAACTGAGGGCAGGAGATTCCTTGTGGATCATCGCCAGGCCAGATCAGCTTCACTCCTCTGTGAATGAGTCATTTTTCTGTTGTTGAGAGATGACAGAGGAAGAAGAGCTGGGCTGCTGGCTGGCTCCCTGCCCTGGGGACATTTGGAGGCAGGCATGCTAAGGCCACTTAGCTGCCGTCCATCACTGGATTCTCTGTCAGGATTTGAAATGCCTTCCCGAGAAAGTAAGGCTGCTAAAGGTCTGTCCGCAAGGTCCGCCGTGGGGAGTGCTTGGGGTTGGCCTCTCCCCCTGGCCTGTTCATCTTGGGGTCAGAGAGAAGGTGGCTGGAGAGGCCCGGGGTGGGCGGGGCGAGGCTGGTGCACATTCCTATTCTTCTGATGGGAAAGAGATGACTGTGTCCCAGGAGGCAGGGAGGATGGCCCATTAGGCTCTCAGTGATGGTGGGAAAGCAGCAGCATCTGCCAGGGTTCAGACCCACTTGGCAACAGGGGATCCCACAACAGCAGCCGATGATTTCTGAGTTGAGCGAGTGAAATGGTAATGTTAGGGGGGCCTGGGTCAGGAGGGGGCCGTGCAGTGGGGACCCTGGTGGAATGCCGCTAATGAGACGTTTATGTGTTGGGCCAAAGGAAGCCTCTCACATCTTCGAGATTCGATCTGTGCACCTGCACAGATTCTTTTTCATCCTGGCTTAGACCGTTGGGGGATTTGGAACACTATCGAACTCCTGCTAGTTTCTCATTTGCATGGGGCTGTGGCCTTGGGTTCCAGTTGTTCAGCCCCTTTCCTCTGAAGAGCTCCAGATGCTTCCAAGGACTTGGCAGCTTCCTCATGGGGGAACCCAATTCTAGGCTAGTCCCCAGAGCAGCAGCCCCTGGTATCCTGCAGGGAAAGGATGCCCTCAGGACTGGCCTTGACCAAGTTGTCACCTTCTGCCCCTGGCTTGGGGAGAGCAGGAAAATTTTCTTCAGACATTACTCTAGTTCGGGATTTTGTCCAGGTTCCGGTCAAACATTAACATTTTCCTTGATTGGAAAGTAAAGCGTCATCGGAAAGGAAATTAATTCAGTAGGTATTGATTGAGCTTCTGCTGTATGTCTGACACCCACGGGTTGTGTAGGGACCTGGGGGCAGAGAAGGGGGAACCATCTGGTTCCTCCCCTCAGGAGGAAGGACAGGAGTTATGTGTGAGAATATGCTAGAGACAAGGCCTTCTGGGGCGGGGGGGGGGGGGGCGGATAAGTGGAGAAGAGGCACTCAGGGAACCTGGAGGGGTTGGGGCTCCTCAGGGTGGCTGAGACTCTGCCTGAGCCTTCTGCCTAGAGAGAAGGCTTAGTGGGAAAGTGCAGAACTAGGTAGAAGCTTAGACCATGGTCCTGGGCTAGTCATTTCCTCTTGATGGTAGGATCACGGATCTAAGAACCAGAAGAGACAGTAGAGGTAAGAGTCATCCTGGGAGTGGGAAGCAGCCACGTGTTTTAAGCACCTACCAAGCGTCAGGCCGTCCTGGAGCACTAGGCTAACAGAAAGGCTCCCCAGGAGCCCACGTAGCCTTATTGGGGGACAGCTGGTCAAACTGTCATCAAGCCTAGGCCTTTTGACTCCAAGGCTTCTCCCAAGCCCATTCCTTACTTTTATATGAGCAGCTGATCAGCAGGGCCTGGAGGAGGGGGAGGGGCCCTGTCGAGGCCACATGGTCCTGTGCTCATGGGACTCGTAGGCAGGAAAACCTCCCTTAGCTTTTGGCTGGTTGAGTCCCCAGCTCTGGGGTGGAGACTGAACAGAGTCCCTGCTGGCCCTCCTCCCTAGCTGGAGAGGGGGCAGCCCAATTAGACAAGGATTAAGACAGAGAGAAGAAATAGAGCTGGGCTTGGGAACTGACCCATGAGCTTCAGAAATTCAGCATGTGGTTATGTGTGCCAGGCCTTGTGCTGGGTGCAGGCCCCGGGAATGCAGATGCCAAAGTGATCCAGCCCTTGCCACAGAAAGCTTGCTGGCAGCAGCTGAGCTCATTGCCAAATGTATCCATCCATGTCAAAAGAGGGTGTTGGACGAGGGGACCCCCGAAGGTCCCTCTGGCACCTTAGAAGTCTGGTGCTGTTCAAATAAATGAATACAACAAAAATAGCTGTAGAGCAAGGTTTCTGGGCCTTGCCCAAATTTTTTCAAGGAATATTGTCACAGAAAATTCAAGACAGCTGAAGAATGTCAGAGGAGCTGGTTGTCATGGGATCTGTGGTTAATCTTGAGGTGACAACCCCAGTGCCCGATAGACCAGGGCTGTCCAAAATGTGGTCCTCGGGCCCACCTACAAGCATGGAAATTTACAGAAATGCTTTAGTAAACGAAGCCCAGCTACTGCAGAGCTCTCACTAAAATGGCAAATTGAAATATATTGTCTGTTGTTTCAATAAAAACCCAAGGTTGGACGGCCCTGGCATAGACAATAGCAGTAGGATCTCGTGAGTCTCTCATTGCCTGGACAATAGTACCTTGAGTCTCGGTGCAGATGTTTCAGTAAGTCTCATAAATATGGGTGCCTGACTTAGCATGCACACGCGCGCACACACACAACTGACCATTAGTCAGTGAATCGCATTGGTGTCATAACTATCCAGCCTAGACCCTAGCACTGGACCTCCCATTGAAAGCTTTGAGAGAATATAAAGACCATAAATTCAAACCTCACCACCACCCCCACCCTCCACAAAAGATTCATGGTACTGTCAGGTATTAACATGTTTACTTGTTAATGTAGCCAAGTTGTTCCTTTTTTGCCAAAACCTCTCCAGAGTACATTTGATTTTTTTTTAAACCACCAAACAAAGAAGCCATAGAATTTCCATCAGCATTAAGTCGGTATAACAATGATTGGCTGTCCCCTTGTCTCATCCCCTAGCGCACATGCCTCATCTTGGCTGGATTGACCCAGTTAAAAAATGTAATTGGGCTTTTTGGTGCTCTCCAGGGCCATGTTGCTCAGGGAATTCCAGAGGCACTCTGCCTAAAGCAGCTCCTCGGTGTATAATAGCTATGCCATAAGCAGAAAAAACACCAGCTAATCTCCAGTTCTCGAGAGGGAACGTAAGCCGAGTGTCTGAATCTGGGGGAGCAAGGCCCTACAACATGGCCCAGCCTATCTATCTTGCTTAGATTCTCTCCTAAGCAGATTGCTGGCCAGGCTGTAAAGCTCAATCTTCTTCTCTCATGTCCTTTCAAGGTAGTTCCATATTATAGGAACCTTTGAGGAACTCAGAGGGATAGGTCACCATGGTTGGGATTTCCATCTGAAAGAAGCTCTTGCCATCTCCTAACTCAGGCCAAATGAGAAAGGGCATTTGATAACCAGGGAGGTCACCTGAGTTGTAGGAACCTTGGGAGCTGGAGGGTGACAGAGTTCATAGTGTCCAGAGACAGCTCCCTCCACCAAGACAAGTTACATGCCCTCTCTTGGTCTGCTCCAGGCTCCTCCTCTTTGGACTGTCTCTGTGGCTCTTTTAGCCAGAAATCCTCCTTTCTTCGAAGTCATTCTTCTGGCCCAGAATTGACAGTAAATACCTTAAGTGGGGCCCCAGCCTAACTCTTCAGCCTATTTCTCCTGTCACTTAAGAGCCAGTAGTACTGGCATCAGAATCAGCTCTCTTAAGTGGCTAGAGCTGTGATCACATAGCTTGCCCCCACCCCTGCCCCTTCATCAGCCTGGCGTTGGGGTGGACTCATTCGAGCTCACTAGTAGAAACTCTTCAGTCTGCTCTTCTGGACTTGAGATTGGCACCTTTATGACTTCTCCATCCTAGAGTCTTCAGGTTGAGGCTCGATGACTACCTGTTGAGGAATTGGGACACGGGGTTCCTCCTGAAGTGTAGGTTAGACTGGATGCCCTCTGAGGACCTGCCCAACTCAGATTCTGTGAAACATGTATTGAGGATAAGAAGTTCTGGGGATATTGGGATATAGAGGCCTTTGCTTTTATGGACACTTAACCAAAGCAGAAATGGGCAAGGAAGTAGATCCCTTTGGGGCTTCATGGAAAGGCCTTTTCAAGAATGAAGAGGGCTATGAAATCCCCCTTATCCACTCCAAGAGGGAAAGGAAATCTGTCCAGACCAGTCTTGAATCACTGAAAGCCTTTCCTTCTCTTCTGTCTGCCTGGCAATTAGTGAGTCTTTGTTGAAACCATTGGTGTGGATACTAGGCCACTTTCCATTGCTTACACACCTTGAAAATCCCAGCAGCTTCTGATGCAAGGCTTCAGGTAAACATCACAGGAGGACATGAGGTCTTTGTCACTGGAGAACATCAGATCCCATCGGGCAGCCAGAGGCCCTCCAGCCTCCTTCCACCTCCCCGAGAAGGTGGCATCGTCCACGATGGCACAGATTGCACATTTCTCCCGCTGGGTCACAGTCCATCTCCCTGTGGGTCCTAGCTCTTGCCCCTAGCATCCAGCAGAAGTGTAAGCCCTCATCTGTCTCCCTGAAAAAAAAGTCATTAGATATGGGGCAGTAATGAAAGGAAATTGTGGTGTTAAACAGAGTTTCTTGAACACTCAGCAGTTTATGAGGAATCTACCTTAATTAAAGTCCATTTAACCTGAGCTCAGAAGTGGCTGGTGCTGGCCTCCCCTCTCAGAGCTTTCCATCTGAAAGAAGCGCCAGCGATCAGGACCTTAGATGACAGGTGCCCAATCTTCTGGCCCATCTCTCCTCTGTGCTGAGGGGAGGGATGAAAGACCACGAAAACTCAGAGAATTCCTTTATGTGGCAGGAATGTGGTGGTGCAGGGGCCTTTTGTGATAGTGAGTGGGAGCAGTGTCTGTTCATAAAATATCAGCAACTCGTTTTACAGAAGAGGAAACTGAGGCAAACAGGGTGAAATGGTTTGCCCAGAGTCACACAGCTAGGATGTGTCTGAGGCTGGATTTAAACTCAGGTCTCCATGACTCCAGGCCCAGCGTGCTATCTACTGAGCCACCCAGCTGCCTCCCACACTGCTAACCGCCTTGAATTTATTCTGCATCTACTTGTCAAAGCACACATGCCACCTCACAGGGAGTTGGGATTGCTTCTTTCTCTCTTGCTCTTGTGTCCCCAGCGCTTAGCACGGTGCCTGGCACGGAGCAGGCGTTTAGCAAATACTTACTTACTGATTGATTAATTGTTTTTGCCAGGACTTGAGTTGTGATTCTCTGAGTCCAGGCTTGGTGAAGAGGGCGATGAGAGTCTACTTTAGGGACCTTCCTGGGAGCTGTGGTTGTAAGAATAGCAGGCTGGAACCTCCTCTCTTGGCCAGGCTGAGGTGCAGCATCCGCTTTAGCCCTGATCAGCAATCCTGGGCTCAGAGCTGGGACCTGCTCCATTTCCAGTCGGGGCCGTGGCAACCTGCTGGCTCCACGCTCCCGTTATAGGGCTTCCTGACTGGTGCCAGACCTAGTTCAGACACCCCATCAGGTGCAGCTCAGCCATTGTTGGCCCCACAGCTAGCAGGTGCTTAATCTGGAAACCTTGCAGACAAATGACTGCACCTTCCTATGGTTTATGATAAAGGAAGAGAAAAGTCAGTACCATCTGATTTGCACCCGACTTTTTGGGAAAGCAGAAAGGACAGGAAAGAGGCCCCCATGGAGTAAAAATGCTTCCAGGGGCAAGAAGGAAAAGAGGAGGCTCCAAGGAGGAGGTAGGACCTAGTGACAGCCAATGACTGAGGGGAGGCAAGGCCGCCAAAGAGAATGACTTGAACTCGTGAGGAAAACCTAAGAGAGCATTTAGATGGGCTGGCTAAAGCCAGGTGAATGACCACATCCTCGGGCCCCATCCTCAAAGAGCTGGCACATGGGGGTGCTGAGCGGGAACCAGTGATATTTGGGTGGTCATAGGAAATGGAGAAGTCCCCAAGAAAGGTAAATGTCCCTGTTTGAGTCTGCCTGCGAGGTCAGTGAGCTTGACTTTGATTCCTGGAGAAATTCCCAAATGGATGGTTAAAGAGATGGTTGGCAAACATCTGGAATGAGACAGCCTGCCGTCATCAAGAGCAGATCGTGCCAGACAATGAAGCCAGGCGATGAGGGGCATTGAGGGGAATGCGAACGCTCCTGCGTCTCAGCAGCTATGGTGAAGATGGAGGGAGAGGCGTGGATTCAGTGATGATGCCATCAGTGGATGGCCAGACTCAGAGGGCTTGTAAGTGGTTCAAGTGTCCAGCGGGGAACAAGCACCCCAGGGACCTCTGCTTGTCCCTGGGATGTGGTTCTTAGTGACTTGGATGAAGACAAAGATGGTAGGCTCATCCATCACGTTGGCAGGCAGCTTCAAGCTGCGAGGGAGAGCAATTGCCCTGAATCCAATTAGATGGTGTTCAGGAGAGACACATGTAAAGTCTTGTACATGAGTACCACTAAATCAGTTCCACAAAGATTGGGTGGGTTGTGTGAAGCACGGATAGACAGCAGTCGTCTTGGCCCAGGGCCCAGGGTCTGGCTGACAAGGCCAACGTGAGCCAGCAGGCCAAAAAGGCTACTGTGAGATCTTGGGCTGCATCAGCTGGAAGTGGCTTCTGCCTCATCAGACTCTTCAGGGGAAAAGTGTTCGGTTCTGGACATGACTCTTTGAGCTGGAGGGTCTCCAGAGGCAGGTAGGTAGTCACAATGGTCAAGGGGCTTGGCCAGTCAAGATGAGCCTGGGGATGAAAAGACTTTGGGGAGTGGGTTGGTTATGTTCATTTATTTGAAGGGCTGTCACACAGAGGAGGGATTAGGTCCTGAGGAGCAAAGAGGGCAAGTTGTCCCCAGGTACCATGGGCTTTCCCCTTAGAGGTCTTCCAAGCAAAAACTTGATGACCAGCCGTGGTCTCTCCGTGTATGGCCAACTTGATGTCTGCCAAGGGCCTTTCCGACCTCGGTTTCTGGAATTCTGTGACAATGTAAGCAGTGACTCAGAAATGATACCATTGGCCTCCTGGCTGCTCCTGTCACAACATAATTCATCTCTGGACTCCAGGCATTTTCCCTGGCCTCCCCTCATGCCTTCTCTCCACCTCTTGGCTTCCTTCCTGTCTCAGCCAGAGTCCTGTCTTCTGCCAGATGCCTTTCCTGATCCTCCTTCCTGTTGGCAGGCTCCCTCTCAGACACCCTTCAGTGTATCCTGTCTAGATCTCCTTTGCACATGGTTGTTTATATGTTGTTTCCCTCATTATGCTGTGAGCTCCTGGAGTACAGGAACCATATCTCCAGCACTTAGCACAGTGCCTGGCACATAGTAGGTGCTGAATGAAGCTTGTTGGCTTGCTGAAATGGCAGGATTTTCTGGAGGAGAAGCTTCTCACGATAGAGGATTAGGAACAGGAGTGTCTCAGTGTGCAGGTGGATGTAGATAAAGCACACCTCTAGGTTTCGTCTGCATCAACTAGACTCAACAAAATGAGATCAAGTCCCAGCTTTTAGCCTTTGCCTCTTCACAAGCTAGAAATGCTCACTCTGTGCCAAGATGGCAACTGGAAAGCAGTAACTGGCGTGAGCTGCCCACCAAGTCCCTCCAAAAACCTATAAAAAAATGGCTCTGAACCAATTCTAGAACTACAGAACCCACAAAGTGGCAGAGGGAAGCAGGGCTCCAGCCCAGGACAGCCTGGATGGTCTCGGGGTAAGGTCTGTCCCAAACGGAACTCCCAGCCCCCAGCTGAGGGGAGCGGAGCTGAGCCAAGCAGAGCCCAGCGCACGTGGCGCGGTGCGGCGCGGCAGACCGTGGTGCGGCGCGGCAGACCACGGACCAATGAGACCAGGAGTGGAGCGGAGAGTGCCCTAGCATGCTGAATTACTGAGCTGTGGCATGTACCAGACCTCACAACCCACAAACAGCAAAGACTACACAGAAGGTTAGTGGGAAAAGCTGCAGGACTGGACGG
>CM053623.1:234914916-234967062 GCA_028646595.1 Phalanger gymnotis
CATGAGTATTGTGGAAGGGTTATACATAATGATGTGCATGTGGCTCATGTTGAATTGCTTGACTTCTTAGGGAGGGTGGATGGGAAGGGAAGAGGGGAGAGAATTTGGAACTCAAGGTTTTAAAAAAATAGATGTTCAAAAGTAAAAAAAAAAAATGCTCACTCTGAAAACTGGCTCCAGTTCTTCCCAGAAGAAGCGGCTCAAATCTTTGATGAACTAGTAACCGTGGTGACTTAGGTGATAGCAGCTTCGGTCAAGTCTTTGTCACCATTCCCTCTTTGGGGGCTAGGCTTCTGGGAGTTTGGTCACAGGATCACAGGGTCTAGAGCTTGAAGGAAGCTTAGCTCAACCTCCTCGTCTTCGAATAGGGAAAGGAGGCCCAGAGCCACACAGGCAGCAGAAGCAGGATTCACGTTTAGTTCTTCAGACCCTAAAGCTGGGGTTTTCTCCACTCTCAGATTTAGGCCTGCCTTCGGTCATCAGCGTGCAAAGCCTTCGAATCACTGTGCCCTCGAGAGGAGCCCACGTACGCACGCTGTGAGGTGGGCCAGGCTGAGCAAACCCGAGCGTCTCCTCCATATGCCCAGGCCCTCCTGGGGCAGGGGGGAGGAGGAGGAGGAGATGTGTGCACAAGGGCCTTCACAGCAAGTGTCTGCTGAAGACCTTATGAGCATGAGTCCCTTCCTTCTTGGCGGACCAATAAATTCAGAGTCATAGCTGGCAACCTGCTAATGGTTCTGAAGGCAAACTGTAAATCTCTCTGACCTGATCTGCCAGTGAATACTAGAAAAGGGCTTTGGAGTCTGGAAAGGAAACTGCCTTACTCTAGGTGGGGCTTTTCAACTGGACTCACCTCTGGAAAGACTAGAAGGGCTTGGGCTAGTTCCCAGGTTGGCTCTTTACCAGTGGACCTCTAGAAGACCAAGCTGTTTGCGAAGCCCAGGGCTTGCCTGAGATTTCTGCCAGGGCAGAGGGGAGGTGGGGGTTGGTGTCAGATGAGTGGGAATTCAATTAGCTGCTACACTTTTATCCAAAGAACTCTTATTCCTGAGGTCTAATTTCTTTTTCTTGATTACGTATTTTTCTTGTCATTCTCATGATTATGCCTAAGGCATAGGCTTGAAACCAGTTGTTGACAGCTGATGGCTTTTCTTTTTTTATGTAGACTATAAAATGTTAGAACTCAACTTTCTTCATAAGTTCATTGTATCAGCTGCTGAATCGTATCTGAATATCATTCTCTTCTCGTTGGAGGAACAGTCAGTGTTCCTAGCTTTCCCATTTCTCTGGGGCTTCCTCGCTTCCCTTGAAGAAAACCTGACTGTGGAAATCTACATGTACAAAACCTGTGGGGGGCGGGGGGAGGATTTGCATCATGCCGTTTTTGAGGGTGAGGTTCCTTTCAATCCTTTGTTCCCAGATGCATTTTTATGTATAGAAGTCCAGTGTGATGCCGAGAAGCCTTCCATTAGGAAGACAGCTGGTGTGTGTGTGTGTTGAGTGCTCTACGGCTTATGAATCTAGTTTGAATCCTCACTATAACCCTGCAGTGAGCAAGTGCAGGTGTTCTTTTCCATTTTACAGGTGTGGAAACCAAGGCACCAGGGTTTCTTAGGATTTAGAGCTGGCAGAGATTTTAGAGATTGGGGATAAGTAGCTGAAAAATCAGCTTCCAACCTTGGCCAATCAAAAAAAGAATTAAAAATAAAATTCTATTTTTAGCTTCTAAGAAGAAGTACAATGTACCAGTTCTTCCCCATTACCTACCTCTAGGATCAAAAATAAATCCAGTAGTTGTCATATAGAACCTTACCCAACCTGGCTCCCTCCCACCTTTCCACTCAATCAATCCCTTCTCCCCAGTGACAGCAGCCTCCTGGTCACTCCTGGCCTCCATGCCTGGTATGGCGCCCCCCTCCTCTCTACTTCTGCCTTCCTTTCCCAGCTCTCAGTCTTAGTGCCACCTCTTTATTGATTATTTCCAATTTATCGTGCCTGTGTTTTGTTTGTGCACAGAAGTTTGCCTGTTGTCTCCCTCTTTGGACAGTGAGCTCCTTGGGAGCATGGTCTGTGCTTTGCCTCTCTTTGTATCCTTGCACATAGTAGACACTTAATTCCTGGTTATTGTTTGACTGGCCATTCCTCTTGGTTCTTGTGTATCAGAAATAACTGAGAAAGCTTTCAACATGAACTTGTTAATAGTGGGAACTCTTGGGAAGGCCAAGTGGATGACGGGGTGCTGCCGAGAGAAGGTTTTGGCTGAGGTTCAGATTGGCCTCCATGCTCTCCAGGCTCTTGCTCATTTGGACCATTCTCTGATTCTGGGAGGAGGGGGAGGGATGGGGGAATAGTAATAGTAATTAATAAGAAGTAACATATCTGTAGCAAGAAAAAAAAGGGCTTTCTCTCATTTGGTCTTCATGACAGCTCTGTGAACAGGACTTAAAAGGGTCCTGATGAAATTTGAGCCTCGGCAGCCTCCACGAGGAGACCGTCCCCATTCGCCAAAGCCAGTAACCTCTGCCCTAGCCTTTTGGCCTGGTGGCTGGGGTCTGTCGAGGATCGGTTCAGAATGGGGGCCTATCAGCCTTTGGGACTCTGTGGCCCAGTACATCATGGTCAGGAGGTGACTGCAATAATGCCATTCAAGCTGATGTTGGGGAGAAGTGAGGTGGATGAGAGCACATTCATGTAGGTAACTGACCCCTCTCATCTCTTCATTCCTTTCAGAAATGTTCCCACTGCCAGGAGCCAGGCGCCACCTTAGGCTGCTACAACAAAGGCTGCTCCTACCGGTACCATTATCCGTGTGCCATCGATGCAGGTAAGCGCAAGCAGGATGCAGAGCTTTGGGGGTCCAGGCCAGAGAGCTCCTGCCTTGCCCCGTCGTTCTCACCTCCTCTTCTTTCCTCTTTGTCCTGTGGCGCCCTGGAGTAGAAAGAACAGAAACAGTGAGGGACGATATGGCTGTGGGTCCCAAAAGATCTCTATGTGAACCTGCTGCCCCATTACATGTCTCCCACTTTCACCTCCTCCTTGGGGTCCAGGTCCTGTTGTGCCATTGTCACTTGTTAATACTGAGCCATGTGGCCCCAGTGATTGGCACCCCTGCTGGGCGGTTGCTTCTCTGCTGAGAGGAGGCAGTGGCAGCCCCTGGACCCAAGCTGGTTGTCGCATTTGATCTGAACTCTAGGTCTCTTAGGTTTGTTCTAATTGCTGTTATCGTGGTCAGTGTGGTCTCTCGACTCTGCTTTCTTCATATAAATCCTCCCATGTCCAGAGGTTGTCGCATCAGAAATCTAGAGGGTCCATCCTGCCCAACACCCCCATTTTACAGATGAAGAACAGACCCAGCAAAGTGAAGGTCCTTCTGTCACAGGCACAAAGTGTCAGAGCCAGGTTTTGATGAGCCCTGAGGCATCCAACAGAGGCCCCTCTAAATTCCTCGTGTTCACTGAGCCATCTACAGGCAGAGCATGACCTTGTCTTTTCCCTGGGGCCACAAGGGCATCCACTCAAACAGGGCTCAAGGGATAGTCTGCTGTTTATCTCTGTGTTGTCTGTGTTTGCTGATTGAATTTGCTGACCTTTCTGGAGAAAGGCCTTTTCCGAGTGGAGCAACTCTGAGAGGAAGGCACAGGAGCAGGAGGTAGCTTCCAACCCTGTTCCCACCTGGTCCCCACTGTGCTGGGCTGCCACATGGTGGACAAGGACTCAGTTCATGTTCTCCATGTAGAGAAAGCAAGGAAGTGTCCTGAGAAGAGGGGGAGGGCTGGCCAGGCCAAGCAGCGGTGAAACAAGACAGCCAGTGACCCTCCAAATAAAGCTGTCACCAAAGTGAGCGCACGTTCTGACAGGAGGTAAAGACCATCGTGGATTAAAATGAACTGAGGCCAGAGCACCCAGAAGAAAGCCCCTGACATGATGCCGGCAGGAGCTCCAGGCACGAAGCCCAGATCAAAAAGGGTCGGCTGAAATCTTAAAGATACCGCGAGATAAAACTTGGTCGTTTGGAGCTATGGAAATGGGGGGGAGTCCCCACAGAGCCAGAAAAATTAGAGAAGAGATGCCCTTCTTACCTCCTCCTTTTCAGGCAAATCAAAGTGTGGCGAGCAGAAATACCTGAGAGGGCCTGGGTCAGGCACTTGGCCTAGCATTGCCCAAGCAGCAGCCAGACCTTTCCATTCCTGCCTCATTCAGGTCCTCATCCCATCATGGCTATCCTTGCCCCTTTCTCGTGGCCTCCTCATTGGTCAGTCCTCCATAGGCCAACAAACCATCCCACCCCACCACCGCCCTTCAAACGCTAGGAGTTTCCTCTGGCCTCTGGGATCCGACAGAAGCGGCTCTCTCTTCACTAGGTGCTCTCAGACTACCTTTCCACCTTCACTGCCAGACTGGCATTCTGGCTACGTGTACCTGTAGCTGGGTCTAAACATGTGTACCCACGTGCATGCACACCTGGCCTGTGCTCCCACTTCACCTCCTCATCTTAGGATCCCTGGCTTCCCTCCAGGCTCCCTGCCTTTCTTGATCCCCACTCAAGCTGCTGGCACTTCTTCCTCCAAATTAAAGGGAACTCATTTTCATTTTGGATCTGCCTTGTGTGGCCATGCTGTCCACATACGAGGTCCACCCAGCACTGGCCCAAAGCCCCAAGCGGGGAAGGCATGCATGGTGGCCCATAATCCTCAGCATACATGGTAGCAGAAAAGCCAACTTGATTTGGGCCCCGAGGTCTGGTCACATCCAGAGCAAAGGGAAGTGGGTCTTGTTACTAGTCTTCACTCAGATAAAGGGCCCTCTGGACTATCCCCCACAAGAGCAAGCCCAGGATGGGGCCAGAAGGAACAAGGGGCTGAAGAGCCCAGAGAGGAGGCCTTCATGGAAGGTGATGGGACTTGGCCTCCCTGGCCCTGGAGACTAGTCCTAGAGGTGTCGAGAGAGGCAGATTCAGTCTATGCCGTAGCAGCAGGGACAAGAGCTGCCACCTGAGGGTATTCTTCATGGGCTCGTGGTGGCCTGCCTAGGTGGTCCCTTTCAGCTCTGAGACGGGGGTTCCCTGGGTTAGTGTCATGGTCTTACTCTCAGCTCTTGGGGGCTGCCGCTGTATTTCAGAGAGGGGAGCTGAGCAGAGACCCTGTTGGGCTTTTCTCCATTCCCTAAGAAGAGGTGGGCCTAAAGTGTCCGATCCAGGTGACACACGGAAGAGCAGCTGTTATTTAGGGTGGTTCCCAGGCCCCCGTCCTGCCCCGAAGGGGCTACTGCCTGGCTCTCCATGGAGCCCCAGGTGCTCAGCACCAGGGGAGCAGCTGGTGGAGAGGACGGTCCTTTGGGCTGTTGTTCTTTGTGACACTTTGGCTCCGAGGCTTGCTCGGGTCACATTCAGCGTCATTTGTTTTGGCATCTTACACTCAGACGAGGCACCCATGGATCAAGTCTTATTAGAACAGGAATCACATTGGAAAGATTGCACATGGGACCAGTCTCTCTGTAGCACCAAGTATAGGGAAGGTTTCATCTCTGTTGAGGTGTCTCCTGCCCCAGCCCATAAAGAGAAGTTAATGTCTCAGGGAAACCTTAGATTCCTCCAATGTCTCCATGGAAACGGCTTTTAGTTGCCAAGATGTGTCGGTTCCAAGGCTTTTCCCCCAGCCTGGAGCTGGACCTGGGTCTCCAACATCCCAGCTGATTCCCATCTAAGTTGGAACATGAGCTCTTGGGAACAGTCAGTCCAGAAGGAGGATGACTTATTCATCATTCTGCCAGAGTGAGGAGTCTTGCCTGAAGGAGTTTTGTCTTTGCCCCCCTTGAAGGAAGGCATTGGGGGCCCAGCCACCTTTCCAAGAAGATAGAAAAGTATCTCTTTTGGCCACAGCCTTTGATCTCACGGCGCATCCTCAGAAGCTTGACCAGGGGCTGGGCCCTCCTCCCAATGGCCCCTGTTCATCTTCCTTAGTAGGGGATCACTGTCCTCTTTGCCTACCACTGAGCCCTACCACTGGGATTAGTAGAGACAGCATGTGACCCAGGGAGGATTAGACCCAATCTCTTCCCCACCCCGTTTTCTCTCTGGAATCACTTTCCACTCTTCTTCCTCAATTTTTTTTTGGAAACATTTTTGAGGCACACCGTTATGGGTGAGTCAGCCACACCAGAAGGAGGTAGCGTGTCATCCCTACCCCAAAGGCTTTCTTTACCAAGGGAAGTGGTAGAGCTGCGTGCCTTGGCAGGGACCTCCAAGAAAAGGGCAAGCAAGGCCAGAAAGGTCCCTCCTGGGCCCCGAGAGTCCAGAGGATGCTTGCCTCAAATGTGGCAGGATCTGGAGCACCAGGGCAGCCATGGCAGTGGCTGAGTACAGGTCACAGAAGAGCTCGAGGCAGGGGAAGCCTGGCCTTTCATGTGCTGGGAGGGCTTTAGAAGATGGGGCTGAAGAGTGGAATAGGCCAGAGAGATGTCCCTCCCTGACTCCTAGGCTCTGTGTGGGCCCGCTAGGAAGAGGCCTGTGGCTGCTGTCAGATAAGGAGGAGAGAGAGTTTGGCTGCCCAGGATTCCTGACTGCCAGAGGGAGGGTTTGGTAAAAACATTCTGTCTCCCTCCTCCCCTTTCCCTCCCTCCCTCCTCCTCCTCTTTCTCTCATTTGTTGGAAGATTTCAGGATCCAGCATGAGCATTTTGGTGTCAGGAGCCAGCTGCCTGCCCTGTGCTGTATATTCCTGTAATTGTTCAGGGCCAGGAGGGGATCTTAATTGAATAAGAATATTTTCCTAATTTAGGATCGTGGAATATTTTATCCTGAAGGAACCACAGCAACCCTCTCCTCCAGGCCCCTCCTTTATCTCTGGCATCTCAGGGCATACGCAAAGTCCTTGCTTCACAACAACCTGATGAGGCAGTACAGATACGGACACTGAGGCCCAGAGAAGCTGAGGGGATGGCCATCTAACGAGGAGGTGCTCCCTCTGCCCCAAGGCTCCTCACCAGCCTTCTGGTTCTGGTCCAGGAGACATCCAGTGGCAGAAGCTTGGTCTTGCCTCGGCTCTGACCACCTCCCGTAGCTGGCCCCTGAAGAATGTCGCCGAGGCCCAGGTAGAGCTGAAAGGCTTCCCCTGGGCTCGGGCTGTCTATCTCCCGCTGTTCTCTAAGCTCTTCTGGCAGATTGGAGCAGCAGGGAATCTTGGTCACGCTGTGTGCTTGTGGGTTTTAAATTAACACGTGTTATTTACTGCCATGCTATTTGCCAGTGGGGGGAGGGGGGCTGCAAGGTAGAAATGACTCAAAATGACTCGCTAAGTTCTGAAGCCTCAAGGCAGGCTGGCCATGCGCTCCTGGGGAGAGCCCTGAGTGGGGGAGAGAGAAAACACAGCTGGGAGAACTGAGCGTCGCCAAGGCCCTGCTTGAGCCAGCATCTCTCAGAGGCCTGGGAGTTCTTTCCGGAGCCACCATCACTCAGTGAGTGTGGCTAGCCCACTTTGTCTTTGAGAGGGTTGTTAGGAAATGCCCCATGGGTGCCTCAGTGCCTTTCAGCTATAAACGGTCATGTTCTTTAGTCTCCATGAAATTCCGTAGACTAGCCACTTCTGGTATTCTTGGGAACAGAAGCAAGATGTGAACTGGTGGGGCAGTTAGGTGGGGCAGACCTGGATCACTGGGTGTTGCAGGGATCTGCCCTTGGCCCCATTGTGTTAGTGTGCTATGACTAAATGACTAGAAGCTGGGGACAGTACAAATACAATAGATGAAAGAAACGGGATCCAAAAATATCTCACCAGGTGAGAACGATGGGCTTTAAGAAGTGTTGGCCTGCTGCGCCATGGCAGCCGTGAGTGTGAACAGCATCCAGCATGACCCAGTCTTCTGGGGTCCTGGAGGGGGCAGAGGAGGAGCTCCCAGGGAGTAGGGCCCTGCCTTCATGGGCCCGCAGGGCAGGAGGAGAGACTGGGCAGAACCCACGTGGGCCGGTGTCGCCTCTGAGTCTGCACCCCTTCGTTTGGGAGGTTCTCTCTCCTGGCCTTCCATGCCCAGGGCTGCTTGTGCACCCCTGTGGCCTCCGTTCCCAAGGCTGGAAGAAAGAACAAGGATTCATCAGGCTGCGATGTTCCTTGCACTGTCATAGGTGCTTTACAAAGATAACAGATGCTGTTATTCCCATTTTAGAGTTGGGGAAACTGAGGCAAATAGAAGCAGAGTGAGTTGCACATGCTAGGCAGTGTCTGAGGCAGCATTTAAACTCGGGTCTTCCTGACCTGGGCATACCTGCACCTGCCTCCTCTTGAGAGACAGTCTCTGAGCTCTGGCACCAACATTCCAAGAGTCAGAGTTTACATACAGCACAGGGGCAGCACCTTGAGCTCCTTCCTGTTCCATGCCCATGTCATGGACCGTGGGCAGCATCGCCTGGATCACTGTGACCACGAGCTCAACTGCCTCCTATGGAACGGCCAGGGTCTTGTCCTCTGTGTTCTGTCCCTTCAGTTAACACACATACAAGGTGCCAGTGCAAGGCTTCTGGGATATAGAGACCAGGAGCCCCTGCATGGTCATGGCACCTCCACGGACAAGCGTAATGCCAAGTGGGCTGAGGGACACAAGAGTCAGAATGGCCTTGGGAAGGGAGCCTTGAATGCCAAAGATGCTTGTAATTGGTGACAGAGTAGGGGGCCTGGGGGCAGAGACAGCCTCATAAATGCATGGATGCTAGAGGTTACAGAAAGGACTCTGAAAGCAGCTGTGGTGGGGAGGATAGGCCCTTCTTTAATCCCATCAGCAGAGCCTCCAGAAGGCTTTGGAGAAGCAGTGACCTTGTCAGCCTTGGATATTAGGCAAATGGCGGGGTGGCAAATACCACACCCACACCCCCAGCAGATCCTGCCCATGTTCATGGCCTCACCTTGCTCAGTCCCCCTGAACCTTGAACCCCAGCAGGCTGGAGGCAGAGGCAAGCATTTGCCACTTGCCCTTCAAGGACTGTCTCTAATAAGGACCCCAGTGGGATTTCCCCTAGCTTAACAGCATGGTTGGTATTGGGTACTGAGCTGTGAGGCTCATGCTCATGATGCCCAGCTGGCATGCTGAGGCCTAGCAGCACTGGACTCCTCCTCTTTCCTGACGGCCTTTCTGTTCTCATAGGACAAGGTCCTCAGAAGGAAGACGTGGGGATCTACACTCTGGCTTGGGCATATTTGGTGTCACATCAGTCTAGGACTGACTGTGTTGTTCCAGGAGCCCCAGGGTTCAGATCTAGCTTCTCTCACTGGCCTACTAGCCAACCAGTGGTGGCACTCAGGGCCGGCCAGCACCCTGTGCCCCCCGCCCCCCCCCCCCAGTCTTGGAAAGTGGGAGTGATCAAGCCTGTTCTCTGTGCTCCAGAGGAGAAAAGGAGATGGGACGTGGGAGCATGCAGGCCCACCCACCCGTGGGCCCTCTTTGCCTTGCTACCAGGGCCTCCCGGCAAGCTCCATTCCATGCGTCCTTTGACTCCAGTGAGGCTGGCAGCCATCAGTGGGAGGGCACAGGCAGGGGCTTTGCATGTCTGACATTTCACTTCTGCATTCCAGATTGTTTACTAAATGAAGAGAACTTCTCAGTGAGGTGCCCCAAGCACAAGGTAAGATCTGCCCCCCTCCTCCAACTCCTGACCAAATTGTTGACAAACCAGCCCGCTCTGGGCCTGGGCCTTGCCTGGAGCTCAGATTCCTGAGGCTGTGGTGTGTCCTTGGCTGCCTGCCTTGGGGGAGCCTCCAGGGAGGACTGTGGACTGTTCTGTGTAGCCTTGGGGGGAGGGGACCACCTCACTCTCTTCATCTAGCCCACAGGTGGCTAGTTCTGTGCTCCTTTGCCAGCTCTGGGCTGCCCCACGTCATTCCTTGTAGCCGAATTCGTGTTCCTTTAGCCCAAGGGGGTCAGGTGACAAATAAGTCCAGAGTGCTTTTTTTGTGCTGTCTTTGGGGTTTGGGAGCTGGTACTCAAAGAGTTGTGAGGTTCTAGTGCTGGTTCTCCTATCTGGTGTCCAGAATGAGATTGGTCTTGGGCTGGAGCCTTCCCCTTGGCCTCTCTCCAAGGAAGGCACTTCTCTGCTGTCCCTAGTATAGGGAGGTTTTGGGGGCAAGTGGCCAGCTGCCCAATCCTGTCAGGGACGGGGAGAGGAAAGGGCCACTGAACCCCCAGCCCCTTCCCCCTCTGTGGTGATGCTGACTCCTAGTGGAGTGAGTGGGGGGCTCCCTGGGTGCCCAGGCCACCCTGCTCTGTCCCGTGTGAGAAGCCCCTGGGGGTCCCTCTGGCACTGACTCTCTTTTTCTCTCCTCTTTCATATGTCCTTCCCTCCTGTCTGCCTCCTGCTCCTCTCTCCATCTCCTCTCGGCTTGCCGGCGTCAGCCTCCCCTGCCCTGCTCTCTCCCCCCCTTGCAGAACAAGATGGTGAAAGGCAGCCTCAGCACAGAGCAGTCGGAGCGGGGGTGAGGGGGGCACTGTGCCCGTGGGAATGGAAATTAAAGAAGCACAGGTGAGTCGGGGGCACCGTCCTGTCCCCCAGCCAGCTCCCTATTCCTGGCACCAAGGGGCTGCCTGTGGGGGGGCTTCTTCTGGCCTTCCTGACGCCACCTTTCCTTTCTATGTATCTGTCGTGACCCCCGGGGCTGACACATTGACAGGCTCACCCTTCTGTAGACCCTCCCCCAGCCCTGCCCTCACAGTGGCTTGGTGGGAAGGCCTGGGCATCTGGCCCATCACCTTGCAGGGTAGGTAAGGAAAGATTGTCGCTTGAACATTTGGGATTTTAGTTGGTTGTTTCTCAAACTGGGCCTTTCCAGGCACAGCTGGAGTGGAAAGCCTTTGGTGCTTCTGTCACTGAACAGTGGTGAAGGCCATATGGGTCTGAGCACATGGGCTGTCCTTGCCAGACTCAACCGGGGAGAGCCGGGACTTCCCCTGAGGTCAGACAGGTGTGCTACTCAGCGGAAGCAGGGAAGGCAGGCATCCCAGGGCACACCCAGCAGGCCTGGTTGGCCACCACCGACGGGACAACCATCTGACTCCCTAGCCTCCCCTCAGAGGCCCACACTTTATCTGGCTTCCCCACTCTGCAATGGCTGATGGGGGCATGCCAGGCCTGGGCTGGTGCTGCCTCCGCCTGTTGCTCCAAACAGGATTCGGGGAGCACCATCTTTACTGCTGGGCATCCTCTCCTCTTCCCTGGCACCCCCAGATTGTTGAGGGACCCTGATAAGCTGACTCTGGGTTAAAACAGAAGCCTTGCCAGGAATAACGTAGTAACCGGTACAACGTGCTGTGACGGGCATGGCATTGGGCTGAGTTGACTTGAGAAATATTCAGGGAAGCATTAAGAGCTTATGGAGATAAAAAGAAAAGGCCAGCCCGAGGTTTACACCAAGGCATGGCTCCACTGAGGGGGGCAGCCAAGGGTTCCCATGGTCCTCCAGGTGACAGGTCATCTCTGCCCTCACACGCCCCCACAGGCTTATGCTGCTGGTGTCAGATGCTGTTGGTTTGGGGGCATTTTCTGCTCACTGGCCCATCTGCACTGCAGCAGAGCCTTAAGAATTATGGGGTTTTAATAATGTTCAGTGCCTGTGGCTCTGACATTTGAGAAGTGTCCCCAGGAGGAGTGTTCACATGGTCAGGGGCAGTGGGGGGGGGGCATCCTGAGGCATTGGGGACAGCTGTGACAAAGCATGGGGGACAGTGAGCAGTCCGGGTTTGCTAGAGAGTGCGATTAATGAGGACAGTGCAGCATCAGATTGAGGAGGGCCCTGAATGCCAGAGCAAAGATGGAGCTTCTACCAGGTCTTAGAGAGTGGTCAGAGCTGCTCAGGAAGGTTGAGCTGGCCACCCAATGAAGGAGAATGGAGAGAAGACAATAGAGAGGCTTTGGAGAATGCATAAGAGAGACCAGTCTTCCTCTGCCTTGCCCCTGGGGTCCCTGGGTCACATCCCCTGCCAATGCAAACAGAAGGGAACGTAGGAGCACCCTCCCACCTCTGCCTTTTAGGCAGAGCCCAAATCTGTGGAGCGAAGAAGAGCCCTGGTTTGGAGACCACAGGGGCAGGGGGTGACTTATTGACACCCTGAGTGATCTCCCCCCCACCCCCCCAGAGGCCCCAGGGCTTCTCGGTCTGTGACCTGGAGGGGTTGGTCTGGTGCTCTTGTACTGTGTTTTCTGACATGGAAGAGCAGAGTTGGATTTTGTGAGGGGCAGAGAGAAGCTCCCACTTTACTTTGGGCTCTTGGGCTGATTCTTAAAAGCTCCAGGGTTGTTGGAGCATGTCCAGGTCAAGGAGGGTGACCATGATGTGCCCTCCAGCATCAGAAAAGCTGGGGAGAGGCCACGCTCGCTGTCACGGCGCCGAGCCTCCAAAGGGTCATCTCTGAGGCTCTTAACAGTCAGGAGTCTGGCTCAGCAGGACCTTCAGCATTTACAAGGCTCTTCATCATCCTCGTCCTCGTGGGGTTGGTGATTGCTCGAGATCTGGAATTCTGTGAAGTGATGGGCCTGTTCTTGCCTGAATTTGAGAGATGGAAATGATTTCGTGTCACTAAATTCACTTTTCTAGTCCAGAAAAGCGCCAGGAGGAGGCTGGGACGGGGAGAGCTGCACAAGCCCCTGGTCTGCCCAGGGCCATGTGGTGGCCGCTCTCTGGGGCACTGGCTTTGAGTCGGTCTGATGACTGTGGCTGTCCTTTTACGTTTACTGTCTTAAAGCAGCAGGTCAAAGATGATGGGAGGGAAGTGCCACCCCCTGTCCAGGCACATGGTTCATATGCCAGTATCCCTGGGGCCTCTCAGGGTGCTCTTGGCCGGCCTCTGCTGCAAATGTACCATGTACCCAGGTACCTCAAGGCCCAGAGGAGTATGGAACCCAAGCTAAAGTGAACATTGGTTCCTTCACTTGAGAAGGAAACTGAGGCAGGTTCTCTGAGGCCGTCTGCTGATGCCTCTCATTTTCTGACCAGGCTCTAAGCTCACATCTGGTCAGAGGCCCCAGCAGTGTCACACTTTACATACAGCAGATGCTTCATAAAGGTCGGTCACATTTTTGTCCTATTGGACAGGCCCTTTTCAGACCAGGCAGGGGCTTCTGTTGGAGACAGTCCTCCAGGCAGTCTTCACGTCGGACATCAGCAGAGTGGCGCGTTTTGCTCCCAGGGCCCTGGCGTTGGGCTTTTCTCATGTCCTGTTTTCCTTTGTTCACTTACTCTTCTGGGCCCTATACCTCTCTCTTTAGGTTGACAGTTTTCTTGGGTTTTGTGTTGTTTTTAATAAATTCCAGCAATGAGCCGGCTCTGTGCTGGTGTGCAGATGCAGAAAAGGGAAACATTGCCTACTGTTGAGGAATTTGTTATCTGTCCAAAGGGGTGTTTGAGTTCAAGGGGGCTTTGTGGGCAACAGCATCTTCAGAGCGCTGTAGAGAAAGTGGAGAGCGCTGGGGTATCCAAGGCACACTTGGCCAGCGCCTGGGGGTGGGAGGAGGGGTCAGGCAGTCCAATCCCCTCCCTCGTTGGGGTGTGACCTGCCCAGACCGTACCTGGTGGTCTGTCCATCCATCTCTGGTCTCCCAAACATTTTGCTCCAGCTTGCCACTGTTCTACCCAAGACGTCAAAATGCCCCCTCAATCAGCAGAAGCCTGGAGCCTCTCTGGGCTGTGGTGTCTGAACCCAGCTCCCAGAGAAGTCAAGGTAATAATAGCCCAGGTTTCTTTAGCTCTTTTAAAGTAAAAAGGCATTTTCCTTCCTGCCCTCAGGAAGTTGATTGTCCTGACTGGATTTGCATCAGCCATGCCCTTTTCCAGATGAGGACCACTGAACTTGTCAGTCTAGAGGCCACTAATGTCCAGCCTCCAATCGTGGGCCCAGGAATGGCCACACAGGAACCTGAACATGGGTGCCTGTAAACGTGGCTAACCAAGGGACTCCTGGACCCGAGTCTCATGTGAGCGGGCATTAGATCAGAATAGGAGTCCCTTTCGTCATCATCCCCATCACTGGTATTTTGTACTAGGTTTATGGCCTATTTCCTGAGCTCATCTTTTTTTGTAGGCCGCTGGGGGCCCAGTGTCCAGAGGAGGGGCCTGGAGTTAGGAAGTCCTGTGTTTGAATCCTGCCTCTTGACACTGACTGGCTATGTGACCTTGGGCAGGTCCCTAACTTTCTTGGCCTCAGTTTCCTCATCTGTAAATAAGAAATAATCCAGAACCTGGCCAGGTGAGGATACGGATGAGATGAGAGCATGCGTGGGCTTCGCGTGCTTGTTCGGTCTGGTTTTTACCCTGCACTGTTGGGAAGTCTGGAGGTGCTGCAGTAACAAGAACTTGCCAGTTTGGGGGGGGGGTGCCCTCAGCTCCTTTGAGCACTTTGTCTGTGAATGACTTTATTTGAGGCTGTGCAGGAGAACCTTGCCTGCCCCAGGGCTCCCCTTTCCAGCTGGGCAGGCTGGACCCCAACCCTCTCCAGGAGGGAGGGTGGGAGCCAGGAGAGGTGGTTCTGCTTGGCAAGCCCTGCGCTGTGCTCGGCCACTGTTTGTGGTGTTCTCTCTGAGGTGCAGGCCTTTGGGGGCATGGTGGCACAATAGTTTGGGGTTGGAAAGACAGACTTCTCAGCAGGGACAGAGAATCGTCAGCTCTTGTCACTTCCAAACTGGAACCTGGGCAATGTTTCCGGCTCCCAGCCTGAAGATGAGGGGAATGCCGTGGAATTTGCTGGGTTTTTCCTCGTGTGACTTCAGCACATAACAGTAAAACTCTGTGAAGGTCTCCCCATGGCCAGCACACCCAGCAGGTCCCAGAAAGCTTTTCCTTATGTACAGTGATGATGAGGATCAAGTACCTTCTGTAAAGATGGGGGTCCCAGACACAGTCACAGAGACTGAATTTACCTGCCCGTGCAGGGCACGATGTCCAGTGAGAGGAGCACATCCCTGTCCCTCGATAGCCATTGGCTGGGGATGGGCGAGTCAGTGTCAATGAAAGATCCTCCCCTGTCTGCTCAGCCGGGGAGCCCTCGGAGACCCAGGCCCAGGAGATGGCTGGGTCAGCTCCTTCGGGCAGGCTGTTGGGTTATTGGGAGCCCGGGCCACGGCAGGGAGGGCACGTCCTGGGGTGTGCCTCCGGGACAGGAATCATTTTGATGGAACAAAGTAGCTGCGTGACCATGGCAACATGAAGGGCACCGTGGGCTGTAAATGGGGACTGGGCTTTGTCATCTCTAAGGTCCCTCCTGTGTGACACTCCTCATGATTCTGTTCCAGGAGAATCTTCCCTCCCAAGTCACAGGTGGATAACAGACGTGGGGCATTCTCACACCTCATCTCTCTTGCCTTGCAGGTTAGGCTGTTGAGATAAGAAGGTGGTGGACGCTCGTGACGGAATGGAATCTGTCCCACTGTGCAGCCACGACCCACCCCCCCACCCCCACCCCCGATGTGCCTGCCAATGCCAGCACCCCCTTCATCAATTCGTACATCCCACGTGACTGGTGACGCCACAGGAAATGCCCAAGGAGTCCGAATGGCTGTTTCCATGGACGCAGTCTTCATAGTGACAATGTGGGGAGGGTGGGGGGGGGTGGGCGAGGGAGGGGGGAAGGGAGTAGGGTGGGGGGAATTAAAAGGGAGGGATAAAAAAATATATATATATAAATCTATTTTTAGTCTGGAAAGACTTTGTTTAAATGAAAGGTGCGCTATCCTTTTTTATCCACTTGGTTCTATTTTAAAATTATCCAGAATTCCAAATTTTGTCACCAGGACAGTGAAATTTAAATGTGAAATTGAATAAAGGCCCCAAACCAAGAGCTCTGTCCTTAGGAGGAGGGCAAGGAGGGAAGCCCTGACTTGTCTCACCAGTCTCACGAACACTACGCCCGAGATTAAAAAGCAAACCAACCACACCAAATCCATTCTTTTTGTGATGAATTTGTCTCCAAGTGGGAGGGTTTGGGGGGGAACGGGGAGGTCAGGGAAAGTTCATGTTTTCCAGAGTGGGGGATGATGTTAAAACACACACATGCAAGAAAAAATAAATTTTTTTTTCATTACAAGAAACACTATTTATTTATATTTTTTTAATTTTTTTTTTATTTTGGGGGGCAAGTTAACGGTAGAAGCCCCAAAGCCTACAGCAGCCCCTCAGGTTGGGTCATTCATCAGACTGGTAAGACCAGAGGGAGCCACTGCTCACAGGTGGTCCTGTCTCCACGGGGGCAGGCCCACCTAGGAGGAGGGGGAAGGGGAGCCCCTGCCTGCCTTGAAGACAGTGAGAAGTACTTCCCACCGTCATGACATTCCGAGAAGCTGAGCAGAGGAGAATGGAAGGCATTGATTTCTCTGCCTGCTGGGACAGGGAGGTTCCATGCTTATGGAATCAGTGGGGGTTAAGCTGACCAGGAAAAACCCAGTTAACCCATATTTTCTTTATTTTCTTTGGTTTTTATAAAGGAAGGTGGGGGGCATCAGTGTAACGGCCCCATGCTCTGATTCTTTCTGTTGGTTTTGGTTTGGTTTTGTAAATCGTATCATTTTTCAACATGAGTTTTGAAAAAAGAAAAAACCTACAAAAAAAATTCTTGTTAAGGCCTTAAGAAGGGGTTAGTGCATCTTTCAGGGGTCACTCTGCCATGGGGATTAAAATAGCTGTTTCACAAACAGTTTTATTTAAAAAAAGAAAAAACCACCAAAAAAACTAATAAACTTCATTTTAACCTTGCTGTCTTTTGGTTTCATGAAAACAGTGCGTCTCTCCCCCTCTTCCCATATTCACCTGGCACACAAACGGGCCTTGACCTGGGTCAGGCTGGTACTGCTGCCACTCGGGAGCAGAGATGCTTCTCTCCTGATCCGGCCAGGTCTCAGCTGGGGTCTGTCATGAGAGGAGCCCGAAGGCATCTCCCTTGAGTGATTCTTGGCTTCCTCTGCTATAACATGGGCAGAGGTGGGGCATGACAGTACAGACTTATAAAGCTGGGGAAGGGGCTCCCCAGGTAATCTCTGGTTCCATCTCCCCCAGTGTCTCTAGTTAGACTGCCTAACCAGGGTTGTTTGAAATCGATGCACACTTTCATCTCTGTTCTCTTCGGCCTTCCAGAGCTGCCCTCCTCACTGTGCATTAATCTGCAGGGCCGTCTTCCTTGTGGGGTGTCAGACCCCAGAGGGAATTTGAGCCTCTTCTGTGGCTTCGGTGCGTCTGCTAGGACAGGATGCAGTCTGTGTGAAGGGGGAGGAAATTCAGAGCACCACCAGCACATTGAAATTCCACGTGGCCAAGCACATATTTCCAATCAACATTAATTTTAAAGGTTATAAGAAAATAACACAATGTTAATGGATTTTTAAAAATTAATGAGAACAAAAAATACTGGGAGGAATATTATGCAATGCTAATAAGCAATTATAAATGGGTTAGCCTTGTCTGGCCATCAATTTAAGGTTGCAAATGGCAGATTAATTTTTTTTAATGGGAATAGCAACCAAATCATCAGCTTCTCCTTTTGGCTTGGCTTTGAAGGGAAGGTGCTTCTAGCAGGTTTCAGGCCAAGGGTCACATTCGGACGCACGTTGCAGGTATACAAATGAAAACCTCTGAATTGGACTGGGTTCATTGGGCAGCTTGGTGTAATATCGAAAGATAGAAGCTGCAGGGCTTAGCCTCAGCATTGATTTCAGGTGCACTGCACACATCTCCCGGAAGCTGGAGTCCCCAACAAAGCAGGGTGAGGGTAATGCACCCCCAAGTTGTGGCAGCAGACTCCAAGAGACAGGCCACTAAGCCATAGATCCCTGTCGATTTTGTTTTCAAATGTAATGTTCGTCGATGTTCTACTATATTTTTGTTTTAAATATTTCCCAATTGCAATTTTTTTTGGAGGGAGGAAGGCGGGGCAATTGGGGCTAAGTGACTTGCCCAAGGTCACACAGCTACTGTGTCAGGTGTCTGAGGCCGAATTTGAACTCGGGTCCTCCTGACTCCAAGGCCATTGCTCTACTCACTGCACCACCTAGCTATCCCACCTGATTGCATTTTAATTAAGTTCTGGGAGTATCTGACATCTCTGACCCAAAAGGACCAGGAGCTACTTTTCAAGAATGTTGAGCCTTGGTGTCAATGTGGCTCGACAATAATGTGGAAAATGTACAGGGCCTTTAATGAACTCCAAGCTTGACATCCGGCAGCAGTGACATGGTCAAAAAACCTAATGCATTCCCAGGGCTGTGTTAATGGTTTGCATCGTGGAGCACCGGAGGAAGAGAAGAACCCTGCTGCCCCAGGCAGAATGACAGAGGAGGTCTGACCCAGGCTCTGTTGCTAAAGGACTGTGGCCTTAGGGCAACAGGCGCCTGGTTTTCTTAGCCACAAAGTGAGTTTGTGTTCTTGGCGCCATGTTTCAGAGCAGATCCAGAGGAGAGCGAGTGGGATGAGCACCCTGTACCACATAAACATCAATCGAAAGATCTAGGGGTGTTTAGCCTAAAGAGGACCTAAGATGAGGCTGTCTTCAGATACCTGAAGGGAAGGCTGTCATGGCAAAGAAAGAGGGGACTTGGGGCAGAACTAGGGCCATGGGGTCCCCAGGCTAGGCAGATAGCTGAGTAGGGAAAAGGCTGCCTCTGCCTGGGATTGGTGATGATTGTCTTCACTGCTGGTGGTGAAGCCAAGGCTGCCCCAGAAGGGATCCTGTCATCTAGTGACAACAAACGTGAATGTTGATGAACTGGAGACCCTCTTCCACGAAGCTGCCAAAGCTCATGTTCCTAAAGCCTAGGTCTGACCCTAACACAATAAATACCAGGGACTCCCTAGTAATTGACTCATGAGATAAACTGGGAAAAAGTGGACTTGGTCAGTATCTGTTCCTTTGTCCAGTTCCAATATCATCAGCTTGTTTAAACAATTGCCCAAATTACCGCATTTTCTCACTTTTATTCTATTTTGATGTGAATTTTCACCTATGTTTTTGCTGTATGTAGGCAGCTAGCTGATTCAAGTAACTCGCTCCTTCCTGTTATTTTTGTGTTTTGTGACAGTATTCGGCATTTAGTACATCCATTCCCTCCAAAGATTTATGGCATAGAGGTGTGGATCTTCTCGTGTTTCTTCTGAACACTTTAACAACACATTTTTTTCTGCTACCCTCTCCTGTGTTCATGTTTCCACTTCCCATCCTTTACAATAAATATTGGTTCATGAACTGCGTAGAGAGGTGCCACAGGACTAGTGACGGACAAATGTCCAGTGCAAACCAATAAATATTAAGTGCCTCCTATGTGCTAGGCGCAGTGTTAAATGCTGAAAGACAATCCCTGCCCTCGACATTGCCGTGTACTAGGGGGAGACAGTATACCAAAGGGGGGGGGCAGGGGGAAATCCTGTTTCATGGAGTTAGAAGCAGGCAGAGAAGCAGATGGATAGTAGAGTGAGTCGAAACGTCCAGTTTCTACCGTCTATAATGGAAGACATTGGGAGGAGTTTAGTGCTGCACCCCCTAGCCCTCCACTCTGGGCAGAAGAGGCTGGGGAAGGTAGTGGGATCAATCAAGGCTCCAGTTAGTAGCATGGGATTAAGATCAGAAGTGATGAATTTATTCTGTGGAGTTGAAATCAAACATAACAGCAGGTGAAGGAATGTTTAAATTTTAAAATGCCCTCTGATTTTTTTTTAAAAAAAGAATGGAGTCTAAAAATAATAGACCAACGAACTTTAATTTCTAGCAACATTCATTCTAAAACATTATTAAACGGATAGTTTGTGAGCATCTGGAAAAGGAAAGGGAAAGCTAGATGGGGCGCAGTGGCTAGAACACTGATGCTCGAGTCAAGAGGACCAGAGTTCAGATGTGGCCTCAGACAAATAGTACCTGTGTGATCCTAGGCAAGTCACTTAATCCTGATTACCTCGGGAAGAAAAGGGAAGCATGGGGATTCCACAAAGACATCATGGCTCCATAGGAGGCTAACATCTCTCTTTGGGGGAAGGGGTGTTACACTGGTAGGGCAAAGGAATTCGGTAAACACTTCCCAGATTTTAGCAGGGAATTTGACAAGGTCTCTCGTGCTATTATTTTTGGCAAGATGGAGAGATAACGGTCCATGACGTAAAGAACAGTATCCCCCACATAGGCTTTAGAGCTGACCCGTGTTTGAATAGGCATACTCGCCTAAGCTCTTCGCAGAGAGGATTTGAAGGTGACCCACTGGAGGCCGCCTGGAAGGGTTTGAGGATGGAAATGGCGACAGAAAAGTGGTAGGTAGGCAGTGGGATGCGTCCGCATGCCGAGCTAGACTGGGGAGAGCCCCGTGCAGGGGTTCCTCCCTTGTTTGTACGTGGTCACCCTTGGGCAGCCAGTCTGCTGAAATCTGTGGAGCCCTTCTCCCAATCAGGTTTTTAAATGCTTAGAGGAAAAAAGCAGGATTCTGAAGGAAACCAGGTATTTTGCAATAACCATCCAATATTAGAAAACACAGAAGGCCACGCACGCAGAGTTAAGAACCCCTGCAGGCATGCAACCGAGAAATGAGATATATAGGGAATGGGGCATAGAAATCTCTCCTGCCCTACAAGAAATAAGGGAAGAGAGGATAGGGAGGAGTAGGGTGACAGAAGGGAGGGCTGACTGGGGAACGGGGCAATCAGAATATATGCGATCTTGGGAGTGGGGGGAGGGTAGGAATAGGGAGAAAATTTGTAACTCAAAATCTTCTGGAAATAAATGTTGAAAACTAAAATATTAAATAATAAAATAATTGTTAAGAAAAAAAAAAAAGAACGCCTGTAGGCTCATACATAAATGAGCCAAACCCAAGGGTTGGGGGGAGGTAGACCGGGAGGGAGAGGACTTTGGAAACCAGCAGGCCCAAACCCTGACCTGGAGGTGTAGACCAGCAGAAGAAAATACCAGATCCGGACCAGCCCACACGATTCCAGCCCACTACGAGTGAAAGGGACTTGTAACCCGAACACCTGTTTCTGAGTTAATTGGCATGAATGACAGTTACAATCTCCCGCCCCTGTGGTAATTGGAGGATTTTATTAAGCAAATGAACTTCAGCATTGTCTCTCTCGGACCTGCGGAGAATGCGAGGAGAAGAGAAAATGGACTCCTACCTAAGAGAGCGGAGCAGGGGAGAAAGGAGTGTTTGGAATGTTGAATTTTATGATACAAGTAGCTAATGCTTTGATTTAACCGGGCTTTTGTTAATCTAATTAGATTGTTTACTTAACCATTACCATTGAGGTTTAAGTGACTGAAACGATCCGCTGCCTCCGCTAGAAGGAATTGGTGAGGATCGGAGTGATTGGCGGGTCCTCCAGGAGCAGTAACAGACAGTCCCCTGCTAAGTTCTGGGACCCTACCCTTAAGTACAGAGAGGCGAGTTTGGAATTAGGGCTAGTGGCCGCTAGATAGCGCCACAGGGCACAGAGCTGGGAAGACCCAAGTTCAAATCCGTCCTCGGACACTAGCTGTGGGACCTGGGCAAGTCACTGAACCACTGCATGAAACACAGTTTCCCCAAATGCGGGTCCCTCTCGGGGTTGTTGTGAGGAGCAAATGAGATAATCTTAAAGCGCTTAACACGGTGTCTGGTATATACACAATATAAATGATAAATAATAATAAATTATTAGTAGGGTGCCTCAGGTGTCTGGATTTGCCCTTTTACTGGTCTACATTTTTACCGTGCCTTGGATAAAGCCACAACCAGCATGCTTATCAAATTTGAAGCGACAGAGTCGCACAGCTAGTACGTGTCAGAGGCAGGATTTGAACCCAGGGCTTCCCGACTCTAAGTCTAGCCCTTTCTCTCGCGCCGTTTCTATAAAGCTGGAAGTGGCTTGTAAACAGTTAAACACTCGGAAACACTGCCTTTTCAAAAGCTCGTTTCCTCCTGGCGGCTCTAGCGTTTATACATCTCTGAGTAAGAAATTAGCGATTGGCTGCTAATGCTGAAGTCGGTCAGGGATGCGCAGAGGTCCCTTTTCCGCATATCTCCCTACCTCCCGGCGCTCCTGGGCTCCCCGCTTGTCCACTAAGCAGCCTGGACTTCCGTTCCCAGCCCTCGCAGCCCACCCTGGGGAGGCTGAAGGCGCCTCTCTGTCACTCAGAATCCACTCTCATGTGCCAGACCGCTCATCCCCTGCCTGGGAACGGCACGAGGGACCACCAACCTCCCCACCCGCATGAAGGAGCTTCCCCGGTAGCTGAGCGTTTGATCAGAGAGGTGAGCGAGCTTCCACACGACGAGGAAGGGTGGGGGCAGCCGGGGTATGAACGGGAATGGAGACCGCCAGAGAAGGATCAACCGAAGGCCGGGACGTGTTTCGTCTGGAGCAGCCAGTGAACCAAGAGACGTTTATCGCGCACCCATGTGCCAGGCTTTGTGCTGGGCACTGCCTGTGCAAGTCTGTGCAGGGCTTTCGGCCTCGCTCCGGGGAAGGACCAAAGCGCAGGTGGAAGAGACAGACCCGGACTTCAAGGGTTCTTAATTCACTTTCTTTTCGGGCCTTTGTTCTCTCTCTTCCCCTTTCCCCCGCGAAGGAAAGCAAGAAAAACAAAATCCGCGCAAACGTACGGAGTCAAGCAAAACAAATGTCCGCGCTGGCCGTATCCCGCCCCCGGTGATCCTCCGTCTGCACTGAGCCCCCCAGTTCTGTGTGGAGGCGGTCCGCGGGGGTGCCGGGGGCCCTGGACTGAGGCTTTCAGAGTACGGTTGATGGAAAGGCCTCCTAAGCAGGCTGTCCTGAAAGTGGCCGAGCTGTCTGGAAAGGGAGTGAGTTCCCCATCACCAGAGGTCTTTACCAGAGTCCTAGACTGGGATTTTGGACAGCTGACTGGACGGGAATCTGAACACACCGAAACCGTGTTCTCTGCACCTGCTCAGCATGGCTGTGTCTGAGCAAAGATGATTCCCGAGTGTGTCCCTCCAACCAATTGTGAGCCTCCGCCTCTAGGAATCCCGGGCTTTCTGGAACCCAAGCTGCCATTCCCATAGACCCGCACAAAGCCCTCTCTCTGCTTCCTAACTCCCCTAGGAGGTGGCACTATGGTGTGGTGGGTGCAGCTCCGACCTGCAATCAGGAAATCGTCTTTTTTCGGTCCAGGCTGACTCTCCGTGACCCTATTTGAGGTTTTCTTGGCAAAGATTCTGGAGTGATTTGCCATTTCATCTCCAGCTCATTTTACAGGTGAGGAAATTGAGGCAAACAGGATGAAGTGACTTGCCCAGGGTCACACAGCTAGGAAGTGTCTGAGGCTGCATTTGTACTCTGGTCTTCCTGACTCCAGACCTGGGCTCTATCCACTGTGCCACCTAGCTGCCCTTCCTGCAAGCAGAAAGACCAGGGTTCAAATCCTACCAAATCTGTGTGACTCTGAGTAACTCGTCGTCCCCCCCACCCCCAATTTCCTCCCCTGTAAAATGAGAGAGTTGTACTCTAGGGTTCCTCCCGACTCTAAATCTGTGATCTCACATGGATTCCATTCAGTCCAATTCAGACAAGGATTTATTAAGCAACTACTGCATACCAGGCCCTGCGCTCAGTGCTGGAGACAGAAAAATCGATGCAGTCTCTCCCTCCCAGGACCTTCTGATCCGCTGGAGGAGGAGGGGCCTCTAATGCTAGAGGGGAATGGGAGGAAGAGGGCCGGTAAGGAGTCAGGGAAGACTTCCCGGAGGAGGCAGGTCCAACTCAGGCTTCTGGGAGGTGGAGAAGAGGAGCAAGAGGAGCAGGAGGAGCGAGAGGAGGAGGAGGAGGAGGAGGAGGAGGAATCTGCTCCAGGCATGGGGGACAGCCGGTATGTGTGTATCAGCCGCATTAGCCAGGCGTGCCCAGCCACCTCCTTGGCACCGACGGTTAATTAAACGTTTCTCTGCTCACTTAATTGAGGCTGTGATCGCTCTGAATCAGACACTCGCCTGCTGATTCCCGTGAAGGTAGCAGCAAAGCTGGCCAGGCCAATGGAAAGAGCTGCCACTGGCTGGTGATAGAACGCGGGTGGAATCCCGCTCCGGCTCTCCCACCCCTGCGCTGGGCGCCTTGGTCCCTTCCCCACGCTGGCTTCCACTTTCCTCTTTTGTAACATTAAGACATTACACTAGAATGCAGGGTGATCTGTCTCTAAGGCTTCTTTGGGTTCTGAGATTCAGTTGGTGAAATCATCAGAACATAAGCTCCCTGAAGACAGGGGCCATCTGCCTTTAAATGCACTGGATGTAAACTTAGGAAGATCTGGGTTCCAGTCCTGTCTCAGATCCTTATCAGCTGTGTGACCTTAGACAAGTCAGCTTTTCTGGACGTTAGTTTCCTCAACTATAAAATAAGAGCGTTAGACTTAATTTATAAGATTCCTTCTAATTCTAACCAACCTATCACATCTTAGGTGTCTGGCACATAGTAGGTGTTGGTTGATTCTAAAATGCAGATCTGTGAAGGGGTCACACATTAAGCCAGAGCCCGGCAGCGTCCTCCGTCTGGAAAGTGTAGCCCAGCACTGTAACAGGGGCAGAGAGCTTGGATACATGCGTTGGGGCCAAGTAAACAGATCCAGACAAGCTCAGTATGAAAGCCCTCGGAAGCTCCTGGGGACACAGCTCACCTGTGTAGACACAGCTCTCCTTGCAAACCTTTTGGCTTTGGCCATTCTGTCCCACTGCCCAACTTCACCTCATGGGTTAAAGCAGCAGGGAGTGGTGTAAAGGGTAGTGGATCTGGAAGACTTGACTTCAAATCCTGACTCTGATACTTCCTCACTGCATAACTTTGAATTCACTTGGCTACTGAGCTTGTAAGAAATATCATTCGCACTGCCTACTTCTCAAGGCTTTGTAAGAGTTATTGAAAAAGACCTTAGAAATGGTCAAGTCCCAGACTATTAACCTGGGAAATTCAGCCCCAAATCACTAATAACAAAAGAAAAGCAAGGTGGCTCTCTCGCTTTCCCTTGTAGAAAGACGCCTGCGCATGCTTGGTGGAGCTGTACAATGGCCCAACTACTGTGGAAAGCAATTTGGAATTATGCAAAGAGTGGCCAAAATGGATACCCTCTGACCCAGAGAGCCCACTGCTGGTCATAGAGATCCCAAGGAGGTCAAAGATAGAAGAAAGGTCCCATATGTACCAAAATATTTATAGCAGAAATCAACTCCAACCTCTTTACAACTTGGGAAACTGAGACCCAGAGAAGGGAAGGAACTTGACCAAACCCCCAGAGGAGTAAGGAGTAAGGCAGGAATTAAAACTCAGGACTAAAACTAAACACCAAAATTTCTCATACAGCACCTTTTAACCTAAAAAGAGCTATTGAAATTGAGTTCTCATTCACTGGCTGCAATAGCTCCCTGAGGTTTCAGCCAGGAACCCTCCAGCCCCTATGGCTGGACCCCATTCTGTTACTCCAGGCACTGAGCTCCCCGTACATCTGTACCCTACTGTTTCAACAATCCGGCTAGCAGCTGCCGTGGGGGTGTAAAACCAACAACAACCAGCTCACAGAACGTTGCAAGCCCAGCATACAAATATCATTCACTTATTTCAGGAGGAAAAGCCAGCACCCTGAACTTCAGAGCAAATACAATCAAATTACAAACATCGACAGACAAACCTTGTCTGATTCAAATCCCAACTCATAGTTGCCAGAGTTTAACCAAGTCCCAACATCCGGGTTTTCAAGCTGGAGGGCCCTTAACTACAGCTGCCCAGAGTCTCCACATCAGCGCTCCACCAAGAGTGAGAGCCCTCAGCAAGTAGCTCTGTCTTCTCTTCTTATGCACTTTTTGATGATGCCATCATTAAACATCATCTGATCGATCAAAACTTAAGCTCTTACTATTGGCTCTGGAGTTAGCACCTCCCTTCATTGGCCCCACCTTAGTTACCAATTCACACCCACGTAGGCTTAGCACCTAGTAGATGGGGGTTTGGGCCTGAGGCTTAGCACCTACTAAGACTCAATCAAAGACACTGAATTCATCAAAGGTAACAAAGGCCAAACTCTTCAAGGGCACTTGGTTGAAGTGGGAGGAGCTCATCTTGATCCCCAACACACCTGCCAGGTGCCTCCAAGTTTGGTCTCTCTCCCCTAGACTCATGTTGGGTCCTCAATCTTCCTGGGCACCTGCACTTGCCTGTTTGGGCACCTCAATGCCTCCCTGTCTTGTCCTGCCACTTAGAGATAGCTAGGCTATCTCACTGTGCTTAGAAGCCCAAGTTCAAATCCTGATTCAGACACTCAAGACATTCATTAGTTGTATGACTCTGGACAACACATTTAACCTTGCCTATCCTCAACCCACTAGGGGGTTGTGGGGATCAAATCAGATAACATAATTAAGGCTTTCTGCACACCTTAAAGTGCTAGAGAAACGGTGCATCTAGAGTAGTAGCAGCAGCAGCAGTACTTGTTCTTAGGTACCAGTCCCTGCCATGTCAGTATAGCCAATATATGAAGAGGCAGTGTGGAATAGTAGATATAGCCCTGGATTGGAAGTCAGAAAAGCCTGGGTTCATGCTCTGTCTCTGACCCTCCCTAAGTCACTCTGTGACCCTGGACAAGTTACTTGAGCTGTTTCCTCCTCTGTATAGTGTGCACAACGATGCCACAGTGCCCACCTCACAGGGATGTTGTGGGGATCAGTGAGAAGATGCTCATGAAGCATTTTGCAAACATTAAAGTGCGCTAGAAATGCCAGTTATAATTACTATTGCCTGAATGTTGGGGTTTGGACCAAGGAAGACAGTCACCTTGCTCCCTACTGTGGACACTGTGGAAATTGAATGAGCCCCGCTGACTCCACGTTGTGACTCAGTGCAGGAACCAGCTCAGCTCCCTTTCGATTCAATTATGGGTCTAGTCCAATTCCTGTCTTGTGAGAAAACTTTATTCAATTATGGGAATGGGGAGAAAATGTTATTGCATTGTTTGAACCTGGCCTCCGTGACTGAGAAGCCAGACCACTCCCACTTGTTGCTTAGAGACCAGATCTGTTTAACACTAAACTGAAGACCTCGGTCATACCGACCAGAAACCCAGTCAGATCCAAAGATCGATGCAAGAATTTTCCCCACAGTTAAGCATCTCAGGCCACTCATATGTCTTGTCTGAAAACCAGCTCAGCACTGATCAATCTGTTATCATTTCCAGGTTCCTCTGATTGAATACAGACGCCTGGGGGAGGGGAATGCCTCTATTTCTGATTTCAGGGAATTAGTCCTGGTGACTCTCCCCCCTCCCAACTTTGAAAGTCCCTAATCTTTCCTCCAATTAGAAATCAGAGAAATCTTGTATCCTGGTTTATATTCTGTTCATTGTTTTCTTTTAATGCATAAAAATCTTTCTCCCCCTGTGTTCGGAGTCCAGTCCCTAGCTGGGGAGGCCTGGGTGTCCTAGTGGGGTCCGGGAGAAAGAACACTGGTTCTGTAGTGAAGGAACCTGGGTTTCCATTCCACATCTGACACTACCTGTCTGACCTTAGGGAAGTCACTTAACCACTCTGAGCCTCAGTTTCCTCTCTGAGGGTCCTTCCACCTCCAGATCTAGGATCCCCCTTTGCTCCCCTCCTCCAAGTCTCTTCTTCTCAAGTTAAACATACCCCGTTCCCCCATGCTGCAGCCAGTCCTGAGTGGATGATTTGGGTTAAACCTTTGTCTGGATCAGGAAGTAGGCCAGGGCAGGATCCCTCAGCAAGCAGGGACCTAGGTCCTGATTTTATGGCCCATCCTGGGTGGTCTGGAGGGCAGAAGACATCTGAGAGAAGAGGAAAGCAGCACCTCAATCAGGTCTTGGATCTTGTGAACTGTTAACTGACATTTTGTTTTATGCTCTAAGCAAAAGAGAGTTTCTGGGATCTGTGTTCTAACCCCTAAAGGTCCTGGATCACTTCCCAGAATCACAGATTGAGTGTGCTGGAAGGGCCCTCGGGCCATAGAGTCCAACCCATACCCCAAAGAAGGGCCCTCTTTAACACACCTGAGCAGCCTCTGCTGGGAGACCTCCAAGAAGGAGGAGCCCACTATCTCCTAAGGTGAGCCTCTCCACTTTAGGGCAGCTCCCTTTTTTTTTTCTAAATGGAATCTCCTGACGTCTTTTCCCACCCCCTCCCCATCACTTCTGCCCTCTGGGGCCAAATAGAACTGGCTCAATCCTTCCTCCCCTCTAGCTCCCTCCATGTACTTGAACAGGGCTGCCATGCCGTTCCCCTCCCCCTCCTCATCCTACTCCCTTCCTCAAGCTACACATGTCCAATTCCTTCTAACCATTTCTCATATGCCTGTCGCCATCCTGCTTACCTCCTCTGGACACACTCCAGCTAGCCAGTCAAGGGGCAGGGTAATGTCTAGACCCTTGGCCGGGAAATCAAGATCCCCCAAACTGGCTAGAGTCTGATTTCTGACACTCACACAATGGCCTCGGGCAAGAAATTTACAGGAAAAAGGACGGAGATCCAGAGAAGGGAAGCCACTTTCCTGAGTGCCTCAGCAACAGAGCTAAAAGCCAGGTCTCCGGCACGCTGTCCAAGGTACCAGGCTGCCCACAAGAGGCTTAACAGATACCACCCTCAGCCTATCTGGGTGGATTTCCCGTAGTTGCAGCTGCCCAGACCTCCTCCCCCTTTAAGAGGAGCTGGGCTACAGATGGGGGAGGGAGAGGGGAGTTGCCATCTGGGGAGGAGACCAGGTATGGGCTCCACCCACCAGGGACTTCACCCCCAGGAGCTGGGTAGGAAGTCAGGGGGCAGGCTTCGAGAGAAAAGAAAGAAGAAGAAAAGGAAGAAGCAAGGTCTTTAGCGTGGGACAGGGACGGGGAAGCGTCATGGCACTCGTGGCCCAGGTGTTCTGCAGGGAGACTCTGACCACCATAGTCCTGGTCCTCGCTCTCTTCTTGTTCTTTTTGGAGTTCTCAAAATGGTGGCGGAGCGCCCCCCCCCCTCCCCGCTATCCCGGCCCCACCGCGATACCCCTGCTGGGGAACATGCTCCAAGTAGACTTTCGGAATCTACATGGCTCCTTCGGACAGGTAAGAGGGCCAGGGAGGGCGGGGCTGGGCAGGGGGCGCACGTGCAGTTCCCGGAGCAGGACCGAGTGGGCTGGGGAGACGCCTCCCCACCCTGGGGGCCTGTGAAGACCAGCACATCTCCGCCCCCCGGTTTCCCAGTGCCTGCTGGTCAGTCGTGGGTTAGCCCAGACCATTTGCAAACCAACCCGGGGATTCTAGAAACAAACTCTTCCTTTCAAAGTTCATCCCGGTGTCTAGGTGCAGCCTTGACCCTTTCTCCTGTGACTTTTCAAGGCCCGGCCCACTCTCCCTAGTCCCACTCCCACTGCCCCTCCCCCCAGCCTCTGGTTTGCCAAGCCGCCGCCTGCCAGAGTTCGCCCCGATTCTGAAGTCCGGCGGTCTCTGCACTGGGCCTGGGACCTGTCGCTTCCCTTCTAGGTTTATCCCCACCCCCATCCCTCTTTTCCTTTCCACTCCCTGGGTTAGCTCCTCCTCCCCCGACTAGCCGCCGACTGACCTCCCTGCTTTCAGCTTCTCCCCACTCTGGTGCTTCCACATTTCGCCCAGACTCTCCCTAACGTGCGACTCTACCACATCACTGCCTGCCTCTGTGTCTAGGCTAAAATCCAAGCGCCCCCGAGCGGTGCTGGAAACCCTCCCGAGCCTGCATGAGCCCCCCTCCCTGTCTCCTGTTCCCTGCTCCTACCAGACTGGATGAATAGGAAGGCTGGGGCAGTAGACCCGGCACCTATGTTAAACTACATTTCCTAGGATTTCCTGCGGCTTTTGGGCTCCATCTCCACTGTCTGGAACTGAAATCAGAGAGCCTGGGCTCAAATCTCAGGTCTGCCATTTTCTAGCTGTGTGACCTTGGGCAAGTCACTTAACCCCTGTTTGCCTCAGTTTCCTTCCTCTGTAAAATGAGATGAACTCAATGGCCTCTAAGGTCCTTCCAGCTCTGACTCTGAGCCTCTGAATTTCTCAAACCGCTTGCTTAATCTGCACCTATGACATCTCATATATGTTTTGGGGTCCAGTCTCTGCGTTAACGCTGATCACCTCTTCTAATCTGGATGGGCACAGTGGGCCTCTCCTGTTCTCTCCAGCATGGATGCTCCTTCTCCTGGCAGTACCCAGGTGCCTGTGCCAGGATTCAGAACCCTGGGGTAGAGACTCCAAATCAGCATGGTGCTGGGAGTCTCTGGCCCTGCCACCTCCCTCTGCCCATGCCCTCCCTTCCCTTCACAGCTCTGGAAGAAGTTTGGGGATGTCTTTAGCTTCCAGATGGCCTGGACCCCTGTAGTGGTGCAGAATGGACAGATGCTGTCCAGGAGGCCTTGGTGCCTGAAGTCTGAGGATACTTCAGACAGGCCACCCTCACTTGTCTCCAATCACCTGGGCTTTGGACCCAATGCCCAAGGCAAGTTGCTCTTTGAGCCCCTAGGTGTCTCAGGGCAGGTTCCAGGGCCAGTCAGTTGCTTCAGGACAGCCTTACTCACTGGAGCCTCATTCAGAGGAGGGAACCGAGGCCCAGAACAATTAACCCTCTGGAAGGCTGTACTCACTCAGCATCCTGGGGTAGGGGTAGGGTGCACCTCAGACTCAGCCATGAAGGAGTTCAGTGTGGGCTGAAGTGGTCTAGGAGGGCTTCTGGGAGGAGGCAGGGCTTCACTTGTCCCTTGAAGAATGGGCAAGTCTGGAAGTGAGCCATGAGCTATTCTGGGAAGCAGTCTGAGCAAAGGTAAAATACTTGCCAGTGCTGAGGGAAGAGGGTCTGCCCTGACCTGGGCTTGGCCCAGCTGTTGGAACAAAGGCAAACACAGGCTCCAAACCTACTCCTGCCCAGGGCTGGTCTCTAAGGTCCCTCCTGGCTCAGTGGATCAGACCTACTGGCCTCAGGAGAAGGGCAGGAGTCTGACCACCTCAGACTGATTTGATGGGAGCCCCTCAGGGTCATGCCTGTGCCAAGCAGCCTCTAACAGAGGAATCCCTCACTCCTCAGCTCTTCCACTCCCCACAGTAAGCTGGTCCAAGCCTACTCATCTTTCCTTAAGCCTCCCATGCCTCAGCTGAGAACCTTGCTTCATATTTCACTGGAAAAAAATGAAGGCATTCACCAAGTGATCTCCCTTTCTGTGCATCTCCCATCTACCAGACATCAGCCTCCACTCCTTCCCTCCAGTGTCTCATGAAGAGATGGCCCTTCTCCTTGCCAAGGCAAACCCCTGTGCATCTTGGTCACATCCTCTTCCATCTTCTCCAGCTAGTTGGCCCCATCCCTACTATCTCCCCATCTACTGGCTCCTTTCCTTTCCTGCTGCCTACAAACCCTCCCTTGTCTCCTCCATCCTTGAAAGACCCTCAGGTGATCCAAGAGAAAAGAGATAGAATCCAAGAGAATCCCTGACGTCATCCCACCTATGTCTCTGCTTCCTTTCAGAGCTAAATTCCTTAAGAGTTTACACCTTCCTCCTCCCTTTTCTCTCACTCTCCTCTTAACTCTCTCTAGTCTGGCTTCTGACCTACTCAAAGGGACCCATGACCTCTTAATTGCCGAATCTAGTGGGCTTTTCTCAGTGCTCATCCTCCCTGACATGGTCAATCACTGTCTTCCTCCATCCCCTCTCCTCTCGAGGGTTTGGGACACTGCTCCCTCCTGGCCCTCCTCCTACCTGACCGTTGCTTTCTCGCTCTCCTCTGCTGAATCTCCATCCAGGTCATGCCCATGAAACCTGGGTGTTCCCCAAGACCTGTTCCGGGCCCTCTTCCCTTTACTCTCTCCCTTGGTGATCTCATCACATCTCATGTGTCCAGTCATCTATATTTCACATGACTCCTGGATTAACATATCCAGCCCCACCTCACCAAGATGGACCACAACATCTCAAACCAGCCATCCGTACACATCTGAAACAAGACTCATTCTCTTTCCCCTCAACTCTCCCCCTCCTAGACTTCCCAAGTGCTGTGGAGAGAACCTCCATCCTCCCAGTGCCCTGGGGCACCCAGATTGTCAAAATAGTCTGCTATCGGTCTTCTTGCCTCAAATCCTTCCAGCGGTATCTTCTTGTCTCCAGCATCAAATGCAAACTTCTCTGTCTGCCCATCACAGCCCTTCATAACATGGCCTCTTCCAACCTTTGCAGGCTTCATACACTTAGCTCCCCTTCATTCACTCTATGACCAGGGGCAGCAGCTGGCTTGCTATTCCTTGGACACCATTTCCCATCTCCATGCCTTTGAAGGGGCCATCTCCCCTATATGGAAGGCTCTCCCTCCTCATCTCTGCTGCCCCTTCCCCAGCTCCTTTAGACACTCACAGATCCCACCTTCCCAATCCCCTCAGCTGCTATTCTTTCCCCATGAGGTTACGTTGCATCCATTTGGAAGATGCCTTGTATTATGTATTTGCATCTCCTTTCTCTCAATAGGATATAAGCTCTCTGAGGACTGGGGCCATGTTTTTACTTTTTCTCTCCAGTGCCCAGCACCACTTCTGGCAGTCAGTGCAAACTAAACTGACCAATTCAGCTACTTCTCCCCACCAGGTGTGATATTTGCGAGATATGGGGAAGCCTGGAAGGAGCAGAGAAGGTTCTCCTTGACCACCTTGAGGAACTTTGGACTGGGAAAGCAGAGCCTGGAGCAGTGGGTGACCACTGAGGCAGCCTTTCTCTGCTCTGCCTTTGCCTCCAAGAAAGGTGGGTCTGCGTCCTGCTAGGGGAGCCAGAATGAGCAACTTTTTTGGCCAGGCTGGGGTTGAGGGACCCTTGGGGGCAGGGACCCAGGTCTTCAGGGATGGGGATGGGGGTGCCCTTGGAGCTCACCTGGAGGTAGCCTCAGGAAAAAGAAAATGAGTGGCTAGCAAACTTGGGTCTGAGTTCAGTTGCTTCTAAGCTGCTAAAAGATCTGCACCCTGTAGCAAAGCCCTGCTGACCTACCCTAGTCTGCCTCCTGCAACACAGCAGAGCAGATACACTGAGAGGGCTCCGTAGCTGGGTGAGAATGGGACAGTAGGGGTACACTCTAGGATATCTACCTCCCCTCTTCCCTTTCCCTCCCTTGCTCTCTGCACAGGACATCCTTTTGGCCCCTGCTTTCTCCTGAGCTGTGGTGTCACAAATGTGATCTCCTTTCTGACGCATGGGAAGTGATTCAGTTATGATGACCGGAGGCTGCAGAAGCTGCTGGATCTCATTGATATAGGCCTGGAGGAGGACTTGGGACTGATGCTGGAGGTACTTGCAGCCATGCCCCCTCCCCAAGGCCCCAGGGGGTCCTAGCCAGCAGGCAGAGCTGGCTGTGACCTCCAGCTCCTCATCCAGGTGGTAAATGAGTTTCCTGTGCTCCTCTCCATTCCGGGACTGCCTTAGTGGCTTTTCAGAAGTCAGAAAGCCTTCTACGATATCCTGGATGAAGCCTTAAAAGAGCACAAAGAGACCTGGGACCCAGTTCAGCCCCGGGACTTGACTGACTCCTTCCTGATGGAGATGGAGAAGGTAAGGACTGCCAGTGGCCTGGAGGGAAGGTCCAGCAAAGGAAAGGGCCACAGGACAGAACTGGGGAGGCTGGGCAGAAAGGATCCCCATACCCCCACCGCCCCCCGAAGCCTTATAGTCGCTCTCTTTCCTCCCAGACTAAGGGGATCCCAGGGAGCAGTTTCAACCCTGAAAACCTCCGTGCAGTCATATCGGACCTGTTCATTGCAGGCTCAGCAACCACTGCCACAACCCTCCAGTGGGCGCTGCTGCTCCTGCTCCTCCATCCGAGTGTCCAGCGTAAGCCCCAGGAGGCCAGACCAGGGAGGGAGAGACCCCTAAAGGGGAGAGAGAAGTCTACATCGGAGCCAAGCCAAAGTCTGGTACCTGGACAAGTACACACCTGCCCTGGGCTCCCTCAGGGCACCAAGTGCTTTCCTAGATACAGGGATTCAGAGACAGGGGCCTAAAGTGGAGAGAAAGGCAGTAGGATCCAAGAGGCAGCCCCCCTGACCTGAAGGAACTCACAGGCTGGCTCCCCAAGGAATCAGGACACCTGAAGCTGCCTTGGACTTACAGAGAGACCTTGGATAAGTCAGAGGCTATTGGATGGGAGAGAACTTGGAGGTCATTAAGTCCAGCCCCCTCATTTTACAGATGCAGAAACTGAGGCTCATAGAGAGTAAGGGAGTTGCCCAAGGTCACAGAGCTAGGAAGTCGAAAATATTTTAATTTTAGTCTGGCAGTGTGATTTCAGTCACTGAGCTACCTTGAGCTCTTAGAGGCTAAGTGATTGTCCGAGGCTCAGACAGCTAGCATGTGTCGGAGGCAGGACTTGAACCCAGGTCCTATTGACCCTGACACCAGTTTTCTATTAACCACAATACACTTCCTCTTACATGGCAAGTAGCAACAATAATGATTGTAGCCTTTATCCTGTTAAACCTGAAAGTTTGGTTGAAGGAGGCAAACAAACTAGGTGATAGAAAAATCCATGTTGTTTATTATTTTCCCTTAAAGCATAGCTAAATGAGCTTACATGCACGTACAAGGAATCAGAGCATAAGCTCTGGCTGTCTGAACAAAGAAATGAGAAAACTTATATACGTTATTTTAGCAGACCCAGCAAGCCTGTGTTACCTCACCTCCATGACCCCCATGTATGTTTAACCATGACACAAGAAGAGGATTTTCCTTAATGGAATAGGGTTGTAAAGAATGTTGACAAAGGTCAGTTAATATTAAGCGAGGTAGTCTCTCTTGGGGTTAGAGTCTCATCCTTTAATGGCTAACAGGGGAAAGAATGTCCTTAGGTCAGTCTGATCTGGCCTTGTTGACAGTGGTAAGGGAATTTCCTGAGCAAATTCTAAAGAACAAAGAAGCCCAGGTCCTGGATCTTCTTCCAGTTACTCATTAATTCAGGCTCTGTGTCTGGTTGAAATTTAAAATGATATAAAATAGTATAAAATGTTCCACAATCCTCATCCCAATTCCCACTCCCACAGATGAGGTGGGTCCCTGAGCAGCGAGGTCAAGGAGAGGTTCTTCTCTAGTGCTATCAACTCGGGCCCCCACTGATGTGTGCCCCCTAGTGCGCGCACGCACACACACACACACATCATTTATGCTGGATGGCAGATAGGACTTGTTCTCACGGGCCCCACAGGGCAGAACCAGGAACAATGCAGGAAAGATGCCAGAAAGCCTACTGAGATCTGACATCAGGAATAACAGTTCCTATCCATGAGAGCTGCCCCAAAGTGGGATGGGCTGCCTTCAGTGGTCTACACTGGTAGCAGTGAAGTGAAGGGGGCCCGTAGGAGAGATGTTGTGGAGGTGAAAACTAGAGCAAACCCCTCTCAGCGATGGGAAGTTCAGTGCCTCTTGAGAGAGCCCCATTCCATTTTCACAAGGACATCCAGGACTGAGTATGGGAATCCTCTCCTTGCTTCACCCTCTGGGCTGGCATTTGGATAGCACTCTAAGGTCTGCCTGGGGCTTCTTTTCAACTCTCTTGTGTGTCCATGGTGCCCTCAGGACATGTGGAAGTCACAGAGAGGTAGATTTTGACTTGATGGAAATGTGCTTCCTAGCTAGAGCGGTCCCAAAGAGGACTGGCTTGTCTTGGGAGGTAGTGAGTTCCCCAAACTGATGCAAGAGAGGGGATGCTTGTGCCAGCACAGTTTGGACTAGATGCCTCTTAGGGGCCTTGCAGTGAGCAACAAGCATTTATTAAATGCTTACTTTGCACCAGGAATTGTTCCAAGTGCTGGGGATACAAATGCACTTCCTTTCTAAGGGGAATGGGGGACAGTTCTGAGAAGGTTCATGCCCCATGACCCTCAGATGACCAAATGTCCGAGCTGGAAGGGCCTTAGGGACCATCTAATAGTCTTGTAGGCCATGGAGGTGCAGTTCATGCAGCTACTCCAACTGAAGTCCCTGTCTCTCTTGGGATGGCCCCATAACCACCACCCCCTTGGCCTCACTTTCACTAGTCTCTCTAGGCAAGGTCCAGGAGGAAATAGACAGAGTGATTGGCCAGGGCCGGAGGCCAACAATGAAGGACTAGGCCCACATGCCATTCACCAACGCCGTGATACATGAAATCCAGTGCTTCTCGGATATCATTCCCCTGTGCGTCCCACACATGGCAAGCCGGGACCTTGAGGTCCAAGGTTTCTTCATCCTGAAGGTGCTTACCTGCCCCCAGGCCTAGCCCCTGGGCCCTAGAAGGGAGACCCAGTGCAAGGCCAACCGGGCCAGAGACCCTGCTTTGTACCTTGATGCTCATGGGACTTGGGATGAGTCCCTTTCCCTATTTGGGCCTCAGTTTCTTTGAAAAATGAAGGGATGAGACTAGATGGCCTCTGAGTTCCTGCCTATCTCTGACATCCCCTGTTCTAAGGCCCCTCCCAGCTCTGACATCTATGTACTAAGCTCCCTTCCAGCTCTGATATTCTCTGTCCTGAGGTCTCCCTTTGACATCCCCTGTTCCACGGCTCCCCGGCCCCCAGTTTTGACCTCCTAATTCAGTGAGCTTCATGAAGGCCAGAAAGGCCTCCTCTCGGGGATGAGGAGGCTGCGGAGGTTCCCTGGGCCCACTTGCAGAGCTGAGGAGAAGGCAGGGGTCCAGGAGGCCCAGACTCCCCCCTCCTCACAGCCTTTTCCTGGGGCTGACCCATAGGGGATCACATTGATCACCAACCTGAGCTCGGTGCTGAAGGATGAATCTAGCTGGGAGCAACCTTACCGGTTCCACCCTGAGCACTTCCTGGACGCCGAAGGCCACTTTGTGAAGCCTGATGCCTTCATACCTTTCTCTGCAGGTAGGGGCAGGGTAGGGGGTGGGGCAGGGCCGCCAACTCCTGGGAGAACTCCCAGGGCACAGCAGAGGGGGCAGGAGACTGGTGTTCAGATTCTGGCGCTTAGCCCTTGCCAGCCACCGGATCGGTGGTGAGCGCTTGTTAACATCTCTGAGCCTCCAGGGTTTTCATCCCTGTGATGGAGATGATCATTAGAGAACTGCCAGGCCCCTCTGGGTTGTGAGGATAGTCCTATAGAAACAGGACTTAGGAGCTAACCCAGCAGGGGGCACTCTGCACCAAGGATTGGGACCCACCTTTCCTCCTCAACTGTGACCATCAGAGAAGTCCAGGAGGCAGCGCTGGCCATTAATTAGGAGAGCCAGGACACCCAGAAGTGAAACCAGAGCCATCACTAGACATTCTGGCACCTGGGGCAAACTCAACTGAGGGATCAAGGGTCAGCAAGCCCTAAGAGAGCCAATCCAACCGGGGGCGCAGCGGGGCCAGAAGTGGGGTGATCTGTCCCCTCTCCTATGGCCCACCTTCCTCCAGAACCTCTGGAGGGGAAGGAGCCAGAGGAGGCATAGTGGTCTCTGGGGCGACGGGAGGAAAAATGCACTCTGGCTCTAGGATGCCTGGAAGTAAACCTCATCTGGCCCACCCTAGTTAGGGCTCTGGTTCAAGAGTGGGGCATCAACAAAGGGGTACTGGGGTTTCATGGTGGGGGACCTTGGCTGAAGCTGGGGAGAAGGGAGGACTTGAACAAGCAAGAAGTGTCTAAATGGATGGAGAGGAGCCTTGTTCTAGAGCTGGGAGGGACCTCAGAGTCATTGATCCCAAGCTCATTTTTACAGATGAGGAAACCGAGACACAGAGAAATCAAGTGACTTACACAAGTAGGGAGTGGAAGACGCAGGATCTGAACCCAGCGCCTCTGACTCCAAAGCCAATATGCCTTCCATTGTTCCACATTCCCATGTGTTTCTCAAAGGAATCCCTAAGCCACAGAATGAGGGTCCCAGGCTTTCTAGTCAGTGAGTCATTGGTGCCTAAGGTTCCATTCTCACTCAAGTCAAATGAGGCTGCATACCTTGCCCTCTGCAGCTAGAGGTTGAGGAGAGGGAGCTGGGCTGAGGAAAAGGATTCCAGGCATGTTGTCCAGGGCATTCCTGAATAGGTATGATCCTGAGCAGGACCAGGTGATCTCTCAGGTCCCTTCTAACTCCAATATTCTGGGCTTCTGTAATGGCAACAACACTGGCACACCCAGGATGGCTGCTAGCACAGATTCTTAGATCTGCTTTTCTAGGAAAGATAGCTTTTTAAGGGTTGACAATCTTCTTTTGTTACATTCACTGGTTCAGGGGAAAGGTCACCCGACTTTCAGAGAAAATACAAGCAGAGAAATTAGCAAAGACCAACAGACTGGGCTCTGACTGCCTGAATCAAAAAAATAGTGCTATACACTTTACATACACCACCGGATCAAGAACCTTTACTTCTGAGCAGTCAGGAGTCTGAACATACAGCTACTCAGAGTCTTGACCTGGGAATCACAAGATTCTTCTCATAAGCAAATCCCCAAAACAAAATACCAACTCAGAGTATATATATGCTTCTCAGAGCCAGAAGGCATCTAGAAATTTGCAAAAAGTGTGAAAGCCTTCCTACAAGCAAGCCTCCCCTAAGCAAGCTCCTCCTTAGCCAAGTTCCTCCCCCAAAGTCCTTCACATGACTCAGGATGGATCACAGCTGTGAGCTGGGCCAGAGCTCAACGCAGGTCACATAGGCCTATTAATGGATGGGGAAGATCTTCCTATTCCATTAACATTACAGCTCCCAAGGAAGAAAAGAAGGGCACAGTAGTGGAGGAGGAAAAGGAGGAAGAAGAGATTAGGGAGAATGTGTTCTTTAGACTTATAAGGTTTAAAGAACAAGACCTTTGACAGGAAGTATCTTGGACCATTTCAAGTTTGCCAAGGACGAGGCTGTTGGGAAACCAAGGCCTCCACAACCAGCTTCCCTGCCTCCCCATTCCATCTATTTTGGTTTTGGGGGTTGTTTTTGGAGGGGGGAAGGCAGGGCAATTGTGGTTAAGGGACTTGCCCAAGGTCACACAGCTAGTACATGTATCAAATGTCTGAGGCTGGATTTAAACTCAGGTCCTCCTGACTCCAGGGCCGATCCTCTACTCACTGCGCCACCTAGCTGTCCCTCATTCCATCTATTTTAAGCAGGGTTCAGTTCACAAAACTAAATTTCTCAACAATCTTTTGGTTTTGTTGTATAAAACGAGGTCCCCCATGTAGAGCAGGTGAGCCTGGGACAGGAAACAGTGTGGAAGCAGTGGGTGTAATGGAAAAGCAGCTGGATTCAGCATCAGAGGTCCTGGGTTCAAATCCTTCATCAGCCATTTATTGTCTGTGTGACCTTGGGTAGATCAGGGAAGTTGTCTGGGCCTCAGCCGTCTCATTTATAACATAAAGGGATTAGAATAGAAGGGCTGAAGTCCCCACCGGCCCACGTGACTTAGAATCCTAGTTCTTCCACTTAGACAAGTTGCCTGTGGCTCGGTTTCTTCATCCGTAAAATTAGAAGGTTGGATTTGTTGGCTCCTAATGTCCCTTCTACATTCAAACCTATAATTTCATGACTCTGCCTCTTGACTCTAACACTAGCAGCATCACCTCTCTGTGCCTCATCTGTAAAATGCGGGGGTTTGGACTTGATGGCTTCTAAGGTCCCTTGTAGACCTAAATGTGGGAGCCGATGGGAATCAGGGGGGTCAGACGTCTCCCATCAGCCTGGGAAGGACGGCATCTGGGATTCCCCCAGTCTTTGTGTTGGCTGCTCTCCTGCAGGCCGCCGGGTATGCCTGGGGGAGCCACTGGCCAAGATGTGGCTGTTCCTCTTTTTCACTAACCTGCTACAAGACTTCGACTTTGTCCTGCCCCCAGGGAACCCCCTGCCCAGTGACGAGGCCAGGGCCACATCTATCTTAACCCCTCAGCCCTTCCAAGTATGTGCTGTGCCCAGATAGGAGCGGTGCCTGTGCCCATGCCCCTCGCCAATCCCCTTTGACTAACCTGACTCCCCTTCTTTACCAACGTGACCCCTTCCCTCTTAGGCTAAGGAATCATGTCACTGTCATCACAGGGAATAGACTACCTTCTCAGCTCACGCCTGTGGCCTTTGAATCTTGTGGGCACTGAAGGGAGGAACTAGCCCGATCAGTGTTACAGGAGAGCACACAGAAGCAGCCCTGTGGGAGGATCATTTAGTTATGATTCCCTTATTTTCTAGGGAAGGAAACTCTTGTCTAGAAAGCTTAAGTGAAGGGCAGCTGGGTGGCACAGTGCACTGGCCCTGGAATCAGGAGAACCTGAGTTCAAATCTGGCCTCAGACACTTGACACATGTACTAGCTGTGTGACCTTGGGCAAGTCACTTAAGCCCAATTGCCCTGCCTTCCCCCCTCCAAAAAAAATCCAAAATAAAAACCTTAAGTTATTTGCTATAGCTAGCAAGTGTCAGGGCTAGCCATGCCTCCTGCCTCTAAAGCCGGTGTTCTTTCTACCAAGCTAGGCTGCCTTCCCCTTCTGGGCCTGTCATCTCCTCTGAAATGAGGGGGCTGGACTAAATAACCGAACCTCCACCTGTGGGCCTGTGACAGTGGCCAGCATCAAGTCATCCCCTGGGCAGGCAGCAGGCCTTAATGCCCACAGGACCTCCACCTGTGGGCCTGTGACAGTGGCCAGCATCAAGTCATCCCCTGGGCAGGCAGCAGGCCTTAATGCCAACAGGACCTCCACCTGTGGGCCTGTGACAGTGGCCAGCATCAAGTCATCCCCTGGGCAGGCTCGTTGGGTAGAAGGCTGACAATGGTCAGATCTATGCCCCGGGAAGATTACTGGGGGCTGAGTGGGGAGAGATTTGACCCGAGGAAACTCATTAAAAGCTTTTGCAAAAGTCCAAGAGAGCTGATAAGGGCCTTCACCAGGCTGATGGCCTTAGTGTGGGCTGGCATCAGAAACAAGAGACGCAAAGGAAGACACAGATATGTGGCCTGAGTGCAAATGGAGAGGCGAGGACGTGAGACTGTGACCCTGGGGACCTGGGACCGTGGAGGGGTCCTTACGGTCATGGAGAGGTCACAAAGAGAAGGAGGTCTGGGAGAAAGGGAATGAGACCTACTTTCAACCTTCGGCGACTTTGAGGTGCCCAAGAGGCAAGTGGGTCTAACTGAATCCCTTCAATTTACAAATGAGGAAACTGACGTCCAGGAAAGTTAAGCGATTTGTCCGAGGTCACTTAGGTAGCGAATGTCAGAACTGGCATTCAAACCCAAGTCTTCTGACTGGGGCGGCTGGGTGGTGCAGCGGATAGAGCACCAGGCCTGGAGTCAGGAAGACCCGAGTTCAAATGTGGCCTCAGACACTCACTGACTGTGTGACCCTGGCCAAGTCACTTCACCCTGTTTGCCTCAGTTTCCTCATCTGTAAAATGAGGTGGAGAAGGAAATGGCAAACCAGTCTAGTATCTCTGCCAAGAGAGCCCCAAATGGCATCATGTGGAGTCATTCACAGCTGAAACAACTGAATGACCACAAACTTCTGACCGTAGAGCTGGAACAAGGTGCCTAATCTATATATAATATATATGTGAGTGTGTGTGGGTGTATATACATATACACATGCACATGCATATACACATATGAAAGAGTCCTGACATGAATTCAAACCATCAGTTCCATGCGTGCAGCATGGGGGAGGGGCAGCTGCCCAGATGGGCCTGAGCAAGGGGAGGGACTCAGAACCAAGAGCTCAGGGTCCGAGGCTTCAGCCCAACCAGTCTGCAGGCCTTGGGGCCCCTTTCACCAAAGTATAGCCCTCCAGAGGGAGGAAGAGAGAGCAGGGACCTCCTTGTCTTGTCTTCTGCCTTGGGAAGACCATGTCAAGGGGATCACAAGGAACAGGAGGGACAACACAATGAAAGCAAAACCAGAGGAGATTCACTCAGGCAGCAGGGGGCCCAAAACCACACCACAGGAAAAAGTAGGGGTATTTGACTTGAAGGAAGGGGGAGCTGGGGGTCATGACAGGGATGAGGACAGCACCTGGCCAGGGCTGATGGTCTGAGAGAGTGCCGGGGGCGTGACACAGTCAGAGTCAAAGGCGAGACTTGAACCCAGGGCTTCCTGGTATCCAGCTAGGCCACTATAATGACCCCTCAAGTCCAGAGAGTAGAAATGGGACACTTGAAAAGAACCTGCTGCTCCATCTTAAGGTTTCTAAAAGATAAGGTAAGAGCAGATTTCAAAGGGGTAAGAGGATAGAACTCGGTCCTTGATGGACACTGAACCTGGAAGACCCTTAGTGGGCACTGACCCCAGGGGGCATGGGCACTGACTGGCACTGAAAGTGGCAGACTGATGGACAGTGACCTTGGCAGGCAGGCCTGCTACTCTGCTGGCCTCCCAGCCAATGGCAGGAGTGGGGGTGGTGCCCTGTTTGCACTGAAGGTGGGGGAGGGAGGGCCATTGAGGCAATCTGAAGGACTCTGGCCTGTGGCTATTTGGTCATTCTCATCCACCCTGCCCCCTAGATTGCCCCAGGGTGCTGTTCTTCCGGTCCTAGACCAAGAACAGACTCAGACAGGTACTGATGTGCACCCCAATGGTGGCATTTCCATCCAGGCTTTATTAGGACCTTCCTTCTTTAATGGTTCTGGGTCTTGGGGAGGTTGGAGGCTGAGAACCAGTCTACCCAGAGTCCTTGGAGGAGCCGAGCCACCCAGCTAGACTCTCTGTCCACGGCGGGCTCTGAAATGGACAGACACACAAAGGGAGAGTGGGGAGCTTGTCAGCAGAGATGCCCTTCCTGGGCCCTGCCCTGCTTTCTGAGGACCTGGGGAGGGAGACTCCGGGGCAGGCCTGGGGTGCACCTGACTTAAGGTGCAGTAGAACCCCCCCCCCAGCCATGGCCAGCTTCTAGGACTCTCTCATCCCCAATGGCTCAAGTGTAGCCAAGAGGAGAAGTGGATCTTGGTACCCCAACCTCCCAGAGGCCACAGGCCTGCTCAAGGGCCTTGGGCTGGAGGCTTAGGCCCAGGGTCCCAGCTCGCATGAGCCCAGGCTCCAGGCCCTACAGGCCTGGCTCCCCTCCCACCCATCCCCCAGGAACAGCTCCCAGGTGAGGCCCAAGGGACCTAGATGCCAGTGCTGGGGGGGAGGGAGCTCCTCAGAGGTGGGGGCAGCAACCACAGTCTCACCCTCTCCATAGACCTCGGCCTTCTTCTGCTTCAGCTTGTTTTCCTGTGGGATCAAGAAACAAGGGGGTAGAGAAAGGCAAAGCCTGGACTCTAGTCCCACACAAGATCGCTGTGTGGTCTTGGATAAGTCACTTCACCATGTCTGCCTCAGTTTCCTCATCTGTAAAATGAGCTGAAGAAGGAAAATGGCAAACACTCAGGGTTTGTGCCAAGAAAACCCCCAATGGGGTCAGGAAGAGTCAGATGTGACCGAAATGCCTCAACGGCTTATTTCTCCAAATCCTCAGCAGCTTGTTTCAATCAAGGAAGCTCTTTGAAACCCTCAAATTGCTGGTAGAAACAGGAGCTGGGGTTTTTTGGACACATCCAAGGGGTCCGGGGGATGGCTGAGAAGGGCAGAGCAAACCAAGGGGAGCCTTCCTTACCTCAGATGCTGGGCCCACAAAGTCCATGGGGTCCTTAGGGTCCTCCAGGGCAGCAACCACCGGGCTTGTGAGCTTGGCAGTCCTCTGTGAAGCCTACTGGGGAAACCGTCAGAAGAGCCTTGAGTGCCAGGCCAGAGGCAGAGGCAGAGGGGAGAAAGGAAGAGGGAGAAAGGGAGGAGGGGAGGGAGGAAGGAAAGGAGGAGGAGGAGGTGAGGAAGAGGAGGGGGAGAGAGGAGAAGGGGGAAGAGGAGAGGAGGAGGAGGGGGAAGAAGATGAGAGGGAGGAGGACCAAACCTCCTGAGTCTTTTAGGCTCAGTCCTCTCTCCCCACTTCTCCCTCCCTAGCAGCCCAAAGATTGAGTCTGGTCACCCCAAGCTGAGATGTGCCCTCAGTGTCAGGACCACAGATCAGAACTATCCCCAGGTGGAACAGCCTGCCCCAGAAGGTAGTGAGTCTTGAGGTCTCCCTAGATGGGTTGCTGGGAAGGGAGCCACCAAGTCTCCAGGGGCTGAAGGCCTGCTTGGCCTCCTGGTCTTAGGGACAGCTCAGCCACTCGGGAGCGAGCAGGAGGCTGGCTAGGCTGCTTTTGTCACCACGCATTTCTCCTACTTCTGCTTTTACTGTGTGAGTGAGTGTGTGGGGGTGTGTATGCATGTGTGAGTGTAAGAGTATGTGTGTGCATTGTGAGTGTGTGGCTGTGAGGGAGTGTATGTGTGTGTGTGTGTGTGTGTGTGTGCGCATGTGTATGTGAGTGTGTGCATTGTGAGTGTGTGCGTGTGTGTGGAGGGGTGTGTGTGTATGTGTATGGGTGTATGCAAGGCAGGCCCATGTGTGCAACCATTCCTCTTCTCACTGAGCAGGTGATGGTACAATGCCTGGTAAACAGCAGGTGCTTAATATGTGCTCATCCTCTCTGTGTGGAAGAGTGCTGCTCTTCACTCCTCAGACAATGAAGTCTGCCTCAGAGCAGCCAGGCCCCAGCCAGCCTTCCTCTTCCTTCCATCCCCTGGGGCCAAGCAGAAGGATGCTAATCCTACTTTCCCAGGACAGCCCTTCAAAGGACTGAAGACAGCTCCAAGGTCTCCCCAAGCACTGTCTCCTCTCCCTCCAGGCTAAGGATCAACTGGAACTCCTCTACTTTCACATCTCAGTAACCTGGCAACTGGTAAGGAACACCGAATACAGTAGGTGTTTAATTCATGTCTGTTGGTTGGAATTGGAGCCCAGAAGACTCAGGTCTATGATTTACTATTCTGTGTGACCTTGGGCAGTCACTTAATGCCTCTCCAAGCCTCGGTTTCCCCATCTGTAGAATGGGGAGGGTCTTACCAAACAGCCTCTGGCCCCCACCAGCTATAGGCCCAGGCCCGGCCTAGCGCACTCACCAGCCGGGCTTTCCATTTCCGGTTCTCGGTTCTGAGGTTCTGTGGCACCGGAGGGGAGGAGGGGAGAAAAGAGGAGGGGGCAGGAGCCCCCAAGGCAGAAGTCAGGCCACCCGGCAGCCCCTGTCCACTCCGTCTGCCACCCCTCACATTAAAGCCCTTGGCCCCTGGATGCGACATGTCAGGGTGACCTTGAGGCTCACAGGAGAGCAACCCCTGGGGCCCCTAATCTCGGGCCTCTCCCCTCCCCAAGGCTCAGGGCAGGGAAGCTGAGGCTCCCAGGGTCTCAGGGGGGGCCTGGGGCGGGTGGGCAGATACTATAGCCATCTCTTACCTGGGTCACTGGATAGCACTTATCTGCCGGCCCCCACACAGGCCGTAAGGTCTCCCCTATGGACTGTGGAAGGAGAGAAGGACAGCTCCAGGTGGATGGGACAGTGAGAGGGCCCCTGCCCCACTGGTGGCCAGGCCGCAGGCCAGCTCCACCTCCTCCCGGCCAGCCCTGGTCCCTTGGAGGCCTCGGGCCGCTGACCAATAAAAAAAGAGCCTCAGAAACACGGGAGACCTCGCAGCCTCTGTGTTCTCCTCTGTATAATGGGGGAATAATTCAGGCAGGGCTGGTTCTTTGGAGACAGGGCTCTACACCATTCAGAGTGTAGGGAAATGCGTTATTATCAGCAGTAAGTGTCCCATCCATCTAGGGTCAGCCCTGCCTGGCTGCCCAAGCAGAGTGACACACTACCTTCGGGACCTCCAGAGTCCCAAGGCCGTCCTCAGAGGTTTTCTGGGGTCTTCCATGGAAGAAGTAATAGACCATGCCTGCAGCCAGCAGAGAGAGAAAGAAGGGGGTCATTCCCCTGCATCACTCCAGGGCACACTGGAGGGCTCACCAAACAGCGACTCCCAAGAATCCTCCAAGAGGCCCAAAAGCCCAGCCTGGGACCCGGTGGCTGCTTGAGGTGGCTCAGCCTCCAGGACCTATGATCCCTAAATAGCAACTCTTGGGACCCCCTCCTCCAGGAAACGAAAGCAAACAGAATCAAATGACTTGCCCAGGGTCACACAGCTAGTGTCTGAGACCAGATTTGAACTCAGGAAGATGAGTCTTTCCTAACTCTGGGCCCCACACGCTATCCCCAGAAGAGATATATAGGCAGTGTGGGTAGCAGACAGAGTTCCCAGTACTGCACTTTCGCTGTCCAGGGCCTTGTTCCTCCAAATAGACTCTTTTCAGACTGAGAAGATATCTTGGGAAGGGATAAAGCAAGGTAGAGCCAGAAGGGTGGCTATCAGCACTGATGGAGACCTCCTGGCCTGGACGATTCGCAAGCATATGGCCCTGATAGTTGTCTTTGCTCTGTCTCCAAGCAGAGCTGTGCTCCTGGAGCTCTAGGACCTTCTAGGGAGCTGATTGTTAAATTTTCAGTGTGAGCATCAACACCTTGGAAATGGGTCAATGCTTGAAATCTGAGCCAAATTTCTTGTTTTGTTCGTTTCTGGACTTAAAGTACCATAGAAAATGTTACTAGGTGTGTCACAGGTACAGAGGTCTTTTTGGTCAGGTGTGGGGTTTTTTTTTTCGGAGAGCTGGTTGTTAAATCATTAACTAGTACACCCTTTGTAGTGTAATGAGCAGTAAATTTGGAGGCAGAAGACCTATGTTTGGACAGAAAATTGTTAATATAATGACAGAAATGAATACTAATACTTAATACCCCCTCAAATGATCCTTGGAATGGCACAATTTCACACTCCTACCCCTAAAATCATAAGATCAGGTTGAGCTGAAAACCCCTGACCCTGATCCTGCCCCGTGGAGGCACCCAGCTGGATCTCAGCTTCTTGTGTCCTCACCCCCTTCCCTCAGGATTCATGGCATGAAGGCCAAAACAGCCAGAATGAAGCGGCTCTCCTTGCCCGGATTACCAAGGGGAGCTAGGCTCTCATGACTAGGCTTTGCTAGCCCCCTCTCCTAAAACTAGAAACATGTTTTCATGGGTCTCTCTGGTTGGAGAAATCCACTGGACACCCCCAGGCCTGGGGATCTGCTGCCCTGTTATCTCGATTAAAGACATTTTATTCCTCCACTCACAGGCTTTGATTTCATTCAGGATTTAACAGTTCAAACCTCCCCCCTCCCCCACCTTATATTTTCTACTTATATGACCTTGGACAAGTCCCTCTGGGCCTCAAAATTAGGCTATTTGGCCAGAACCTCCAGGTCTCTCTGTCCAGTTTCTTGGCAGCTGAATAGGACAGGTCTGAGCTGGTTATGTTAAGGTCCCAGACCCTCCCGCCCGCCCCAATGGGGCTGCTCCAGCCATAGTGAGAGGCCCTGGCCTGGGCACCCAGGGGCTTCCTCACCTGCCAGAATAAAAAGCTGCATCACATACAGGGACTTGGAAACTCTGGAAAAGAGAAAAAGGTCAAGAAACAGCTGGAGCCAAGAGGCTGAGCCTCCCTCCCCTCCCAACCTCCCCAGTAGAGAAGCTTGGGGTGAGAAGTCCTGTCCGACCCACCCCGAACCAGAATCTGCTCCCAACATGCCCCACATGGAGAAGCAGCATCCTCCTTCTCCAATGAGCAGCCCAGGGCAGTGATCTGTCCAAGGTCACCCAGACAGTGATGATACCCCAAATGGCTTTCCACCCTGGACAGCTTCAGTGCCCTGGAGAGGGAATGCAAGTGACCCATCCCCCTCCAGTGCCAGATACTAGGAGGAGAGGTGGGGCTCTGGAGACCCCCTAGAGTAGCCTGGGAAGGAGCTCAGACATTGGCAGTGGCCTCCTCCCCTCCCCTGTTCCTGGAAAGCCTGTCAAGCCCTAACCAGCTCTGCCCAGGGGCCTTGTCAGCCAGGAGGCTCTCCCCAGCTTGGCTGCCCCGGGCTCTTTAAGGCTCCAGGGTCCAGTTTGGGGTGGGCACTAAGGTGGGCCTTTGAGGTTGGTAGAGTGACACTGGGGGTCACCTCTGGATCCTCACAGCATTCCCAAGGGGGAGGTGCTTTTATTAATCCCATTTTATAGATGAGGAAACTGAGACCCAAGTTGGTAGGTGACTTGCCCAGGGTCACAAAGCTACCGAGTGTTTGAGGCAGGATTCAAGCTCGTCTTCCTGCCTCCAGGCCCACTGTGCCCCACTGTCTAGTCTTCCACCGGGCCATATACTGTCTGGAGGGGGGAACCTGGGTCTACCACAGACTGTACCTTTCTCTTGGGCAACACAAAGTCAGCGCCATCTTCAGTCTGGGAAGGAAAAGAGAAGATGTCAGCACCCGGGGCCAGCAGAGAGACCTGGGTTCTGGTCCTGGGACCACAAGATGGAAAACGAGGAGGCCCCCTGAGGACCTAATCCAGTGATTCTCAACCTTCTGGGCCTCAGGGTGCCTTAACACTTCAAAACTATTGAGGACCGGGGCAGCCAGGTGAGGCAGTGGATTGAGCACACCAGCCCTGGACTCAGGAGGACCTGAGTTCAAATATGGCCTCATACATTTACTAGCTTTGTGATCCTGGGCAAGTCACTTCACCCTCATTGCCCCCCAAAAAATTGAGGACCATCCCCCAAGAGCCTTTCCATGGGTGATATCTATTGACATTTACCATGTTGGAAATCCTATTATTATCATGAAAATAGTTTTGACCTCACAGACTTCCTGCTGTGGTCTCAGGAACCCCCAGGGGTCCCCCGGCCACACTGTCAACCACTGCTCTTCTTTCATAGAAGCTAACGCTGAACGATGGCATTTTAGGCAAAGCTTGAGCCCCCACCACAAACCTGGAGGTGAGGGCTATTATTAGGCCAAGTTTAGACATGCAGAGACTGAGGCGCATAGAGGCTGGCTCAGGACTTGAACATAGGTCTTCCTGACCCCAGGCCTAGCTCCTCAGCCACTGCCTCATCTTACCGATAAGAAATGACCAGAATGACAGTCAGAAGTGACCTCAAAGGCATCTGAGCCAACCCATCCCTCTTCCACAGAAGAGCCTTTCCAAGGTTGAAGGAAGCTCCCGGTCTTTCTCCACATGCACACCCCCACCCCCAATTCACAAAGGAAGGAGGCAAGTAGCAGAGGCAGGATTTAAACCCAGGACTCTTAACCCTGTATGGCCATTGTGACTCTAAGTGCCCGTGAATTAAAGGAGCCATCCACCTATTCACTGAATGGGCGTCACCTCACTCAAAGTGACATCCTGAAAAGACCTTAGCCTGAAAGGGCCAGGGTCTCCCACTGCATCCTGGGCCATCTCTAGTCCTCCCGGTGCATATCTGGTCACTGGACCCTGATGGCTTTGGAGGAGAAAGTGAGGCTCATGACCTTGCACAGCCCTCCCTCACTCACATCCAAGTCAACTGCTAGTCTGGGCATCATCTCTCTGATGTCATGGTCCTCTTTGGGAATGAAGGACAAACACAAGTGCCCATGACACAAAGAGGACTGAGGCCATGTTTCTGTCAAGATTGGGATCACAGTCAGGACATTGCAGGAAAGGACCGAGAAGGGGAGAGCTGGCATGAATGAGTATTTAGTCAGAACTCAATGCAAAGCACTGGGGATGAAAACACAGAAACAAGAGAGACCCTGCTCTCCAATGGGTCAGGTGATAATGGGGAGTCAGCACATGGTGGGACATGGAGGGATATGCCAGTGGCATTAGCTGGAGGCTGTGCCAGTCTTAGGAGTGAAGAGACTTTGTGGCTTGGGGGTTAAGGAGGGTCTCAAGGGGCCACATAAATAAAAATAAAAAACACGGGGTTTGCAAATTACTTTAAAAAGACAAACATCATTATGCCCATTTTGCAGAGGAGCAAACAGGCTAGGGGAGGTGAGTTGGTCCATGGTTCCACAGAGCCAACAGCAGAACCTGGGACTCCCTGTGTCTCCTGACTCCAGGCCCAAAGGCCTCTGTCCTCCGTATCGCTCATGGGGCTCTAAAAAATGTGGACAGAAACAGCCCCTCCTGGGGAATGATTTCATGGGGTCAGATGTAGAGCAGGGAAGGATCCGAGAGCTCACATGTCCAACCGCCCTCGCTGCTCAGATGAGGAAACTGGCCCAGAGGGGGAGGGCCTTTGCCCAGGTAGATGCCAGAGCTGGGACTCCAGGCTCTACTGTCTTGGTTTCAAGCCAAGCCCTACCGCCACCGTCCTCAAGGTTATTTCTGACTCCCTCACACTGAGGCTGGCTAATGCCTGGGATTTCACCATCAGAGCTTCATGCCTTTAGCTAAAGGCAAAAGCTGGGTACCCTGTTAACCCCTTCTTTCCTCCTAATCCCCAAGAGAACAAACACATTATGCCATGTGAGTGATTTTCCCTGGAGGGTGAAGGAGCTAGCCACACTCTTTCTGCAGAGCTGGTTAGGGTATGGCAGAGGGAGATTTCCCCCAAGAGGGGAAGGGGGACCAGACTGGACTGGGTGGTTTTCAGGGGCCTTCTTACCTTGAGCCAGGATCTCAGTAATGTCAGAGACTGGGGTCTATCCCTGGATCATGTCAGCTTCAGCACTGACCGCCCCTCTCCCCTCCCCTGCTCTCAGGCTCTAGTCCTGGGTGGCCTGCCCACCCTCATGGGGCAGGACCATAACCCAAACGCAAGCCCCCCAGATGAGAGATCCTCGTGGCCAGCCCTCAATTGGCCCAGCCTTTGGAATCTACTCTAGTAATGCTGCCCTTCTGAGGAGGAGGCCTCGGGCCTGAGTGTGACATCACCTTGAGCAGGGCTTTGTGACAAGGCAGGATCATCACCAGCCTGGGCAGGGGGAGGTCCGGACCCATCCCAGCCTTAGTGCCCAGCCGGGAAGGGGTCAGAATAACAGGCTCAGGTGAAGGATGCTACCATCATTGCTGGACAGTCCCTACTTAGCCCAGGAGGTCAACAGGCATTTATCCATTAAAAGCCTACTATGTGCCAGGCTCTGTGCTAAGCCTTAACAAGTTACAGCCCTGCCCTCAAGGAGCTGACAATCTTAACATAAAACACCACTCTCCCAACTACGTACGAACACAGAAACTATGCACAAGCCACAGACAGGACAAACTGGGACCCTCAGCTGAGGGCGATTAGGGAAGGCTTCTTGGGCAGGGGTAGCTGGGCCTTGAGAGAAGCCAGGGAGGCCAGGATGGGGCGAGGAGCCCAGGCCATCAGGGTGGGCACCAGTCCCCTCGTCCCCCACACTGCTCACAACGCCCAGGGCTTCAATCATGCTCATAATAATGGCACAGAATTGGATTGAGACCAAGCCACTCATTTTTCAGATAAGGAAACTGAGGCCCAGAGAAATGACTCATTCAAGGTCATGAAGCTCTTGAGCCAGGATTCTTTTCACTACCAAGCTGTATCCTTAACTGGTCGATAAGTAGCGGGGCAGGATTTGAACTCAGGTCCTGAGGCTCCAAGTCCATGTTCTCCAAAGTAGTCTCTAAGTGAGCACAGGCCAGAGGCCAAGGCTGGGTCTCACAATTCCAAGGGACTGAGACAGGGCAGGGCAGCTATGAACATCTCCAGGTGGATTGATTTATAAAGAGAAGCTGCCTTTTGGGCCCCTGTGTAGATGGAGATGCCCATTAGGTACAGAATGAAAGGGGCTAGAGTGGAGAAGGCAGGTCAGGAGGGGGCCTCAGGAGGCATACACAGAGGGTCAGTCACTGACCCCTGTCAGGAAGGTGACCTTGGGGCAGAATCACCAGGCACAACTGTCTGTCTAAAGCTTGGCAGGTAGATCACAAGAGGTGGATAAAGAAAAGTGAAGCCCAGGACACTTAATTTAGTGACTTGGCCAAGGTCATACAGCCAGTAAGTCAATGCTAAGTAAGGTTCAAACTCGGGTTCTATAACATCTAAGACACTGGTCCTAACCAGTGTCTCCCAGGGGCCTGTCCTCCCCTCTCCCTTCCCTTGCCCTCCCCTCCCCTCCCCTCCTGGGTTTGCTTTTTTCTGGAAAGTTGTCCCCAAGACTTGGCTGGCCCCAGGGAATGAAGGATCAAAAGCTACGACAGACAGAGAGGAGTGAGGTGGGGAGCACATTCTGCACCAGGTGGGCCCTGTGGGAGGAGGAAGGGGTGGATGCCAGGGTTACCAATGAGGGGGAGAGTTTGGCACACATGAATGGGGGATCTGTTAACCTGGAGGACAGTGGGGTCCCCTAGAGAAACAGGGAAGTTAGGAAGAGGGGCTAGGGCCACAGGAGCGGGGGGGGGGGGAAAGACACGTTGAGCTTCAGGCCCCTATGGGTCGTCCAGGAGGAGATGTCCGGCACGTGGTTCAGGATGGGCTTGGAGCTTGGGAGAGAGAATC